>JARBWK010000020.1:11180287-11780287 GCA_030556195.1 Anolis apletophallus
ATGGACCTGCACCAAACTTGGTACACATAACCCCCCTGACCCCCTTTACGTCCTGGTGCGGTTTGGGGGAGATGGACCACGGATTATGGGATTTGTAGTACTTTCAAACACTTTGGTTCCCACAGACCCCTGCGGCCACCTAAAAGGACCAATACAGACCACACTTGGCACACACAGCCCCCATTACCCACTCTATGTCCTGGTGCAGTTCGGAGGAGGGTGGACCACAGATGATGGGACATGAAGTACCTCCACTCACTTCACAAGACCGCTGCCAACCTCATCCATAGACCGATCAAGACCAAACTTGGCACACAGAGCCCCCATGACTCATTCTACATCCTGGTATAGTATTGAGGAGGATGGACCATGGACGATGGGACTCCCAGCACCTTCCCTCACTTCCTGAGACCACTGCAAGCCACATAAACAACCGATAAGGACCAACCTTGGCACAAAATGCCTTTCTCAAATAACCCGGGCAGTGCCGGGTCCCCAAGCTAGTATATATAATATATTTTAAGACTGAATTCAACTAAATGTGAATAGTATATACGTACATACGATGAGAAAAGGATTCCCCGGCATAATGAGGGGACACTTCAGACCTGGCTCTGCAAAAGGCACGCTCAGGACTCTGGGAAGGAAGAGAAGGCGGAAGGAAGGAAGGGGGAAAGAAAGAAAGAAAGAATGACAGACAGAGGAAATAAAGGAGGGAGGGGGAGAGGAAGAAAGAAAAGAAGAACAAACTATGGAAAAGGAAGAAAAGAAAAGCAGGAGAGAGACAAGGAGGAGAAAAGAAAGAAGGAAATGGGAAGGGAGGAAAGGAAAGGGAGTGAGGAAAAGTAAAATAATGAAGGGAAAAGAAGAAAAGAAAGAAGTGGAGAGAGAGGGAAGTGAAAAGAAAGGAAGGAGAAGGAAAGGAAGACTTGGGGAACAAGAATAGACTAGGAAGGAAGGAAGAGGGAGGGAGAATGAAGGAGAGAAGAAGAATGAAAGGATGAAGGGGGAAAGGATGAGGAAGGAAAGAAGAGGGGGAATGGAGGAAATAAGGAAGGGGGGAGAGGGAGGGAAAAGGAAGGAGAGAAGGAGAAGGAAAGGGTGAAGGGGAGAAAGGACGGAAGAGGAAGGAAGAGGGAGAATGGAGGAAAGAAGGAAGGGGAGAGAAGGAGGAAAAAGGAAGGAGAGAAGGAAAGAATGGAAGAGGAAGGAAGGAACAAAGAAGGAGGGAGGAAAGAAGGTAGGGAGAGAGGGAGGAAAAGAATGAAAGAAAAAGAGAGGGAAAAAGAAAAAGGAAGGAAGGGGGAGGAGGGTGCGAGGCCAAGGCGGACCTTGGTGTCAACGCCGGTGAGGCAGTCCCTCCAGAAAGCATCAAAGAGGTCGTGGCTCTTGAGCTGCCCGATGATGAGGGCAATGAGCTAGGTGTTCCCCGGGGGCAAGGAGGCCGGGTCCGCAGTGCCACGGCCAGGCCTGCCTCCACCGCCTCCCCTGAGACCCGTGGCGGAGGACGAAGAGGAAGATGCGGCGCCACCACCACCGCTGGGCTCCGCTATCCCAGGTGAAGAGGGAGCAAGGCCATGAGAGCAGCGGGGGATGAGGAAGAGGCGGCAATTGCGGCGCGGAAGTGGCAGTCATGGCGCATTTGCGTCACTCCTCCCCGCTGCATGCTGGGAAACCGAGGCCCGGGCTGCTTTGGAGAGCCAGATGCAACCATGAAGAGAGCCACATCTGGCTCCTGAGCCATAGGTTTCCTACTTCTGCTCTATCATATCATGCGTGGATAGTCCAGTAGCTGGGAAAGAAAGAAAAGTTAGAACGATGGAGGCATTACTTTTTGACCCTCCCACATATATTCTGTGATTCACAATGTTATACACAATGTTTTAATTTTGTGCGTATACCAACCAAACTACCCAAACGTAAAGGTGTCACTATAACCAGTTGCTTCGTTTTGGATTTTTGGAATAATAATAATAATAATAAGAAGAAGAATCTTTATTTATACCCCATCTCTGCTTTTTCCGCCGCACCACCATCTCCCCAAGTACGGTAGAAGAAAATCCATTCTTCAGGATTCGTGGACTTAATGCGGTCCAGATGGTGAGGTGAAGGGGCGCCTCACTGGGAAGGTGTACGTGAAGGGCGAAGCAAGCTGCAGGCGTCCGGGACACCCGTGGTATGGAAAAAAGAGATAGAGTGGCTCTGGGCCCAGAAAAACAGGAAAAATAGAAGTGGGGTGTTCTCCAAGCACGCAAAAAGTAGGAAAAAGCAGGATATTTCAATATCTTCAAATCAGGTGTTTTTATTATTCTTGTCTTTATTCAATATTTTTTAAGTGGACGGTGGATAATAAATCTATAGGAGTAGTATGTCATACAAAGGCATCATCATCCAGAAGAATGCATTTAAAAATCATCCATATCTTCATCAAAACAAAATCTCAATATAATCCGGACTAAATGCCAATGCGTCAGGTCGACGGTCTATAAAGGCCCTGCCGTTTCGCCGTTTCTGGCTTCTTCGGGACCTGTCCACTATATCTTATCCACTATTCAAAATCCACTGGTCCGATATCTATCAACATACACATAAAATATTCTTGTAACATATAATCCGTTTTAGCATTAAATAGTTACATGATCCATTCATATAATCCCACATGGAGAACCCTCCCCCATAGGCAAAAGGTTCATCAATACATACCAAATGTTTCACAATCATATACGTGGACGCAGCCACTATTCCATCTCATCGGACAACAAAACTGAGTCAAGCCGCAGCTTAAGAAGGCAAAACCACCCCTCCCGCCAGGTGTTCTTACAGTAAAATCTCGCTGATTGACAAACGGTCATTTAATCCCCTTGGGGATTCGGATTTTAAAGCTGTAATCCAGAAACATTCGCGTCTTCTCAGAATTAATTTGATGTCCTGATGTGGAGTTTGATTTATTTGTTCCAGGACGAGAACTTTGAAATCATTGTATCTATGATTTTCTTTGAAGTGTGCATATAAGACTGATGTTTCATTTTGTGTCCTAAATCTGGAACGATGTTCCTGAATTCTCAACCTTAAGTCCCGCCCAGTTTCCCCCACGTAATATTTTAAACATTTGTATAATATATAATATATCACGTTTTTAGAGCCGCAACTGGCCTGACAGTGCAATTTAAAGGTACGTTTCCCTTCTAAATCCTGGATTGAGTTAGAATTCGATATGTGTTTACAAATCGAACACACATCTTTTACCTGTCTGGCCCGTCCTTGTATCCTATTACTGTACCTTCTCCTCTGCCTCTCAGATTTCGCTCCTGAAGACTGCAGTGAAGCGGTGCAGGTGCGCATGTGCGAGATCTGAGAGGCAAAGAAGAAGGTACAGTAATAGGAAAATTACTATATTGAAATCAAATGTAGTCTTATACATGTAGGGGTAGTCTTATACAGCGAGTATATCCCAAACTCTATATTTTAACTGGAAAAGTTGGGGATCGTCTTATATGCCCAGTCATCTTATACACCAGAAAATACGGGTATGCCTTAAAATCAAAGAAATATTGTGTCTGGATTGCTCCCTATCAAATTGGAGGGGATGGTATTAGAAAAAGAAAATATTTGGTCATTTGTTGTGTGATTTCAGCTCATTTCGGACTTGTGACACCTCTATTTCAGGGCTTTGTGGAGCCGAGATAATGGACCATGCCCAGGATCGCCCCTTGGTTTCCATGGCTGAGCAGGAATTCAAACTCTAGTCTTCAGAGACTCAGCTTTCCAAACCAGTCCAGGTATAGTCCAACTCTCAAACCACTATCTCAGGGGTCGGGAACCTTTTTGACTCAGAGAGCCATGAAAGCAAAATATTTGGAAATTTATTTCAGTGAGAGCCATATAATATATATAATATATTTTAAGACTGAATTCAACTGAATATGAGTCTATACGTACATACGATGAGAAAAGGATTCCCCCGGAAGAATGACGGGACGCTTCAGACCTGGCTCTGCAAAAGGCATGATCAGGACTCTGGGAAGGAATGCGGAAGGAAGGAAGGGGGAAAGAAAGACAGAGGAAATAAAGGAGGGAGGCGGAGAGTAAGAAAGAAAAGAAGAACGAACGGTGGAAAAGGAAGAACAAAGCAGGAGAGAGGCAAGGAGGGGAAAAGAAAGAAAGAAATGGGGATGAAAAGAAAGGGTGGGGAAAAGAAAGGAAAGGGGGTGAGGAAAAAGTAAAATAATGAAGGGAAAAGAAGAAAAGAAAGAAGGGGAGAGAGGGAAGTGAAAAGAAAGGAAGGAGAAGGAAAGGAAGACTTAGGGGGAAAGAATAGAAGAGGAAGGAGGGAAGGAAGTGGGATTGAGGGAGAATGGAGGAAAGAAGGAAGGGGAGAGAGGGAGGGAAAAGGAAGGAGAGAAGGAGAAGGAAAGGGTGAAGGGGAGAAAGGAAGGAAGGAAGAGGAAGGAAGAGGGAGAATGGAGGAAAGAAGGAAGGGAGAGAGGGAGGGAAAAGGAAGGAGAGAAGGAGAAGGAAAGGGGAAAAGAAAGAAAGGGAAGGAAGAGGGAAAATGGAGGAAAGAAGGAAGGGGAGAGAGGGAGGGAAAAGGAAGGAGAGAAGGAGAAGGAAAGGGTGAAGGGGAGAAAGAAAGGAAGGAAGAGGAAGGAAGAGGGAGAATGGAGGAAAGAAGGAAGGGGAGAGAGGGAGGGAAAAGGAAGGAGAGAAGGAGAAGGAAAGGGTGAAGGGGAGAAAGAAAGGAAGGAAGAGGAGAGAATGGAGGAAAGAAGGAAGGGGAGAGAGGGAGGGAAAAGGAAGGAGAGAAGGAGAAGGAAAGGGTGAAGGGGAGAAAGAAAGGAAGGAAGAGGAAGGAAGAGGGAAAAATGGAGGAAAGAAGGAAGGGAGAGAGGGAGGGAAAAGGAAGGAGAGAAGGAGAAGGAAAGGGTGAAGGGGAGAAAGAAAGGAAGGAAGAGGAAGGAAGAGGGAGAATGGAGGAAAGAAGGAAGGGGAGAGAGGGAGGGAAAAAAAGGGAAGGAGAAGGAGAAGGAAAGGGTGAAGGGGAGAAAGAAAGGAAGGAAGAGGAAGGAAGAGGGAGAATGGAGGAAAGAAGGAAGGGGAGAGAGGGAGGGAAAAGGAAGGAGAGAATGAGAAGGAAAGGGTTAAGGGGAGAAAGGAAGGAAGGAAGAGGAAGGAAGAGGGAGAATGGAGGAAAGAAGGAAGGGGAGAGAGGGAGGGAAAAGGAAGGAGAGAAGGAGAAGGAAAGGGTGAAGGGGAGAAAGGAAGGAAGGAAGAGGAAGGAAGAGGGAGAATGGAGGAAAGAAGGAAGGGGAGAGAGGGAGGGAAAAGGAAGGGAGAGAAGGAGAAGGAAAGGGTGAAGGGGAGAAAGAAAGGAAGGAAGAGGGGGAAAAATGGAGGAAAGAAGGAAGGGGAGAGGGAGGGAAAAGGAAGGAGAGAAGAAGGAAAGGGTGAAGGGGAGAAAGAAAGGAAGGAAGAGGAAGGAAGGAAGAGAATGGGGGAAAGAAGGAAGGAGAGAGAGGGAGGGACAAGGAAGGAGAGAAGAAGGAAAGGGTGAAAGGGGAGAAAGGAAAAAAGGGGAGGGAAGGAAGGAAGAGAATGGAGGAAAGGAGGAAGGGGAGAGAGGGAGGGAAAAGGAAGGAGAGAAGGAGAGAATGGAAGAATTCCCGCTGCAAACCGAGGCCCGGGCTGCTCTGGAGAGCCAAATGCAATCATGAAAAGAGCCACATGTGGTTCCCGAGCCATAGGTTCCCTATAACCCCTGCACTATATTTATGTTACTGAAAGCCGATTACTTCCTGATTTCCCCCCTGTCTTCATGTGTCTGTCAGACAGTCAGAAAACAAGGAACGCCAGGCTGTAAAACAGCTTTTCTGTCCTGGAAGTTGCATTTGCTTTCCCCCAGAGATGTAGATTGAGAATACGGGGATGCACAGGGTGAAGCGGTTGAGGCCTGCTTGTTAAAATGGTATGTTGCTTCTCTCCAAACCCCATCCCCATTTGTGGTTTTCCCATTATGGACTTTATGGGGTTCTGCGCTGGAAAGCAGTATGTCATTCGAAGGTTGCCCCTTTGGCTGACCGAGATAGGAAAAGAGGCATCTTTGGGCGCCAGCACGGACCCCCGCGGTGTTGGTAAACCTGGCGGCCTTCCAAGGTAGGCCAGGGATGTATTTCTCACAGTTTCTTCTCTCACCTGGAAAAGAGCAGAGAGGTGTGAGAGAGGAAACAAAACTCTCCTCCGCCTTCTGCTGCCAGAATATTTCCGTCCCTTTTTTCTTTTGTTTCATTTCCCTCCTTCACTTTGGAAATTAAAGGAAAATGCTTCTGAGTTTCCTGATTTGGGAACTTGATGGAATTGCTGGGTTTGTCTGCCATGTTGTAGCCACAGCAGTGTAGAGAGATGCATCTCCTAAGGCAGTGTTTCGCAACCTTTTTTGAGCCGCGGCACACTTTTTACATTGACAAAATCCTGGGGCACACCACCAACCAAAATGACACAAAATGACACTCTAACACAGTCATACATATAGTTAAGATGTTTTAAATATATTTATACACTCAGTGTGAAACCTGGGCCTGTTTCGATGAACACAACAGAGATATTCTGGCAGGAATGGCAGAAAGACACAAACTTCCCACACAGAACTCCCATAACCAAGAGAAAATACTATAAGAGTTTGGTGGGCATTGCCCTTGGGGTTTGGAGTTGTAGTTCACCGACATCCAGAGAGCACTGTGGACTCAAACAATGTTGGATCATGATCAAACTTGGCATGAATACTCAATATGCCCAAATGTGAACACAGATGGAGTTTGGGGAAAATAGACCTTGACATTTGGGAGTTACAGTTTCTGGGATTTATAGTTAACACACAAAGAGCATCCTGAATTCTTGCAACAATGGAATTGAACCAAACTTGGCATAATGAACTCTCATTACCAACAGAAAGTACTGGAAGGGTTCGGTGGGCATTGAGCTTGAGTTTGGGATTTGTAATTCACCTACACCCAGAGAGCACTGTGGACTCAAACAATGTTATGTTATGTTGTTGTTTGTTTTCTATCCAGAATCTCAATGCTGGAAGGAGGCTCACCACTTTAAGGTCCCTCAAACAGGCATGGGAAAACTTCGGCCCTCTGGGTGCTTTGGACTTCAACTTCCACCATTCCTAACAGCCTGAGGCCCTTTCCTGCTTAAATGGCTGAGGGAGGAAATGGAAAGGGGCCTGAGGCTGCTAGGAATGGTGGGAGTTGGATTCCAAAATACCTGGAAGGTCCAAGCTTTCGACAGAGACCTCTTCCTCCCTCTTCCCCTTTGCGCCCTTTCTTCCCCCTCCTGCTGAACACTTACTTTTTCTTCTCCACTCGGGCTCCTTTCTTCCCAGTCTCATGGGCCGAGTCTGCACAGCAGTGCCCGCATGGGTCACGTCTTCCTCCCTCCCCCTTCCCTCCTGAACGCGCTCACGCTGCCCCCTCAGATCAAAATGGCGGCAGAAGCGGCAGCATGAGTGAAGTGAGCAGAGCGAGGCTGGGAAGAAGGGAGCCCAAGTGGAGAAGAAAAAGTGTTCGGCAGGAGGGGGAAGAAAGGGTATTGGAGGTTCCCATTTCCCACGACACACCTGATGATCGCTCACGGCACTCTAGTGCACTGGTTGGGAAACAATGCCCTACTCTATCATGCATAAATAGTCCAGTTGCTGTGAAAGAAATAAAATTTAGACAGATGGAGGCATTACTTTCTGACCCACCCACGTAGTTGAAAAGCAATAGTGTTGCAGAAACCGTGTGTTTGAGTTATGTATGCCTCCCTGAAGAATTCCTCCGCAAAGAACTGAAAACAGCACTCTCTCTCCTCTCCTTTGAAAAGCTTCTAAAACCCACCAATGAGGGTTGAATGAAAAGTAATGCCTCCACCTTCGTAACTCCTCAACATATGGCAGTAGTGGTATGCAGCAAATACTGGCATGTTCAGGAGACTCTCCTCTACAGTTCCATTTTGGCGGGAAGCCTTAGCATTGAACGGTTGTGTTTTTAAAGTGCGAAGTATGGAATCCTGCGCAGACGGTTGGTCAATGCGACTTAAGCAACGTGCAGTCATTGAATTTTTGACAGCAGAAGGTGTCACCCAAAGATTGATTTGGGGTGAGTAAGTTTAAAGATGTCGAGGTGGGAACATCTGACTTGAATGGCAAACAAAGAGTTGGACATCCTGTGACAGCAGCCACCAAGTTTCAGAAACAAAAGGTTCACAGATTCAGGACGATCATGGTATCACTCGGAGACAAATTTCAAGCATAATCGGCCTTTCATAAAAACGTGTGGCTCACATTATTGCTTTGCTTGGCTATCGGAAGGTCTGTGCACGATGGGTACCCAGGATGCCAGACTTCTTCTGTGAGATGCTGGTTGCGGAAACAGAGTGTCGACTTCCATGATGGCTTCAGGAAACTTGTTCATCGTTGGCGGAAATGTATCCGATTGTCTGGTGATTATGTGGAAAAGTGAATAGTGGAAGGGCACATTCTAAGGATTATTTATGTGTTTGATTTATTAAAATATTCCCATCCTAACCCAAGTAACGAAGGTGGAGGCATTACTTTTCATACAACACTCGTATGTACCCTAGCTTATGGAGAGGAGGAAGACTAATACATCTTTATACATACCCTCATCTGCTTGTTGGACACTTATCTTTGCTTGTCGGAAGTTGTAGACCAAGGCTGTCCAACAGGCGGCCTGCAGGCCGTACACAGCCCCCCAGCCTGTTGGACACAGCCCCCGCTACCCTCCTGGAAGATTTTTTTTAAAAAAATATTTTTTTAAAAAATAATTTTTTGGAAAAATATATTTTTTTAAAAAATGGCGGCTGGGGGGGAGGCGGGGCAGGGAGAAGGAAGGGAACCCGCTCCTCCTCCCTGCACCGCCCCCTCCATCCCTCTCTCCATGCCGCCCTTCCTAGGGAGGGGGAACCGCTGAAAAGGAGCAGTAGGCGGCGCCAAGGGCGGCGCGTCAGAGGCCTGGGGTGACGTGCCGCCCTTGGCATTGCCTACTGCTAGGAAGGGCGAGGGAGCCGGCTGCCTTCTTCCTCCATAGCCCCTCCCCCTTCTCCCCGCTCGCGCCGCCGCTCGGGATCCGAGCAGCAGCGCCCGGGGGAAAAGAGGAGAGGCTTCAGAGAAAGGAGGCAGCTGGCTACCTTCTCCCTCCATAGCCCCTCCCCGCGCCGCCGCTTGGGATCTGAGCAGCGGCGCGCCCGGGGGAAAAGAGGAGAGGCTTTGGAGAAAGGAGGCAGCCAGCTACCTTCTCCCTCCATAGCCCCTCCCCGCGCTGTTGCTCGGGATCCGAGCAACGGTGCGGCCCGGGTGAAGGAGGAGGGGCTATGGAGGGAGAAGGTAGCCAGCCACGTTCTCCCTCCATAGCCCCTCCCCGCGCCACCGCTTGGGATCCGAGCAACGGCGCGGCCGTGGAGGAGGGCTATGGAGGGGAAGGTAGCCGGCTACCTTCTCCCTCCATAGCCCTCCCCGCCACTCGGGATCCGCCCCAACGGCCGACCGGGGAGGAGAGGGGCCCCCGCCCGGCCCCGCTCACTGCCCCACTCACTGATCACCTACGGCCCCCAGGTGATCAGTGACATTTCTTCCGGCCCGTGGGTCGGAAGAAGTTGGACAGCCCTGTTGTAGACCATCTTGGCTTCAATACTTTTAGTGTAATTTTTAAAGAGTTTTAAGGTTGTCATTTCGTAAATGTTTGTGATGTATCCTGTTTGTTTATTTGTTATTTTATAATTTTTGTGGAGTCTGTTTTTTTACCCATTGGTTTGATTTGTTCTTGTTTTGGCACTCAATGTTTGCCATTGTGTTTATTTTGCTGGAAACCAGCCTGAGTCACCCTGAGGAGATAGGGCGGGTTATAAATAAAGTATTATGATTGGAGTATTATCGCCCAGGACTGGTAACAGAAACTCTTGGAAACTCTTGAGTTTGTTTGGTCTTAAGATGTTCGAGAGGTACACTGTATTCCTTGATTTCCTCTCATGGAACATAGGTTCTTTCCAACCAAACACAAACATGACGCTTAGTATCGTCGAAGGCTTTCATGGCTGGAATCACTGGCTTGTTGTAGGGTTTTTGGGCTATATGGCCATGTTCTAGAACAGTGCTTCCCAACCGCTGTGACGCGGCACAGTAGTGTGCCGTGACGGACCTCCTGCTGTGCCGCGAGAAAAGCTCTCTGCCCCTCTTCCTTCCCTCCTCCTCCTGCCGAACTCCTGCTGCTTGGGGGAGGATGAGGAAGGGCTGGGTGGCGGCAAAGAAAAGAAGCAGCCAGGGCGCCACCTCCTTCGGCCGTTTCCCCAGCCAGCTGCCAATCCGCCATGACTCCCGCCCCTCGCTCGCTGAAGCCGTGCGAAGGAGGAGCCCTGCCCACTGAAGCCCATCCACCACTCATGCTCCTCCTCCCCGCGGCTTTAGCTTCAGCTGTGGGAGAGCTGAAACCGGGGAGAGGGGGCGGGGCATGGCACGGCCTGGCTATGCCCCCTCCCCGGCTTCAGCTCTCCCACAGCTTCTCCAGCCTTGAGGGGACAGTGCCAAGCCAGTATTGTGCTGGCTCTGCCACCACTGGTTTGGCACTGCCCCTCAAGGCTGGAGCAGCTGCTGGGAGAGCTGAAGCTGGGGCGGGGGCAGGGCATGGCGTGGCCTGGCTCCTCCCCTGGCTTTGGCTCTACCACAGCTTTTCCAGCCTTGAGGGGACAGTGCCAAGCCAGCATTGTGCTGGCTCTGCCACCGCTGGCTTGGCATTGCCCCCTCAAGGCTGGAGAAGTTGTGGGAGAGCTGAAGCCGGGGAGGGGACGGAGCCAAACCACGCCATGGTCCCCCTGCTTTGGCACTCCCATCAGCTGCTCCCAGCAGGCCACCATCCCCCAGCCGTTCCTTACTGTGTTAGAGTGTCATTTTGTGTCATTTTGGTTGGTGGTGTGCCCCCCGGATTTTTTTTTATGTTAAAAGTGTGCTGGGGCTCAAGAAAGATTGGGAAACAATGTTCTAGAAGCATTCTCTCCTGATGTTTTGCCTGCATCTATGGCAAGCATTCTCAGAGGTTGTGAGGACCTCACAACCTCTGAGGATGCTTGCCATAGATGCAGGCTAAATGTCAGGAGAGAATGCTTCTAGAACATGGCCATATAGCCCAAAAAACCTACAACAACCCATAATGCTTAGTGTTGCTGTAGTAGTGGTAGTTGTTTCTATTGCTATTATTGTTATAATGTAACACATTTGTAGCTTCTCTTGTGAGATACAAGGGATACAACTGAATACAATGTAAACAATGCAAAACAACTCAGATACATTTTCTTCCTGTTTTCTCATCTGTGAGGAATATGTCTGTTAAAGTGGTCAGTGTTGTGCCTTTTTTTTGCGGTGTGTAACTGTGTCTATCTGTACACTGTAGGCCTGTTTGATTTTTTTAAAAGTTCAAAACTCGTTTTGGATTTAGGGGGCGCTGGTGATTCGGATCAAAATTCAATTCCGATTTTCACAGAAAAAAAAATTTCAAAACTGTTCAAACCTTCCGAGACTTCCGAATCCTTCGTTAATGGGTCCAAAGTGTTATGTCCTGTTTCATTGGGTGGCCTTTACTTTGAAAGTAGTTGTTTTATTCCAGAAAAAAAGGGGGGGGGGCAAAGGGAAGCAATCTGTAAAGGGGGTTATGTGTGAGGTTTAGGGGAGGTGGACCACGGATTATGGGATTTTTAGTACTTTCACAAGTTTTACTTCCCACAGACAACTGTGCCCCCCAACCAAGAACAATACAGACCAAACTTGGCACACAGTGCCCCTATGACCACTCTACATTCTACTGCCGTTTGGAGGAGAGGGGACCATGGATGAGACTTGAGGTACCTCCATGGATTATGGGATTTGTAGTACTTTCAAAGCCTTCATTTCCCACAGACAACTGCACCCCTGAACAAAGACCTATAAAGACTAAACTTGGCACCCTGAGCCCCCATGACCCAGTCTCCATCCCTCTACAGTTTAGAGGAGGGCGGAGCATGGATGATGGGACTTCAACTACCTCTACTCATTGCCCAAGACCGCTGCGGGCCCCAACAAAGACCGATAAAGACCATACTTGGCACACAGAGCCTCCATGACCCACTCTATCTTCTTCTGCAGTTTGGAGGAGGGTGGACCATGGATGATGGGACTTCAACTACCTCTACTCATTGCCCAAGACCGCTGCGGGCCCCAACAAAGACCGATAAAGACCATACTTGGCACACAAACCCCCATGACCCACTTTATCGTCTACTGCATTTTGGAGGAGGGTGGACCATGGATGATGGGACTTCAACTACCTCTACTCATTGCCCAAGACCGCTGCGGCCCGCAACAAAGACCGATAAAGACCATACTTGGCACACACAACCCCCCATGACCCACTTTATCGTCTACTGCAGTTTGGAGGAGGGTGGACCATGGATGATGGGACTTGAAGTATCAAAGACCAACAATGCCTTTCTCAAATAACCTGGTCTTAGGAAGCCCTTTGGCAAAGAAGGTTGAAGATCTCTCCGCTTGTCCTTCTCTTTCTTTTTTGAAACGGCCTGGGAATTCTCCCACCTAAAGCTCTCCTTTGCTGTCAGGGGCAGTCTAAGGTAATTTTAAATGGTAAGCTAACATTATTTTGGCGCCCGCCAAAAAAAAACATTATTTTGCCCCAGCGCATGCCCAGAAGCTCCTGTGCGGCACCTTGGGCAGCAGCTGGTTGACCACCTTGCGTGTGATGTTGGGTGCCTCCTTCAGCCACAGCTTGCTCAGGATCTGGGATTTGATGCTCTCCAGCCGGAGCTCCTTGCTGTCCTGCCGCCACAGGCACACCGGGCAGCCCAAGCTGGACTCCCTCTCCACGCCCCCAGAAGACGGGGCCAGCGAGGAGGAGGGGGCCGCCTTTGTCTTCTCGCCGGCACCCACCTCCAAGGCCAGCAGCACCAGCAGAAACAACAGGGAGCGGGGCGCGGCGTCGGAGCGCACAAGGCCCAAAAGCGGAACATCAGCCGGATGCTGTCTGGCGGGCGCCGCGGGGGAATGCGCCCTTTACCCAGATGGCGGTGCCCCACGCAGCGGCGTCCTTTGCCTACCAGTAGGACCGCCCTATTTGCTGTGATTGGCAGGCCTCCCAGCCAAGGGGAGGACGGTTTCTGATAGTCCAAGCAGGGAGGGGAGAACAGGTGTGCTTGGCGCATGGCAGTATGATGCGCATGTGTGGGTGAGCGAGAGTATGAGAGGTGGGATGGAGGCTCACGCCAACTAGTCCCTTCAAGGCATGAGGGTTCTTTATAGGAAGTTTGACCCATTCCTATCATTGGTGGGGTGCAAGGGGCTCTTTGATTGTAGGTGAACTATAAATCCCAGCAACTACAACTGCCAAATGTCAAGATCTATTTCCCCCAAACTCCACCAGTGTTCGCATTTGGGTATATTGAGGATTCGTGTCAAGTGTGGTCCAGATCCATCCTTTAAAGCTCGGCACAATATTGGGCCAGCCTACTTGAGTGACCGGCTGACGGTCCAACGCAGCGTGAGGCCAGCACGTGCCATAAATGGCGATCGCATGACCATCCCTGGGGTGCGAGAGGCTCGGCTGATGGAAACCCAGCGGAGAGCCTTTTCCGTGGCGGCCCCCAGGATCTGGAACTCATTGCCACCTGCCCTCAGAGCCACTCTGACCCTAACTAGATTCCGGTCAGACCTAAAGACCTGGCTCTTCCGCCTAGCGTTTGGGGCCTGATCGGTACCTCTGAATGTCTGAGCCTTTCCTCAGACATGTATCTGTTTTAAACTGCTGTACATTGCTGTTTTTAGGGTTTTTAAATGATGTAAGTCGCCCGGAGCACCACTGGTGGAGGGCGACTCACAAATATTAAAGTATTATTATTATTATTATTATTGTTGAGTCCTATAGTGCTCTCTGGATGTAGGTGAACTACAACTCCCAAACTCAAGGTCATTGCCCACCAAAAGCCTTCCAGTATTTGCTGTTGGTCATGGGAATTTTGAGTGCCAAGTTTGTTTCAATTCCATTGTTGGTGAATCATTCTAGCCCGGGAGGTCACTTGCAGTATTGACATGTATTAGAACGCGGAAACGCGAAATCTCCCGTCTTGACTTTGAGTCCTAATTGTTCCACTACAACCCTGGGGAGGAGCGGTCAGAAGTTCAGAGCGCCCTGAGGAAGCGTGGTTTACGCGAAACCGCCATCTTGGCGTCAGCTTACCTCCAGCTGTAGGCGCCTGCCCATCCGGCAGCTTGCCAGCTCTTCTACCCACCAAGGCTCCCCCATTGACTCAGTCGCTAGCCTGTGAGTTATCAAACTCCGGACTATTTACAGGGGTACACAGATTCTGTTAGAGCGTCGTTCAAGCCCATTGTGTTGTGAGGGCTCATTTTGTGATGTCATTGTTACGCTTGTTATATTAGACTTGTCATATTGTGATTGAATTGAACTACATTGCACTATATGTGATATTGTTCTGCTATTTAGCACGTATATTGTTCACAATAATAACATTTGTGATTTTTACTATATGATGACTCGTTATTGATCACTCTCACAGATCTGCCCCTCTACATTCTATGGTTTAGCTTTGTGTATTACTAGTTGTTCTCAGTGGTATATTTCGTTTGTGTACTGGTTTTTAATTGCCCAGCCCGTCGCTCCCGCCCGCCACCTCCCTCAAAGGCCACTTTCTGGATTTCCTTGATTCAGAAACTAGTAAAACTCTGCCTTTCTGTCTCTTCTCGGTGGGAGCAAGGATGGCGAGGGGGAACCTGGGGCGCCAACGTTGACCTCCTGACCCACCTTAAGCCGGAGAGGAAGGAAGCGGAATTTAGGTCCTGGCAGCAGGGAGACCCACTGTGACACTTCTGGGAAGCAGGTCCTCCATTTTGGTGCCCTTTGGGGACCTGCAATGAAAGAGGGGCTGCTAATGCATTGCAGAATTGGGCCTGCAAACGCGGGCAAAAGCCCTGTCTGGGTTTCTTCTAAAGGCCCATAAAGTCTGTCCTTTTTGATAAACCAGGGTCACAGCCTCCTTGTTTTTTGGTCTCTTCCCCAAAAGAAATGGGAAATTTCCTTGTGTTGTTGTTGTTGTTGTTGTTGTTGTTTTTGTGTGCCTTTAAATTGTTTCAAGTTCACCCAGGGTGACCCTAAAGCAGGGGTGGGCAATTATGTTTTCCAAGGGGCCACACGAGAGCCAAAAAAATATAATGGAGGGCCGCACGTAAAGGCGGAACTACATTCTAACCTACATAATTTATTTATTTGCTATATTTACTATATATTACACATCATTAATATTAACATATTAATATATCAAGAAATATTCATATATTATTAGTATTAATATCATAATTATTATATTATAGTATATATATAGACATTATGATATATTGAAATTATAATATAATATAACATTATATTATATTATTTATTGTATTATTATATTATTATAATAAAATTATTATAAAATAATAATAAAACCCACTAAAATAAAATAAAATTAATTTCAAGAAGACAAGGTGCGAACCAAGATGGAGGCTGACATCCTCAAGAAAGGAAAGATCCCAAGATGGAATGGCCCAATGGACCCAGCCCAGAGGATGACCAAGCAGACCCAGCTGCCGCCGCAGCAGGGCAGAGCAGCAGACGATCGGAGGCTGCAGGCCTCCGCCCTCTCTCGCTCCCAGCCGTTCCGTCAGAGATGTTCCCGATCGGCTGATTGCCCTGCCATGGAGTGCCTGCCATCCCGGCTTTGGAGTGCCTGCCATCCCGGGAGGCAATCCGGGCCTGCAGCGGGAGCAGTTGGCGACCTGTGGCGGCTGATTGTCCTGGCGACCCGGAAGACAATCAAGTCGCCGACTGCTCCCGTTGCAGGCCTGGATCGCCTCCCGTGTTGGCAGGCACTCCAAAGCTGCCGCTCCTCCAATCGTTCTCTGGAGCGGCGGGCTGCCTGCCGACGCAGGCCCTACAGCCCGTGATGGGATGGCCGCAGCGGTAGCCCTTCCTCTTGCAGAAATGGCCCCGTCCCCCGACGCCCTTCTCCCCGGGCCGGTCAGAATCGACCGGCGGGCCGCAAGATGCCCAGGTCTGCCCTAAAGTGTACTTATTTGATGTTCTTCCTGGCAAGTTTTGTGCAGAAGTGGTTTGCCATGGCCATTTACTGAGGCCGAGAGAGTGTGACTTTATAGTTTTCTCACTTTTACAGAGTTTATGAACCACTAACCTCTGTGAAAATAAAAGGCTTCCTGTGCTACAGTTGGTGAAAGACACACAAATGACATAGCGTTTTCTGTGATGGCACTTTTGGCAAATTGATGTTCATAACCATTTGGTAAAACCAGGAATCTAGAAGCGTGACCCTTTTTGGAGATTAATTGGCATTCGCACTATTTGGAATAATCATAACCTTTTGGAAAAACATGACTTTCCTATCTATCTATCTATCTTCTTATTGATTATCTACCTATCTATCCATCCATCTATCTATTTACAGTATCTATCTATCCATCTAGCCACCCATCCATCCATGGATGCATCCGTCCATTTATTCATCTGTCTGTCTGTCTGTCTGTCTGTCTGTCTGTCTTCTTATCTATTTATCTTCTTATTGATTATCTATCTATTTATCTATCTACAGCAGGGCTGTCCAACTTCTACGGGCCCAAGGGCCGGAATTCCGGTCACTGATCACCTGGGGGGCCGAGGGTCTGCCTCCGCCCCGGCTCACTCAATATACCCAAATGGGAACACTGGTGGATTTGGGGGAATGTTTCCTAATACCTTTGAGTTATTTGAGTCCACACTCAAATTGGGACACACCAAAAAAAACCCAAACACCTCAATGCCGTCGCAGGGCTTGGTGGGGCCTCCTTTCCCAGAGGCGGGTGGAGGAGGCCCAAAGAGCTCCCTCCCTCCCTGAAGGGAAAACAAGCTGCGGGGGGCAGGCGCAAAGGAAGCCACGTTGCGCCCTGCACGCGGGGGAGGCAGCACAACAAGGGGGGAGGGCCGCGGAGGAGGGAAGGAAGCATCACCAAGGAAACCGCCGCTGAGGGACCCCTCCCCCCCTCACCCAACGTCCCACTGTTTTTAGATTGATTGATTTGAGCCAGGCCCTTCCTTACCCATACTGCGGGAGCCCCGCCACAGGGCCAGCACCAACGCCGCCGCCATCCCGAAGAGCCGCTGGAGCCAAGGCCAAGCTCAGGCCGGGCGTGGCGGCTCTCCTATCTGCGGGGCGGGAAGCGAGAGCCCTCCACAGGAAGAGGACGGAGCCAGGAGGGGCTTTCCCTGCCTCACTCCCCTCCTCCCTCTCTCTGGGGGAATGGGGGCTGGCCTGGAAGCAGCCGCGAGGGAGGAGGAGGCGCGCGCCCAGGCCGGCCGCAAATCCTGCGGGACCGAGATTTCGCAGGCTATCGCGAGACTACGCAGCCACAGATGGGATTTCGACCTCCCTCGAAATCCCGTCTGTGGCTGGCGTAGTCTCGCGATGCTTGCCTAAACCCGGAAGTAGGTATTTTTTTTTAAAAAATTAATTAATTTTTTTATTTTTAATTTGTATTTTATTAAAACAAGTTAGGGGGCCGTAGGGAAGGGGCTCGGGGGCCGTGTACGGCCCCAGGGCCGCCTGTTGGACAGCCCTGTTCATAATCATTTGGTAAAACCAGGAATCTAGAAGCGTGACCCTTTTTGGAGATTAATTGGCATTTGCACTACTTGGAATAATCATAACCTTTTGGAAAAACATGACTTTCCTATCTATCTATCTTCTTATTGATTATCTATCTATCCATCTATCTATCTATCTATTTACAGTATCTATCTATCCATCTAGCCACCCCTCCATCCATGGATGCATCCGTCCATTTATTCATCTGTCTGTCTGTCTGTCTGTCTGTCTGTCTGTCTGTCTGTCTGTGTGTCTGTCTTCTTATCTATTTATCTTCTTATGGATTATCTATCTATTTATCTATCTACAGTATCTATCTATCAATCCATCCATACATGCATCAGTCCATTTATTCATCTATCTATCTATCTATCTATCTGTCTGTCTGTCTGTCTGTCTGTCTATCTAATCTATTTATTGACTACCTACCTACCTACAGTATCTATCCATCCATCCATCAATGCATCCACACATCAGTTCATTTATTCATCTATCCACCCATCTATCTAACTACCTATTTATCCATTGATCTATCCACCCATCGATCCGTCTATCCATCTATCCATCCATTCATCTATCCATCCATCTATCATCATCTATCTGTATCTATCTATCTATCATCCATCTATCTATGCGTCCAAAACACCCCTCTGTTGGACACAATCTGGTGGCCTCAGTGGTGAGGTTTGTGGCTTTTCCAAACGGCCACTCTATCATATTCCAAGCCCCAAGCTCCATAATTCAAGCCCTGGATTTGGCAGGAGAGAAAGGACGCTGTGTATCTTATTCAGTTTATCTCTCTGTTGTTTTTGCCAAAGGTCCCCCCCCCCCCCTTTCATCTAAATGTGGAGACGAAGGGGTAGTGAACAGAAAGAGACCTATGCTCATCCCCAGCCAAAATAGCAGGGAAAGGAAAGAGAGCCATGAAATATGACCTCAATGGATGGATGTGGTCAAATTTGGAAGCCCTTCTATGGTATGAGACCAGGGTATAATTGCAACTTGGCTGTAGGAGCCCATTGCCGATGCGGAATCGCATACAGGGTGGATGAAAACATTGTATGGAGTCTGTGAAACCTGGGTTTGACTCTGTGCTTGAGCCTTGTCATTTCACTAACTGGAGGATGTGTTCATAGCATTTATTTTAGGGCAATGACTGGAAACAAAGAGACGTTTCCAGCCCTCATATCAGGCATAAGCATGAAGGTTAGCTAAACAGTGAAACATTACAATCCAGTCACATTAAATGTCTGTCCCATGATTTGCAACTATCCATTTACTGCCAATGTATCTAGTCCGTGAGCTGCTTTTTGCTGCTGCTGCTGCCCTTGTCGCCCATTCAGAAGCAGCCCTGCAGCGCCTCACATCCTGCTCTGCAACAGCTGCAGAGCTATTTGGGCTGGAAGTCAGCCTGAAGAAAATGGAAGTCCTTTACCAGCCCGCACCACAGGAAGAACACCATCATCCCCACGCCAGCATAGGCAAAGCTGTGCTTAAGTCCGTTCAGAAGTTCACCTACCTGGGAAGCATCATCTCTTTGACAACGAGATAGATCACAGATTAGCAAAGGCATAGAGTGCATTCGGAAGGCTTCCCATGAGAGTCTGGAGCAACAAGCACCTGAGACAAAGCACCAAAATCAGTGTGTACAGAGCTATCGTACTGTCTATTCTCCTCTATGGGTCTGAAACTTGGGTCACCTATCACCCACACCTATGACTCCTCGAATGCTTTCATCAGCGCTGTCTTCGCACAATCCTAAATATACACTGGACCGACTATGTGAGGAATGTTGCTGTCCTTGAGCAAGCAGGGATCACCAGCATTGAGGCCATGCTATTGAGAACACAGCTGCGCTGGACAGGGCACGTCTCTAGGATGGAGGACCACTGCCTCCCAAAGATACTACTCTATAGTGGTGAACTCTATGGTGAACCACGGGTCAGCGCAAGAGAGGCGCCCCCAAAAGAGATATAAGGACTCCCTGAAACAACATCTCAGGCTCAGCCAGATTTATCACCAACAGTGGTCCACCCTGGCCTCACATCGGGAGGCATGGAGACGCACTCTCCACAATTGTGCGGCCTCTTTCGAGAAGACACGCCGAATTGGTCTCGAAGAGAAACAACAATGCAGAAAGAACTGCAACTTGGAAACAACATAACCCAAGGAGACTTTCTGCTGTGTTTTCTGCAACCAAACTTGCCTATCTCAGATTGGCCTTGTAAAAAGCGTGGGATGAGTCCTTCCTAAGAATCTTCGTTCGCGAAGTAATGCCGAGAGGACCAACATGACACTGGGTTTTGAGTGTTAGACTAATTCTGAAAACCAGGGTTCAAATCCCTGCTTTGTCCTGAAAACTCATTGGGTGGCCTCAGGCAAGTCACACACTCTCAGCCTTAGAAAAGGCTATGATAGCTCCACCTTAAGGTTGTAGTACGTCCAAAATGACTTGAAGGCACATACTTGGCAGTTGCTGAGTTGTGACCGAGATAGCTTCTGTATGTTTATTCTTAAGTTTTATTTGTATGTAAGTCAGAACAGGTACATTTCTACATGTAGTTCCTGTGTGTGTGTAGTTTTGGACAATATAGAGAGGGGTCTATGGACTGTGAAAGCTAAACAGAGCCTTCATGTTGATGATGATGAATACAAATGGAGTCTGAGCTCAGAGTGTTGCCGAACAATTTGGGACAGCCTGGCCCTTAGGGGGCAGAGGCCCAGAAGTACCCCTAAAGCGAGGATTTCAGCAGAACCTCTGGTGAAGTTTTAAAAGCAAACTAAAAATCCCTTTCCCAAATGATCTCACCAAAGAAGTCCGGAAGAAGATGCCACTGAAGTTTTTATTCTTACAGAACTGTTAGATTTAAACTTTCCCGCCCCTGCACGCTGTAGGCTTCATGATGATTGGTTGGAACCTTGGAAGCCAACTGTAGCAGGAACCAATCGTGAAGCCGTGCCACTTTTGCCCTGGCGAATGGGAAGCGAAGGACAGGAATGTGTTCAAGACAAAGAGCAGCTGGAGTTTTCTGGATTAGATCATGTCCATATGTAAATGAAGATCCGAGCCCCTGACCTTTTGAGCCAAAGGAATTCTTTTGTTCTTGGTGAAAAACAGGAATTGTCCTTAACGACCCTTCCTTGTTGACAAAGGGCCATGTGCAGATTCTATCCATGAGAAGGTTCAGCCTTCTGGATGGTAAATAAATGAAATAACTGTAGCCATGTGCTGGTTTCCGAGGCCAACAGTGACGGCCGGTTATGAAATATGAAATATAGTTATGCCATACGTTCTATAAACGCAGGACGAGGCTAATCTCAGAGGGTTCAGCATTTATAAAACAAAAGAAGTCTTTCAAAAATGGGGAGAAGGGAGAGAACCTTCTCCAAACCAGAAAGAGTCCTCTCTCAAGAGCAGGCCCAGATCTGATCATGTGGTCTGCAGCTCCTTCCACAACACAGAGTTATAAAACCAGCATACCAATACACACATGTACAATAAAGTCGGCAATCTGAATTATATACATAACCAATAACTAATAATTAATTTGTATGTAAGTTGGACAGGTACTTTTATATATGTAATTCCTCTCTCTCTCTCTCTCTCTCTCTCTGTCTCTGCTCCCTCCCTCTGTGTGTGTGTGTGTAATTTTTTATGATATAGAAAAGTGTTGAAACTCCCGTGACATTTGTTTTGCTGTCTGTGCTCCCATTCAGAAGATTTCACCTCAATTGAGTCTCTAAAACAGCCATGGGTAAACTTTAGCCCTCCGAGTGTTTTGGACTTCAATTCCCACAATTCCTAACAGCCTACTGGCAAATTGGTGCTTATCTCCATTTCTAAGCGAAGAGCCAGCGTTGTCCATATACACCTCCTAGGTCAGTGTTCCCCAACCGCTGTTTTGCGGCACACTAGTGTGCTGTGAGCAATCACCTGGTGTGCCACGGAAAAACCTCTATTTCCCCCTTTGTTCCCCCTCCTACCAAACTCCTGCTGCTGCTGCTTGGGGGAGGAGGAGGAGGAGGAGGAAGGGCCGGGCGAAGAAGAAGGGGCCGGGGTGCCACCTCCTTCGGCCATTTCCCCAGCCAGCCAGCCTCCAATTGAGGGAGGGCGGGGAACAGACGTGGAAGTGAGGAGGGCAGTCTTCTTTTGAACCGCAGGAAAGAAGGAAGGAAGGAAGGCAACCGCAGACCGAGTGAGTGCCTTCCCTTCTGGTGTGAAAGAGGGAGAGAGCCATTCAGGAAGGGAGCCACCTGGGGGTTCTGTGAGGGAAGTTTGGCCCAGTTCTATCATTGGTGGGGTTCAGAATAGTCTTTGATTGTAGGGGAACTATAATTCCCAGCAACTACAACTCCCAAATGGCAAGGTCTATTTCCCCTGAACTCCATCTGCGTTCATATTTGGGCATATTGAGTATTCATTTCAAGTGTGGTCCAGATCCATCATTATTTCAGTCCACAGTGCTCTCTGGGTGTAGGTGAACTACAACTTCCAAACTCAAGGTCAATTCCCAAGCAAACCCTTTCAGTACTTTTTGTTGGTAATGAGAGTTCAATATGCCAAGTTTGGTTCAATTCCATTGTTACAAGAGTTCAGGATGCTCTTTGTTTGTGTGTTAACTATAAATCCCAGAAATTGTAACTCCCAAATGTCAAGGTCTATTTTTCCCCAAACTCCATCTGTGTTCACATTTGGGCATATTGAGTATTCATGCCAAGTTTGGTCCTGATCCAACATTGATTGAGTCCACAGTGCTCTCTGGATACAGGTGAACGACAACTCCAAAACTCAAGGTCCATGCCCACCAAACTCTTATAGCACTTTCTCTTGGTTATGGGAGTTCTGTGTGTCTTTCTGCCATGCCTGCCAGGATATATATGTTGTGTTCATCTAAACAGGCCCAGGTTTCACACTGAATGTATAAATACATTTAAAAACATATTAACTATATGTAGGGCCGTAGCCAGGATTTTGATTCGGGGGGCTGAGTTTGTTTCGGGGGGGGCTGAGACTGGGTGGAAGAGGGTCTACCCTAGCAAACCTTTTGTATTGTTATCCCAATAACCCCATGAATGTGGGATATACTGAGCATGGTGATCAGATCATGATATGAATAAACATAACAGTTTAAATAATGTACCAGTAAGGCCTTTTCGCGGACCACCCTGAGAATTTCAGGGGGGGGGGGCTGAAGCCCCCTTAGCCCCCCCCCCCTGGCTACATGCCTGACTATATGTATTACTGTGTTAGAGTGTCATTTTGAGTCATTTTGGTTGGTGGTGTGCCCCAGGATTTTGTAAATGTAAAAAATGCGCCACGGCTCAAAAAAGGTTGAGAAGCACTGCCCTAGGTCATGTGGCTGCTTATCTCCATTTCTAAGCGAAGAGCCGGCGTTGTCCGTAGACACCTCCTAGGTCACGTGGCTGGCATGGCTGCATGGAGTGTCATTAGCTTCCCGTTGGAGCAGTACCTATTGATCTCCTCACATTTGCATGTTTTCGAACTGATAAGTTGGCAGAAGTTGGGGCTAACAGCAGGCGCTCATCCTGCTCCCCAGATTTGAACTGGTGGCCTTTCGGTCAGCAAGTTGAGCAGCTCAGCGGTTTAACCCACTGCGCCACTGGGCGCTACATCTAATAAAACATAGTTAAAATAAAAAAATAGACAATTTCTTATACCAGTCTTGTTTTGTATGACTATTCATATACTTGTTAATATAATAATTGATTATATATATATTTATTTATTTATTATTTCGCATTTGTCTGTCGCCCCCCCCCCCCAAAGGCTCGGGGCGACTTACAACAGTTCGTAAAATACAATTGTCAGATAACTCATAATAACTCACAGTAATACCATTAAGATGGAATTACAATTAGAACAGTTGAAGCAACAAATGGAGTCGCAGTGGGCTGACAGCTAGGCGGTGCGAGCTACAGTTTAGCTAACTCCGAAGGCTTGTTGGAACAGCAATGTCTTAACTGCTCTCCTGAACGGGAGGAGGCCCTGGGTGGCACGGATGCCGGCGGGCAGTGCGTTCCACATGGTAGGGGCTGCAACAGAGAAAGCCCGGCAGCGGGTTGCGGACAGATGGTAGGTCCTCACATTTGGGATGACCAGGAGGTTTAGCTCTTCAGAGCGCAGTGATCTGGTGGGATGATATGGGACAAGGCGGTCCTGCAGGTACACTGGCCCCAGACCATGTAAGGCCTTAAAAGTCAGGACTAACACTTTGAAGGCAATCCGGCATTCAATTGGGAGCCAGTGCAGTTCGCGCAGGATTGGCGTGATGTGGTGGCCAATCGGGACCCCTGCCAGGAGTCGCTGCAGTGTTCTGCACCAGCTTGAGTCTCCGGATTACCGACAGAGGAAGGCCAATGTAAAGAGCATTACAGTAGTCCAGCCTCGAGATGACCGTGGCTTGGATCACTGTGGCTAAGTCGCGCCGGGACAAATAGGGGGCCAGCTTCCTCGCCTGGCGAAGATGGAAAAATGCTACCCTGCTGACGCTGGAGACGTGGGCCTCCATCGACAACAGGGGGTCCAAGGTTACTCCTAAGCTCTTAACAGAGGGCGACGGATATAATGTCACGCCGTCCAGGGTTGGAAGCTGAACATCCCTACAGCCCGGAGGACCCAGCCACAGGATCTCCGTCTTTGCCGGATTCACCTTCAACCTACTGGCTCGCAGCCCTCCAGTGACGGCCTCAAGGCAACGATGGAAATATTAAATCCCATCTTGTATTGTCTCTCCATCCACGGGCTTTTGTAGCCTATATTGAGTCTATCATATATTTTAGGGTGTTTGTAACTTGGGGACTGACTGTATTTGTCTCGAATTTGAAATGCAAATGGGTCATCCCAGTCATTTGTTACAACCCAATCAAGAGACCTATGGCACGTTTATTAAAGCCTCATTATTGGTGCATGGCAGTTCACAGATACAATTAAATCAGTGCATGAAGGCCAATAGAAGTGTGCGACAGTGCTGAGTGATCGTGACGGGGTCGCTCTTCCTTTTTTTTGCCTCTGTCAGCCTCCTTTTCCCCCCTTCCGATCTCCTTTGCTCCTTGATGACAAAGATTGGTTGCAGAAATTTCACCACTAGCGTAACAGGTCTCAGAGTTTATCGGATGAGTGATGACACCGGGGGGGAGGAGGTGGGCTTTCCAGCCTTTGAGAAATGTAGACATCTGAAAACATACAGAAGGGTCTCCTGAGATATCAAAGTTGGCAGAGCTATACACTTTCCCCACCTGCGCCTCTCTTTCTTCCCTCCCCTGGGGACCCAGGCCTAAACATGAAAACAATTTCAGTTTCGTATGTAACTTGTGTACGGCAGGACATTTTTAAAATAATTTGCTGCATGGAACGAAGTTTGTACGAGGGTGGGTCAAAAAGTTTTGCCTCCTGTGTCATAAAAACGTTCTGAATGAACCTATAATGAACCTCTGTAAGCCGCCCTGAGTCCCTTCAGTATGGGCATTGTACTGTGGGGTCCCGTAAGGTTCAGTACTGTCCCCTATGTCAGTGTTTCCCAACCTTTTTTGAGCCGCGGCACACTTTTAACATTAAAAAAATCCGGGGGCACACCACCAACCAAAATGACACAAAATGACACTCTAACACAGTAAAGAACAGCTGGGGGTTGGTGACCTGCTGGGAGCAGCTGCTGGGAGTGCTGAAGCCAGGGAGGGGCGGAGCCAGGCTGTGCCATGCCCCGCCCCTACCCCGGCTTCACCTCTCCCAGCAGCTGCTCCAGCCTTGAGGGGCAGTGCCAAGCCAGCGGTGCCAGAGCCAGCACAATGCTGGCTTGGCACTGTCCCCTCAAGGCTGGAGCAGCTGCTGGGAGTGCCAAAGCTGGGGGAGGGAGCAGAGCCAGGCCGTGCCATGCCCCGCCCCTCCCCCCAGCTTCAGCTCACTTACAGGCCGTGCCATGTCCCACCCCCTCCCCCCAGCTTCAGCTCTCCTACAGGCCGCGCCATGTCCCACCCCCTCCCCCCAGCTTCAGCTCTCCTACAGGCCGTGCCATGTCCCACCCCTCCCCCAAGCTTCAGCTCTCCTACAGGCCGCGCCATGTCCCACCCCCTCCCCCCAGCTTCAGCTCTCCTACAGGCCGCGCCATGTCCCACCCCCTCCCCCCAGCTTCAGCTCTCCTACAGGCCGCGCCATGTCCCACCCCCTTCCCCCAGCTTCAGCTCTCCAACAGAGGAGGAGCCTGAGCGGTGGACGGGCTTTAGTGGGCGGGGCTCCTCCATGTGGCTTCAGTGAGCGAGGGCGAGAGTCATGGTGGGAGTCATGGCGGATTGGAGGCTGGCTGGGGAAACGGCCGAAGGAGGCGGCATCCCGGTCCCTTCTTCTTTTTCTTCGCCACTGCCCGGCCCTTCCTCCTCCCCCAAGCAGCAGGGGTTCGGCAGGAGGGGGGAGGAAGGGGGGCAGAGAGCTTTTCTTGCGGCACAGCAGGAGGTCCGTCACGGCACACTAGTGTGCCACGGCACACTGGTTGAGAAAGACTGCCCTATGTTGTTCAACATATACATGAAGCCATTGGGGGAGATCATCCGTAGTTTCGGGGTACGGTGTAATCTGTACGCAGATGATGTCCAACTCTGTCACTCCTTTCCGCCTGCTACTAAAGAGGATGTTCAAGTCCTGAACCGGTGCTTGGCCGCTGTAACGGACTGGATGAGGGCTCAGGCCCGGATTAGCACCTTTTTGCGCCCTAGGCCACACTTTGGAATTACGCCCCCTTTAAGCCAACCTCTACCGCACCCGCCCCCCCCCAAATCACTCAGACCCACACTAAAAATAAATCATATCATACAACTTACCCCAAATTCACTCAGGTGGCCCAATACATCTCAGATGATCAGTAATATCCAAATAAATCAACAACAACCCACGCCAATCAGCGCAGGTGTATCCGTGGGGCTCGCGAGGCGCCTGGGCCGGACCCACCTGCAGCAGCGCCGTGCTCGGGTCCATTTTTTAAAATGCCATCTCAATGAAGTGGCAGGGAGTTCCACAGTCACGCTTTCTGCCCAAAGCGGGACTCGAACTCAGGACGCTAAGACAGAAGCACCGCCCCCGAAGAGGAGTCAAGGGAAGCGGGAGCCAATCACAGAAGCACTTTCCCAAGGGCAGGAATTCGAATGGGAGAGTGACACCCAGCAGGGGGACGGATGGCGGCCAGGGGGCGGGGCCACCTGAGGCAAGCAATGCGGGCTCCCTGAGGGAGCGACTCCATCTCCGGTGGGGCCTTCTCGGTCCCTGTCGTGCGGCGCCCCGGTGCTTACCTGCTCTAAGCGCGGCCTGCTCAGCTGGAAGGGCGGACCCTCCTCAGCGCCATCCTCACGACTGCGAGTCTGCTCGGTCTCTCTCCGCCACCTGGCCACGCCCCTGGCTCCGCCCTCACCAACTCCCATTGGCCCGGCCCCACTGCAGCACCTGTGGGGCATGCCGGGAGGTGTAGTCTTCCTCCTGCGAGGAGGGAGACGGAAGCGGGGAGAGATGCACGATGGGAAGTGTAGTCTTCACGACAGGCCCCGCTCTCATAGACATCTATGGGCAAGGCCAAGGGAGGGTGGGGAAAATGTGATGCGTTTTTATTTGTTTCAACATATTTTTTTGGTCCATGATCTGCGCCCCCCTCAGCTTGCGCCCCTAGGCCATGGCCTAAGTTGGCTTTATGGGTAATCCGGGCCTGTGAGGGCTAACAGATTGAAACTAAATCCAGACAAGACAGAGGTCCTCCTGGTCAGTCGCAAGGCCGAACAGGGCATAGGGTTACAGCCTGTGCTTGACAGGTTACACTCCCCCTGAAGGCGCAGGTTCACAGTCTGGGAGTGATCCTGGACTCATCGCTGAGCCTGGAGCCCCAGGTCTCGGCGGTGGCCGGGAGAGCTTTTTGTGCGCCAGCTGTGCCCGTACCTTGGGAAGTCTGACTTGGCCACGGTGGTCCACGCTCTGGTTACAGCCCGAATAGACTACTGCAATGCTCTCTACATGGGGTCGCCTCTGAAGATTGTCTGGAAGCTGCAATTAGTCCAGCGGGCAGCAGCCAGACTACTAATGGGAGCGGGGTACAGGGAGCGCACAACTCCCCTGTTGCGCCAGCTCCACTGGCTGCCAATTAGCTTCCGAATTCAATTCAATTCAAAGTGCTGGTGTTGACCTACAAAACCCAGGCCCGGATTACCCATAAGGCCACCCTATGCCATGGCCTAGGGACGTGCAATTCTGCCGGCACCGGGGGCGGGGCTTCCCTTCCTTCCTCCTCCTCCTCGCGCCCTCCTTCCTTGACTCAAGGAAGGAGGGCACGCGACGCCATGAGGAGGAGGAGGAGGAGGAGGGAAGCCCCGCCCCTGGGGCCGCTGCTGGCACTGGGGGCGGGGCTTCCCTTCCTTTCTCCTCCTCCTCGCACCCTCCTTCCTCGAGTCACCGCGAGGAGGAGGGTGTGTGTGGTAGAGGTTGGTTTGGGGGCGTAATTCCAAAGTGTGGCCTAGGACGCCAAAAGGGGCTAATCCGGGCCTGAAACCCTGTACGGTTCCGGCCCAGTTTACCTGTCCGAACGTATTCTCCCCTATGAATCGTCAAGAGTGCTAAGATCGTCTGGAGAGGCTCTGCTCTCGGTCCCAGCTCCTTCGCAGGTGCGTCTGGGGGGGACGAGGGACAGGGCCTTTTCTGTGGTGGCCCCCCCGGCTGTGGAAGTCCCTCCCAAATGAAATTAGATCCGCCCCCTCCCTCCTGACTTCTGGAAGCGGGTGAAAACATGGCTGTGCAATGAGGCCTTCGCAGAATGAAGGAGGAGATCGCGAATATATGGATTAAGTTGGACTCGATTTTACTTTGGCGAAAGGCTTTTAAAATGTATTTATTGTATTGTATTTTATTGTAAATTTTATTGTAAGTGTATGATGTTTTTAGATTTTAAATGTTAGCATTGAATACTTGCTGTTTGCCGGTCTGAGTCCCTCTTCGGAGGTGAGAAGGCCGGGGTAGGAAAGTTTTAAATAATAATAATAATAATAATAAATAACTCTCTGCCCCAGAGTGTGGTGGAGGCTTTGAAACAGCGGCTGGGGTGGCCATCTCTCGGGGATGCTTGGAATGAGATTTTCCTGCTTCTTGGCAGAATGGGTTTGGACTGGATGGCCCACGACAGGGCTGTCCAACTTCTACCAGCCCAAGGGCCGGAATTCTGGTCACTGATGACCTGGGAGGCCAAAGGGTCTGCCTCCGCCCCCGGCTCCACCTCCCGCCCCTCCCCCAGCTCTGCCCCTCCCCACCCCGGACTCCGTGACAGCGGCAGGACACTGGCGGGCGGAGATCGCCGCGTGGAGTGGCGAGCAGCGAGCGCCCATGCGCACACAAGCAGAAGCCCCAAAAGGAGGAGACAGCTGCGGAGGCCTCCTCTTTTTGGGGCTTCTGCATCCTCCTTTTGGGGCGGAGCCGGGGGTCGCTGGCTGTTGCAGCGGCCGCACCGGGAGCTTACCTTCCTCAAAGCTCTCGGTGCGGCTGCTGCAGCAGCCAGCGACATGGCGGAGGGCACCTCGCCGCTGCTGCGCATGCCCGACATCCTGCGCGGCCCGCCCCTTTTCGGCGGGGCTGGGTGACGTCAGGCGTGGCACCGGCCTGACATCACCCAGCCCCGCCAAAATGGGCGGGCCGCGCAGGATCCGGGCATGCGCGGCAGTGGCGAGGTGCCCTCCGCCATGTTGCTGGCTGCTGCAGCGGCTGCACCAGGAGCTTAGAGGAGGGTAAGCTGCAGTAGCCAGCAACATGGCGGAGGGCACCTCGCCGCTCCCGCCCTGCTGCACATGCCCGCAAGCGCCCCCGTGAGTGGCCCCCTCCCGAGCAGCCCCAAAATTTCTAATTTTTCAAAAAAATTATTTCTTCCAGGAGGGTAGGCGGGCCGCGTCCAAGGGGCTGGCGGGCCGTGTGCGGGCCGCGGGCCACCTGTTGGACAGGCCTGGCCCACGAGATCTCTTCCAACTCTATGATTCTATGATTAAAGCTCTAGCGTTGGCAACCATTAAATAAGGACGCCATCAAAATATCATGAATCTCGCAAAAAAAACAATCTGTAGGGATTTTCATGGGAATTTTTTAAAATAATGTTTATATTCAGATGGGTAAACAAATAGATACAATATGAGATTAGTATTTCTGGAATGAGGCGGAAGGCGATCGTTTCAGCTTCACTGACCTTCTCCTCTTCCCTTGTCCTTCTCCAAAGCAGTTAAACATCTTTGATGCTCGTTCCGACACTTCGGCAGCTCTGGCTATTTGGACACAAGATGGATAGGGGAAAACGTCTTAAGTCGGGCCCAAGTGGACCATGTTGACAGTTGCTATTTTTTTTGTTAATATCATCATGTAGTGCTTGCTCTCTCTTTTCCCCAGCTGATCAGATCTATGTATACATCTAAAATTTCTTTCCCTCGTTTCTCTTTCCTCTTCAATCTTTCCCAAGGAACCAAGAAAGAGTTCAAAGCGGTCCGTCCTGACAGTTTTTGGTACAAACACTCACCCGGTCTGTTTATATAGCCGGCGGAGAAAAGAACATGAAAGGGTACCAAAGAAAGGGTTTTGGGCCTATTCCCCCCCCCCCAAATTCAAATGTTCTTTCTCAGAGGATAATAGACATTGTATAAGAAGTAAATCCAAAGTGTGCAGGCCTGGCCCGGATTACCCATAAGGCCATCCTAGGCCATGGCCTAGGGCGGCAGCCATTGGCGGAGGCGCGCAGCAGGTCTGGACCCCCCATTTTTAAAAATTAAAAAAATAAAAATTTAAAAAATTACAAATTTTGTAATTTTTTAAAAAAATTAAAAAATTAATTTTTTAAAAAAAATGTTAATTTTTTTTAAAAGTGTGCATGCGCGCGGCGGCAGAACCACCATCCACAGCTGCCCTGCACCCTCACCCCCTTTGCTCTGCTCCCCTCGGCTCCTCACTCCCTCGCTGCTTACGCCGGCCCCGCCCCTCTTCCTTCAGTGAAGGAAGAGGGGCAGGACCAACACTGACGTGAGAGAGGAGGGGGCAGAGGGAAGTCCCGCTGCCCCCTCCTCTCTGCTCGCATCGGCCCTGCTCCCTGCGTCGGCCTCTGCTCCCCTCGGCTCCTTCCTCCCTCACTGCTCGCGCCGGAAGAGGGGCGGGACCAATGGTGATGCAAACAAGGAGGGAGGCCCCCCGCAAGCGGCCCCGCCCCGTAAGCGGCCCCGCCCCCCGGGGCGGCACATCCAGAGTGTGGCCTAGGGTGCCACAATTGGTTAATTCGGGCCTGGTGTGGGCATATAAATGTAATATTATAATAATATTGTCTGGGAAGGGAGAGAAAGTACAGTGTGTCTATAACAGGTTTGGGCAAGCTTCGGCCCTCCGGGAGTTTTGGACTTCAATTCCCACCATTCCTAACAGCCTCAGACCCCTTCCTTTTCCCCTTCAGCCACTTAAGCATATCTTTGTTCCCAACAGTTTACCTGTCTGAATGTTTATCTGTCCCAGGTAAACGTTCGGCCCAGTTTACCTGTCCGAACGTATTCTCCTCTATGAACCATCAAGGCTATTAAGATCTTATGGGGGGACCCTGCTCTCAGTCCCGCCACTTTCGCAATCGCGTCTGGCGGGAATGAGAGACAGGGCCTTCTCTGTGTTGACCCCTCGGCTACGGAACTCTCTCCTGATTGAGATCAGATCTGCCCCCTCCCTCCTGTCCTTTAGGAGGCTACTGAAATCCTGGCTATGGAATGAAGCATTCCCAGAATAATGGCTGAGGCCAGCCACAGAACGAAGGTATTGACCACACATACGGACTGAGTTGGACATGATTTTATCTTGGCGATTTGGCTTATTTGTAATTTTATTCTCTACTAGCTGAGGACCCGGCGGTGCCCGAGTTGATTGAGAAAGGCATTGTGTGGCAAGGTTGGTCTTTATGAGTTGGTTATGTGGCTTGCAGTGGTCTCTGGAAGTTAGTGAGGGTACTGCGAGTCCCATCGTCCATCCTTCTTCAAACTGCACCAGGATGTAGAGTGGGTCATGGGGACTCTGTGTGCCTAGTGTGGACTTGATCAGTCATTGGATGAGGGTCACAGCGGTCTCAGAAAGTGAGTGAAGGTACTTCAAGTCCCATCATCCGTGGTCCATCCCACTCAAAACTGCACCAGGATGTAGAGTGGGTCATGGGTACTCTGTATGCCAAGTTTGGGCCTGGTCTGAGAGTTGTAGGGGCCGCAGTGTTTTGTGGGAAATGAATCGGGTGACGGTACTGCAAATCCCATCATTTGTGAGCCATCCTGCCCTAAACCACACCAGGTTGTGAAGTGGGGCATTGGGCCCCTGTGTGCCAAGTTTGGTCCGGATCCGTCATTGCTGTGGGCCGCAGTTTTAGTGGCAACCAATCCCCTCTGTCTGGGGCCATAGAATGTTGGAGTTCTTAAGCTGGCCAATTGGAGCCCTTTATGCAAATAATCCCAAGTTTGGTCCTGATCAGTCATTGCTCTGGGCCGCGTTGCTCTGCCTGCTTGGAGTGTTGGAATGTTGGTGATTGGCGAATCAGAGGCATTATGCAAATAATTCCACAGTAGCAACCAATCGAAACGCTGCCACATATTCCTCCGCACCTCCCGCCGCAAACACTGACTTTTATTAGATAGATAGATAGATAGATGTATTTTAATCTTTTGTTGTTGTATGATGTTTTTAGATGGCATTATTGCATTGAATCCTTGCTGTGAGATCGGGATATAAAAGTTTTAAATAAATAATAAATATACAGTTAAAAGAGATAACTAGGTATATCAGTCTAACAACTGAGAAACCTAATTTGATTCCTGGTTTTCCGAAAGGTTATGATCTCTATAAAGGTCATGCCTTTCCAAAAAAAATTCTAACCTGAAAATATCTCTTATATAAACCACCCTGAGGCTGTTGGAAAGGGTGGTATATAAATCGAAATAATAATAATAAAATAAATAAATAAAAAATAAATAATAAACAGTTCAACGAAATCACCAGGTACTATATATCAGTCTAATAACTGAGAAGCCTAATTTTCTTTGCATTAATAGTAGCGGATATTTACCACTAAGGAGAAGATTCACTCAAATGAGTATTTAACTCTTCTCAGGAAGGTCATGCTTTACAAAGGGGTTACGATTGTTTCAAATAGTGTGAATGCCAGTCACACTTCCCAAAGTCCATGGAGATTCCTGGTTTTCCAAAAGGTTATGATCTCTAAAACGGCAAAAAAAAAATCCTGTGAGATCGGGATATAAAAGTTTTAATTAATTAATTAATTAATATACAATTCAAAGAGATAACCAGGTATATCAGTCTAACAACTGAGAAACCTAATTTGATTCCTGGTTTTCCGAAAGGTTATGATCTCTAAAAAAGTCATGCCTTTCAAAAAAAAAAGTCTAACCTGAAAATGTATCTTAGTTGATTCTTCACTTACCCTAGTTGTTGTTGTTGTTTGTGCGCCTTCGAGTTAAGTATCTGGCTTAGGGCCATCCTATCGTTGGATTTTCATGGCAAGATTGGCCTTCTTCTGAGGCTGAGAGAGCGCGACCTGCCCAAGCTCACCCCACAGGTTTCCATGGCCAGGCAGGGATTTGTACTCCGATCCCCAGAGTTGAGTGCTCAAAGCACTATTTAGTGTTGGTGAGCATTGAAATGTAGTAATGGGATTGAGGGAGGCCTTGATCAGATGGTGGGAATCACATACACATTTTGACATACACAGGCATGCACACACCTCGCTCTTTCTCCAAGGGAAATTTATTGTGTAGAGCTTGAAATGTATAACTTTCAAAACCCGGTGTCGGGCGGACCGAGTTCAAAGGCCTGGTAATGCTCCCCTAATGATAAGCGATGTTAATTGCTCCAAGATGAATGGCTGTATATCTTTGGGAGGCTGTCATGGAGGAAGAAGGGGTCATGTTTCACAATTTTTAGGAAACCTCCTTATGACTCCCCCCCCCCTCTTCCTAATTTTATTTCCAAAGTCCCGAGCAACAAAACTGTTGTATGGAATAGTTTGCTTCATATAAATAAATATATTATATTTAAATATAAATATGTAAATATATAAATATTTAATTTTATTTATATTTTATTTATATTTAATTAATTAATTAATTAAATAATATATATAAAAATAAATATATTATATAATTAATTTATAAATAAATATATTATATAATTAATTTATAAATAAATATATAATTAATTAATTAAAAATAAATAAATAACAATAAATAAATAAAGATGATTAATTTTAGGCCTAACCAGTGTGCCCAACCAGTGTGCCGGGGCACACTAGTGTGCCGTGAGCGATCATCAGGTGTGCCGTGGGAAATTGGAACCTCCAGGAAGGTGTGTGTGGGGGGGGGAGAATCTAGTGAGTTGAAGTATAAAAACCCTAAGAAACCTACCTCAATAAAGGCACAAAATTACAAACACCTCCCCTCCCCACCCGTTGTCTACTTGGTCTCTCCCTCTCCATGCATTGGGAAGGCCCGCCTCCCTTTCCCCAAGTAGAGACCTCCTCTTGCCTCCTAGGGGTTCTGTGTGGGAAGTTTGGCCCAGTTCTATCATTGGTGGGGTTCAGAATGCTCTTTGATTGTAGGGGAACTATAAACCCCAGCAACTACAACTCCCAAATGTCAAGATCTATTTTCCCCAAACTCCACCAGTTTTCGCATTTGGGTATATTGAAGATTCGTGTCAAGTGTGGTCCAGATTCATCCTTGTTGAGTCTATAGTGCTCTCTGGATGTAGGTGAACTACAACTCCCAAACTCAAGGTCTATTTCCCCTGAACTCCATCTGAGTTCAATAGGCCAAGTTTGGTTCAATTCCATTGTTGCAAGAGTTCAGGATGCTCTTTGATTGTGTGTTAACTATAAATCCCAGAAACTGTAACTCCCAAATGTCAAGGTCTATTTTCCCCAAACTCCATCTGTGTTCACATTTGGGCATATTGAGTATTGATGCCAAGTTTGGTCCTGATCCAACATTGTTTGAGTCCACAGGGCTCTCTGGATATAGGTGAACTACAACTCCAAAACTCAAGGTCAATGCCCACCAAACTCTTATAGTATTTTCTCTTAGTTATGGGAGTTCTGTGTGGGAAGTTTGTGTCTTTCTGCCATTCCTGCCAGGATATCTATGTTGTGTTCATCAAAACAGGCCCAGGTTTCACACTGAGTGTATAAATACATTTAGAAACATATTAACTATATGCATTACTGTGTTAGAGTGTCGTTTTGTGTCATTTTGGTTGGTGGTGTGCCCCAGGATTTTGCAAATGTAAAAAGTGTGCCGTGGCTCAAAAAAGGTTGGGAAACACTGCCTTGGAGGATTGGACTCTTCTTGTTTTCGTGCCATTCTGGGAGTGAAATAAAATCAAGTTTGCAAGGTCTAAAAAAAGGGCTTTATAGGACTTTACATAAGAAACTAAATATGCCTAGGTCTGAATTACCTGAAAGTCAAACCCTTGGGACTTGGTTCGGGAATAAACCTTTTGGATTTAACCCTGGAAGTCCCATTCCCATTTATGCCGGTGGGTCAAAAAGTAACGCCTCCGTAGCTCTAACTTTTCTTTCTTTCCTTACTATTGGACTATCTTCGCATGATGACATAGAGGGAACCTTACTCTATTGTTAAGAGCCTTTTCTTGTTCACGTTGACTGCTTAGAAACATGAATCTGAAGCTCAAAGAAAGAGTTGTAGTTGAATTCCTGGCCAAAGAAGGTGGTGCACCGAAGGAAATCCATCATTGCTTGAAGAATGTTTCTGGTTTGGCCCCTTCTGACTTTGACCTGTTTGGACCTCTGAAAAACGGCTTACATGTTTTCGGATTCAATGACTTGATTAAACTCATGGGAGTAGTGAAGCAAAACCCTGCATTTTTCCCAAATGGCTTGGATGCCTGGGTTAAATGATGGCGCAAATGTATCCAAATTGATGGTGACTATGTTGAATGGTAGTTTTGTATAACGCAGTGTTTCCCAACCGCCGTGACGCGGCACAGTAGTGTGCCATGACGGACCTCCTGCTGTGCCGCGAGAAAAGCTCTCTGCCCCCCTTCCTTCCCCCCTCCTCCTGTCGAACTCCTGCCGGGCGGCGGCGAATTAAAAGAACGGGCCGGGGCGCCGCCTCCTTCAGCCGTTTCCCCAGCCAGCCTCCAATCCGCCATGACTCCTGCCCCTCACTCACTGAAGCCGCATGGAGGAGCCCCGCCCACTGAAGCCTGTCCACCGCTCATGCTCCTCCTCTGCGCGGCTTCAGCAAGCAAGGAGCAGGAGTCATGGTGGAGAGCGGCGCCGGGGACGGGGGCCATGACTCCCGCCCCTCGCTCGCACTGCCCCCTCAAGGTTGAAGAAGCTGTGGGAGAGCTGAAGCCGGAGGGAGGGGGCATGGCCTGGCTCCGCCCCCTCCCCCCAGCTTCAGCTCTCCCAGAGCTTCTCCAGCCTTGAGGGGGCAGTGCCAAGCCAGCATTTTGCTGGCTCTGCCACCACTGGCTTCGCATTGCCCCCTCAAGGCTGGAGAAGCTGTGGGAGAGCTGAAGCCAGAGGGAGGGGGCAGTGCCAAGCCAGCATTGTGCTGGCTCTGCCACCGCTGGCTTCACATTGCCCCCTCAAGGCTGGAGAAGCTGTGGGAGAGCTGAAGCCGGAGGGAGGGGGCAGTGCCAAGCCAGCATTGTGCTGGCTCTGCCACCGCTGGCTTCGCATTGCCCCCTCAAGGCTGGAGAAGCTGTGGGAGAGCTGAAGCTGGAGGGAGGGGCATGGCATGGCCTGGCTCCGCCCCCTCCCCCAGCTTCAGCCCTCCCACAGCTTCTCCAGTCTTGAGGGGACAGTGCCAAGCCAGCATTGTGCTGACTCTGCCACCACTGGCTTCACATTGCCCCCTCAAGGCTGGAGAAGCTGTGGGAGAGCTGAAGCCAGAGGGAGGGGGCAGTGCCAAGCCAGCATTGTGCTGGCTCTGCCACCGCTGGCTTGGCATTGCCCCCTCAAGGCTGGAGAAGCGGTGGGAGAGCTGAAGCCGGCGGAGGGGGCGGGGCATGGCATGGCCTGGCTCCTCCCCTGGCTTCAGCTCTCCCAGCAGCTGCTCCCAGCAGGCCACCATCCCCCAGCCGTTCTTTACTGTGTTAGAGTCTCATTTTGTGTCATTTTGGTTGGTGGTGTGCCCCCGGATTTTTCTAATGTTAAAAGTGTGCCACGGCTCAAAAAAGGTTGGGAAACACTGGTGTAACTGACGGCTCAGGCTCTGATCTGGAGCAAATTTTGCTGTTATAGGCCCATTCATAATGTTTTTTATGACACAGGAGGCAAAACTTTTTGATCCACCCTGGTATTTAGAAATATTTATTTATTTATTTATTTACATCATTTATATTCCGCCCTTCTCACCCCGCGGGGGACTCAGGGCGGATCACAATGCACATACACAGGCAAACATTCAATGCCATAGACATACAACATATATATACAGACAACGAGCTACACAATTGATCGAGAGCTCACCCCGACCTGGGCAGGCCTTGAACTCATGACCTTCTGGTCAGTGGAGTTCTTATGCAGTTGACTCCCAGCTAGCTGCGCCACATTCCCGGTATGTGATGGTTTTGTGTAGAGGAGAGTTCTGGCTAGTATCTGGAGGAACTTCTGCTGTTATAGGCCCATTCATAATGTTTCTATGACGCAGGAGGCAAAACTTTTTGACCCACCCGGGCATGTTTAGGAATACAATCCGATTTCGCCCTGGCTTCTCTTAGAAGCTAAGTAGGACCAACCTACTTGGATGGGAGATAGCCAGTGAATCCAAGGTAGTGCATATCAGAGGAAGGATATATCCCATGGGGTCATAATATAATAATTGTGAATATAATTATAATAACAAGACCGGCAACATGATGGCACACACAAGCCAAGGTTGAGTGGGAGGAAACTTACTTCTGAGTTATATAGTCAGGATCAGTCCAGAAGGGCATCTGTTCCCAAAACAGTTCGGTGTAAGTGTGCCATTAAAATCTAGGATAGCTTGCATTTTAACCAGATTTTATTGGGCGTATGTGAATCAAATCAACATGGATTTTCCCTCTCTTCGCCCAGGGGTCTTTTGGGGTCTTCTTCGCCCTCCAAAAGGGGCTCTTTGGGGACTTTGCAGGCTGACTTTCCTCCCTTTCCTGCATTAGATGCGGGCGAAACCGGGAGAGCAAATGTCACATGCGGCCTTTGCCTCTCTAAAGGTGTTTACAATAAAAAACAATGTCCATATTTCCCCAAAATGAAGGTTAAAACCAGCAAAGAGAACAGGGATCTATAATTTCCTCTCCTTCATCAAAACTCTGCCACATGAGTCCCTAGAAAAGGATTTTGAAAAAAAAACAAAACATTTCCCAAATATGAAGACTATATTATTATATTATATTATATTATAATATTATTTTATTATATTATATTATGATTATTGTATTACACGCATAATATATTGTATTGTATAATATAATACAAAGAAAAATATGTAATACAATGTAATAATATACAATACATATAATAATTGTAGTATATGTTAAAATATGTAATAATATTATATTATATATTATAATATTATATAATAAATGTATTATAGACATTATGTATTGTATTCTATAGTATAATAGATACATATATTATATTATAATATACTTTATATAATAATATATTAATTATTGTATTATAGACTATGTATTTTATTCTATAGTATAATAGATATATATAATATTATAATATACTTTATATAATAATATAATAATTATTGTATTATAGACATTATGTTTTGTATTCTATAATATAATACATAGATAAATATATACAATACATAATATAGTATTATCTCTGCATTACTTCGGGAATGAAGATTCTTAGGAAGGACTCATCCCACGCTTTTTACAAGCGCCTTGATGACTAAAAAGGCCAATCTGAGATAGGCAAGTTCGGTTGCAGAAAGCACAGCAGAAAGTCTCCTTGGGTGATGTTGTTTCCAAGTTGCGGTTCTTTCTGCGTTGTCGATATTACAATATGTTATCATAATATAATAATATAGTGTTACAATATATAATAATTCTATATAATAATTATATTATATATATTATAATTAATCTATTATATACATAATATATATTGTATTATATAATATAATGCATCTATAAATAGGTTGTTGTGCGTTTTCCAGTCGGGAGAGAATGCATCTGAAACTTGCCCAGTGATTCTGCCTTCGGCAATACATATATAAATATATATACATACATAATACTTTATAATATAATATATTATTATAATATATTAATTATATTATAATGAAATCTCCTATATTGATATATAATATATATTAATATAGGAGATTTTATTATAATATAATTAATATATTATGATAATATTACATTTTAATATAATATAATAGCATTATATATTATTATATTGGAGTAGACCATGCTCAATATTATTATATTATATTGTATACATAATGCATTATAGAATATATAACATATTATATATAGATAGATAATATAATACAATCTATATAAATAAAAATAATGCATTATAGAATATATAACATATAGATACTAGATAGAAAATATAATACAAACTATATAAATAAAAACAATGCATTATAGAATATATAACATTATATATATATATATATATAAAAAAATACAATCTATATAAATAAAAATGTAATGTTCGTTTGTGGGATTAACATAACGCAAAAACCACTGGACGTGGTTTGGACACAAGACACCTATCAGGCCAACAAGTGACCATCACTCATAAAAACTCTGAAAAACACAAAATAAATACCAAAAAAATAATTTAAACATACATTACAACACATAGACGAAACCACTGATATGGACATACATACACAACACATATACACAGACTGGGCCACAGCAATGCCTGGCAGGGGACGGCTAGTACAATATAACATAATATAATATTAATGTAATATTAATATAATATAATATACACGCACAATATAATTTTTAATTCCCCTTCCCATTCTCTAGCGTTGACCGCCTTCCTGGGCAAGATATATATATATATATTCATAGATTGATTCTTCAATGCTTTGTAGGCCAACCTGGACTGAGAGACTAAAAAATAAATAAAATTAAAATAAAAAACCCCAAAAATAAATAAAATAAATATTTAAAAACCCAAAAATAAATAAATAAAAAATCAGCAAGGGTTCCAATAATAATAATAATAATAATAATTTATTTGTATTCCAGCAAGTATAAATAAAAAATATAAACCCCAAAAATAAATAAAATAAAAAACCCCAAAATAAATAAAATAAAAATTTAAAAAACCCCAAAATAAATAAAATAAAAATATAAAAACCCAAAAATAAATAAAATAAATATTTTAAAACTGTAAAATAAATAAAATAAAAATAAAAAACCAGCAAGTGTTGCAATAATAATAATAATTTATTTGTATTCCAGCAAATATAAATTAAAAAATAAAAAACCCCAAAATAAATAAAATAAAAATAAAAAACCCAAAAATAAATAAAATAAATATTTTAAAACTGTAAAATAAATAAAATAAAAATAAAAAACCAGCAAGTGTTGCAATAATAATAATAATTTATTTGTATTCCAGCAAATATAAATTAAAAAATAAAAAACCCAAAAATAAATAAAATAAATATGAAAAAAACCCCAAAATAAATAAAATAAAAAATAAAAAACCCTAAAATAAAAAAAACCCTAAAATAAATATGAAAAAAACCCTAAAATAAAAATAAAAAAGAGCAAGGGTTGCAATAATAATAATAGTAATAATAATTTATTTGTATTCCAGCAACAAAAAGGCAAACATTCAGTGCCTGCAAGAGTGACCTCCTCCGTCTTCTCTCTCCTCCCATCCTTTCTGGGTTGGAAGGACCTTCTCTTGAGAAACAGGGGCATTCCCACGTTCAAGACAGACCCGTGTCTGTCTCACCTTCGTGTCCCTCATCCTAGAAGGCCGACAACCTCTGGAAATACCTTTCTCAGGGATGCTCTTGCCTTCCACTCTCCTCCTTTTTCCGCTCCCCCTTTCCTTCTCTTTCTTTCAGGGCCCAGAGACTCCAAGCAGCTTCGGATTTATATCCATCCATAGATTGTAAAGTCCGGGGAGGAAAAGAAAAAGGGGAAAAAGAAGGGTTCATTGGCAAACTGACCCCAGTTGACTCCCCTCCTTTCACGTTTGGGTGTTGTTTCTGTTCCCAATTTCTGCGTCACGTGACGCAGGGGAGTGGGGCTGGGCTGGGAGGGGGGGGGAATGAGCCACCTTGACCCCATTACAAACCAGTTAGGGATCTTTTTTATGTATCTGTAAGAAATCGCAGTTGACTTTGGAGCGAAACTAAGGTGGACCCGAGAGAAGGCTGCCTTGATGACTCAGGTGTGAGTGAGTGAGCGAGTGAGTGAGTGAGTGGGGAAAAGGAAGAGACGGGGCTGCGGTGCGTTTCCCGGGCTGTGTGGCCATGCGCCTTTTCTTAAATCGGATTTCATGTCAAAGTCGGAGTGCGACCTTCCCTTTCGGAGGAGTTTTTGACGTCGCAAAGGTGGATTCAAGTCTTGGATGTCGATAGCTGGCCGAGCTAGGAAGAGAGACAGACAGACAGAGAGATAGGAAGACAGGGAGTTAGGAAAATAGATAGATAGATGATAGATAGATAGATAGATAGATAGATAGGAAGATAGATAGGAAGAAAGATAGATAGTAAATAGATAGATAGGAAGGAAGATAAAGAGATATGAAAATAGATAGGTAAGTAGGAAAATAGATCGGAAGGAAGATAGATTGATAGGAAGATAGACAGGAAGATAAATAGATAGGTAGATGGGAAGATAGATAGGAAGATAGATAGACAGACAGACAGGAAGATAGATAAATAGGAAGATAGACAGGAAGATAAATAGGAATATAGATAGGAAGATAGATGTATAGGAAGCTAGATAGGGTAGGTAGATGGATAGATAGGAAGATAGATAGGTAGGTAGATGGGAAGATAGACAGACAGAAAGATAGGTAGATAGATGGATAGGGAGTTAGGAAAATAGATAGATAGGAAAATAGATAGATAGTAAATAGATAAGATAAATAGATATGAAAATATATAGATATATAGAAAGATAAGAAGATAGATAGGAAGATAAATAGATATGAAAATATATAGGTAAGTAAGTAGGAAAATAGATAGGAAGATAAATAGATAGGTAGATGGGAAGATAGATAGGAAGATAGACAGACAGACAGGAAGATAGATAAATAGGAAGATAGACAGGAAGATAAATAGGAAGATAGATGTATAGGAAGCTAGATAGGGTAGGTAGATGGATAGATAGGAAGATAGGTAGGTAGGTAGATGGGAAGATAGACAGACAGAAAGATAGATAGATAGATGGATAGGGAGTTAGGAAAATAGATAGATAGGAAGAAAGATAGATAGTAAATAGATAAGATAAATAGATATGAAAATATATAGATATATAGAAAGATAAGAAGAAAGATAGGAAGATAGGAAGATAAATAGATATGAAAATATATAGGTAGGTAAGTAGGAAAATAGATAGGAAGATAAATGGATAGGTAGATGGGAAGATAGATAGGAAGATAGATATATAGGAAGCTAGGTAGGTAGGTGGGTAAATGGATGGATAGATAGGAAGATAGATAGATAGATAGATAGATAGATGGGAAGATATATAGGAAGGTAGACAGACAGACAGACAGGAAGATAGACAGGAAGATAAATAGATAGGAAAATAGGAATATAGATAGGAAGATAGATATATAGGAAGCTAGGTAGGTGGGTGGGTAAATGGATGGATAGATAGGAAGATAGATAGATAGATAGATGGGAAGATATATAGGAAGGTAGACAGACAGACAGACAGGAAGATAGACAGGAAGATAAATAGATAGGAAAATAGGAATATAGATAGGAAGATAGATATATAGGAAGCTAGGTAGGTGGGTGGGTAAATGGATGGATAGATAGGAAGATAGATAGATAGATAGATGGGAAGATATATAGGAAGGTAGACAGACAGACAGACAGACAGGAAGATAGACAGGAAGATAGATAGGAAAATAGGAATATAGATAGGAAGATAGATATATAGGAAGCTAGGTAGGTAGGTGGGTAAATGGATGGATAGATAAGAAGATAGATAGATAGATAGATGGGAAGATATATAGGAAGGTAGACAGACAGACAGACAGACAGGAAGATAGACAGGAAGATAAATAGATAGGAAAATAGGAATATAGATAGGAAGATAGATATATAGGAAGCTAGGTAGGTAGGTGGGTGGGTGGATGGATGGATAGGAAGATAGATAGGAAGATTGATTGATTGATTGATTGGAAGATAGACATGAAGATAAATAGGTAGATGGGAAGATAGATAGAGATAGATAGATAGATAGATATATAGACAAGAAGATAGATAGCAAGATAGACAGATAGGAAGATGGATAAATTGATTGATAGGAAGATAGACAGGAAGATAGATATATAGGAAGCTAGATAGGTAGGTAGGTAGATATAGATAGAGAGATAGAGATAGATAGATAGATAGATAGGAAGACAGATATATAGACAAGAAGATAGACAGGAAGATAAATAGGAAGATAGATAGGAAGATAGGATAGACAGACAGAAAGACAGCAACTCCTGCTTTTTTAGGTTCATTCCGAAGGGTTTTGGGGCCGCAAGAGGCAAAACTTTTTGACCCCCCCCCCCTGCATCTTATACCTGTTTGTATGGATGGAAAGGACGGGGGTGGGAATGGGGGGTCTCTCGGCTTGCCTGGAGGGGGAGGGAAGGGGCCAACGGGTCCCTCTCTTTCTTTCAGACATGCATATACACACACCCTCTAGCCACACCGCCTGGGAAACTCACAGCCACCCAATCTATACCATACTTCCAGTGAGGCACAGAAAACGCGGCTATTCCTTTTTCTGCGACTCTTATCATTTTCGCTAAAGACTTCCAAAGTGGCTCTTGCTTCGGTTTGGTTTGCCCCGAAGTTGGCTCTTTGGCTGATTCGGATTGCAAACCTTTCCTCCCCCCGCCCCGTTTGTCCTCCCCTTATATGTCAACCTTGACCCCAAACCTCTTGGATTATTCTCTCCAACTCATTATTATTATTGATAATAGTTGTTATTATAAGAATATATAATAGAATATATAATATATTAGTAATAATAGTTATTATTAATAATAATTGTTATTATAATAAGATATTGTATTATATATTAGTAATAATAATAAATACTAATAGTCCTCGAATTGGGGTTAATTCGGGTTAATTCGGATTCTCGTACTCTCCCTCAATTATTAATCTCTGCCCTGTGCGGAAGTTTCGAATTCGAATCAAGAAGTCGGGTTAAAAAAATACTCCTGGTTTTTTTTAGGTATACAAAAACGTTATGTATATTACGTTAATGTATGGAATACACATCATATATCAATTTATATACAATATATATTCCATATATTGGATGGTAAAAATTTTGGAAAATAATAAAATATTATAAAATATATATATTCCATATATTAACTTAATATATGGAATATAATATATATATTATACACAAAAACGTTATGTATATTGAGTTAATATATGGAATGTATATCGTATATAAATTGATATATGATATGTATTCCATACATTAACGTAATATATATAACGTTGTACCTAAACATACCTTGGTGTAGCCTATGGAATACATACCATGTATAAATTGATTAATGTAGCCTTTGTACACATATACATACATAATAGTATATATATATATTGTTTATATGCCTATTTACCATATATTATACTATAATATATATTATACTATTATATAAGTATCTATAGATCCATATATATTGTATCTTTGTGTTTATTTACTTATTTGCCGAGCTATCTAAACACTATACCTCTCATGGATGTAGAAATAAAAATAACAGCATACAGAGCATGTATATATCTATCTATACATATAGATATACTATATATAGTATAATATATATTACACTATTATATATGTATGTATATGTATGTATATATACACACACATAGGAATATAGTAGTATAATATATATAGATAGCTAGGTATATATATATATACACACATATATATATATACATATACGTATTTAATAGTAAAAATGTTATACTTTTATATATGTGTGTGTATAATATATTTTACATGTTTTAATTATAATATATATATATACTATTATATAATTATATGTATATAATATTTTATTATTATAATATATATAATATATAATATATAATATATTATTATTATATGTATACAATAACATAACATTTTTATTATTTTATATTTTGTAATATTGTTATATTATTATATCTATATAAATACACAAATGTGATGTTGTTTTGTGGGGTTCACATAACTCAAAAACCACTGGACGGATTGACACCAATTTTGGACACAAGACACCTCTCAGGCCAAGGAGGGACCCTCACTCCTAAAAACACTGGAAAACACAGCAGAAGAGGTTTCAAAGGCCAAAAAAAGCAATAATTACATTACAATGCATACACAAAACCACACACACACATATACACAAATACACACAAAACACATATACACAGACTGGGCCACAGCAATGCCTGGCAGGGGATGGCTAGTATTATATATATCTAATATATTATTACATATATGTATATATGTAATATATTTATTATTTTATATTATATAATAATATTATAAAATAATAAAAATATTATTCTATACATATACTGTATAATTATTTAATAGTCTTATATAATCACTCACACAGACACACACATATATCCCTATCTAATGTTGTCTTCCTGTTGTATTTCCAGAACCCAGTTATCATTTCATAGAGAATATATACCCTGTATATAAACAGCGTATTATACATATAGGCCTACATACCACCTATATATTATTATTACCAGCTGTTTCTGTGTTTCTCAAGCTAATACCTAGCTATCTATACATCGAATGTATATATAAATAAAAATAACACAGTATATATAACATTTATCTATGCACACACACATATAGTATAATATATTATATAGTATACTATAATATATTATACTATAATATAATAATAATATATTATATATTATACTATATTATACTAATAATATATTATACCATTATATATGTATCTATAGATCCATATATATTGTATCTCTGTGTTTATTTACTTATTTACCAAGCTATCTAAACACTATAAGTCCCATGAACATAGAAATAAAAATAACAGCATGCAGAACATGCATCTATCTATTTATACATATACTATATATAGTATAATATATATTATACTATTATATATGTATATATATGTGTGTGTATATATATACACATACGAATATAGTAGTATAATATATATAGATAGGTAAATATATATACACACACACACACATATATACATATACATACATCTAACTATACAAACATATACTATATATGAGTGTATAGTATAATATATTATTATATATGTATGTGTATATATATACACATACTTATATAATACATGATTATATGCATATGTTATGTACATATACATATATACGCACATACCTATATAATAGTATATTATAATAAGCCATTATAATATATTAATATATATTATTATTACTGTTGTTATTGCTATTATTACCAGGCTTAAGCAAAATAATAAAAATATAATGTTACATATACATATAATAATATATTATAATATATATTATAATCATAAAATATATACATTATATAATAGTAAATATATTATAATTAAAATATGTAAAATATTATATACATATGTAATATTATAATACATATTTGTCGTTATTGGAATATATTATAATTTATTGTAATATATTATTATATATATTCTAATATATTATTATATATATTCTAATATATTATTATATATATTCTTATATATTATAAGCCATTATAATATACTATAATATAGTATTATATATTATTATTATTATTATTGCTGTTGATATTGTTATTATTACCAGGCTTAAATTGGGGAGTGGGGGGGGGGTACCCCAATGTGAAAGAAGGGGTTTGGAAAGGGTCTCTTTGGAGCCATGGAGAGTGTTGGAACTGGACCCAGTGTTGGTCTTGTCCTTTGGGAAGGCGGCTAGTTTCGGGTTGGAGATCTTCGTCTGGCCGTTTTCAATCCGAAAGCGGTTTATTCCGAATGAAAGAGGGATCCGATTTCAGTGTAGCCTGATGGGAGGTAGACGTCCCAAAGTTTCCCCCTTTTTCCTGGGAGATTTTTGGATAATTTCGGTGGAAAAACATGCAATTAACAGAATAACAGAGGATTAAAAGTGACTTAAATCTAATCATGTTCTGATTTACAAACAAATTCAACTTAAGAACAGAACTTACTGAGCCGCTCTTGTTCCTAACTTTGGGGCTGCCTGTAATAGTAATAATAAATGACTTGTGGAACAATAATAACAAAATATTACTACTACTACTACTAATAATAATAATAACAATAAGGGAGTGGGGGGAAATGGGAGGATGGCTGTTGGGACCAAGAAAACCTCTCCAAGGGCCAAAGGATGGGGCTGCCTTCTTTCTTTGATTTGAGGTCTTCATTTCCCTAGCAAGAGTGACAAGTTTTGGGGGATTATTATTATATTATTATTATATAATTATAATTATATTTAAGGTCTTCACTTGGTAGCACTTTTCCTGGAAAGAGTGACAAAGTTTTGGTGGATTATTATTATACTATATTATTATATGATATTATTATACTTTATTATTGTTGTTGTTGTTGTTGAGGTCTTCACTTGGTAGCACTTTTCCTGGAAAGAGTGACAAAGTTTTGGTGGATTATTATTATACTATATTATTATATGATATTATTATACTTTATTATTATTGTTGTTGTTGAGGTCTTCACTTGGTAGCACTTTTCCTGGAAAGAGTGACAAAGTTTTGGTGGATTATTATTATACTATATTATTATATGATATTATTATACTTTATTATTGTTGTTGTTGTTGTTGAGGTCTTCACTTGGAAGCGCTTTTCCTGGAAAGAGTGACAAAGTTTTGGTGGATTATTATTATACTATATTATTATATGATATTATTATACTTTATTATTGTTGTTGTTGTTGTTGAGGTCTTCACTTGGTAGCACTTTTCCTGGAAAGAGTGACAAAGTTTTGGTGGATTATTATTATACTATATTATTATACTATATTATTATATGATATTATTATACTTTATTATTATTGTTGTTGTTGTTGAGGTCTTCACTTGGAAGCGCTTTTCCTGGAAAGAGTGACAACTTTTGGTGGATTATTATATTATATTATTATATTATTATACTATATTATTATTATTATTATTATAGTTGAGGTCTTCACTTGGAAGCGCTTTTCCTGGAAAGGGTGATAACTTTTGGTGGATTATTATTATAATATTATTGTTATATATTATGTTATTGTATTATTGTATTATTATATTTGAGGGCTTCACTTGGTAGCACTTTTCCTAGAAAGAATGATAACTATTATGGATATTATTATTATTTAATATTATAATACTATAATATTGCTTTATTATATTATATTATATTATTATTATCATATTATATTATTATATTATATTATTATACTATTATACTATTATATTTGAGGGCTTAACTTGGTAGCACTTTTCCTAGAAAGAGTGACAACTATTGTGGATATTATTATTATATAATATTATAATACTATAATATTGCTTTATTATATTACTATATTATTATTATATAATAATTATTATTTTGAGGGCTTAACTTGGTAGCACTTTTCCTAGAAAGAGTGACAACTATTGTGGATATTATTATATAATATTATAATACTATAATATTGCTTTATTATAATATTATATTATTATATTATTATATTATTATATTTGAGGTCTTCATTTAGTAGCACATTTCCTGGTAAGAGTGACAACTTTTGGCGGATTATTATTATATTGTGCATTATTATTATTATTATTATTATATTTGGGGTCTTCACTTGGTAGCATTTTTCCTGGAAAGTGTGACAAGTTTTTGTGGATGTTAATTATTATATTGTGCATTAGTATTGTTATTAATATTAATATTATTATATTTGATGTCTTCACTTGGTAGCACTTTTTCTGGAAAGAGTGACAACTTTTGTGGATGTTATTATTATATTGTGCATTATTATTATTATTATTATTATATTTGGGGTCTTCACTTGGTAGCACTTTTCCTGGAAAGAGTGACAAGTTTTTGTGGATTATTTTATTATGTTATATAATTATAATATTATTATATTAATATAATAAAAGTCGTTAATGTTGTTGTTTGGCCTGCACTTGAAACAAAGCAGCCTTCCCCAACCAAGTTGTTTTCTTCTCAAGGACCAACAAGACATTCACAAAACACAAATCATATCCTTGCATGTGACTCATGTGTTGACATCTTTCCCTTCTCTTCCTATATATATGTGTGTGTATATAATATTATATATATAAGAGAGAGAGTAAAGAAAGGTAAGGCTGCCAAGTGAGGTGAATTCAGAGATTCCCGGCTTTGCCTCCTTTCTTTTTTCCATTGGGATTTTTTCCACCCCTGTGTTATTCTTGGGCCTCCCATCCTGCCAGGCATATATACTGTATATGTGCAACCATCACAAATTTGCCTAAGATTTCCCCAGATCTTGCCATAGTATTTAGTAATATTTATTTTACTGTTGGAGCCTAGTCTGAGGCCTTTGAGAGGGAGGACCCGCTGTTTGGGGTTGTTTTGTGCCCTACAATAACAACAACAACAACATCATCATCATCATGTTGATGGATTTTAACTTGCATTTTAACTGTGTATATTTATTATTATTATTATTATTATTATATCTTGCTGTATGTCTGTGAATAATGTTTTGGTCCCATGTTTTAATAATGTTGTATCCCACCTTGGAGCCGCAGGGAGAGACCAGTAATAACTTAATAATTAATTAATTAATAATAATAAATATTATTATTAGTATTAAATTAGTAATAAATTAATAATAATCATCAATAACAACAACAATATAATATGTGGTGCTATATAATATAATATAATATAATATAGAAGCACCTCCCACCCCTGCAATGGGTTAAACCCTTGTGCTGGCTGAACTGCTGACCAAAATATCTGCAGTTGGAGTCTGGGGAGCGGGGTGAGCTCCTGTCTGTCAGCTCCTGCTTCCCATGTGGGGACATGGGAGAAACCTCCCACAGGATGGTAAAGATTCTGGCGTCCCACTTGCAGTTTCTCCTGACATGAAAAAAAACCCTATAATAATAAAAATAATTAGTATAATACTATAATAATATAAAATACTATAATACTGTAATAATAATACTATAATAATAGACTATAAGAATATAAGAATAACATACCATAATAAAATAAAATACTATAATACAGTAATAATAATACTATAATAACATACTATAATAATATGATAATAACATACTATAATAATAAAATACAACAACAATAATAATACTATAATAATATACTATAATAATATGATAATAAAATACTATAATAATACAATACTATAATAATAAAATACAACAATAATAAAATATTATAATATACTATAATAATATATTATAATAATATAATAATAAAATACTATAATAATGCAATACTATAATAATAAAATACAATATTATTATTATTAATAATAATATGAAGTGCTATATTATATGCTATATTTATTATTATACAATACTATAATAATAAAATACAACAACAATAATAGTACTATAATAATATACTATAATAATATATTATAATAATATAATAATAAAATACTATAATAATGCAATACTATAATAATAATAAAATACTATATTATTATTAATAATATAATATGAGGTATAATATAATATAATATAATTAATAATAATAATAACTCTCACAATTCCAATCAGGACTTAACTCCCACAATTCCAATCAGGGCCAGCTAACACCTCCCAACAAAGGATTCCCTCCCAGGCAGCAACCGGCCAGGCTTCGAAGCTCCAAGGCTATTCAATGCTAATCAAGGTCGACAACAGCAACCTTCACACTTGTGTCCAACAGACAAGAGTTCTTTCTCCCACCCTGGACATCAGGGGCAGCTAACACCTCCCAACAAAGGATTCCCCGCAGGCAGCAACCAGCCAGGCGTTGAAGCTGCAAGGCCATTCAGTATCAATCAAGGTGGCCAGTGGTAACATTCACACTTGCTTTTAGCAGACAGGAGTTCTTTATCCCACCCTGGACATTATTCCACAGATGTATCAACCTCACTTGCATGTTTTCCAGCAAACCTCACAACCTCTCAGGATGCCTGCCATAGATGTGGGCAAAACGTCAGGAGAGAATGCTTCCAGAACATGGCCAGTAAACTCACAGTGACCCAGTGATTCTGGCCACGAAAGCCTTCGGCAACACACCAAATGGGATTATGGGCCAGAGATAAGGCTTCTAAGTCTGGAGATAAGGAAAGGAGACTGTGATGACATCTTGCCGATTGATGAGCTGTCTCTGTGCATCTGATGAAGTGGACTGTTGTCCGTGAACACATGGTGCCAACAAGGCCTTTCTCTCAAATCTCAAAGGCACCACTGTGTTCATCCAATTGGAAGCCATTAGAAATCAGGACTGGACTAAAACGGTAGTGGTGGTGACGATGGCTACAAATGGAGTCTGAGCTCAGAGCAGTCCCAGATCTGATCACATGGTCTGCAGCCCCTCCCACAACACAGAGTTAAGGAAAGCTGCATACCAAGACACGCATACACAATACAGTCAGCAATCTCCATTGTATACATCAGTGTTTCCCAACCTTTTTTGAGCCGCGGCACACTTTTTACATTTGCAAAATCCTGGGGCACACCACCAACCAAAATGACACAAAATGACACTCTTAACACAGTAATACATATAGTTAATATGTTTTTAAATGTATTTATACACTCAGTGTGAAACCTGGGCCTGTTTCGATGAACACAACATAGATATCCTGGCAGAAAGACACAAACTTCCCACACAGAACTCCCATAACCAAGAGAAAATACTATAAATACTTGACCTTGAGTTTTGGAGTTGTAGTTCACCTATATCCAGAGAGCACTGTGGACTCAAACAATGTTGGCTCAGGATCAAACTTGGCATGAATACTCAATATGCCCAAATATGAACGCAGATGGAGTTCAGGGGAAATAGACCTTGACATTTGGGAGTTGTAGTTGCTGGGATTTATAGTTCCCCTACAATCAAAGGGCATTCTGAACCCCACCAATGATAGAACTGGGCCAAACTTCCCACACAGAACCCCCAGGAGGCAAGAGGAGGTCTCTACTTGGGGAAAGGCATGGAGAGGGAGAGACCAAGTAGACAACGGGTGGGAAGGGGTGTGTGTTTGTAATTTTGTGCCTTTATCGAGGTACGTTTCTTAGGGTTTTTATACTTCAACACACTAGACTCCCCCCACCCCCCGGCCGGAGGTTCCAATTTCCCACGGCACACCTGATGATCGCTCACGGCACACTAGTGTGCCCCGGCACACTGGTTGGGAAACGCTGGTATACATAACCAATAACTAATAGAGGCTTGAAGAAGGTTGCCATTTCCAATGATAATAATAGTTATTTAATATATGATAATAATATTAATATTGTGCTATGGCAATAATATAATATATTGTATTTACATTTTACTTGGAAGCCGCCCTGAGTAACCCTGCGGGGTGAGACAAGCGGCATAGAAATGTCGTAAATCAATAAAATAAATATTTATTTATTTATTACCCGCCTTTCCTTGCGGCTTCCTTCACCTTTGCCCCCAAATAATGAGTGATGGAGGGTAAACCAAAGGGACCCTTTGCTTGTGGCCTGTGCAGAGGCATGGTACTAAGGTTATCCAAACCCTTCCTAATTGTTTTAGTGTCTTTGTTGTATTTTTTTTTTTAATTTTTTTTATTATTTTTTATTATTATTATTTTTATTTTATTCCTGCTTTTGTAGTAGAGAGAGCAGCTCTTTGCTTTCTAGGCCTCTCTGGTGGAATAAGGGGAGCGCAGGACCCCCATCCCTGACCCACTGAGGCCTAGCATGTTGGAAGTAGCAAGCTTCTACAAGCCTCCTCTACTAGTTATTCGTTATGTATATCATTCAGATTGCTGACTGTATTGTATATGTGTGTTTTGGTATGTAGCTTTCCTTAACTCTATGTTGTGGGAGGGGCTGTAGACGATGTGACCCGATCTGGGACTGTTCAGGACTCAGACTCCATTTCAGAATATAGAGACTCCATTAGACCAGACCTGGGCAAACTTTGGCCCTCCAGGTGTTTTGGACTTCAACTCCCACAATTCCTAACAGCCTACAGCCGGTCGGCTATTAGGAATTGTGGGAGTTGAAGTCCAAAACACCTGGAGGGCCAAAGTTTGCCCAGGCCTGCTTTAGACGTTGAACGGTTAAGATTCTAAGAAAGATGCCCTGTGTTATCTGGGTTGTTGTGATTTTTCCAGCCATGTTCCAGAAGCAGCATTCTCTCCTGACGTTTCACCCACATCTATGGCAGGCATCCTCAGAAGTTGTCAGGTATATTGGAAACTAAGTAAGGGAGGTTTCTATATCTGTGGGAGAAAGAACTCTTGTCTGTTGGAGGCAAGTGTGAATGCTGCCACTGGCCACCTCGATTAGCACTGAATGGCCTTGCAGCTTCAAAGCCTGGCTGATTTCTGCCTGGGAGGAAATCCTTTGTTGGAAGGTGTTAGCTGGCCCTGATTGTTTCCTCTCTGGAATTCCCCTGTTTTCTGAGTGTTGCTCTTTATTTACTGTCCTGTAAGAGAGGTTTATATATCTGTGGAATAATGTCCAGGGTGGGAGGAAGAACTCTTTTGTCTGTTGGAGGCAAGTGTGAATACTGCCATTGACATTATTGATTAGCATTGAATAGTCTTGCAGCTTCAAAGCCTGGCTGGTTGCAGCCTGGGAGGGAATCCTTTGTTGGAAGGTGTTTTATTTATTTATTTATTTATTTGTGAAACACACCCAATTTTGCATGCTGACCTATCTTTGAAAAATGTAAACCTTGGCGCTAATGAAGAAACTGCAAGTCGCTTCTGGTGTGAGAGAATTGGCCAGGACATTGCAAGGACGTTGCCCAGGGGACGCCCAGATGTTTTGGGAGGTGTTAGTTGGCCCTGATTGGAATTGTGGGAGTTGGAAGTCCAAAACACCAGGAGGGAGGACCCAAGTTTGCCCATACCTGATCTAAACTAAAATAAAATATTTTAAACTAAACTAAAAAAATAAAATAAATAATAATAATAATAAAATAAAAAAATAAAATAAAAAGTTGACAACCTTGATTAGCATTGAATAGTCTTGCAGCTTCAAAGCCTGGCTGGTTGCAGCCTGGGATGAATTCCTTTGTTGGAAGGTGTTTTATTTATTTATTTTTTGTCATGAGAAACTGCAAGTTGCTTCTGGTGTGAGAAAATTGGCCGTCTGCAAGGACCTTGCCCAGGGGATGCCCAGATTTTTTTTGGAAGGTGTTAGCTGGCCCTGATTGGAATTGTGAGAGTTGGACGTCCAAAACACCAGGAGGGAGGACCCAAGTTTGCCCATACCTGATCTAAACTAAACTAAAATATTTTAAACTAAACTAAAAAAAAATAAAAAAATAAAAAAAATAAAAAAATTAAAATTAAAATAAAATAAAATAAAAATACAACACAATACTGAGGTGTTTGTTGGGAGGTGTTAGCTGGCCCTGATTGGAATTGTGGGAGCTGAAGTCCAAAACATCAGGAGGGAAGGCCCAAGTTTGCCCATAACCTGATCTAAACTAAACTAAAATACTTTAAACTAAACTAAAAAAATAAAAAAATAAAAAAATAAAAATCAATAATAAATAAAAATAATAAAAAAAAAATAATAAAATAATGAAATAATAAATATAATAAAATAATATAATAAAAATAATATAATAAAATAAAAAATAATAAAAATAAAATAATAAATAAAAATACAACACAATACTGAGGTGTTTGTTGGGAGGTGTTAGCTGGCCCTGATTGGAATTGTGGGAGTTGGAAGTCCAAAACACCAGGAGGGAAGGCCCAAGTTTGCCCATACCTGACCTAAACTAAAATAAAATACTTTAAACTAAACTAAAAAAATAAAATAAATAATAAATAATAAAATAATAAAATAAAATAATAAAATAAAAATAATAAAATAAAATAATAAAATAATAATAAAATGAAAAATAAAATAAAATGAAAAATAAAAATACAACACAACACTGAGGTGGTTGTTGGGAGGTGTTAGCTGGCCCTGATTGGAATTGTGGGAGCTGAAGTCCAAAACATCAGGAGGGAAGGCCCAAGTTTGCCCATAACCTGATCTAAACTAAACTAAAATATTTTAAACTAAACTAAAAAATAAAATAAAATATTAAAATAATAATAATAAAATAATAAAATAAAAAATAAAATAATAAAAAATAAAATAAGAAAAATAAAAATACAACACAATACTGAGGTGTTTGTTGGGAGGTGTTAGCTGGCCCTGATTGTTTCCTGTCTGGAATTCCCCTGTTTTCTGAGTGTTGCTCTTTATTTACTGTCCTGATTTTAGAGGGTTTTTTTAAAATTAAAAAAAACCACTGGTAGACAGACTTTACAAAAGTTTCCCAAAAGATGCCTGATTTCCCCCAATAGTTTCTGAATGCCATTTCCCAAGAGAACAGGTCCAGGCCTAGTTGCCAAGGCCAGGCTTTCCCCATCCCATCCCATCCCATCCAGGCCTAGTTGAGGTTTATGCAAGTCACATGGACTGATAATTTAAACCAGGACCCCCAAACCCAGCAAAGATGGGAGCTGCAAAGTTTTGCCTTTGGTTGGAAGGACAAGCCAGGCAAGCAGAGGAGGCCTTGCAGTTTTCTTGGGGGGGGAGAAAGAAAGGGGGCCTTGAGAAAGCCAAGGGGGTGTCCTTCCTTGTTTGGAAGCTTGCTCTTCCCAAGATTGACAGCCTGCAACGTCAGCAGAGAAGAAAGAGGGAGGGAAAGGAGGAAGGAAGGAAGGCAGGAGGGAGGCAATCTCTCTCCCTCTTTCTCTCTCTTTTTTCCCTTCCTCCTTTTTTTTTTTGGAGGGGCATGGATGGAGACAGAGCCCTCCAGAAGAGACGCCCTGTCTCCTTTCCTCACCCCAAGCATCTGAAGGCCTGCCTTCCTTCTTAGTGGACTCTTATTATTATTATTATTATTATTATTATTATATATTTTGGGTCAAAGGATTTGGGAAAGTAGTCTTTTTTTCCTCCCCCCCCCCCCTTTCACCATCTGACAAGGATGCTAACAAGACCCCTTGGATGCTTTTGATGAAGCAAAGGGGACAGGAGCAGAGGAAGCCACATCCCTCCAGACTTCAGGACGGTTTCTGTGAGTCCAGCCTTTTGAAATCCAGTCTCCAAACTGGGCTGAAAATGGGAATTTTTGGGGTTGAGATGGGAAGGGAGTGTTTTACTGCCTTCAAAAGAGAAAGGAACCACTTGCCATCCCTTTGGAGGGGACCAAAGTGGCCAAAGTCTTGCATGGTTTGGAAGGTTGGGTTGGGGGATCCATAGAGGGATCAATGAAGGGTCAATGGAGGAGGATTGGGACCCCAATCCTATGGCATTTCCCTAAAGAGAAAGCTTTTGGGAGCAGACTTCAGAATGAAAGTAAAACCGATGCCAAGGAATGGAAGAGTTTCTAGGGCGGCCTATACATAAAGTATTATTATTACTACATTTTATTATTATATTTTATTATTATTATATTTTATTATTATAATATTTCATTATTATACTATATTTATTATTATTATATTTCATTATTATTCTATTTATCATTATTGTTTTATTCTTCTATTTTATTTTTATTCTATATTTGTTATTCTGCTTTATTGTTATTTTTATTCTATTTATTAATCTATTTTATTATCATATTTTATTATTTTATTATTATTGGTCTATATTATTATCAGTCTATTTTATTTTTATTCTATTTTATTATAATTCTATTTTATCATTATCAGTCTATTTTATTATTAGTCTGTTTTGGTTTATTATTAGCCTATTTTTATTTGTACTATTAGTCTATTTTAATATTATTCTGTTTTTTATTATTCTATTTTATTTTTATTCTATTTTTGTTATTCTGCTTTATTGTTATTCTATTTATTAGCCTATTTTATTATTATTATTATATTTTATTATTTCTATTTTATTATTATTATTGGTCTATCTATTTTATTTTTATTCTATTTTTGTTATTTTGTTTTATTTTTATTCTATTTTATTATAATTCTATTTTTGTTATTAGTCTATTTTATTATAATTCTATGTTATTATTATCAGTCTATTTTACCATTAGTCTGTTTTGGTTTATTAGTAGCCTATTTTATTTGTATTATTAGTCTATATTATTATCATTCTATTTTATTATTCTATTTTATTATTATTATCTATTTTTGTTATTCTGTTTTATTATTTTTATTCTATTTTATTTTCTGTTATTAGTCTATTTTAATATTATTCTATTTTTATTTTTATTCTATTTATGTTACCCTGTCTTATTTTTATTCTATGTTATTATAATTCTCTTTTTTTGTTATTAGTCTATTTTATTATAATCCTATTTTATTATTATCGGTCTATTTTACCCTTAGTCTGTTTTGGTTTATTATTAACCGATTTTATTTGTATTATTAGCTTATTTTAATATTATTCTGGGTTTTTTTACTCTATTTTATTTTTATTTTATTTTTGTTATTCTGTTTTGTTATTTTTATTCTCTTTTATTTTCTGTTATTAGTCTATTTTAATATTATTCTGTTTTTATTATTCTATTTTATTATTATTTATTCTATTTTATGTTCTGTTATTAGTCTATTTTAATATTATTCTATTTTTATTATTATTCCAATATTATTCTATTTTATTTTTATTAGTCTATTTTATATTATTATTATTATTATTATTATTCCCATTGCGCCCTCCTCCTTCCAATGCTGTCCATTTGGGGAGAGCTGTGTTGTCGAAGGCCAGAATCACTGGACCTGCTGTGACTTTTCAGGGCTGTAACATAGCCAAACAGCCCGGAAAACTCACAGCAACCCAGCCAGAGTTGGGGAGTCCTTCACTAGGCGCCTTTCTCCCTTTCGGAACTCCTATTTGGAAGCGGCAGCATTCAGTGAGGTCCGGCTGGTGGTAGTTGGGCATTTCAGTTTGCAATTCCACGGTGGGTCAAAAAGTTTTGCCTCCTGGGTCCTGTTTGGGGGTCGGAACCATCGTTTGGTGCAGAAGGCGAGTAAGCGGAGGCTGCCCCCCATCCTTGGAGGAAGGGAGCCGCCTGAGTTTGCAAGGCCGCAACGGGAGGGTTGTTTACCAGTCCTCCCAGTTCCTCCCAGTCCCTAGCCACACAAGGAGGACCAAGGGACACAATCATAGCCGGGCCTGGGTCTCTCTGCAACGTTTTGGGTGGATGGAGAAGGCGACTCTCCGAGATTGGAAGCGGGTTTTCCCAAGAGCAGGAGAGTCGGATTTTGGAAACCACACCGGATGGAGATGGAGGGATTCGGAGGGAATGGCAGTCAAGACACCCGCTTTTGCACCTGAACGCCCCCTTCATTCTCATCCCTTTCTTCTCCTTACTTCTCCTTCTTCTCCTTTTTTCTCCCCTTCCTTCTTCTAGTTCCTCTTTCTCCTTTTTCTCCCTCTCTTTTTCCTTCTCTTTCTTTCTCCTCCTCTCCGTCTTTTCCTTCTCTTTCTTTTCCTTCTTTTTCGCCCTCTCCTCCTCCTTTTCCTTCTCTTTTTTCTCGCCCTCTCCTTCTCCTCCTCCGCCTTCTCTCCTCCTCTTTCTCCTTCTTTTCTCCCTCTTCTCCTTTTCCTTCTCTTTTTTCTCTTCTTCTTTTCCTTCTTCTTTTCTCCCTCTCCTCCTTTTCCCTCTCTTTCTTTCTCCTCCTTTTCCTTTTCCTTCTCTTCTCCTCCTTTTCCTTTTCCTTCTCCATCTTTTTCTCCTTCTCCTCCTTTTCCTCCTCTTTTCCTCCTCCTTCTTTTCCTCCTCCTTCTTTTTCCTCCTCCTCCTTTTCCCTCCTTCTTTCTCCTCCTCTCCTTCTTTTCCTTCTCTTCTCCTTTTCCTTTCCTTCTCCATCTTTTTCTCACTCTCCTCCTTTTCCTTCTCTTTTTTCTCCTCTCCTTCTTTTCCTCCTTCTTCTCCTTTTCTCCCTCTCCTCCTGCTTTTCCCTCTCTTTCTTTCTCCTCCTCTCCTTCTTTTCCTTCTCTTCTCCTTTTCTATTTCCTTCTCCATCTTTTTCTCACTCTCCTCCTTTTCCTTCTCTTTTTTCCTCTCCTTTTCCTTTTCTCACTCTCCTCCTGCTTTCCCCTCTTTCTTTCTCCTCCTCTCCTTCTTTTCCTTCTCTTCCTCCACCTTTTCCTTCTTTTTCTCCCTCTGCTCTCCTTTTCCTTTTCCTCGTCTTTTCCTCCTTCTTTTCTCCCTCTCCTCCTTTTTCCTTTTCCTTCTCCTTCTTTTCTCCCTCTCCTCCTTTTCCCTCTCTTTCTTTCTCATCCTCTCCTTCTTTTTTCTCTTTCTCTTCCTCTTTTACCTTCTCCCCTTCCTCCTCTTTCACCTTCTCCTCCTTCTCTTTCTTCTCCCTCTTTCTCCTTTTCCTATGCAGTAAATATATCTCTTGCCCTCGCCTTCCAAACATCATAATAATGGGGGTTCTCGTGGGATGTCCAGGGGCATCTCGAGGAGTGGAAGTGGGACTCATCCTAAGAATCCCCGCAAATCGGAAATCCTCCCCACCCTCAGTCCTGCTTCCGATTCAGGCTTTAATCGGCCAGTCTACCCCTGGAGTGAGGTTCTCTCTATCATATCATGCCATGCAGAGGCAGTCCAATGAAGCTGGGCAAGAAGAGCCGTGGAGGCATTACTTTTTGACCCGCCGTAGAATCCGAGAATCCGCTTGAGCTCAATGGAATTGCTTGAATTCCTTCCTAATGTTTTCAAATCGATCCCTTTGAAAATCCCAGGAATGCCTGGGTTTGGGATTTTGTGACCAGGCAGGTGGGCCGGAATCTGCTCTTACAAACCCCTGGGATCCATCGATCTTTTCAGGAAAGGCGAAGAGTCAACAGGGGAGTGGGTCCAAGGCGGGTTGGCTTCAAGGTCTTGGCTTTGAACAAGCCTCCCCGGGTCCTGCCCTTGCATTCTATTCTGAGAAGGACCTATACATTATATAGAGGTAGTCATTTATTATCACCATCATCATCCATATATTACCGGCTAGGGATAGTTTATTGTTATTACTATTATTATCCATATATTATTATATGTGGATAGTTATTTATTAGTATTATTACTGTTATTATATGTATATTATATATATGGATCCATACATTATTAAGTACTTATATATATATATATATATATATATATATATACAGAGAGAGAGAGAGAGATTTAGTTTCATCATCCCTATATTATTATTATATTATTATTCATATATTATTATATGTGGATAGTTATTTGTATTATTACTGCTATTATATGTATATTATATATATGGATCCATACACTATTAAGTACTAATATATATATATATATTATATATTATTAGATAGTTATTTATTTGTATTATTACTGTTATTATATGTATATTATATATATGGATCCATACATTATTAAGTACTTATATATAGAGATTTAGTTTCATCATCCCTATATTATTATATAGGGATACTTTATTATTATTATTACTATTATTATTCATATATTATTATATGTGGATACTGGATAGTTATTTATTTGTATTATTACTGTTATTATAATTACTATTATTATTCATATATTATTATATGTGGATAGTTATTTGTATTATTACTGTTATTATATGTATATTATATATATGGATCCATACACTATTAAGTACTAATATATATATATATATATATATATAGAGAGAGAGAGAGAGATTTAGTTTCATCATCCCTATATTATTATATAGGGATACTTTATTATTACTACCATTATTATCCATATATTATTATATGTGGATAGTTATTGTTATTATTACTATTGTTATATATATATATATATAATCCATCTCTTACATATGGATCCATATTATATATATATATATACATATACATATACATACATATACATATATATATATATATATACACACATACACAGGGTAGTTATTTATTATGATGACTATGGTTATCCATATATTAGTAGACATGAAACCGTGTATTAAATAAGGGTATTTATTATTATCAGTCATATATTATATATGGATACATATATTATTATTTATAATAACAATATCCTGCTTTTATGTTTTTTCAGTGTGTATTTTAAAAAGACAGTCAGCCGAAAGGTTAGGCACGATTTAATCCGAATTGTTTGGAGACCAGTGTAGATGCACTGGGTGGAAACCTGTTCAGAGGCCGCAGATTTGGTAGACTTTCCATAGGTCTTACCCTTTCCCTTCCATGTGGGTCTGCAACTCGCTCAGGCCCCATCTACACTGCCATAGAATCCAGTTTCAGAGCCCAGATTATTTGTTTTGGATTATATAGTGTGGCTCACAGCCTTTGCAAGGAGTCATTGCAAAGAGCCAGAGGAAAGGGAGGCCCAAAGCAAACTAACAGTAATACTAGGAAAAATAGCAATAGTAATAGTAATAGTAATAATAATAATCGGATACATCACACAGCTCTAGACACTTGAGAAGTGTCCAAGGTGGGATCCAATACAAAAGCCAGCAGAGTGATCTTGTTTGCTGTGAACTCATCTTTCTCTGTATCTAATAACAATAATAATAACAACAACAACAACACTAGTATGAGGAATCAATGAAGTCAGTCTCTATATTTATAGAATGTATATATATAGAAGGTAAAGGGAACAAACCTGTAATAGAAACAATGGAATCTTGGAAATCATTATTGTGACTGGCCAGTCAGGGGTGAAAGGTCAGCACTATAGGTGGATGGTAAACAAGGGGAAGGCAGGTCTGAGGTCAGTAACAAGTATGCCATAGAGCAAGAGGATGGACCTATTATAGGAATCAAGACATACATATTTCTGATGCTTCCTCTCCAAATGAGAGAAAACTTTGTATTGATGGTTGGAATCGCTGAGTTGTTGTGAGTTTTTCCAGGTTGTATAGCCATGTTCCAGAAGCATTCTCTCCTGACATTTCGCCTGCATCTATGGCAGAGGTTATGAGGTCAGCGGATGCCTGCCATAGATGCAGGCGAAACGTCAGGAGATAATGCTTCTGGAACATGGCAATACAGCCCGGAAAAAACTCACAGCAACCCAGAGAAAGCTTTATATTATTTTTATTTGCGTCGGTGAATATTATTTTATCATCTGTGAATACTTAAATTTTTGGGGGGCTTCTGGTGTGGATTGTTTTGTGTGTGCCTTATCTCTCCGAATGGCCTATATGTTTACCTTATTATAACTTAGCTTTTTGTCAAGACGAAATCTGATGAAAACTTTTTCAATCTCTATGGTTCTTTCCATTTGTATTATTTCTAACATGAGGGATGACATTTCAAATGTTTTTTCAGAGTTGTTTTCAATGGATGTTTTTTTCTTCTTAATTTTTATTGAGGATTTTACACATGTTGGGAATGTGATGGCTTGATTGCTTTTTAAAAAACTTCTGCATAATAACAATAACAACAACGACAACAACAATAATAAGGTGGGTCAAAAAGTAATGCCTCCATCGCTCTAACTTTTCTTCCTTTCCCAGCTAATGGACTATCTATGCATGGTATGATAGAAGGAACCTTACTCTACTGATAGAGTATTTTACCTACCTACCTATCTACCCACCTACCTACCTATCTACCTACCTAGCTACCTACCTAGCTACCTACCTACCTAGCTACCGACCTACTAGGCCTGGGCAATCCATGGTTCTAAATGGTTCTAAAGTACTTACCAAACCAAAGTTCTGGTGGTGAACATTTCAGAACTCTAACAAAACTTTCAAAATTTCATTATTGATGATTTTTTAAGACAGAACCAATTAGGAAATGCTTTTCATAATGAAATTTTGAAAGTTTTGTTAGAGTTCGGAAATGTTCACCACCAGAACTTTAGTTTTGTAAGTACTTTAGAACCATTTAAAACCTACCTACCTACATATATATTTTCTATTTGTCTGTCTGTCTGTCTGTTTGTCTGTCTGTAGATTCATCTATTTAACTTCCTATCTATCTATCTATCTAATCTATCTATCTATCTATCTATCTATCTATCTATCTATCTATCTATCTATGTGCATAATGTGTACCTGACATACGAGGGTGGGTCAAAAAGTAATGCGTCCACCAGCTACAAACTAGACTGTCTGTCTGTCTGTCTATCCATCTATTTATCTTCCTATCAATCAATCTATCAATCTATCAACCTATCAATTTATCTCTGTCTGTCTGTCTATCTATCTATCATCTTTCTATCTTCCTATCTATCTTCCTATCTATCTATCTATCTATCTATCATCTATCTATCTTCCTATCTCTATCTATCTATCTATCTATCTATCTCCCTATCTATGTGCATAATGTGTACCTGACATACGAGGGTGAGTCAAAAAGTAATGCGTCCACTAGACTATTTATGCATGGTATGATAGAGGGAACCTTACTCTACTGATAGAGTATTCTATCTATCTATCTATCTATCTATCTATCTATCTATACATACATACATACATACATACATATATATATTCTTTATCTATCTGTCTGTCTATCTATGTATCTCCTTATGCCTCCATGGCTCTAACTTTTCTTTCTTTCCCGGCTACTGGACTATCTATGCATGATATGATAGAGGGAACCTTACTCTACCTGAGAGAGTCTTTTCTTGTTCCAATCGACTGATTAGAACCATGAAGTTGAAACTCAAAGCAAGGGTCGTCATTGAATTTCTGCATCTCGGGAAATCTTTACTCGCTTGAAGAATGTTTATGGGGACCCTGTAATGGACTTTGATGTGTTTGGACCTCTGAAAGACAGCCTAGGTGGTTTCAGATACAATGACTTGAATAACATTCAAACAGCTTTAGAATCATGGATCATGAAGCAAAACTCTGAATTTTTCTAAAATGGTTTTGATGCCTGGGTTCAACAACGGCACAAATGTGTCCAAATGGATGGTGACTATGTTGAATGGTAGTTTTGTGTTGAGGACAGATCAGGCTGTGATCTGGAGCAATTTCTGCTGTTATGGGTTCATTCCAAACGTCTTTATGACTCTGGAGGCAAAACTTTTCGACTTACCCGCCGTAGTAATATTTTACTCTCTCCCAAAAGGGACTCAAGGTGATTAATATACATTAATTGTAACAGTTATTCTTGAAATTTGTTTGTCTGTTGCTGCTGGTTGTGAGGACACCCTGAGTTTCCTTCAGGGTCCAAAAAAGGAGGGGTACAAGTATGGAAAATCAATTAATAATAAATAAATACATATAAATAAGGCAAACATTCAATGCCGTAAAAAATCACACAACATTAAAAGATGAGAAACAAACATTAGCAGATGTACGGTGTTCCCTCGCTACTTCGCGGTTCACTTTTAACAGACTCGCTGTTTCGTGTTTTAAAAAAATAATAATAAAAATATATATGGCGGCATTTTTGCTGTTTTGTTGTTTTTTGCTGCCGCCACTCTCCGAATCACTTTCCCTCCTTCCCGTCTTGGAGGGCCTTTCCTTCACTTTATTTTAAGTTTATAAAGATTTAAAATAATGTATTATTACTAAAACAATGTATAAATATTAAATAGGAGTTTTAGAAATAGGAGTTTTAATATCTACTTGTGTATTTTTCCTGTTTTTGTCCTTTATTGTTGATATTTATTTATTTATTTCAATTTATACCCGCCACTCCCCAAAGGCTCGGGGGCGGTTATGATTATGATTAGCGGACTAATCAATAAATTTTACTATGTATGAATATTAAAATAAATATAGCGTCCCTACATTGCGGTTTTCGGGACGTCTGGGAACGTAACCCCCGCAATAAGTGAATCAACACTGTATTACAATGCAAGAAATCAGATTAAAATAATACAAGATGCAAAGACTAAGGATAACATAATAGTTTGTTCCATTGCAGTTAGACGCCATCTACCTAATGAGCACCCCTGACTCAAAACTACCATATTTCTAAATACCAGGGTGGGTCAAAAAGTTTTGCCTCCTGTTGCAAACTAACCAACAACATTGCCGTTAGTTTTCGCTCCAATTGTGTTTTAACACCTTGGGTGTCATATTGGGAGAAAGATCATATACCCAACACTATTCAGGAGAGTGGAGTTGCTCATACAGGCAATAAACAAACTATTATTATTATTATTATTTACATCATTTATATTCCGCCCTTCTCACCCCGCAGGGGACTCAGGGCGGATCACAATGCACATATACATTCAATTCAGTAGCATTGACTCCCACTTATATGTGATGAATGGGCATTCAGTCAATGATTGGATTATATGAGTCTACACTGCCACATAAACTGGATTCAGAAAAAAAATATTTCCCCAATGTTTTGAGGAATACATCTGGGAAGGTGGACCCTGACGGTGTGTCTGCGTTCCTGCCCCCTTTTCCTAATCTTTATTGCTTTTTTCCCACTGGAAGAGCGGCCCTTGTTGTTATCTGTCCGGCCTGGTAGGATGTTTACGCAGAGCATCTCCCTGGGTCTGCCTTTGGGATTAGGCCCAAAGCTCAAAATGGACTGACTCTAAAGATAAGGGAGGAAAAGGGTCTCCGACTCTCCATGCCATCTTTCCAGCATAGCGCTCATAAACTTGGTCGAAGGAGGAGAGACTCCATCTCCAACGGACCTTTCTTTTTACAGCAGGAGGCTGGAGATTATGGACCTTGCCCCTGTTTCCTGGGACAATTGCGACCATTTTAAAAGAACACATTTGGGAAGGAGGGCGAGGGGTGTACAATTGTGTGTTTTTATTTAATTTGAAAGAGAATGAAGTCCAGTGTACGCCGGATGGGTCAAAAAGTTTTGCCTCCTGTGTCATAAAAACATTATGAATGAACATGTAAGAGCGGAAGTTGCTCCAGATCCTAGCCTGAACTGTCCTCTACTCCAGTGTTTCCCAACCGGTGTGCCGTGAGCGATCATCAGGTGTGCCGTGGGAAATTGGAACCTCCAATACCCTTTCTTCCCCCTCCTGCCGGACACTTACTTTTTCTTCTCCACTCGGGCCCCCTTCTTCCCAGCCTCGCTCTGCTCACTTTGCCTTGCTTTGCTCACGCTGCCGCTTCTGCCGCCATTTTGATCCGAGGGGGCAGCGTGAGCGTGATATATATATATATATATATATATATATATATATAGCGAGAGAGAGAAAGAGAGAGAGAGCACAACAGTGCAGGCAGAAATGCAAACATCACAGGGAAGCATGTCTGTGTAGGAGGGTGAACATTAAGAAGAACTTCTTGACTGTGAGAGCTGTTCAGCAGTGGAACTCTCTGCCTCAGAGTGTGCTTCCTTCTGGCTGCTCTCTTTCCAGCCGGCTTCCCTGAGGACCGGGTACGTTTTCGTGTTTATGTTTACCAACTATTACTACATTTGGCATTGGCCTTTCTGGTGACTGTGTAGCAACTCTCCTGTTCATTGTTCACTGGTTATATACTGAGTGTATAAATACATTTAAAACATATTAACTATATGTATTACTGCGTTCGAGTGTCATTTTGTGTCATTTTGGTTGGTGGTGTGCCCCAGGATTTTGTAAGTGTAAAAAATGTGCCGCGGCTCAAAAAAGGTTGAAAAACACTGTTCTACTCAAAACTACCATATTTCTAAATACCAGGGTGGGTCAAAAAGTTTTGCCTCCTGTGTCATAAAAACATTATGAATGAACCTATAGCAGCAGAAGTTGCTCCAGATCCTACCCTGAACTGTCCTCTATGCAAAACTACCATTCGACATAGGGAGATATTTGCACCACCGTCGAATTCAGGCATCCCAAAACATTTTGGAAAAAAATCAGAGTCTTGCTTCCTGAACGTCATTCAAATCATTGCATCTGAAATTAGGTAGGTTGTCTTCCAGAGGTCCAAACAGGTCAAAGTCCAATACAGTGTCCCCATAAATATTCTTCAAGCAATTCTGGATTTCCTGAGGTGCGGAAATTTTTCTCCCCCAGAAATGCATTGATGACTCTTTCTTTGAGCTTCAGAGTCATGGTTCTAATCAGTCAATCGGAACAAGAGAAAACTATATCAGTTGAGTAAAGTTCCCTCTATCATATCTTGCATTGATAGTCCAGTAGCTGGGAAAGAAAGAAAAGTTAGAGCCTTGGAGGCATTACTTTTTGACCCACCCTCTTTATAATGAGGTCTGCCGCTTGGGGAATGTGGAAAGGGCGGGGGGGGGGGGGGGGTGGGAGGCTGAAGGTTTTTAAAGCTAACGCAGATGGCAGACCTTATTAAAAATATACATCTGTTGGGAACTCCTGCAAATATTCCTGGAGTCCCGGCTCCGTGCGGGGATTTGCAGAGATGGGGAATGCAATCTGGCCAGATCCTGAAAAATGTGGACGCAGAAAATCCACCCTATATATTTTTCTCTCTTTGGTTCTGGAATAAGTCCCACTCTTACAGAAGAAAATGTCCACAAACCTAATAATAATAATAATAATAATAATAATTTTAATAATAATGTGTTCAACTTGTGATTTTGTGATACGAAATCCAGCATATATATATCTCATTTGCTGTGACATACTATGTTTTTGTGTCAGTAAAATAATAATAATAATAATAATAATATCTATTTATATCCCGCCCCTTCTCCAAAAGGACTCGGGCTGGCTTACAACAAATAAATATAAAACCAAGCAAGAATAAAAACATAATACATAACACATAACAACAAAATCAAAAAAATATTGCAAACTAACCCGCAACATCATAATAAGTTGCTGTGAGTTTTCCGGGTTGTTGTCTCTATTATGATCTCTATTTTCGCCGCATGAGAAGTTTTCCTAAGTATTATCATAATGTTTGTTTACACCCTGCTTTTTCTCTCTCCACAAAGGAGACTCAAGAGCATAAGGTAACACAAAGTCAAATTGAAGATAGATATTATGAGTTTGAAACCAACGCACTGGGCAAATATGTCTTCAAAAATGCTTAACAGCCTGAATAGCTCACACCCGCCGCCGATTATTTTGCGTATTTTTCTTACATCATTTGGGATTGCTTTGGGATGAGCTGGACGTATCTGGAAAACAAATACTTCCTTTGTGAGATCATGTGAAATGCATCTGATGCATCCATATGACAGAAAGTACTCACATTTAGTAATCTGTTGAATAATCATAATATTAAAAAATAATAATCAAACTTTATTTATATCCTGCCACCATCTCCTAAAAGGGACTCAGTTGTCTGTACATGAGCCAGGGCGCAGTGGACAAGCATACAGATGTGGAGTTGTCTGTACATGAGGCAGGGCATAGTGGACAAGCATACAGATGTGGAGTTGTCTGTACATGAGCCAGGGCATAGTGGACAAGCATACAGATGTGGAGTTGTCTGTACATGTGGCAGGGCGCAGTGGACAAGCATACAGATGTGGAGTTGTCTGTACATGAGGCAGAGCATAGTGGACAAGCATACAGATGTGGAGTTGTCTGTACATGTGGCAGAGCATAGTGGACAAGCATACAGATGTGGAATTGTCTGTACATGTGGCAGAGCATAGTGGACAAGCATACAGATGTGGAGTTGTCTGTACATGTGGCAGGGCACAGTGGACAAGCATACAGATGTGGAGTTGTCTGTATATGAGGCAGGGCGCAGTGGACAAGCATACAGATGTGGAATTGTCTGTACATGAGGCAGAGCATAGTGGACAAGCATACATATGTGGAGTTGGCTGTACATGAGGCAGAGCATAGTGGACAAGCATACAGATGTGGAGTTGTCTGTACATGAGGCAGAGCATAGTGGACAAGCATACAAATGTGGAGTTGTCTGTACATGAGCCAGGGCATAGTGGACAAGCATACAGGTGTGAAGTTGTCTGTACATGTGGCAGGGCGCAGTGGACAAGCATACAGATGTGGAGTTGTCTGTACATGTGGCAGGGCGCAGTGGACAAGCATACAGATGTGGAGTTGTCTGTATATGAGGCAGGGCGCAGTGGACAAGCATACAGATGTGGAGTTGTCTGTACATGTGGCAGGGCGCAGTGGACAAGCATACAGATGTGGAGTTGTCTGTATATGAGGCAGGGCGCAGTGGACAAGCATACAGATGTGGAATTGTCTGTACATGTGGCAGGGCACAGTGGACAAGCATACAGATGTGGAATTGTCTGTACATGTGGCAGGGCGTAGTGGACAAGCATACAGATATGGAATTGTCTGTACATGTGGCAGGGCGCAGTGGACAAGCATGCAGATATGGAATTGTCTGTACATGTGGCAGGGCGTAGTGGACAAGCATACAGATGTGGAGTTGTCTGTATATGAGGCAGGGCGCAGTGGACAAGCATACAGATGTGGAATTGTCTGTACATGTGGCAGGGCGCAGTGGACAAGCATACAGATGTGGAATTGTCTGTACATGTGGCAGGGCGTAGTGGACAAGCATACAGATGTGGAATTGTCTGTACATGTGGTAGGGCGCAGTGGACAAGCATGCAGATGCGGAGTTGTCTGTTTTGCTCCACAGTCACACACGGTGTGGGATTCATTTAGGTTGTGCCATTTTGTCTTTTGATCTGCCCACTCAGTTTCTGAGTCTGTTCAAGGACTTCCAAGTTGCCCATTCTTGGTTTGCTCCTGGAGGAAGACCCTCACCGATGAGGGTGAGACAATGTGACCTTCCCAGAGTGGGCCAATGGTTTTCCATAGCGGAATAGAAGTTTCAGATCCTGGCCTCGCAGAGAATGCACAAACAGGACTGCATCGCTCTCCTTTTATACAAAAGCCTAATAAAAATATGGGCCAATTGGAACAAGAAAACACTATATCAGTAGAGCAAGGTTGTCTCTATCATATCATGCATAGAAAGTCCAGTAGCTAGGAAAGAAATAAAAGTTAGAGCAATGACGGCATTACTTTTTGAACTCTACAAAAACACACTGCAACAAGGCACAATTATATATCAAGTGTAATCATATAATAAAAACTGATATGCACAGTATAAATGATACAACAGAGGTACAGTAAGCGCAATCGTTCAATCCTGTGTTGCATCATTTATACTGTGCATATCAGTCTTTATTATATGAGTACACTTGATATATTTGTTGATGCTCTACAAATCTCTGCCTCAATTGACTTGACGTCATTCCTACGTATATTTTTGGGCAGCCGCATGTAATCGCATACGTGACATGCGTAGAGGCGCACGTGGCGAATGTTTTGATCCGGAATGACGTGTTCTTTGAGGGACTGTAGACTTCTTTATTGTTGTAAATATTCGGGCAGTTTTTGACCTTACTTTACCTTTATGCATTGGACATTGGACTATTGGGATATTCCCGTCTATTCAACTGGGTACAGTAAGCGCAATCGTTCAATCCTCTGTTGTATCATTTGTACTCTGCAGATCAGTCTTTATTATATGATTACACTTGATATATAATTGTGCCTTGTTGCAGTGTGTTTTTGTAGAGTTTGTATAGACCCTTGCTCTGTTCATAGATGGCATTACTTTTTGAACCACCCTGGTAACATAGCAAAACAACAAGGCACCAGTTGTGAAAATCAACAAGCGGTAAATACATAAAAAAGAATATCAGCCAGCAGGTATCTTTCAACGAAAGGTATAACATATACCTGCATTTATAAACACACAACTCACAACTTAATTATTTGCTTTTGATTTCGGGGGGGGGGTGTACCCCAAATTATTCCCTGGCTCTGATTACTCGGAAAATCGGCAAGTAAAGGAAAGCTTCCCCAATAGCCACCAAACTCCAGAGAGCATAATTCAGAAATGACATGTCTGCTGCTTGATTTCTGGTTTGGTAAGGTTGGGGCAGAACACAAGAAGGCATTCAGACCAGCCAGTTATGAATTACGGATATACGAGAGCAATATTCAAGGCAGGAACTGCTGGAAAGAGAAACCCGACTACTCTGAGGCCCGGCGAGTCAAAAGGACTAGTGAAAGTGGACTGGCACGGAGCTCTCAAACCAGTCTGTTAAAATATATGGGTTCTGGCCCCCGAAAGTAGCTATATCTTTTCTTGGAAGGTGACTTGGCCAAAGGAAGGGCAGTTGCCAACTTTTTTTTTATTGGCCTTCGTTGCTTTGCCATGATCAGCATCGTGCTCGGTAGACATGAACAAAGTGTAGGTACCTCTGCGTGTTTCTAATTTGGGGAAAGCTCATCTCGTGGTTCGTGCAGACGCTCCAAGTCCAAGAACAAGGCAAGAGCGTTCACTTGCGGTTAGTTAAGAATGAGGTTAAGAATGGGGTGGTGGGCATATTGGATGTCCACTTTTGCCAGATATTTTGGCACAGATGAGCTCAAGATGCTTGGCTCGAGGCCCTGCAGTGAAATACAATATTATCTCTCCCTCCTTTCCAGTAATTTCTCCTTCAGAGGTTGTCCAGCTTGGCAAGTGTATCGAGACACGCCGCCATCTTAGCAGAATACCAAAGGGCAGGTTGTATGTGAAATCCCCCCTCCCAAACACCAAATCCCTTCACGGTCCTCTGACATGATCTCATGTTCTGTTATTATTTTGAGAAGGACAGCAAAGTAAAATGGGTCAGAGTATTGGGCAGAGTAACCTCCTCAAAGACTATGAAGACGTGAGTCCTTGCGTGTTGCATTTTCTCAACCTGATTTGTGGGGTTACTGTCAGAAAGTTGGAAATGGCAACCTTCATCAAGCGTCCACTAGTAATTTGTTATGTATAACATCCATAATTCTTACTATATTGCAGGGCTGTCCAACTTCTACGGGCCCAAGGGCCGGAATTCCGGTCACTGATCACATGGGGGGCCGAAGGGTCTGCCTCCGCCCCCGGGTCTGCCTCTGCCCCTGGCTCCGCCCCCTCCCCGGCTCCGCCCCCACCCCTCCCCCAGCTCCGCCCCCTCCCCGGCTCCAATTTACTTACAATTGACCTTGAGTTGTGGAGTTGTAGTTCACCTCCATCCAGAGAGCACTGTGGACTCAAATAATGATGGATCTGGACCAAACTTGGCATGAATACTCAATATACCCAAATGGGAACACTGGTGGATTTGGGGGAATGTTTCCTAATACCTTTGGGTTATTTGAGTCCACACTCAAATTGGGACACACCAAAAAAAACCCCAAACACCTCAATGCCGTCGCAGGGCTTGGTGGGGCCTCCTTTCCGAGAGGCGGGTGGAGGAGGCCCAAAGAGCTCCCTCCCTCCCTGAAGGGAAAACAAGCTGCGGGGGCAGGCGCAAAGGAAGCCACATTGTGCCCTGCACGCGGGGGAAGGCAGTACAACAAGGGGGAGGGGGCGCGGAGGAGGGGAAGGAAGCGTCGCCAAGGAAACCGCCGCTGAGGGACCCCTCCCCCCCTCACCTAACGTCCCACTGTTTTTAGATTGATTGATTCGAGCCAGGCTCTTCCTTACCCATACTGCGTGAGCCCCGCCACAGGGCCGAAGCGCCAACGCCGCCGCAGTCCCCGGAGAGCCCCTCTGGAGCCAAGGCCAAGCTCAGGCCGGGCGCGGCGGATCTCCCATCCGCGGGGCGGGAAGCGAGGGCCCTCCACAGGAAGAGGACGGAGCCAGGAGGGGCTTTCCCTGCCTCACTCCCCTCCTCCCTCTCTCTGAGGGAATGGGGGCTGGCCTGGAAGCAACTGCAAGGGAGGAGGAGGTGCGCGCCCAGGCCGGCCGCAAATCCCGTGGGACCCGAGATTTCGGCAGCTATCGCGAGACTATGCAGCCACAGACAGGATTTCGACCTCCCTCGAAATCCTGTCTGTGGCTAGCATAGTCTCGAGATGCTTGCCTAAACCCGGAAGTAGGTGGGGTTTTTTAAAAAAAAATTATTTTTAATTTGTATTTTATTAAAACAAGTTAGGGGGCCGTAGGGAAGGGGATCGGGGGCCGTGTACGGTCCCAGGGCCGCCTGTTGGACAGCCCTGTTCTAAGAGATACGGGAGTGTAGGGTCATTACGCATCACAACCCTGTCCCAGCGAATCATAGTAGGCGTCAGGTGCACAGAAAGAAGTGAAGATCATTCACCCAACACTGCAAGAGCTAAAAGGATGTTCCCCTAAAAGAACATGTCCACAGATGCCAAAAGTAAAGCATAATCCAGGAGAAAACACCATCTCCAAGCGTGAAGACGGGGCCAAGAGGGTAACTAATGGCCCATTATCATAAACTCCCGAAGAAACAGCCTAAATAGGCGGGATGAGAAATATAATGGAAATCCAATTACTCCTAATCGGTCCCTTTGAGGCGTGAGGAGGTTTGAGAAATTCAAGATGTGCGTCAACTCATCTCAGGATATCTCGAGGAGGAGAGAGAAGCCAGGGTGGCACAACTGCCACGAGGCAATGAGGATACCGACCATATAGCCCACTTGTAAACTGGACACCATCTGAATGTGAAGAGATTCAGCAAAGGAACGCAGGGAGGTTTAAGGGCCACGTGATCAGATCTGGGACTATTCAGGACTCAGACTCCATTTTAGACGTCAGTAGAAACAGCTTCTTGCAACCCATGTGAATGATCTCCGACAAAAGCTTTGGTGCCTTAATAATAATAATAACAACAACAACAACAACAATCTTTATTTGTACCCCGCCACCATCTCCCCATCTCCACTTTGTCGAATGAAAATAGTTGGAAATAACAACTTGCTACAAGCCTCCACTAGTTGTTTATTATTGCTTACTGTGCTGTATATGTGTGCGTTGGTATGCAGTTTTCCTTAACTCTGTGTTGTGGGAGGGGCTACAGACCATGTGATCAGATCTGAGACTAATCGGGACTCAGACTCTATTTTAGAAACAGTATTCTTTTAGACATCAGTAGAAACAGAATGCTTTAGAACAGTGTCTTACACGCCTTCCGGAAGGCTGGTAGCTCGTTTATCGCCCGAACTTCCGCCGGCAAGGCATTCCACAGGCTCGGTGCGACGATGGAAAAGGCTCTCTGTCTGGTTGATGACAAGTGAAAGGACCTAATGGAAGGGACGTGTAACAGGTTTTGGTCCTCTGACCAAAGGGATCTCTGGGGAGCATATGGGAGTAGATGGTCCCTCAAGTACACTGGCCCCAAACCATATAGGGCCTTACAGGTCAAGACCAACACTTTGAAGGTGATCCGGTACTCGATTGGCAACCAGTGCAGTTGCTGCAGAGTTGGAGTGATATGGCTCCTGGCCGGTACTCCCGCCAGGAGTCTAGCTGCTGCATTCTGCACCAGTTTGAGTTTCCGGATAACTGCCAAAGGTAGACCCATGTAGAGGGCGGTACAGTAGTCTAGCCTCGAGATGACCATTGCCTGGATCACCGTAGCTAGATCACTCCCGGCAAGGTATGGCGCCAGCCGTCTAGCCTGTCGCAGGTGGAAAAAGGCGGATCTGCTGACAGTGGAGACGTGGGACTCCATCGTCAGCAGTGGGTCCACTTGGACCCCCAGACTCTTTACTAATGCCTCGCCGTCCAGATTAGGCAGCCGGAGCTCACCCCCCCCCCCTGGGCGGCCCAGCCATAGGATCTCCGTTTTCGATTGGTTCACTCTCAACTGGCTGGCACGTAGCCAACCAGTCACGGCTTCAAGGCACAGCTGGAAATTATCAGGTACCGAGTCCATCCTCAGCAACAGCTGGGTGTCATCAGCGTACTGATGACACTCCAGACCAAAACTCCACAGCAGTTTGGCAAGTGGTCGCATATAGATGTTAAATAATAAAGGGGAGAAGATAGCTCCCTGAGGGACCCCACAGTTTAGCGGGAGCCTCTCGGAAACCATACCTCCCCTCTCCACTCGCTGTCCCCGATCCAGGAGAAAGGAGGACACCCATTTGAGAGCAGCCCCCCTCACCCCTGTCACAGCTAAGCGATGGGTTAACAATGGCTGGTCTACTGTGTCAAACGCTGCCGTGAGGTCCAATAACACGAGCAGCGCCGATCCGCCTTGGTCTAACTGGCAACGGAGCTGGTCTGTAATGGCGACCAGCACGGTCTCAGTCCCGTGCCCAATACGGAAGCAGGACTGGTAGGGATCTACCAGTATACATTGTATACATTGAACCAACAGAAAGTAAAGATGTCACTATTTCAACCAAACATGTAGACCAGTGTTTTTCAACCTTTTTTGAGCCGCAGCCCATTTTTTACATTTACAAAACCCTGGGGCACACCACCAACCAAAATGGCACAAAATGACACTCTAACACAGTAATACATACAGTTAATATGTTTTAAATGTATTTATACACTCGGTGTGAAACCTGGGCCTGTTTGGATGAACACAACATAGATATGGCCGAAAGACACAAACTTCCCACACAGAACTCCCATAATCAAGAGAAAATGCTATAAGAGTTTGGTGGGCATTGACCTTGAGTTTTGGAGTTGTAGTTCACCTACATCCAGAGAGCACTGTGGACTCAAAACAATGTTGGATCAGGGTCGAACTTGGTATGAATACTCAATATGCCCAAATGTGAACACAGATGGGGTTTGGGGAAAATAGACCTTGACATTTGGGAGTTACAGTTTCTGGGATTTATAGTTAACACACAATCAAAGAGCATCCTGAACTCTTGCAACAATGGAATTGAACCATACTTGGCATATTGAACTCTCATTACCAACAGAAAGTACTGGAAGGGTTTGCTTGGGAATTGACCTTGAGTTTGGAAGTTGTAGTTCACCTACACCCAGAGAGCACTGTGGACTCAAACAATGTTATGTTATGTTGTTGTTTGTTTTCTATCCAGAATCACAATGTTGGAAGGAGGCTCACCACTTTAAGGTCCCTCAAACAGGCATGGGAAAACTTTGGCCCTCTGGGTGCTTTGGACTTCAACTCCCACCATTCCTAACAGCCTGAGGCCCTTTCCTGCTTAAGTGGCTGAGGGGGCGAAAGGAAAAGGGACTGAGGCTGCTAGGAATGGTGGGAGTTGGAGTCTAAAACACCTGGATGGTCCAAGTTTGCCCATGCCAGCTTTCGACAGAGACCTCTTCCTCCCCCTTCCCCTTCGCGCCCTTTCTTCCCCCTCCCCTTGCACACTTACTTTTTCTTCTACACTGCCGCTTCTGCCGCCATTTTGATCTGAGGGGGCAGCGTGAGCATGTTCAGGAGGGGAGGGGGGGAGGGAGGAAGGCCCGTGCGGGCGCTACTGCGCAGAACTCGCCCCAGAGCAAAGCGAGACAAAGCGAGCAGAGCGAGGCTGGGAAGAAGGGAGCCCGAGTGGAGAAGAAAAAGTGTTCTGCAGGAGGGGGAAGAAAGGGTATTGGAGGCTCCAATTTCCCACGGCACACCTGATGATCGCTCACGGCACACTAGTGTGCCATGGTACACTGGTTGGGAAACACTGGGATAAGGGATGCTCAACCTGCAACACATTTACCACTTTTCAGCAGAGTTTTGGATGTTTGAGTAGTAGTGAGTAGTAGTGATACTAAGAGATGCCACAATTGTATTACATCTCCAAAACCCAAACCTACATATACAAATGTTTGAGTTACAAAAATTGGTTTGGTGTAGGCAGCACGGCCATGTGACCGAACTCTGGTGCCCTTTGAATGAAATGGACCACTGACCTCTTGAGCTTGAAAAATATGGAAGTTATAGAAGTATGGTACTACTCATACAAACATGTCGGCCCATCTGGAGGCATACGGCTTGTATCCATTAAGGAGTCAAACTACTTCTGCTCCATGGATTTAGACCCACTTAATTCTCAACTGGCTCCCAACCAAAATGGATGTGGATATAATGTGAACCAAACCTAGAGAGTGTGTGCATTGAATGCTGAGGCCATTTGGGTTAGTGACATCACCCTTTTTGGAAGCATGTTCCAGTCTTGATTACATCCCGTCTTGCCCCACAAACCAAATCTCCGTTTTTCTCTCTACTCACGAGACTCAAAACATTCTCCCACAAGAGCTGGAAGCTTCATTAATTTCCAGGAAAGATCCAAGATGATTGAGTATCATAGCAAGATGAAGCCTTCCTTAAATGAGTAGCAAGTAGGGTGGTATCCTACCGTTGTCCAGTGATGGGTGTCTTCAGCATGTCATGGTACTCGTTTTTCTTGAAGACGGCTCTCCAAGGGCTGTAGGGATATTTTCTTTAGTGGATGTTGATTGTCTGCTGTCCATATTTGTATCAAATTGAAGTTTTTTTCTGTGTTGTCGAATACTTTCATGGCCAGAATCCTTGGATTGCTGTGAGTGTTCCGGGCTGTATGGCCATGTTCCAGAAGCATTCTCTCCTGATGTTTCACCCACATCTATGGGATGCATCCTCAGGGGTTGTGAGGTCTGTTGGAAACAAGACAAGTGAGATTTATATATCTGTGGAGTGTCCAGGATGGGAGAAAGAACTCTTATCTGCTTGAGGCAAGTGGGAATGTTGCCATTGGCCACCTTGAAAGTATGAGCATATTGTCTTCTACTCATACTTTCCTCCGGTGGATGTGATTGTCTTTGGCTCATAGATTTCTCTGAAGGATGTGATTGTCTTCTGTCCATACTTGCATTCAATGGATGTGATTATCTTCTGTCCAAGGTTTCTTCAGATGTATGTGGTTGACTTCTGCCCATGTATTACTGGGTTGGAACATCAATGTTCTTCAGAAGTTTGCCAAGAGATAGCCAGTGTGAAAGGCAGTTTTGATCATCAAGATACCACTCATGGACTTTCCTCCAATGGATGGGATTATTTTTGGTCCATACATTTCTCTGAAGGATGTGATTGTCTTCTGTCCATACTTGCATTCAATGGATGTGATTATCTTCTGTCCAAGCTTTCTTCAGATGTATGTGGTTGACTTCTGCCCATGTATTACTGGGTTGGGACGTCAAAGTTCTTCAGGTGATTGACTTCTGCCCATGTATTATTGAGTTGGGACGTCAAAGTTCTTCAGTTGATTATCTTCTGTCCAAGGTTTCTTCAGATGTATGCGGTTGACTTCTGCCCATGTATTATTGAGTTGGGACGTCAAAGTTCTTCAGGTGATTATCTTCTGCCCAAGTTTTCTTCAGATGTATGTGGTTGACTTCTGCCCATGTATTACTGGGTTGGGACGTCAAAGTTCTTCAGGTGATTATCTTCTGTCCAAGGTTTCTTCAGATGTATGCGGTTGACTTCTGCCCATGTATTATTGAGTTGGGACGTCAAAGTTCTTCAGTTGATTATCTTCTGTCCAAGGTTTCTTCAGATGTATGCGGTTGACTTCTGCCCATGTATTACTGGGTTGGGACGTCAAAGTTCTTCAGAAGTTTGCCAAGAGATAGCCAGTGTGAAAGGCAGTTTTGATCATCAAGATATCACTCATGGACTTTCCTCCAATCGATGTGGTTGTGTTTGGCTCATACATTTCTCTGAAGGATGTGATTGTCTTCTGTCCATACTTTCATTCAATGGATGTGATTATCTTCTGCCCAAATTTTCCTCGATGTATGTGGTTGTCTTCTGCCCACACGTTACTGGGTTCCTCCAAGTGTCCCTTCTGTTGAAACATCAAAGTGCTTCAGAAGTTTGCCAAGAGTGTGAAAGGCAGTTCTGGTCTTTAAGATGTAGCTCGTGGACATTTTTGTCCTCCACAATTAATTTTCTATGTCTGGATTAACTATAGAAGAGACCTGGTTGTGTTTCATGGTACATGTCACCATTCAGATCCCCTCTTCCTTCCTTCCTTTCTCCCCTTCACCCTTTCCTTCTCTCCTTCCTTTTCCCTGCCTCTCTCCCCTTCCTTCTTTTCTCCATTCTCCCTCTTCCTTCCTTCCTCTTCCTTCCTTTCTCCCCTTCACCCTTCAGGAAGGAAGGGGAGAGAGGGAGGGAAAGGAAGGAAATAGGGAAATAATGAAAGAGGAAGGAAACCGAGGCCCGGGTTGCTCTGGAGAGCCAGATGCAATCATGAAAAGAGCCATATCTGGCTCCCGAACCATAGGTTCCCTACCGCTGGTTGAGCCCATTGCGCCACCTCGGCTCCAGTTGTGCAGATACGCTCTTACATTGGATTGTATTGTAGATGTAATTGATGTGCTTGAAGATTACTTGGTCTCTTTATTTCTTTTTCCCATTTCTCCATTTAAACGGTTGTGCGGACCATTTGTCCATTTAGATTTGGGGACTGAAACAAAGCCTTCAGGACACTTCCCAACCCCTCCCAAGGGCCAATATCCTTTACACCAATGTTTCCCAACCGCTGTGCCACGGCACACTACTATGCCGTGAACGATCATCAGGTGTGCCTCGGGAAATACCCCTTCTTCCCTCTCCTCACTCAGTGGCGGCATGGAGGGCCTGGAGGAGGCCGCCTTTGAGGAGAAGGAGGCGGCGGAGGTGGCGGCGACTAGGCCTCAGCCGAGTCTGAGGCTGCACTTGCCTCTCCCGCCTCCCTTGCCGCCGCCTCCGCTGCGTTTCTCCCGGCGCCGAACGCCTTCGCACCGCCCCTCGTCTTCCCCTCAGGGCAACAGGTCTTGCTGCCGGAGCCGCCTTCTCCTCATGGACGGCAGGGGTGGAGGGGGGCCTCACCACCACCTCTACAACAAAGACGACTTAGATTGATGATGAAGACGAAGAGAAGGAGGGTGGCGAGGCCGACGGGGGAGGCCTCGCCGGCAGCGAGAGCGCCGAGAGTGACGGCTTCTCCTCCTCGGCGGCGCTGGAGCCTCACAAGCGGGCCCGAGGGACGACTTCTTTAGCGGGCTCCTCTTCGTCCCTAGGCTAGGCCTGCTGCTGCTACCAGGTGGTCCGCGATATATATATATATATATATAGAGAGAGAGAGAGAGAGAGAGAGAGAGAGAGCACAACAGCGCAGGCAGAAAAGCAAACATCACAGGAAAGCATGTCTGTGTAGGAGGGTGAACATTAGGAAGAACTTCCTGACTGTGAGAGCTGTTCAGCAGTGGAACTCTCTGCCTCAGAGTGTGCTTCCGTCTGGCTGGTCATATTAACTATATGTATTACTGCAGTGGAAAGAGGTGGAAGTCCGATGGTGTGTGGTCAGGTGAATTAGGGCAGTGTTTCCCAAACAGTGTGCCGTGAGCGATCATCAGGTGTGCCGTGGGAAATTGGAACCTCCAATCCCCTTTCTTCCCTCTCCTGCCAAACACTTTTCCTTCTCCACTCGGGCTCCCTTTTTCCCAGCCTCGTTCTGCTTGCTTTGTCTCGCTTTGCTCTCACTGCTGCTTCTGCAGGAGGGGGAAGGGAGGAAGACGTGACCCATGCGGGCGCTACTGCGCAGACTCGCCCCACATCTTCCTCCCTCCCCTCTACAGTTCTCTCTGGATATAGGTGAACTACAACTCCAAAACTCAAGGTCAATGCCCACCAAACTCTTATAGTATTTTCTCTTGGTTATGGTAGTTCTGTGTGGGAAGTTTGATTCCATTCCATCATTGGTGGAGTTCAGAATGCTCTTTGATTGCGGGTGAACTATAACTCCCAGCTGTTGAGCAAGACCTTCGTGTGTGTCTTTCTGCCATTCCTGCCAGGATATCCATGTTGTGTTCATCCAAACAGGCCCAGGTTTCACACGGAGTGTATAAATACATTTAAAAACATATTAACTGTATGTATGACTGTGTTAGAGTGTCATTTTGTGTCATTTTGGTTGGTGGTGTGCCCCAGGATTTGGTAAATGTAAAAAGTGTGCCGCGGCTCAAAAAAGGTTGGGAAACACTGATCTACACCTATAGACTTCCATTCACTACCTCCTGCATCCTCTTCTCCCCACCTGTTTCCTTGTAAATTTGAGGACAAAAGAAGATGATATTAGTAAATATTGACCCTCCAGAATAGGACTTTGGCAGTGATTTCCCCAAATGTCATCTTGGCTCCCTTTAGCTGGCTTGGTCCGAGATATTTCCCTGGTGTGGACTGAGTGGCTCTTCCTGCAATGGCAGAAGAAAACGGCCATCGTCAAGGAAATGTGTTTTGAAGCTGGCAAGGCTAGCGTGGGAAGGGAATCAGCAGAAGATGTTGGAGATAAGAGGGGACAGGAGTGAGGGAGAGAGACCCCGCTGCAGATGAGGAGTCTTATCTTTTGCGAACCATTTGTTTTTATTCTGCTTTCCATGAAAAACGTAAAACCTTGGGGATTTTTTTACTACAACTGTAAAGCAGTGTTTCCCAACCTTTTTTGAGCCGCGGCACACTTTTTAAATTAATAAAATCCGGGGGCACACCACCAACCAAAATGACACAAAATGACACTCTAACACAGTAATACATATAGTTAATTGACCTTGAGTTTTGGAGTTGTAGTTCACCTACATCCAGAGAGCACTGTGGACTCAAACAATGATGGATCTGGACCAAACTTGGCAAGCGGGCCCCTCAGGCAGTAGAGCAGGCCGAGGGCCGCCACCAAGCCCAGGCTCTGGCCCAGGGTCTTGCCGCCAGCCTCAGCCGCTCCCATTGCCACAGGTAGCAGCTCACGGGTGAAAGGGGCCGCGGGGGGGAGGGAGAAGGTGGCAATTCCCCATCCCCGGCGCCGCTCTCCACCATGGAACTGTAGAGGAGAGTCTACTGGCTTGCCGCATACCAGTACTGCCACCTGTTGAGGAGTTACAAAGGTGGAGGCATTACTTTTCTTTCAACCCTTGAATAGGCTTACTCCAAACTGTGCTAAGGCTTCCTGCCAAAATGGAGCTGTAGAGGAGAGTCTCCTGCCGCATACCGGTACTGCCATCTGTTGAGGAGTTACGAAGGTGGGGGCATTACTTTTCATTCAACCCTCAAGTAGGCTTACTCCAAAGTGTGCTAAGGCTTCCCGCCAAAGTGGAACTGTAGAGGAGAGTCTACTGAACAAGCCAGTACCTGCCACATACCAGTACTGCCATCTGTTGAGGAGTTACAAAGGTGGAGGCATTACTTTTCATTCAACCCAAAATAGGCTTACTCCAAACTGTGCTAAGGCTTCCTGCCAGAATGGGACTGTAGAGGAGAGTCTACTGAACAAGCCAGTACCTGCCACATACCAGTACTGCCATCTGTTGAGGAGTTACAAAGGTGGAGGCATTACTTTTCATTCAACCCGAAATAGGCTTACTCCAAACTGTGCTAAGGCTTCCTGCCAGAATGGGACTGTAGAGGAGAGTCTACTGAACAAGCCAGTACCTGCCACATACCGGTACTGCCACCTGTTGAGGAGTTACGAAGGTGGAGGCATTACTTTTCATTCAACCCTTGTAGGAATCCTAAGGCTTCCTGCCAAAATGGGACTGTAGAGGAGAGTCTACTGAACAAGTCAGTACCTGCCACATACCAGTACTACCATCTGTTGAGGAGTTACGAAGGTGGAGGCATTACTTTTCATTCAACCCTTGTAGGAATCCTAAGGCTTCCCACCAAAGTGGAACTGTAGAGGAGAGTCTACTGAACAAGCCAGTACCTGCCGCATACCAGGACTGCCATCTGTTGAGGAGTTACGAAGGTGGAGGCATTACTTTTCATTCAACCCTTGTAGGAATCCTAAGGCTTCCCGCCAAAGTGGAACTGTAGAGGAGAGTCTACTGAACAAGCCAGTACCTGCCGCATACCAGTACTACCGTCTGTTGAGGAGTTACGAAGGTGGAGGCATTACTTTTCATTCAACCCTTGTAGGAATCCTAAGGCTTCCTGCCAAAATGGAGCTGTAGAGGAGAGTCTACTGAACAAGTCAGTACCTGCCGCATCCCAGGACTGCCATCTGTTGAGTTACGAAGGTGGAGGCATTACTTTTCATTTGTAGGAATCCTAAGGCTTCCTGCCAAAATGGAGCTGTAGAGGAGAGTCTACAACCCAGTACCTGCATAGGTACTACCATCTGTTGAGTTACGAAAGGCTTCCTAAGGCTCCCTGCCAAAATGGAGATGTAGAGGAGAGTCTACTGAACAAGCCAGTACCTGCCGCATACCGGTACTACCATCTGTTGAGAGTTACGAAGGTGGAGGCATTACTTTTCATTCAACCCTTGTAGGAATCCTAAGGCTTCCTGCCAAAATGGAGCTGTAGAGGAGAGTCTACTGAACAAGCCAGTACCTGCCGCATACCAGGACTGCCATCTGTTGAGGAGTTACGAAGGTGGAGGCATTACTTTTCATTCAACCCTTGTAGGAATCCTAAGGCTTCCCGCCAAAATGGAGCTGTAGAGGAGAGTCTACTGAACAAGCCAGTACCTGCCGCCATACCAGTACTACCGTCTGTTGAGGAGTTACGAAGGTGGAGGCATTACTTTTCATTCAACCCTTGTAGGAATCCTAAGGCTTCCTGCCAAACTGGAGCTGTAGAGGAGAGTCTACTGAACAAGTCAGTACCTGCCGCATACCAGTACTACCATCTGTTGAGTTACGAAGGTGGAGGCATTACTTTTCATTCAACCCTTGTAGGAATCCTAAGGCTTCCTGCCAAAATGGAGCTGTAGAGGAGAGTCTACTGAACAAGCCAGTACCTGCCGCATACCGGTACTACCATCTGTTGAGTTACGAAGGTGGAGGCATTACTTTTCATTCAACCCTTGTAGGAATCCTAAGGCTCCCTGCCAAAATGGAGATGTAGAGGAGAGTCTACTGAACAAGCCAGTACCTGCCGCATACCGGTACTACCATCTGTTGAGTTACGAAGGTGGAGGCATTACTTTTCATTCAACCCTTGTAGGAATCCTAAGGCTCCCTGCCAAAATGGAGATGTAGAGGAGAGTCTACTGAACAAGCCAGTACCTGCCGCATACCAGCACTGCCATCTGTTGAGGAGTTACAAAGGTGGAGGCATTACTTTTCATTCAACCCTTGTAGGAATCCTAAGGCTTCCTGCCAAAATGGAACTGTAGAGGAGAGTCTACTGAACAAGCCAGTACCTGCCGCATACCAGTACTACCATCTGTTGAGGAGTTACGAAGGCGGAGGCATTACTTTTCATTCAACCCCCATACTTGTCAATTTGGGCTATATGGCCCTTCCAACTCTAAGAAAATGTTGATATTAGATTACAACAAGTTGGCATGAGGTTTGGATGTAGAAGAGGTGGCATTAGCTCGAAATGTTCAAAGGTGCTTTGTCTTGGAAGAACTCCGAAAGAGTTGAGGGATCATAACGACAATGTATACAGGATATGTATACAGATCCAGTGTGTATAATTTGGTCAGCACAGTGAGTCCAAATGTCTAAGCCTTGCGCTTGACAAGACTAAAGAGTCCTCCCAACTTAACAGTGATTTATGGTGACAGGGCCATTTACACAGCGCATAGACCACTTTGCGTGGAGGCTGCTGGTTGCACTTGGCCCTGGCCCATTAAAAAAAGAAAAGGCCCGGGCCATTATAAAGCTTTTTACGAAGGCTTTGTAATCCCTGGATCAGAAATGTGTATCTTGGTGGCTTGTAATGTTTGCCTCAAACAGAGGACGAAGCTTCGTGACCCTAAATATTTACTGGCTCAGATTTTGATCAGAGAAACATTGGCTCTCTCATTCCTAGAGATGGTACTGGGAAAGACATGTTTCCCAGGGTGCCAGGAGAGAAGGAAGGGAAGGACGAAGGAGGAAAGGAAGGAAGGAGAGGAGAGGAGGAAAGGAGGGAGGGAGGAACAAGAGAAGGAAGAAAGGGAGGGAGGATTAAAGGAAGGAAGGAGAGAAGGAAAGAAGGAAGGGGAGAAAAGAAAAGAATAGAAAAGAAAAGTGGAACAAGAGGAAAGGTGAGGGAAGGGGGAAGGAAGGAAGGGAAGGAGGAAGGACGGAAGGAGAGAAGGAAGGGAAGGAGGAAGGACGGAAGGAGAGAAGGAAGGAAGGAGGAAGGAAGGAAGGAAGGAAGGAAGAGGAAGGAGGGAGGGAGGAAGGAAGGAACAAGAGAGAAGGAAGGACGAAAGAGAGAAAGGGAGGATTAAAGGAAGGAAGGAGAGAAGGAAAGAAGGAAGGAACAAGAGAAGGAAGGAAGGAGAGAAGCAAGAAAGGGAGGAAAGGAGAGAAAGGAGAGAGGGAGGGAGGAAGGAGGGATGGAAGGAAGGGAAGGAAGGAATGAAGGAAGGACAGAAGGATGGAAGGAGAGAAGGGAGGGAGGAGAGAAGGAGGAAGGGAGGGGAGGGAGAAGGAAGGGAGGAAAGGAAGGAGAGGAAGGAAGAAGGGAGGGAGGAAGGACGGAAGGAGAGAAGGAAGGGAAGGAGGAAGGACGGGAGGAGAGAAGGAAGGAGAGGAAGAAAGGAGGGAGGGAGGAAGGAACAAGAGAAGGAAGGAACAAGAGAAGGGAGGAAGGGAGGATTAAAGGAAGGAAGGAGAGGAGGAAAGGAGGAAGGAAGGAGAGAAGGAAGAAAGGGAGGAAAGGAGAGAAAGGAGAGAGGGAGGGAGGAAGGATGGAAGGAAGGACGGAAGGAATGAAGGAAGGACAGAAGGATGGAAGGAGAGAAGGGAGGAAGGACGGAAGGAGAGAAGGGAGGGAGGAAGGAGAGAGGGAAGGGAGAGCGTGACAGAGGAAGGAAGGAAGGAAGGAAGGAAGGAGAGAAGAAAGGGAGGGAGGGAAAGAGTGAGGACAAAAGGAGAGAAGGGAGGAAAGAAGAAGGAAGGGGGAGGAAAGAAGGTAGGAAGGAGAGAAGGAAGGATAGGAGAGAAGGAAGGAAGGAGTGAGGGAAGGAAGGGAGGAAGGAAGGAAAGAGAGGAGGGAGGAGGGAAGGAAGGGAGGAGTGAAGGGAGGGAGGGAGGATGGAGAGAAGGGAGGGAGAAGAGAAGGGAGGAAGGAAGGAAGGAGAGAAGGAAGGAAGGAAAGAAGGAAGGAAGGACAGAAGGTCAGTAGAAACGGAATGGTTTAGACTCTCAGACCGGAGAGATGCTTTAGACTTTGGACTGTTGAAAGAAAGATGCACTGTGTTATTTGCACAGAGAAACGAGTCCAAATCCTATCTGTAACTAGATTGATAAGAAATGTACCCATATGCTGAATTCATGAAGTTTGTGAGTAAACCAACTATGTTATTTTAACGAAGACTACTTTATTTTTGGTCTTTTGAGAGCATGATTTTAGCTTAGATGTTGGGCAACTGAAATAACACTTCTGAAACTCTGCTATATGTTTTTGTGCATTGGTATATCTTTAATCCTAACAGTTCAAAGAGATATCTCGGTCTATCAGTCTAACAGCTGAGAAACCTAATTGCCTAGTGCAGGGCTGTCCAACTTCTACCGGACCTGTGGCCGGAATTCCGGTCACTGATGACCTGGGGGGCCGAAGGGTCTGCCTCCGCTCCCGGCTCCGCCCCCGCCCTGCCTCCGCCCCACCCCGCCCCGCCCCGCCACTCCACGCCCCTGGCTCCGCCCCCTCCCCTTAACATAAAGGGAGAGGGAGAGAATGGAACACATGGGGGCATACATAAACAATTCCATACAGTATATTTAATATTAACAAAGGGAGAGGGAGAGAATGGAACACATGGGGGCAGTATATTTAATAAACAATGGAACACAATGGGGGCATAAATAAACAATTCCATATATTTAACATAAGGGGAGCCCCCTGATTCAGCCTACCTTCCCAAACGCGCAGGATCCAGGAGAAGCCGATCCACGAGACAGGCCACGACCGACCGAGCCAGGCGCCGAAGAAGGTCTGTGTGGGCCGCAGGGGTTCAGTAGCCGAGATTTCGGCAACAGGAGGAGTATCGCGAGACTACGCGAGCCACACGGGATTTCGCTCTCAACGCAGGCGTGATCCCGTGTGGCTGGTGTAGTCTCGCGATACTTGCTCCGAAAGTGGGTAATTTTTTAATTATTATTATTATTTTATTTTTCTATTTTTATTTTTTATTAAAATGCTGAGGGGGCTGGAGGAAAGGGGCTGGGGGGGTGTGTGTGTACGGCCCGCAGGCTGCCTGTTGGACAGCCCCGGCCTAGTGGAAGGTGGACTCAAGGGAGTTTTTAACTCTTCTCAGGAAGATTGTACTTTTGTGATCTCTAACAAGGTCATGCCTTTCCAAAAGATATCTGTTTTTCCCAAATAGTAATCACTTCCATTTTCCCAAAAGGTTATAAAGATTTCCATTTCTCAAAAGGTTATAAAGATTTCCATTTCCCAAAAGGATATAAAGATTTCCTTTTCCCAAAAGGTTATAAAGATTTCCATTTCCCAAAAGGTTATAAAGATTTCCTTTTCCCAAAAGGTTATAAAGATTTCCTTTTCCCAAAAGGTTAAAAAGATTTCCATTTCCCAAAAGGTTATAAAGATTTCCATTTCCCAAAAGGTTATAAAGATTTCCATTTCCCAAAAGGTTATAAAGATTTCCTTTTCTCAAAAGGTTATAAAGATTTCCATTTCCCAAAAGGTTATAAAGATTTCCTTTTCCCAAAAGGTTATAAAGATTTCCATTTCCCAAAAGGTTATAAAGATTTCCTTTTCCCAAAAGGTTATAAAGATTTCCTTTTCCCAAAAGGTTATAAAGATTTCCATTTCCCAAAAGGTTATAAAGATTTCCATTTCCCAAAAGGTTATAAAGATTTCCATTTCCCAAAAGGTTATAAAGATTTCCATTTCCCAAAAGGTTATAAAGATTTCCATTTCCCAAAAGGTTATAAAGATTTCCATTTCCCAAAAGGTTATAAAGATTTCCATTTCCCAAAAGGTTATAAAGATTTCCATTTCCCAAAAGGTTATAAAGATTTCCATTTCCCAAAAGGTTATAAAGATTTCCATTTCCCAAAAGGTTATAAAGACTTCCATTTCCCAAAAGGTTATAAAGACTTCCATTTCCCAAAAGGTTATAAAGACTTCCATTTCCCAAAAGGTTATAAAGACTTCCATTTCCCTAAAGGTTATAAAGACTTCCATTTCCCAAAAGGTTATAAAGATTTCCATTTCCCAAAAGGTTATAAAGATTTCCATTTCCCAAAAGGTTATAAAGACTTCCATTTCCCAAAAGGTTATAAAGACTTCCATTTCCCAAAAGGTTATAAAGATTTCCATTTCCCAAAAGGTTATAAAGATTTCCTTTTCCCAAAAGGTTATAAAGATTTCCATTTCCCAAAAGGTTATAAAGATTTCCATTTCCCAAAAGGTTATAAAGATTTCCATTTCCCAAAAGGTTATAAAGACTTCCATTTCCCAAAAGGTTATAAAGATTTCCTTTTCCCAAAAGGTTATAAAGACTTCCATTTCCCAAAAGGTTATGTGTCCAAAAAAAGTGTGAGGCGTGGAAGACAGTGGGTGGATTTGGGAAGGGAAATAAATCAACTCAAAAGGTTCTTTGATTTTGCCTTTTAGGCAATGCTCCAGGAGAAAAGCTTGTCTGAGCCGGAGGATGGGTTCGCAGCGCCTCAGCCTCCAGTCCACGCAGAAACGACCACGGGTTCCCCGGTCCTTGGCGTAGCAGGAGTCAGCAGCACCCCCCTGAACAGTCCGCAGGTTCCCGATCCGGAGCAGGTTGGTATCTGTTTGAACAAGGTTGAAACAAGATTGCCTTGGTTGGGATCAGGGGCGGTCTAAGGTTATTTTATACAGTAAGCAAACATTATTTGGCGCCTCCTTGTCTCCGCCCCCTCTCCCTTTGCCTCCGCCCCCTGCCTACTTTGCCTCCGCGCCCTGCCTACTTTGGCGCCGCCTGCCCCTGCCATAGCAGACCCCCTGCTGCTGCCTCCTGCAGGAGCCCTGCCTGCGGACATTTTGCATGCCCAGAACTGCCGGAGCGTTCAGCTCCGGAAGTTCTGGGCATCTTGCGAAAATGTCGCACCGTCTGCAGACAGCAGCAGACCTCCCTGCTGATCCCTGCTGCTGCCTGCAGCAGCTTCTGAGCATGCGTGGACATTTTGCGCATGCCCAGAACTGCCGGAGCTGAAGTTCAGCTCCGGAGGTTCTGGGCATCTTGAAAAATGTCCACGCGTGCTCAGAAGCTGCTGCAGACAGCAGGAGGGAAGTTTGCTTCAGCGGGCGCCGGCGCCGATCCCTGCTGCTGCCTGCAGCAGCTTCTGAGCATGCGTGGACATTTTCGCGCATGCCCAGAACTACCGGAGCTGAAGTTCAGCTCCGGAGGTTCTGGGCATGCGTGAAAATGTCGGCGCGGCCGCCGCCGATCCCTGCTGCTGCCTGCAGCAGCTTCTGCAGACAGCATGCCCAGAAGCTGGAGCTGAAGTTCTGCTCCGGAGGTTCGGGCATGCGTGAAAATGTCCGCGCATGCTCAGAAGCGCAGACAGCCAGCCGGCGCCGATCCCTGCTGCTGCCTGCAGCAGCTTCTGAGCATGCGTGGACATTTTTCGCGCATGCCCAGAACTGCTGGAGCTGAAGTTCAGCTCCGGAGGTTCTGGGCATGCGTGAAAATGTCCGCGCATGCTCAGAAGCTGCTGCAGACAGCAGCAGGGAGGTTTGCTACGGCGGCGTGGGCGGCGTTGTGGCGCCCATCCGACATGGCGCCCCACGCGGCCACGTAGTTTGCTTACATGGACGGTTCCTGGTTGGGATCAGGCCCGGATTACCCATAAGGCCAACCTAGGCCATGGCCTAGGGACACAAGGCGAGGGGGGGGGGGCGCAGATCACGGACCAAATTTCCCCCCCCCCAACCATTGTGTACATGTATTACTAGGAGAGAATACCCTTGCTCAAGGAATCTTAAGTAGGACCACAAAGTAGTTTTATGTACCAAATTATGTAAATCACAATACAATTTTAGTAAAACTGGGAGGGGGGAAAAGAGTTATAGATCCTGCTATTTTTACACAATAATTAAATATAATTATGCACTTTGGTGCTAAAAATGGAGGAAGGGTTGTAAATTACTTTGCCGGCCTGGCCTGCCTCCCGATTGGCTACCTCGGTCGAGCGAGGGCGTTTTTATAAAGTGCTGACAACCTCCCCGTATCAGAATTATAACCGGTCGTATAAAAAGGAAGCCGAGATGTGAAAGGGTGGGGAGCCACCTTCACGGGTTGCAAAAAAATAAAAATAGTTCTATTATAAAATGCCATTGTGCCTCGGGGCTCGAAGCTCATTTTCTGCCTCTGTTTGTTCAGATGATTGACTGTTAATCGGAGTTGGGGGCTGGGGAGCAAAGCCAAATTGCTACCAGAAAAGAGGGGGAAATCATTGCGAAATACATTTCATATTTGAGGGAAACACAAGTAGGAAAACATACGGCCAGTCCATTTAATCAAACCATCAGATTGGCGATCAATTCCGTCGCCGGTGATTTAGGAATTTGCGACTTCTTTAGGTTTTATTTATTTAGCATATCAGGAGCGAACCAAAGGTACAGTTATATGTTATATATATATATATATATATATATATACACACACACACACACACACACACACACAGTATATATACTGTATATATATATATGTATATATATACAGTATATATACTGTATATACAGTGTATATGTGTGTGTGTATATACAGTATATATACTGTATATACAGTGTATATGTACCTTTGTGTGTTGTGTATACAACAACATACATACATACATGCATACATTCTCTTTTATTCTCTTTTATTATATATATATATATATATATATACACACACACACACACAGAGTATATATATACTGTATATATATATGTATATATATACAGTATATATACTGTATATACAGTGTATATATATATATATATATATAATAAAAGAGAATGTATGCATGTATGTATGTATGTATGTGGCAGCTTTCTGATTGGCTCCCAGCCTCTACGTTCTGACAACTTGATTGGTTGCCACTGAGGGAGTATTTGCATAAAGGACTCTGATTGGCCAGCCTCAGAACTCCAACGTTCTAAGGCAGTGTTTTTCAACCTTTTTTGAGCCGCGGCACATTTTTTACATTGACAAAATCCTGGGGCACACCACCAACCAAAATGACACAAAACGACACTCTAACACAGTAATTCATATGATTAATATGTTTTTAAATGTATTTATACACTCAGTGTGAAACCTGGGCCTGTTTCGATGAACACAACATAGATATCCTGGCAGGAATGGCAGAAAGACACAAACTTCCCACACAGAACTCCCATAACCAAGAGAAAATGCTATAATAGTTTGGTGGGCATTGACCTTGGGTTTCAGAGTTGTAGTTCACCTATATCCAGAGAGCACTGTGGACTGAAACAATGTTGGATCAGGACCAAACTTGGCATGAATACTCAATATCCCCAAAGGTGAACACAGATGGAGTTTGGGGAAAATAGACCTTGAGATTTGGGAGTTACAGTTTCTGGGATTTATAGTTAACACACAATCAAAGAGCATCCTGAACTCTTGCAACAATGGAATTGAACCAAACTTAGCATATTGAACTCTCATTACCAAAAGAAAGTACTGAAAGGGTTTGCTTGGGAATTGACCTTGAGTTTGGAAGTTGTAGTTCACCTACACCCAGAGAGCACTGTGGACTCAAACAATGTTATGTTATGTTGTTGTTTGTTTTCTATTCAGAATCACAATGTTGGAAGGAGGCTCACCACTTTAAGGTCGTTAAAACAGGCATGGGAAAACTTCGGCCCTCTGGGTGCTTTGGACTTCAACTCCCACCATTCCTAACAGCCTGAGGCCCGTTCCTGCTTAAGTGGCTGAGGGGGGAAAAAGGGCCTGAGGCTGAGTGGTGGGAAGTCCAAAGCACCCGGAAGGTCCAAGTTTGCCCATGCCATCTTTCGACAGAGACCTCTTCCTCCCCCTTCCCCTTCGCCCTTTCTTTCCCCCACTTACTTTTTCTTCTACACTGCTGCTTCTGCCGCCATTTTGATCCGAGGGGGCAGCGTGAGCGTGTTCAGGAGGGGGGGAGGGAGGAAGGCGTGACCCGTGCGGGCGCTACTGCGCAGACTCGCCCCAGAGCAAAGCGAGGCAAAGCGAGCAGAGCAAGGCTGGGAAGAAGGAGCCCGAGTGGAGAAGGAAAGTGTTCGGCAGGAGGGGGAAGAAAGGGGATTGGAGGTTCCCATGTCCCACGGCACACCTGAGGATCGCTCACGGCACACTGTTTGGGAAACACTCTGTAGAACTTAGGAAGCTATGATGGCGGGTCAATACGTCCGTGACTTTTTGAATTTCCTGCCTCTTAACTGAAAGGGCGACACTACTCCTGTCAACAGGCATCTGTCAGTTGAATCCTGTCAACATTTGAACAAGCTGCGTCATTTAGTTTGTGTTTGACAGCCATTGATAGCAGACTACCGCGTGCTTTGAGGAGAAAATGGAAAAAAGTGAATTTTGTGTGTTCATTCAGCATTATTTTTTGCGGAAAGAAACCATTACCCCAACCAGGGCTAAGCTTGATAAATACTATGGGGGACTCTGCACCATCAATTTCAATGGTTAAAAAGTGGTTTACTGAATTTCGTTGTGGCCGTACAAGCACGGAAGATGCCGAATGTTCTGGACGCCCAGTTGAGTTCTCTACACCCAAAACAATTCAAAAAAATTCACATAATGTTGTTGGCCGATCGGAGATTGAAAGTGGGAGAGATTGTAGAAGCCATAGGCATCTCACATGGCTCAGTGGTTTCAATTTTAAATGATCACTTGGGTATGAGAAAGCTTTCCGCAAGATGGGTGCTGCGTTTGCTCACAATCGACCATGCACACATGTGCGGTTGCCATGGCAACAATCAATGAATTGGGATATGAATTGCTCCCTCATCCACCCTATTCTCCGGATTTCGCCCCCGTCTTCTTCAGGTTTCCAAACCTGAAGAAATGGCTCGGCGGAAAGAAATTTGGCTCCAACAATGAAATCATCTCACAAACAAATACCTATTTTGATGACCTCGACAAATCTTATTTTTTGGAAGGGATATCGTAAATAAATAAACAAACAAGATTTAGCTACCAGTATTTTTTTTTAAAAAAACTCAGGACTGTAAATAAAAACAGAGGAATTCCAGAAAGGAATCAATCAGGGTCGGCTAACACCTTCCAAGAAAGGATCCCCAGGCAGGCAGTAGCTAGGCTTTGAAGGTGCAAGGCCATTCGATGCTAATCAAGGTGGCCAATGGCAGCATTTACTCCATCCTGAGGATTCAAACCGCCGACCTTCCGGTCAGCAGTTTCTGCAGCTTAGCAGTTTAACAAATAAAAGAGTTGCTCCCTAATAATGTTACCGAATTTTGGCCCGACCCTGCCTCTCACTCCTGTAGGTATGATTTTTATTTCAATTCCTTCCTCTCCGTCTGTGTGGTTGCCTAACTCTATACATTTTTTAATTTCCTTTCTTGAAGACCATTGAGAACATCAAAGTCTACCTGCACGAGAAAGAGCTATGGAAGAAATTTCACGAAGCTGGCACGGAAATGATCATAACTAAAGCTGGGAGGTAAGTTTCGACGTCCGGCTATGTTTACACCAAGTCGTGAATGTGTGTTTTTTTAAATAATAATAATCTATTATATAAAGGAGGTCCCATCGTCGAACGACTGACAGAGACAGAGAAACCTTCCAAGGCAGAGACACCAAACTTGCCAACACAAATAGGCCTCAGGCAAGGAAGGTATTTAGCAAAGAAACTTCCCCCCCCAAAACCTAGAAGGCCCCAAAACAACGATACAAAAAAACTACATTTCCCAGCATCGTCTGCGGCAGCCAGCAAAACCCATTGGCCAACATCAGTTACCATAGTAACGGTGGGCAAAGCCACTTAGAATGCTGAGTGATTTCAGTTGAGGGTTAAACTGCCACGGTCAAGATCTAGGAGGGAGACAGATAGGGCACCAGGGACACAGGCACCACTGACAAACACATACCCCCAGAATAACACCAAAGTAATACCTACACACAACACAATATGCACATAACACAACCTACTGCTCAACCCATTTGTATGCCATTCCTTCCTTCCACACAGGCATAAGCTGACCCAAAAGACAAGCCATGCCTCCTAAAAAGAACAGCATCGGACGACACACTCGCAACGCTACATACATCACACAAAAAAGGGCAGAACAAACGCCAGAACAGAAAGACACTGCACTACACTAGCTTTTGCCATCACCATAAACAAGGCTCAAGGACAAACACTACAAATCTGTGGCATAGACCTTGACACAGAATGCTTCTCCCACGGACAACTCTACGTAGCGTGCTCCAGAGTTGGGAAACCACAGAACCTCTACATCAACACAGCAGACGGAAAGACACAAAACATTGTATACCCACAAGCTCTGCAGAACGCCAGGAACACCACACACCAACAACTCCCCAGGACTTCAACATCCCACCCACCAGAACCCACAACGACACAGCCATGACCCCACCAAGACCATAAGTCACATCAATTCCAACCCTTACATACTCAGACTTTCTCGCATCTCCTAAATAGGGCACAGCAACGCATACCGGGTACAGCTAGTAATAATCATATAATATGAATATATTGTGGATTTCATGGTGTTGTACAAAAGACCTCTCTGTCTCCAATACGGGCCAAGACTTCCTTGGCTTCCATAGGGTGGCTGCCAAATTTGACCTTGGACCACGCCTTAAGGCAGGGGTCGGGAACCTATGGCTCGGGAGCCAGATGTGGCTCTTTTCATGATTGCATCTGGCTCTCCAGAGCAGCCCGGGCCTCGGTTTCCCAGCATGCAGCGGGGAGGAGTGACGCAAATGCGCCGCAAATGCCCTCTCCCCTTCCTTCTTGCCTCCATTCTCCCTCTTCCTTCCTTCCTTTCTCTTCCTTCCTTCCTTCCTTTCTCCCCTTCACCCTTTCCTTCTCTCCTTCCTTTTCCCTCCCTCTCTCCCTTTCCTTCTTTCTTTCATTCTTCCTCTTCCTTCCTTCCTCTTTCTTCCTTTCTTTCTCCCCTTCACCCTTCCTGTCTCTCTTTCGTTTTCCCTCCCTCTCTCCCCTTCCTTCTTTCCTCCATTCTCCCTCTTCCTTCCTTTCTCCCCTTCACCCTTTCCTTCTCTCCTTCCTTTTCCCTCCCTCTCTCCCCCTTTCTTCTTTCTTCCATTCTTCCTCTTCCTTCCTTTCTTTCTCCCCTTCAACTTTTCCTTCTCTCCTTCCTTTCCCCTCCCTCTCTCCCCTTCCTTCTTTCCTCCATTCTCCCTCTTCCTTCCTCTCTTTCCTTCCTTCCTTTCTCCCCTTCACCCTTTCCTTCTCTCCTTCCTTTTCCCTCCCTCTCTCCCCTTCCTTCTTTCCTCCATTCTTCCTCTTCCTTCCTTCCTTCCCTTCACCCTTTCCTTCTCTCCATCCTTTCCCCTCCCTCTCTCCCCTTCCTTCTTTCCTCCATTCTCCCTCTTCCTTCCTCTTCCTTCCTTTCTTTCTCCCCTTCACCCTTTCCTTCTCTCCTTCCCTTTCCCTCCCTCACCTTCCTTCTTTCTTCTATTCTCCCTCTTCCTTCCTTCCTTCCTTTCTCCCCTTCACCCTTTCCTTCTCTCCGTCCTTTTCCCTCCCTCTCTCCCCTTCCTTCTTTCCTCCATTCTCCCTCTTCCTTCCTCTTCCTTCCTTTCTTTCTCCCCTTCACCCTTTCCTTCTCTCCTTCCTTTTCCTCCCTCTCTCACCTTCCTTCTTTCCTCCATTCTCCCTCTTCCTTCCTCTTCCTTCCTTTCTTTCTCCCCTTCACCCTTTCCTTCTCTCCTTCCTTTTCCCTCCCTCTCTCACCTTCCTTCTTTCTTCTATTCTTCCTCTTCCTTCCTTCCTTTCTTTCTCCCCTTCACCCTTTCCTTCTCTCCTTCCTTTCCCCTCCCTCTCTCCCCTTCCTTCTTTCCTCCATTCCACCTCCCTCTTCCTTCCTCTTCTAGTCTTTTCCCCCAAGTCTTCCTTTCCTTCTCCTTCCTTCCTTTTCACTTCCCTCTCCCCCTTCTTTCTTTTCTTCTTTTCCCTTCATTATTTTACTTTTTCCTCACTCCCTTTCCTTCCTTCCCATTTGCTTCTTTCTTTTCCCCTCTTTGTCTCTCTTTTACTTTTCCTATCTTCCTTTTCCATAGTTAGTTCTTCTTTTCTTTCTTTTTCTCATCGTATGTACGTATAGACTCACATTTAGTTGAATTCAGTCTTAAAAAAATATATATACTATATGACTCTCACTGAAATATATCTCCAAACATTTTGCTTTCATGGCTCTCGGAGTCAAAAAGGTTCCCGACCCCTGCCTTAAGGTCTATAACCATTGCTGGCATAGCAAGATACAGTGGGGGGGGGGGGGGAGTATTTACTCAGATACCAATTGTACATGTTGTCTCTCAATTGTACATGTTGTCTCTGTATATCAATTGGGAAATATATTAGGAAGGCTTCTCAACACAAGGTTAAGGCCACATCAAGTCATGCGCAGACATGAAGCGGAAACTGTCCCCATTGTCCCTACAACCTCTGAGATGGCCATTCAATAGATCTGTGCGTGAAGAGCGTTTTGGGCTGGCTTTAAAGGCAGTCTCTCTCTCGGCATTACTTCGCGAGCGAAGGTTCTTAGGAAGGACTCATCCCACGCTTTTTACAAGTGCGTTGATGACTATAAAGGCCAATCTGAGATAGGCAGGTTTGGTTGCAGAAAGCACAGCAGAAAGTCTCCTTGGGTGATGTTGGTTCCAAGTTGCGGTTCTTTCTGCGTTGTCGTTTCTCTTCGAGACCCGTTTGGCGTGTCTTCTCGAAAGAGGCTGCAGCATTGTGGAGAGTGCGTCTCCATGCCTCCTGATGTGAGGCCAGGGTGGACCATTGTTGGTGATCAATCTGGCCGAGCCTGAGATGTTGTTTCAGGGAGTCCTTATATCTCTTTTTGGGGGACGTCTCTCTTGCGAGTTCACCATAGAGTAGTATCTTTGGGAGGCGGTGGTCCTCCATCCTAAAGATGTGCCCTGCCCAGCGCAGCTGTGTTCTCAATAGCATGGCCTCAACGCTGGTGATCCCTGCTTGCTCAAGGACAGCAACATTCGTCACAAAGTCGGTCCAGTGTATATTTAGGATTGTGTGAAGACAGTGCTGATGAAAGCGTTCGAGGAGTCGTAGGTGTTGGCGATAGGTGACCCATGTTTCAGACCCATAGAGGAGAATAGACAGTACGATAGCTCTGTACACAATGATTTTGGTGCTTTGCCTCAGGTGCTTGTTGCTCCAGACTCTTTTGTGAAGCCTTCCAAATGCACTCTATGCCTTTGCTAATCTGTGATCGATCTCTTTGTCAATCTTGGCGTCTGAAGAGATGATGCCTCTCAGGGAGGTGACCTGCTGAACGGACTTAAGCCCAGATGTGCCTATGCTGACATGGGGATGATGGTGTTCTTCCTGTGGTGCGGGCTGGTAGAGGACTTCCGTTTCCTTCAGGCTGACTTCCAGCCCAAACAGATCTGCAGCTGCTGCAAAGCAGGATGTGAGGCGCTGCAGGGCTGCTTCTGAATGGGCGACAAGGGCAGCATCGTCAGCAAAAAGCAGCTCATGGACTAGATAGTTTAGAGTCTTAGTGCGAGCCCTCAGGCGGCTTAAGTTGAACAAGTGGGGGTGTGAGATACAAAGGAGGGCTCCATTTAGTATCAAACCCACGTCTTTCTCCCAGCCGGAGGCCAAACAGCGATCCCTTTTGGACACCCTTCCTTTGGTCTCCCTCTCAAACATAACAAGGAGGGAGCGAGGCCTATAAATCACCAAGGATTTACGGCTCTTTCTCCTTCCTCCAGCTTCTCCTTAGGCTTGATCTGGGGGAGACGTCACAAACTCTGCTTCATGGCTGCAATGGGCACCCCGGTTGTTGCCAAGAGCTTGTGATTTATAAAGTGGAAGCATATTTCGAATGCACTGGCTATCTCTCCAACGTTTGGCTGTTTTGTTAGAGGAAGGGGAGAACGGAGATATGGTTTTATATTAACCGGATCATCAAACGAGGGGGGGGAGGGGAACTCACCACCCAGTTGATGTTATTGCTAAGTTGCCTGAACTTTTGCATCCAATGATCTGACTCCTTTGCAGATAAAACATGGTGTACGGAGCCATGCAAAGCTTGGAAGCTTGCACGGCATAAATCTGTGTGTTTGCTCCCTTCCAGCATTTTATGGTGACTGTATTTTGGCACCCTGGAATGTCTTTTTTCTTGTAATTATTTGGAAAATATACACATCGCATTTAGTAATTGCAATGCACTTCTGAACTTCCTGGAGACATCTGACTCACCAAGACTTGAAAGAGGAGGCTTGTGTAGACCAGTATTTTTCAACCTTTTTTTGAGCCGCGGCACACTTTTTACATTTACAAAATCCTTGGGCACACCACCAACCAAAACGACACAAAACGACACTCTAACACAGTCATACATATAGTTAATATGTTTTTAAATGTATTTATACACTCAGTGTGAAACCTGGGCCTGTTTCGATGAACACAACATAGATATCCTGGCAGGAATGGCGGAAAGACACAAACTTCCCACACAGAACTCCCATAACCAAGAGAAAATACTATCAGAGTTTGGTGGGCATTGACCTTGAGTTTTGGAGTTGTAGTTCACCTATATCCAGAGAGCACTGTGGACTCAAACAGTGTTGGATCAGGACCAAACTTGGCATGAATACTCAATATGCCCAAGTGTGAACACAGGTGGAGTTTGGGGGAAATAGACCTTGACATTTGGGAGTTATAGTTTCTGGGATTTATAGTTAACACACAATCAAAGAGCATCCTGAACTCTTGCAACAATGGAATTGAACCAAACTTGGCATATTGAACTCTCCTTACCAACAGAAAGTACTGAAAGGGTTTGCCTGGGAATTGACCTTGAGTTTGGAAGTTGTAGTTCACCTACACCCAGAGAGCACTGTGGACTCAAACAATGTTATGTTATGTTGTTGTTTGTTTTCTACCCAGAATCACAATGTTGGAAGGAGGCTCACCACTTGAAGGTCCCTAAAACAGGCATGGGAAAACTTTGGCCCTCTGGGTGCTTTGGACTCCAACTCCCACCATTCCTAACAGCCTGAGGCCCTTTCCTGCTGACGTGGCTGGGTGGGGGAGGAAAAGAGCCTGAGGCTGCTAGGAATGGTGGGAGTTGGAGTCCAAAACTCCTGGAAGGTCCAAGTTTGCCCATGCCAGCTTTCGACAGAGACCTCTTCCTCCCCCTCCCCCTTCGCGGCCTTTCTTCCCCCTCCTGCCCAACACTTACTTTTTCTTCTCCACTGCCGCTTCTGCCGCCATTTTGATCTGAGGGGGCAGCGTGAGCGTGTTCAGGAGGGGAGTGAGGAAGGCGTGACCTGTGTGGGCGCTACTGCGCAGACTCGCCCCAGAGCAAAGCGAGGCAAAGCGAGCAGAGCAAGGCTGGGAAGAAGGGAGCCCGAGCGGAGAAGAAAAAGTGTTTGGCAGGAGGGGGAAGAAAGGGGATTAGAGGTCCCAATTTCCCACGGCACACCTGATGATCGCTCACGGCACACTAGTGTGCCACGGCACACTGGTTGGGAAACACTGTGCTAGGAAATATTAAGAACCCTACCGGGAATAATAAAGGCCGCCTAGTGGTTTGAGCAGAGCCCCTGATTAAACAGCTGAGCTGCTGAATGTCCTGACCGAAAGGTCGGCGGTTCGAATCCGAGGAGCAGGGTGAACTCCTGCTGCTAGCCCCAGCTTCTTCCAACCTAGCAGTTCAAAAACATGCAAATATGAGTACAGTTTCCTCAATTATTGCAGGGGTTGTGTTCAGGCCCGGATTAACACTTTTTTGCACCCTAGGCCACACTTTGGAGTTACGCCCCCTTTAAGCCAATCTCCCGCCAGGTGGAGTTTGGGGAAAATAGACCTTGACATTTGGGAGTTATAGTTTCTGGGATTTATAGTTAACACACAATCAAAGAGCATCCTGAACTCTTGCAACAATGGAATTGAACCAAACTTGAGACATTGAACTCTCCTTACCAACAGAAAGTACTGAAAGGGTTTGCTTGGGAATTGACCTTGAGTTTGGAAGTTGTAGTGCAGTGCTGTCCAACTTCTTCCGGCCCAAGGGCCGGAAGAAGTGTCACTGATTACCTGGGGGGGGCACAGGTGATCAGTGAGCGGGAGGCGGGGCCGATAGGGGGGGGGGGGCGGGGGGCGGGGCCAGCTGACTGCCTCCTCCTTCGTCCCTCCTCTTTCCCCCCGCCCGCGCCGTTGCCCGGATCGCGAGCCACAGCGGGCGGGGGGAAGGAGAGGGGCGAAGGAGGAGGCAGTCAGCTGACTTCCTCCTCCTTCACCCCTCTCCTTCTCCCCCGCGGACACGCCGCGGCTCCGATCGCCGCGGTGTGGGGAAGGAGGGGCGAAGGAGGAGGAGCCAGCTCTCTTCCTCCTCCCTGTATCGCCGCCTTGTCCCTCTCTCGGTGGCGCCGCTGCAACTGCATCACATCGGCGCCGCCGAGAGAGAGACGGAGGGTGCGGTGTAGGGAGGACAAGCCAGCTCTCTTCCTCCTCCCTGTATCGCCGCCTTGTCCCTCTCTCGGCGTCGCCGATGCGATGCGGTTTGCAGCGGCGGCGCCGAGAGAGGGAGAAGGGGGCGATACAGGGAGGAGGAAGAGAGCTCGCCCGTCCTCCCTGCACCACCCCTTGTCCCTCTCTCACCGGCGCCGATGCGATCCGGTTTGCATCGGCGGCGCGGAGAGAGGGACGGAGGGTGCAGTGCAGGAAGGAGGAGCTAGCTCTCTTCCTCCTTGTACCACCCCTTGTCCCTCTCTCACCGGCACCGATGCAATCCGGTTTGCATCGGCGGCGCGGAGAGAGGGACGGAGGGGGCGGTGCAGGGGGAGGAGATGGCTCACTTCCTCCTCCCTGCTCCCCTCCCCCCGCCATTTTTTTAAAAAAATAGATTTTTTTAAAAAATAATTAAAAATGGCGGCCGGGGGCATAGCGGGGGCCGTGTCCAACAGGCTGGGGGGCCATGCACGCCCCCCCCCCGGGCCGCCAGTTGGACAGCCCTGTTGTAGTGGAACGGACTGGATGAGGGTTAACAGATTGAAAGTAAATCCAGACAAGACAGAGGTCCTTCTGGTTAGTCGCAAGGCCGAACAGGGCATAGGGTTACAGCCTGTGCTTGACAGGGTTACACTCCCCCTGAAGGCGCAGGTTCGCAGTCTGGGAGTGATCCTGGACTCATCGCTGAGCCTGGGGCCCTAGGTCTTGGCGGTGGCCAGGAGAGCTTTTGTACAGTTAAAGCTTGTGCACCAGCTGCGACCGTACCTTGGGAAGTCTGACTCGGGCACGGTAATCCATGCTCTGGTTACATCTCGAATAGACTACTGCAATGCTCTCTACATAGGGTTGCCTCTGAAGACTGCTCGGAAACTGCAATTAGTCCAACGTTCGGCAGCCAGGTTACTAACAGGAGCGGGGTACAGGGAGCATACAACTCCCTTGTTGCACCAGCTCCACTGGCTGCCAATTAGCTTCCGAGCACTATTCAAAGTGCTGGTTTTAACCTACAAAACCCTATACGGTCCTGGCGCAGTTTACTTGTCCGAACGAATTCTCCCCTACGAACCATCAAGGACATTAAGATCCTCCGGAGAGGCCCTGCTCTCGATCCCGCCATCTTCGCAAGCGCATCTGGTGGGGACGAGAGACAGGGCCTTCTCTGTGGTGGCCCCTCGGCTGTGAAACTCCCTCCCAAGCGATGTTAGATCTGTCCCCTCCCTGTTGTCCTTCAGGAGGCGGGTGAAGACTTGGATGTGGAACGAGGCCTTCCCAGAATAAGCTGAGATTGATTTCAATCTGAAATGGGTGACCACTTATTTAGACCGAGCTGAATGTGGTTTTAATGGTAATGTGGTTTTTATGTATCTCTGTTTTTACGTATTTTAATGTGCTGTTTTAAGATGTTTTAAATTTGAATGGCATTGAATCTTGCTGTAAGCCGGCCTGAGTCCCTCCTTGGAGGTGAGAAGGCCGGGGTACAAAAAATTTAAATAAATAAATAAATAATACAGTACCTGCCGCTTACCAGGACTGCCATCTGTTGAGAGTTACGAAGGCGGAGGCATTACTTTTCATTCGACCCTCATAAACAACTGGCAGGGCTGGTGTTTCCTAGCCTTTCGTAGAATCATAGAGTTGGAGGAGACCTCATGGGCCATTCGGTCCAACCCCCTTTTTGCCCCCATCGCCGTTGGTGGGCTTGGGAGGGTGTCCCCAGTGACTGGCTCCTCTCCTTCTCCATCCTTTAAGACTTCTCCCTTTAAGAGACAACCGCTCGACAGCTTCTGTCTTTTATGAGGCCCATAAAAAGTGGGTTATGAAACCGAGCAGCATCGTTAACCGGGATCCCACTTCTAGGAAGTTTATAGGGCCCTTTTCAAGATTTACCTTTGAATAAATTGGCATCTAATTTTAGCCCTGTTATGGTTTGGATTTGGGTGGGAAAGGGAGGCCTTTGCGGGAGAGCCCGAGAGCATCCATCTACACTGGGTGTAGAAACCATCAGGCTTGAGAGCACATTCTAAATCCGGGACTGCGACAGGATGGGTTAACTCCCTTTCCAGTGTGTGTATGTGAGGAGACAAGAAGAGTTGGCCTGGCTATGTCAAAACTGTGCCCCACAAACCCAAGCCTCCTAACCCCATGGCACTGCCACCCGATAAATCTTCCCGGCCTGTCTTCAAGGCCACGAGTTCAAGGTTGCTTGTGTTTGGAGGGGGAAAAAAGAGGATTTGGGGTTGAAAAATGAGAACTTCTGCTGAACTGGTATTGTTTGTTATTCTGGAGTCAGGATCTGGCCCGGTCTAAGCCAGGACTTCAAAGAGGGTGGCTCCGTCCTTGTATACAGAACGTCATGGCAAAGTGGCTCGCGAGTGATAAGAGAAACCCAGGACGGGAGGACCCTGGGAAAAAGGCCCCCCGACTTGAAACCGCTTTGATCTGCCGAAAGGATGCTCTAAAGGACGGATTCTTCTCCTCTCCTCTTTTGGAAATCCCACGTTGAAAGGCCGGAGCTTGACTCTTGGCGTCATGTACGATAGGCCACGTAACATTGAATTTTTGCTTTGAAGTGTGGAGGACGGGGACACCGAAAGGGCAACCATGACAGGAAGCTGGAGTCTCCCCATCCGTGTCCTTGGAATATGTCCTTTATGAGTTTGGTGGACTTCCTCCCTGTTGTGTTGATTGTTGTGTTGATTGAGCGCAAGCTGTTTCCGATTTAAGATGACCCCATGAATCGGCTTTCTAGGGCTGAGAGAGGGTGCCTCAGCCAAGGTCACCCCATGAGGATCTGAACCCTGGTATTCCAATGCTCAAACCACCAAGGCAGGGGTAGGGAACCTATGGCTCGGGAGCCACTTCCTTCCTTCCTTCCTTTTTCCCCCTCCCTCCTTCCTTCCCCTTCCTTCCTTTCCTCCATTCTTTCCTTCCTTCCTTCCTTCCTCCTTCCTTCCTTTCTCCCCTTCACCCTTCTCCCCTTCTACCTTCTCTTTCCTTCCTTCCTTTCTTCCATTCTCCCCTTCACCCTTTCCTCTTCCTTCCTTCCTTCCTTCTTTCTTCCATTCTCCCTCTTTCTCTTCCTTCCTTCCTTCCTTCCTTCCTTTCTCCCCTTCGCCCTTTCTTTCTCCTTCTCTACTTCTTTCCTCCATTCTCCTCCCTCCCCCTTCCGTCCTTCCTCCCTAAATCCTTTCCTTCTTTCCTCCCTTTTCCTTCCTCTTCCTTCTTCTTCCTTCCTTCCTTCCTTCCTCTTCCTTCCTTCCTTCCTTTCTCCCCTTCCTTTCTTTCTCCTTCTCTACTTCTTTCCTCCATTCTCCCTCCCTCCCTCCCTCCCTCCCCCTTCCTTCCTTCTTCTAATCTTTTCCCCCAAGTCTTCCTTTCCTTCTCCTTCCTTTCTTTTCACTTCTCTCTCTTTCTCTCTTGTGCGCTCTCTCTCTCTTGCGCTCTCTCTCTCTCCTCTGCGCTCTCTCTCTTTTGCGCGCTCTCTCTCTCTCTCTCACACGCGCGCTCTCTCTCATGCTCTCTCTCTTGCGCGCTCTCTCTCTCGTTCTCTCTCTCGCACGTGCTCTCGCTCTCTCTCTCTCTCTCGCACTCTCTCTCTCTCTCTCTCTCTCGTGCGCACCTTTGGAGCAAGTTTGCACCCGTTGCACTCTCCCCAAGCCTCCCGATTCCCGAGGAGACCTTCAGAGCACAGCGGAGCTTTCCAGCTGGCGGGAATGGGTACCTTGGAGGTGGCGGGAGGTTGGCTTAAAGGGGGCGTAACTCCAAAGTGTGGCCTAGGGTGCAAAAAAGTGTTAATCCGGGCCTGAACACAACCCCTGCAATAATTGAGGAAACTGTACTCATATTTGCATGTTTTTGAACTGCTAGGTTGGAAGAAGCTGGGGCTAGCAGCAGGAGTTCACCCTGCTCCTCGGATTCGAACCGCCGACCTTTCGGTCAGGACATTCAGCAGCTCAGCGGTTTAATCAGGGGCTCTGCTCAAACCACTAGGCCTTTATTATTCCCGGTAGGGTTCTTAATATTTCCTAGCACAGTGTTTCCCAACCAGTGTGCCATGGCTCACTAGTGTGCCGGGAGCAATCATCAGGTGTGCCATGGGAAATGGGAACCTCCAATCCCCTTTCTTCCCCCTCCTGCCAAACACTTTTTCTTCCCCGCTCGGGCTCCCTTCTTCCCAGCCTCGCTCTGCTCGCTTTGCCTCGCTTTACTCTGGGGCGGGTCTGCGCAGTAGCGCCCGCACGGGTCACGCCTTCCCCCCTCCCCTCCTGAACACGCTCACGCTGCCCCCTCGGATCAAAATGGCGGCAGAAACGGCAGTGTAGAAGAAAAAGTAAGTGTTAGGCAGGAGGGAAAGAAAGGGCGCGAAGGGGGAGGAAGAGGTCTCTGTCGAAAGCTGGCACGGGCACACTTGGACCTTCTAGGTGTTTTGGACTCCAACTCCCACCATTCCCAGCAGCCTTAGGCCCTTTTCCTCCCCCCCCCCTCAGCCACTTAAGCAGGAAAGGGCCTCAGGCTGTTAGGAATGGTGGGAGTTGGAGTCCAAAGCACCCAGAGTGCTGAAGTTTTCCCATGCCTGTTTTAGGGACCTGAAAGTGGTGAGCCTCCTTCCAACATTGTGATTCTGGATAGAAAACAAACAACAACATAACATAACATTGTTTGAGTCCACAGTGCTCTCTGGGTGTAGGTGAACTACTACTTCCAAACTCAAGGTCAATTCCCAGGCAAACCCTTTCAGTACTTTCTGTTGGTAATGAGAGCTCAATATGCCAAGTTTGGTTCAATTTCATTGTTGCAAGAGTTCAGGATGCTCTTTGATTGTGTGTTAACTATAAATCCCAGAAACTGTAACTCCCAAATGTCAAGGTCTATTTCCCCCAAACTCCATCTGTGTTCACATTTGGCCATATTGAGTATTCATGCCAAGTTTGGTCCTGATCCAACATTGTTTGAGTCCACAGTGCTCTCTGGATATAGGTGAACTACAGCTCCAAAACTCAAGGTCAATGCCCACCAAACTCTTATAGCATTTTCTCTCGGTTATGGGAGTTCTGTGTGGGAAGTTTGTGTCTTTCTGCCATTCCTGCCAGGATATCTATGTTGTGTTCATCGAAACAGGCCCAGGTTTCACACTGAGTGTATAAATACATTTAAAGACATATTAACTATACGTATTACTGTGTTAGAGTGTCATTTTGTGTCATTTTGGTTGGTGGTGTGCCCCAGGACTTGGTCAATGTAAAAAGTGTGCCGCGGCTCAAAAAAGGTTGGGAAACACTGTCCTAGCATACTTCCGATTGATAATGGCCCAATTTGTTAGAGAGGGAATCGGCCTCTCTAAAATGACTAATTTTTTTTGGGGGGGGGGGGCATTGATACCTCCATATAAGTGCACAGGCCATTTCTGTTCTGTGTTCAGCGCTTCTTCTCTGCCATTGCATGCTTCCACCGATTATAGTTTACGGAGAAACAATTCCCACACTCGCCAAATGGGTTGTTTTTCATGCTTTGATGATTCCAACCACATTTCTCTGTGGTTTGGTGTGAGGATTGGGCCTCCCTGGCATCCTCGTTGCCGACCCGCTCCTGGTAAACCGGCAGAAACCCCTCTGGCTTGCCAAAAAAAGAACGGCCGCATTCCTTCTCTGGATGGACGTGCTCGCTTTCTGGCTCCACATCAATAACCTCCGAACATGGCCGGGAACTGTGAGACTACTACAGATTAAATAAATAGAAACCCCCTTAGTGGCTTCTTCTCTAGCAGTTCATTTAAAAGCCATTTGTGATGCTCCAAATGTGCCCGGGACAAACTGAACCGAGGAGGGATCACTTCATTATGGGAGCAAATAAGTCAGTCACACTTCATCGCTTAGCTATTTTAACCCTGGCCTTTCTTCCTTCTCGGCTGGGTTCTTCTTTTTGTACTTGGCCACCAGCAGAGATGAGTTCAGCTAGGCGCACATGCCGTGCGCCGAAGCAGCAGGCCCAGCCAGAGACATCTACATCGGTTTGGGCATCTCTTGCTGACCGGTGACTTTCCAGAAATAAGGACGGGAGTGTCTGAAGTCAGGGCAAAGGAGAAATCTGCTTGCAGGGCTTTCCGAAAGCATTTCATTGGCTGGGATGAAGCAGAATATAATAATAATAATAATAATAATAATAATAATAATAATAATCTCGGCATTACTTCGCGAACGAAGATTCTTAGGAAGGACTCCTCCCACGCTTTTTACAAGCACATTGATGACTAAAAAGGCCAATCTGAGATAGGCAAGTTCGGTTGCAGAAAGCACAGCAGAAAGTCTCTTTGGGTCAGGGCTGCCCAGGAAGTCGATCGCGATCGACCAGTCGATCCCGGGACCAAAGGAGGTCGATCCCAGCTAGATGGGGCGCTTCTCAAGAGGGGGGCACGCCGAACGGGTCTCGTGTCGAGAAGACACGCCGAACAGGTCTGGAAGAGAAACGACAATGCAGACTTGGAAACAACATCAGCCAAAGCAGGGGTGCCCACACTTTTTCAGCACGTGGGCTATAATAAAACCAAGTCAGAAAGATCTACCTACCTCCTCAAGGCTGGAGAGGGGAGAGGCGGGGCTTGGTGCAGCCTGGCTCCGCCCCCTGGGGCTTCCGCTCTACCAGCAGCTTCTCCAGGCTTGAGGATGGCAGTGCCAAGCCAGCCTTGTGCTAGCTATGCCACCACTGGCTTGGCACTGCCATCCTCAAGCCTGGAGAAGCTGCTGATAGAGCAGAAGTCAGAGGGGGCAGAGCCAGGCCGAGCCAAGCCCCGCCCCTCCTAACCCGGCACTCCCAGCAGCTTCTCCAGGCTTGAGGATGGCAGTGCCAAGCCAGCCTTGTGCTAGCTATGCCACCACTGGCTTGGCACTGCCATCCTCAAGCCTGGAGAAGCTGCTGATAGAGCGAAGTCAGAGGGGCAGAGCCAGGCCGAGCCAAGCCCCGCCCCTCCCTGGCCGGCACTCCCAGCAGCTTCTCAGGCTTGAGGATGGCAGTGCCAAGCCAGCCTTGTGCTAGCTATGCCACCACTGGCTTGGCACTGCCCTCCTCAAGCCTGGAGAAGCTGCTGATAGAGCGGAAGTCAGAGGGGGGCAGAGCCAGGCCGAGCCAAGCCCCGCCCCTCCCTGGCTTCGGCACTCCCAGCAGCTTCTCCAGGCTTGAGGAGGGCAGTGCCAAGCCAGCCTTGTGCTAGCTATGCCACCACTGGCTTGGCATTGCCATCCTCAATAATACATACAGAGATAACGTTACTGTCCTCTATTCAAACTCACAGATAAAGAAACAAGGGAATCTTGTATTAAATTCAACAAATGTATTATGTCCTAATGGACTATCAATTCTAAACAATAAAGTATATATGACGAATTTTCAATATACTTTGACAGTGTGGTATTATGCAATTCACATACATATAATATACACACTACTCACGCTATTCAATCCAACATTCGCAATGAGTCCTTTCCAAAATCAAAAAAAGGTAGTTGAAGTCACTATGAGTTTTTATAATCCAAGGAGTGTGTTTTACTCCTTATCCAAGCGGAATTGAAAGTAAATATGCCCCCAATGAGGTAATTGCAATCCACAAAGAATGAGTTGAGTTGCTCCAAATACGGTGGGCGCAAATAGCCCCGTCGGTAGCGTTGAGTGGTAGTTTATACTCCAGATAGTTGTATATCCACACTGTAGTAAACAATGGAGATGGGTGATCCACCATCCTCAAGCCTGGAGAAGCTGCTGGGAGCTCCAAAGCCAGTGGAGAGGGGGCGGGGCTTGGCTCAGCCTGGCTCTGCCCCCCTCTGACTTCCGCTCTATCAGCAGCTTCTCCAGGCTTGAGGATGGCAGTGCCAAGCCAGTGGTGGCATAGCTAGCACAAGGCTGGCTTGGCACTGCCATCCTCAAGCCTGGAGAAGCTGCTGGTAGAGCGGCTCACAGGGGGCGGAGCCAGGCTGCACCAAGCCCCGCCCTCTCCCCTCTGGCTTTGGAGCTCCCAGCAGCTTCTCCAGCCTTGAGGATGGCAGTGCCAAGCCAGTGGTGGCATAGCTAGCACAAGGCTGGCTTGGCCCTGCCCTCCACAAACCTGGAGAAGCTGCTGGTAGAGCGGAAGTCAGAGGGGGGCAGAGCCAGGCCGCGTCAAGCCCCTCCCCTCTAGCTTTGGAGCTCCCAGCAGCTTCTCCAGCCTTGAGGATGGCAGTGCGAAGCCAGTGGTGGCATAGCTAGCACAATGCTGGCTTGGCACTGCCATCCTCAAGCCTGGAGAAGCTGCTGGTAGAGCGGAAGCCACAGGGGGCGGAGCCAGGCTGCACCAAGCCCCGCCCCTCCCCTCTCCAGCCTTGAGGAGGTAGGTAGATCTTTTTGACTTGGTTTTATTATAGCTCACGTGCTGAAAAAGTGTGGGCACCCCTGCTTTGGCTGATGTTGTTTACAAGTCTGCATTGTCGTTTCTCTTCGAGACCCGTTTGGCGTGTCTTCTCGAAAGAGGCCGCAGCATTGTGGAGAGTGCGTCTCCACGCCTCCCGATGTGAGGCCAGGGTGGACCATTGTTGATGATCAATCTGGCCAAGCCTGAGATGTTGTTTCAGGGAGTCCTTATATCTCTTTTTGGGGGCACCTCTCATGCGAGTTCATCGTAGAGTAGTATCTTTGGGAGGCGGTGGTCCTCCATCCTAGAGACGTGCCCTGCCCAGCGCAGCTGTGTTCTCAATAGCATGGCCTCAACGCTGGTGATCCCTGCTTGCTCAAGGACAGCAACATTAGTCCAATGTATATTTAGGATGTGCGAAGACAGCGCTGATGAAAGCGTTCGAGGAGTCGTAGGTGTTGGCGATAGGTGAGCCATGTTTCAGACCCATAGAGGAGTGCCTGCCATCCCCGGGCCTGCAGCGGGAGCACTCGTTGACCTGCGGGGCGTCTTCCGGGTCACCAGGTCGAATAAGCCGCCTCAGATCACCAACTGCTCCCCGTGTAGGCCCGGGGATGGCAGGCACTCCATAGCAGGGCAATCAGGTGGAGAACGGCTGGGGGGCAAGAGCGGGCAGAGGCCCGCAGCCTCCGATGGCCTGTTGCTCTTCTCTGCTCTGCTGCGATGGCGGCTGGGTCCGCTTTGCCATCCTCTGGGCTGGGTCCATTGGGCCATTTCATCTTGGGATCCTTCCCCTCTTGAGGATGTCAGCCTCCATCTTGCTTCGCACCTTGTCGTCTTGAATTTAATTTAAATTTTGTGGTTTTTATTATTATTTTATAATAATTTTATAATAATATAATAATATATTATAATAATGTTATATTATAATTTCAATATATTACAATGTCTATATATATACTATAATAATTATGATATTAATACTAATAATATATGAATATTTCTTGATTTATTAATATGTTAATATTAATGATGTGTAATATATAGTAAATATAGTAAGTAAATAAATAAATTATGTAGATTGGAATGTAGTTCAGCCTTTAGGTCCGGCCCTCCATAATATTTTTTGGCTTTCGTGTGGCCGCTTGGAAAAAAATAATTGCCCACCCCTGTGGTAGAGCTATGGTTTAATGTACTAGGATGATGATTTAATTCTGGCGATTGTGCTAATATTTTATTGTTTTTATAATGTTTAATACTGTTTTTACTTAAGAGGTATATTTATGCTTTTGTTGTCAACCGCCCCGAGTCCCTCTGCCGGAGGTCGAGATAGGGCGGGATATAAATGTCCGAGATAATTAAATATAAACGCCGTTTTCCTAGTTTCCAACAGACCTCACAACCTCTGAGGATGCCTGCCATAGATGCAGGCGCAACGTCAGGAAAGAATGCTTCTGGAGCAGGGGTGCCCACACTTTTTCAGCATGCAAGATACTTATAATAAAACCAAGTCAGAAAGATCTACCTACCTCCTCAAGGCTGAGAGGGAGGGGGGGGGAGGGGCGGGGCTTGGCCAGAGGGGCGGAGCCAGGCTGCAGCAAGCACAAGGCCTTGGCCCTCTCTCCCTCTGGCTTTCAGAGGGGGCAGAGCCAGGCCGCGCCAAGCTAGCCCAGCAGCTTCTCCAGGCTTGAGGGTGGCAGTTCCAAGCCAGTGGTGGCATAGCTAGCACAAGGCTGGCTTGGCCCTGCCCTCCACAAACCTGGAGAAGCTGCTGGTAGAGCAGAAGCCAGAGGGGGCGGAGCCAGGCTGCATCAAGCCCCCCTCCCCCTCTGGCTTTGGAGCTCCCAGCAGCTTCTCCAGCCTTGAGGATGACAGTGCCAAGCCAGTGGTGGCATAGCTAGCACAAGGCTGGCTTGGCCCTGCCCTCCAGAAACCTGGAGAAGCTGCTGGTAGAGCAGAAGCCACAGGGGCGGAGCCAGGCTACACCAAGCTCCACCCCTCCCTCTGGCTTTGGAGCTCCCAGCAGCTTCTCCAGCCTTGAGGATGGCAATGCCAAGCCAGCGGTGGCATAGCTAGCACAAGGCTGGCTTGGCCCTGCCCTCCAGAAACCTGGAGAAGCTGCTGGTAGACCGGAAGCCACAGGGGGCGGAGCCAGGCTACGCCAAGCTCCGCCCCCTCCCCTCTGGCTTTGGAGCTCCCAGCAGCTTCTCCAGCCTTGAGGATGGCAATGCCAAGCCAGCGGTGGCATAGCTAGTACAAGGCTGGCTTGGCACTGCCCTCCTCAAGGCTGGAGCAGCTGCTGGGAGTGCCGAACGGGGGAGGGGCGGGGCTTGGCGCGGCCTGGCTCCACCCCTCTGAGAAGCGCCCCATCCGGCTGGGATCGACCTCCTTCGGTCCCGGGATCGACTGGTTGATCGCGATTGACTTCCTGGGCAGCCCTGTTCTGGAGCATGGCCAGACAGCCCAGAAAACACATTGTTTCAGCACCTCGGAGAGCTCTTTTAAAGTTTGCATTGAAGCTGTGGACTGGCCCATCAAGTCCCCAGTTGCAGTGCTTTGCCAGAATCTGTTTTGCGGTACATTGGGAGAGGAGAACTAGCCAAGGCCTGGCCAGGCGTGCTCCATTTTGGGCCGGAGATGGAGTATGTGGTGCTTGAGCCAGCCCTGCTTTTTCCATCTACTGTCTCGCACCACCCAAACCAAAGCTGGAGGAAGACAGGTTACTGTAAATCTGCGCAGACGGAGATTTGGCTGGAGATGCAAGCGCTGGGTTCTGCCAGTCCAAACCCGCTCTCGGGATGAATGGTTCCCCAGGTCGCTCGTTCCAGCCCGGTGTGCTTTTCTTGGTCCGTCTCAAACAATGCATTCCAGTTTGGCCGGAGACAAACATCCCAGAAATTCCATTTTGCTCCGACTACACTTGCCTTGCTTGCCGTCTCTTTCGGTTCGGGAGGCGGTTCCTCCTTCGGTATGAAGCTCGCATCCCATATTTTCTTTTCTCCCTCCTCCTCTCTCTTCTCTCTCTTGCATCTTCTGGCCTTGCCAAGAGGTTGAGAAATATGTTTTCATTAAGAAAATTAAACCGACGAGTCGCTGGCATGTCGCTGGCGGAGGCCAAAACGCAGCGGCTCATAACCATGATGAAATGTCAATACGGAGCCAAAAGAAAGCTTCAGAACTGGTGCGTTTTCCTGGAAAAGGGCGCAGGGAGTTGGCAGGATCCCACGCCTTGTTGACCCGGCTGGGCCTGTTTTGCCAAATGCTACCAAAAAGCCTTGGCGGAGCGAGCTCTCGGCTGAAGCGACACCTACGATCAGATGCGGGATCTAATGTGTTATTCTGCAAAGAATTCCGGCTGTATATATTACGGCCGTGCCCGAGCGCCCTCTATTTATTTTAGAGAGCGACTCGAAAGAACATTATAAACTCCGACTTGTCTCCTCTCTATGAATTCCATATGTCGAAGCTTAATTTTAAATGCCATTAAAAAGCACTTAACATTTACAGTATATTTGATCTCGGCTCCCTGAGCAGCTTGGATGCTCGACGGTTTGGAAAGTCAGACAGAGGAGAAGTCGTTCAAGATGTGGGGCTCGTAAAGATCCTCGCGGAATATTCTCGCGCCGGATTAAAAATACTCCAAAGTGCCATTTAGGACAAAAATTGATTTGGGGACGTCGCTAACTTCTCTCTCGATGGCGACCCTATTCTATAGAAATAAAAATGCAATGTTTGTTTGTGGGATTAACGTAACTCAAAAACCGCTGGACGAATTGACACCAAATCTTGACACAATGCACCTATCAGGCCAACAAGTGGCCATCATTCATGAAAACGCTGAAAAACCACACATTACAACGCATGCGTAGAACAGTGTTCTATATACAGCAGGGCTGCCCAGAAAGTCGATCACAATCGACAAGTCGATCGCAGCGCCTTCCTTCCACACGATGCTCCTTCCTTCTGCGTGGCGCTCCTTTTGTGCGGCGCGCACCTTCCTTCTGCGCCGCACTCCTTTCGTGCGGCGCATCTTCCCCTTCGTCATGCTGCCCCCTGAGGCGACTCCCCCTCAGTGCCGTCGCAGCGTGGTCTGAGGAGGGAGAGAGAAGGAGAGCAGCAGAGCAAAGGAGGGGGCGGGCGCCCGGCCCGCGCATGTGTTTTCGGAGCGTGCGGCGGCGCGAAGACGAGCCACGAGGGAGGACAACCAGAAGGAGGCTTTGGCAGCCATTTTCTGCCAAAGCCATCTGCGACTGCGAGGAGTTCATCTGCTTGGCCACATTGATCAGCATTGAATGGCTTTGCAGCTTCAAGGTCTGTGTGCTTCCATTCTGCCAGTTAATATCTCTGGAATCATGTCCAGGGTGGGAGAAGGAACTCTTGTCTGGGTGCATTTTTGAATGTACCATTGGCCACATAGATCAGCATTGAATGGCCTTGCAGTTGAAAGGTCTGGGTTCTTTCTGCATGTTTACATATCTGTGGAGTCATGTCCAGGGTGGGAGAAGGAACTCTTGTCTGGGTGCATTTTTGAATGTACCATTGGCCACATTGATCAGCATTGAATGGCCTTGCAGTTGAAAGGTCTGTGTGCTTTCATTCTGCCAGTTTATCCCTGGGTGATTCAATTCAGTGCAAGTCATCAAAATAAACTGAGGTAATTGCAAAAAAATGTAAATAATTATTTATTATGTGTGTTGTGCAATGTTGGCTTATTCAGTTATGCAAGGTACATCAACATACATTGTACATACAAAGAATCCTTAATAAATTGGAAAATGGTTATACGTTTTACATTTCTGTGCAGCTGAAAAAGTGTGGGCACCCCTGATATACAGTGTTCCCTCGCTACTTCGTGGTTCGCTTATTGCAGACTCGCTGTTTTGCGGATTTCAAAAAATATTAATTTAAAATATATATCATGGTATTTCCGCTGATTGTGGGGATTTTCTGCTGCCGCTCTCCGAGGCGCTTTCCCTCCTCAGTTCTCCCTCCCTCCAACCTTGAAGGGCCTTTCTTTCCTTTAAGTTCATAAAAACTTAAAATAATGTATAAATATTAAAATAAATATAGCAGTGTTTCCCAACCACTGTGACGCGGCACAGTCGTGTGCTGCGATGGACCTCCTGCTGTGCCGTGAGAAAAGCTCTGCCCCCCTTCCTTGCCCCCTCCTCCTGCTGCTTGGGGGGGGGGGGGGAGGAAGGGCCGGGCGGTGGCGAAGAAAAAGAAGAAGGGGCTGGGGTGCTGCCTCCTTCAGCCGTTTCCCCAGCCAGCCTCCAATCCGCCATGACTCTCGCCCCTCGCTCGCTGAAGCCGCGCGGAGGAAGCTGTGGCCGGGGAGGGGGCGGGGCATGGCACGGCCTGGCTCCTCCCCCCCCCTGGTTTCGGCACTCCCTACAGCTTCTCCAGCCTTGAGGGGGCAATGCCAAGCCAGCATTGTGCTGGCTCTGCCACTGCTGGCTTGGCATTGCCCTCAAGGCTGGAGAAGCTGTGGGAGAGCGGAAGCTGGGGAGGGGCGGGGCATGGCACGGCCTGGCTCCTCCCCTCCCCTGGCTTTGGCACTCCCAGCAGCTGTTCCAGCCTTGAGGGGACAGTGCCAAGCCAGCATTGTGCTGGCTCTGCCACTGCTGGCTTGGCATTGCCCCCTCAAGGCTGGAGAAGCTGTGGGAGAGCTGAAGCCGGGGGAGGGGGCGGGGCATGGCACGGCCTGGCTCCTCCCCCTCCCCTGGCTTCGGCACTCCCAGCAGCTGTTCCAGCCTTGAGGGGACAGTGCCAAGCCAGCATTGTGCTGGCTCTGCCACTGCTGGCTTGGCATTGCCCCCTCAAGGCTGGAGAAGCTGTGGGAGAGCGGAAGCCGGGGAGGGGGCGGGGCATTGCATGGCCTGCCTCCTCCCCCTCCCTGGCTTCGGCACTCCCAGCAGCTGCTCCAGCCTCGAGGGGGCAGTGCCAAGCCAGCATTGTGCTGGCTCTGCCACCGCTGGCTTGGCATTGCCCCCTCAAGGCTGGAGAAGCTGTGGGAGAGCTGAAGCCGGGGAGAGGGGGGCGGGGCATGGCACGGCCTGGCTCCCCCCCCCCTGGCTTCGGCACTCCCAGCAGCTGTTCCAGCCTTGAGAGGACAGTGCCAAGCCAGCATTGTGCTGGCTCTGCCACTGCTGGCTTGGCATTGTCCCCTCAAGGCTGGAGAAGCTGTGGGAGAGCGGAAGCCAGGGGGGAGGGGGCGGGGCATGGCACGGCCTGGCTCCTCCCCCTCCCTGGCTTCGGCACTCCCAGCAGCTGTTCCAGCCTTGAGGGGACAGTGCCAAGCCAGCATTGTGCTGGCTCTGCCACTGCTGGCTTGGCATTGCCCCTCAAGGCTGGAGAAGCTGTGGAGAGCGGAAGCCGGGGGGGGGGGGCATGGCACAGCCTGGCTCCTCCCCTCCAGCCTTGAGGGGACAGTGCCAAGCCAGCATTGTGCTGGCTCTGCCACTGCTGGCTTGGCATTGCCCCCTCAAGGCTGGAGAAGCTGTGGGAGAGCGGAAGCCGGGGGAGGGGCGGGGCATGGCACGGCCTGGCTCCTCCCCCTCTCCTGGCTTCGCACTCCCAGCAGCTGTTCCAGCCTTGAGGGGACAGTGCCAAGCCAGCATTGTGCTGGCTCTGCCACTGCTGGCTTGGCATTGCCCCTCAAGGCTGGAGAAGCTGTAAGAGAGCGGAAGCTGGGGAGGGGGGGCATGGCACGGCCTGGCTCCTCCCCCTCCCTGGCTTCAGCAATCCCAGCAGCTTCTCCAGCCTTGAGGGGGCAGTGCCAAGCCAGCATTGGGCTGGCTCTGCCACTGCTGGCTTGGCATTGCCCCCTCAAGGCCGAAGAAGCTGTGGGAGAGCGGAAGCGGGGGGGGGGGGCATGGCACGGCCTGGGTCGTCGCGCTCCCCTGGCTTCGGCACTCCCAGCAGCTGCTCCCGCCTTGAGGGGACAGTGCCAAGCCAGCATTGTGCTGGCTCTGCCACTGCTGGCTTGGCATTGCCCCTCAAGGCTGGAGAAGCTGCGGGGGAGCGGAAACCGGGGAGGGCGGGGCATGGCACAGCCTGGCTCCTCCCCTCCCCTGGCTTCGGCATTCCCAGCAGCTCTTCCAGCCTTGAGGGACAGTGCCAAGCCAGCATTGTGCTGGCTCTGCCACTGCTGGCTTGGCATTGCCCCCAAAGGCTGGAGAAGCTGTGGGAGAGCGGAAGCGAGGGGAGGGGCGGGGCATGGCACGGCCTGGCTCTGCCCCCTCCCATGGCTTCGGCACTCCCAGCAGCTGTTCCAGCCTTGAGGGGACAGTGCCAAGCCAGCATTGTGCTGGCTCTGCCACTGCTGGCTTGGCATTGACCCCTCAAGGCTGGAGAAGCTGCGGGAGAGCGGAAACCGGGGAAGGGGGCGGGGCATGGCACAGCCTGGCTCCTCCCCCTCCCCTGGCTTCGGCATTCCCAGCAGCTCTTCCAGCCTTGAGGGGACAGTGCCAAGCCAGCATTGTGCTGGCTCTGCCACTGCTGGCTTGGCATTGCCCCCTAAAGGCTGGAGAAGCTGTGGGAGAGCGGAAGCCGGGGGGAGGGGGGGCATGGCACGGCCTGGCTCCTCCCCCTCTCCCGGCTTCAGCACTGTCAGCAGCTGCTCCCAGCAGGCCACCATCCCCCAGCCGTTCTTTACTGTGTTAGAGTGTCATTTTGGTTGGTGGTGTGCCCCCGGATTTTTTTAATGTTAAAAGTGTGACGCAGCTCAAAAAAGGTTGGGAAACACTGGTGTAGGTAAATTACAACTTCCAAACTGAAGGTCAATTCCAAGCAAACCCTTTCAGTACTTTCTGTCGGTAATGAGAGTTCAATATGCCAAGTTTGGTTCAATTCCATTGTTGCAAGAGTTCAGGATGCTCTTTGTTTGTGTGTTAACTATAAATCCCAGAAACTGTAACTCCCAAATGCCAAGGTCTATTTTCCCCAAACTCCATCTGTGTTCACATTTGGGCATATTGAGTATTCATGCCAAGTTTGGTCCTGATCCAACATTGTTTGAGTCCACAGTGCTCTCTGGATATAGGGAACTACAACTCCAAAACTCAAGGTCAATGCCCACCAAACTGTTAGAGCATTTTCTCTTGGTTATGGGAGTTCTTTGTGGGAAGTTTGTGTCTTTCTGCCATTCCTCTCTTCTCTGATACACAGAGTAAGGCTCTAATGTTAACAGCACTAAAACACGCTATGAAAGCTAGCAAAGAATAAAGAGTATTGCAAAATTGTGTCTTTCACTTTTTTATATAAAAATATCAAAGTATACCATTCAGGTATGGTGCAAGGTGTATTTCACTATATAAATTCACAGTGTTCACATAATACATTCACATTTGTGACCATATATCAATCATTCATAATATGCATATAACAGTATCACAAAGTGGATATCACAGTGTTAATATAACATAGATTCTAAAACAAGGTACTGGTGTAACTATAACAGAACCAACAGTATAAACCTGTATTTCGACCGTAGAGTAAGTTTCACTCTAATGTTGGCATGTATTGGGGCTGGGAGATCCCTGGATGTAAACAATGGACTGCTTCACCGCCTGGGAGGCAAACGCCGCTTGGCTGGAGTTCCGTATAGCTGCTAAATGCTGGGCGTCTGTCCTCCGCTGGGGTGGCAGAATGGGGTGGGCTAGGAGGCTGTGGTTCCAGAGATGTTCGAGGAGTCCTAGGCGAACCAAAGATGTTCGAGGAGTCCTAGGCGAACCAAAGATGTTCGAGGAGTCCTAGGCGAACCAAAGATGTTCGAGGAGTCCTACGCGAACCAAAGATGTTCGAGGAGTCCTAGGCTAACCAAAGATGTTCGAGGAGTCCTAGGCGAACCAAAGATGTTCGAGGAGTCCCACGCGAACCAAAGATGTTCGAGGAGTCCTAGGCGAACCAAAGATGTTCGAGGAGTCCTAGGCGAACCAAAGATGTTCGAGGAGGCCCACGCGAACCAAAGATGTTCGAGGAGTCCTAGGCGAACCAAAGATGTTCGAGGAGTCCTAGGCGAACCAAAGATGTTCGAGGAGTCCTAGGCGAACCAAAGATGTTCGAGGAGTCCTAGGCGAACCAAAGATGTTCGAGGAGTCCTACGCGAACCAAAGATGTTCGAGGAGTCCTAGGCGAACCAAAGATGTTCGAGGAGTCCTAGGCGAACCAAAGATGTTCGAGGAGTCCTACGCGAACCAAAGATGTTTGAGGAGTCCTAGGCGAACCAAAGATGTTCGAGGAGTCCCACGCGAACCAAAGATGTTCGAGGAGTCCTAGGGCTTAACCAAAGATGTTCGAGGAGTCCTAGGCGAACCAAAGCTGTTCGAGGAGTCCTAGGCGAACCAAAGATGTTCGAGGAGTCCTAGGCGAACCAAAGATGTTCGAGGAGTCCTAGGCGAACCAAAGATGTTCGAGGAGTCCTAGGCGAACCAAAGATGTTCGAGGAGTCCCTTGAACCAAAGATGTTCGAGGAGTCCTAGGCGAACCAAAGATGTTCGAGGAGTCCTACGCGAACCAAAGATGTTCGAGGAGTCTTACGCGAACCAAAGATGTTCGAGGAGTCCTAGGCGAACCAAAGATGTTCGAGGAGTCCTAGGCAAACCAAAGATGTTCGAGGAGTCCTACGCGAACCAAAGATGTTCGAGGAGTCCTAGGCGAACCGCGTAGGACTCCTCGAATATCTTTGGATCCACAGAACCACCGCCTCCTAGCCCACCCCATTCTGCCACCCCAGCGGAGGACAGACGCTCAGCATTTAGCAGCTATACGGAACTCCAGCCAAGCGGCGTTTGCCTCCCAGGCGGTGAAGCAGTCCATTGTTTACATCCAGGCAGGCATGTAGCCAGGGGGGCTAGGGGCTTCAGCCCCCCAAATTCTCAGGGTGGCCCGTGAAAAGGCCTTACTGGTACATTATTTAAACTGTTATGTTTATTCATATCATGATCTGCTCACCATGCTCATTATATCCCACATTAATGGGGTTATTGGGATAACAATACAAAAGATTTGCTAAGGTAGACCCTCTTCCACCCAGTCTCAGCCCCGAACCAAACTCAGCCCTCCGAAACAAAATCCTGGCTACGGCCCTGCATCCAGGGATCTCCCCAGCCACAATACATGCCAACATTAGGAGTGAAACTTACTCTACGGTCGAAATACAGGTTTATACTGTTGGTTCTGTTATAGTTACACCAGTACCTTGCTTTAGAATCTATGTGATATTAACACTGTGATATCCACTTTGTGATACTGTTATATGCATATTATGAATGATTGATATATGGTCACAAATGTGAATGTATTATGTGAACACTGTGAATTTATATAGTGAAATACACCTTGCACCATACCTGAATGTTAGTTTCTGCCATTCCTGCCAGGATATCTATGTTGAGTTCATTGAAACAGGCCCAGGTTTCACACTGAGTGTATAAATACATTAAAAAACATATTAACTATACGTATTACTGTGATAGAGTGTCATTTTGTGTCTTTTTGGTTGGTGGTGTGCCCCAGGATTTTGTCAATGTAAAAAGTGTGCCGTGCGTCAAAAAGGTTGGGAAACACTGTTCTAGATCACCAGACAGGGCCACAGCAACGCATGACAGGGGACGGCTAGTTTAAAATAACACAACGAAAATGTAAGAAATGTTGTCTTTCGGGTTGGGTACTGCTTCTCTTTCCCAACATCGGAATGTATGCAAACTGAAGTAGGCCTCTGTATTTATCCAGGTGCTTACCTGTGTCCAATGTCGAGAGGGAAGGCTTGTTGATGAATGGGAACCAAAGATGGCCGTTTGGGTAAACGGCCCCCTTTTTGAGTCTGCATTAATTACACGGTAAACACCTTGAATTTATGCGGGGCGTCAACAAAAAGAGCCGATTCAAAGGGCTTCTAAAAGGAGCCCATTTTGCGGACTCCTGCCCAGGCGGCTGCAAGATGGCCGCTCAGACGACAACGGCGTCTCCCTCCACAGACGGACACTGTCCTTCCGTCTCCAGGACCGTCTTTCTATCTCATTCATTTTGGTTCATACAGATGTCGCTTTGTGAGGATACAGGTTGGGTATCTCTTCTCCAAAACTATTTGGGATTAAGTTTTTTGAAAGTTTTTCTATCTACATCAAGCAATATTTTAGGGATGAGATCCAAATCTAAGCACGAAATAACCTCTACATTGGGAGAGATCATCTGGAGTTTTGCAGTTCGGTGCTGTGTGTATGCAGATGACACCCAACTCTACCATTCCTTTCCACCTAAACCAGTGGTTTTCAACCTTTTTTGAGCCACAGCATATTTTTTACATTTACAAAATCCTGGGGCACACCACCAACCAAAATGACACAAAATGACACTCTAACACAGTAATACGTATAGTTTTTAAATGTATTTATACACTCAGTGTAAAACCTGGGCCTTGTAACTTGGGGACTCCCTGAATGTTTTCAGAAACCCTCTTGTTTGTAATTTGGGGACTCCCTGTATGTTAATGGACCCCTCTTGTTCATAACTTGGGGACTGCCTGTATGTTTCCTGGACCCCTCTTGTTTGTAACTTGGGGACTGCCTGTATGTTTCTGGACCCCTCTTGTTCATAACTTGGAGACTGCCTGTATGTTTCTGGACCCCTCTTGTTAGTAACTTGGAGACTGCCTGTATGTTTCTGGACCCCTCTTGTTCAAAACTTGGAGACTACCTGTATGTTTCTGGACCCCTCTTGTTCGTAACTTGGAGACTGCCTGTATGTTTCTGGACCCCTCTTGTTCATAACTTGGGGACTGCCTGTATGTTTTCAGGACCTCTCTTGTTTGTAATTTGGGGATTGCCTGTATGTTTTCTGGACCCCCTTTGTTCATAACTTGGGGACTGCCTGTATGTTTCTGGACCCCTCTTGTTCGTAACTTGGAGACTGCCTGTATGTTTCTGGACCCCTCTTGTTCGTAACTTGGAGACTGCCTGTATGTTTTCAGGACCTCTCTTGTTTGTAATTTGGGGACTCCCTGTATGTTAATGGACCCCTCTTGTTTGTACCTTGGGGACTGCCTGTATGTTTTCAGGACCCCTCTTGTTTGTAACTTGGGGACTGCCTGTATGTTTTCAGGACCCCTCTTGTTTGTAACTTGGGGACTCCCTGTATGTTTTCTGGACCCCTCTTGTTCGTAACTTGGGGACTGCCTGTATGTTTTCTGGACCCCTCTTGTTCGTAACTTGGAGACTGCCTGTATGTTTCTGGACCCCTCTTGTTTATAACTTGGGGACTGCCTGTATGTTTTCAGGACCCCTCTTGTTCGTAATTTGGGGACTGCCTGTATGTTTCTGGACCCCTCTTGTTTGTAACTTGGAGACTGCCTGTATGTTTCTGGACCCCTCTTGTTCGTAACTTGGAGACTGCCTGTATGTTTTCTGGACCCCTCTTGTTCGTAACTTGGGGACTGCCTGTATGTTTTCTGGACCCCTCTTGTTCGTAACTTGGGGACTGCCTGTATGTTTTCAGGACCCCTCTTGTTCGTAACTTGGGGACTGCCTGTATGTTTTCAGGACCCCTCTTGTTTGTAACTTGGGGACTGCCTGTATGTTTCTCACCCCTCTTGGACCTTGGAGACTGCCTCTTGTTCTGGACCCCTCTTGTTCGTAAGCTGGGACTGCCTGTATGTTTTCAGGACCCCTCTTGTTTGTAACTTGGGGACTGCCTGTATGTTTTCAGGACCCCTCTTGTTCGTAACTTGGGACTGCCTGTATGTTTTCTGGACCCCTCTTGTTCGTAACTTGGGGACTGCCTGTATGTTTTCAGGACCCCTCTTGTGGAGACTGCCTGTATGTTTCTGGACCCCTCTTGGGAACTCCCTGTATGTTTTCAGGACCCCTCTTGTTCGTAACTTGGGGACTCCCTGTATGTTTTCAAGACCCTTCTTGTTTGTAACTTGGGGACTCCCTGTATGTTTTCAGGACCCCTCTTGTTCGTAACTTGGAGACTGCCTGTATGTTTCTGGACCCCTCTTGTTCGTAACTTGGGAACTCCCTGTATGTTTTCAGGACCCCTCTTGTTCGTAACTTGGAGACTGCCTGTATGTTTCTGGACCCCTCTTGTTCGTAACTTGGAGACTGCCTGTATGTTTCTGGACCCCTCTTGTTCGTAACTTGGAGACTGCCTGTATGTTTTCAAGACCTTTCTTGTTTGTAACTTGGGGACTCCCTGTATGTTTTCAGGACCCCTCTTGTTCGTAACTTGGAGACTGCCTGTATGTTTCTGGACCCCTCTTGTTCGTAACTTGGGAACTCCCTGTATGTTTTCAGGACCCCTCTTGTTCGTAACTTGGAGACTGCCTGTATGTTTCTGGACCCCTCTTGTTCGTAACTTGGGGACTCCCTGTATGTTTTCAAGACCCTTCTTGTTTGTAACTTGGGGACTCCCTGTATGTTTTCAGGACCGCTCTTGTTCGTAACTTGGAGACTGCCTGTATGTTTCTGGACCCCTCTTGTTCGTAACTTGGGAACTCCCTGTATGTTTTCAGGACCCTTCTTGTTCGTAACTTGGGGGCTCCCTGTATGTTTTCTGGACCACTCTTGTTCGTAATTTGGGGACTCCCTGCAGGATGTATTTTCATTCACTGGACCAAATTTGGCACAAATACCCAATGTTTGAATACTGGTGGGGTTCGGGGGAAATTATTTTGTCATTTGGGAGTTGTAGTTGCTGGGATTTATAGTTCACCTACAATCAAAGAGCGTCCTGAACTCCACCAATAATGGAATTGAACCAAACTTGGCACACAGAAGGGAACGAAGGGAAAACACTGGAAGGTTTGGGTGAACATTGACCTTGAGTCTTGGAGTTGTAGTTCACCTACTGTACATCCAGAGAGCACTGTGGAGTTCAGAGAGGAAACCATCAGTGCCAGCTAACACCACCCAACAGAGGATTCCCCCAGGCAGGAAGCACCCAGGCCTTGAAGCTGCAAGGCCATTGAATGCTAATCGAGTTGGCCAACAGCAAGATTCATACTTGCCTCCAACAGACAAGAGTTCTTTCTCTGGCTGATTCGAGTTTGGGCAATGCTGGTGTGTTTGGGGGTCCCTATGGGGACTTGTCCACAGCTGCACGGTATACCTCCCAACAAAGGATTGCCCCAGGCAGGAAGCATCCAGACCTTGAAGCTGCAAGGCCATTGAATGCTAAGTTCTTTCTCGCAATGCTGGTGGCCAACAGCAAGATTCATACGGTTGCCTCCCAACAACAGATCCAGACCTTGAGTGCAAGGCCTTTCTCGAGTTGGGCAATGCTGGTGTGAGCAATGCTGGTGTGTTTGGGGGTCCCTCTGGAGACTTGTCCACAGCTGCACGGTATACCTCCCAACAAAGGATTCCCCCAGGCAGCAACAGCCAGGCTTTGCAGCTGCAAGGCTATTCAATGCGGTCAAGGTGGTCAAATGCAGCACTCTCACTTTTTGGTCGGATTGGGTTACCACCCGCGGCCGTAACCTTCTTTTTCAAGGGGGGATTGAAGAAGAAATTGGCCTTGCTCTCAAGGTGTGGAAGGAAGGAAAAAGTGACACACGGGGCGAGGGCTCGGCCTGGTTTCTGTCCAGCTTTTGGGCTGTATTTTTTGGAAAGGAGAGCGTGTGTGACATCGCGACAGGGCTATGATTTTTCTCTCAGAGGAACCGTTTGGAAACATCTCCGGATGACCTCATGGAGAATTATTGAGAAATACGTGGTTGGAGTAAAGGCTACGCATTGTTCTGCTCTAAATGGAGTTGTAGAGATTTCGGAGGGAATGACACTAGCATGCTGGTAACAGGGGACTTTCGTGCTCCACAGTTACAACCCCCTGTAAAGGTTCCATATGGCAGTGTTTCCCAAGCTTTTTTGAGTCGCGGCACATTTTTTACATTTCCAAAATCCTGGGGCACACCACCAACCAAAATGACACACAATGACACTCTAACACAGTAATATATAGTTAATATGTTTCTAAAATGTATTTATACACTCAGTGTGAAACCTGGGCCTGTTTCGATGAACACAACATAGATATCCTGGCAGGAATGGCAGAAAGACACAAACTTCCCACACAGAACTCCCATAACCAAGAGAAAATGCTATAAGAGTTTGGTGGGCATTGACCTTGGGTTTCGGAGTTGTGGTTCACCTATATCCAGAAAGCACTGTGGACTCAAACAATGTTGGATCAGGACCAAACTTGGCATGAATACTCAATATGCCCAAATGTGAACACAGATGGAGTTTGGGGAAAAATAGACCTTGACATTTGGGAGTTACAGTTTCTGGGATTTATAGTTAACACACAATCAAAGAGCACCCTGAACTCTTGCAACAATGGAATTGAACCAAACTTGGCATATTGAACTCTCATTACCGACAGAAGGGTTTGCTTGGGAATTGACCTTGAGTTTGGAAGTTGTAGTTCACCTACACCCAGAGTGCACTGTGGACTCAAACAATGTTGTGTTATGTTGTTGTTTGTTTTCTATCCAGAATCCCAATGTTGGAAGGAGGCTCGCCACTTGAAGGTCCCTAAAACAGGCATGAGAAAACTTTGGCCCTCTGGGTGCTTTGGACTCCAACTCCCACCATTCCTAACAGCCTGAGGCCCTTTCCTGCTTAAGTGGCTGAGGGGGAAAAATGAGAAGGGCCTGAGGCTGCTAGGAATGGTGGGAGTTGGAGTCCAAAACACCCGGAAGGTCCAAGTTTGCCCATGCCAGCTTTCGACAGAGACCTCTTCCTCCCCCTTCGCGCCCTTTCTTCCCCCTCCTGCCCAACACTTACTTTTTCTTCTCCACTGCCGCTTCTGCCGCCATTTTGATCCGAGGGGGCAGCGTGAGCGTGTTCAGGAGGGGAGGGGGGAGGGAGGAAGGCGTGACCTGTGCGGGCGCTACTGCGCAGACTCGCCCCCAGAGCAAAGCGAGGCAAAGCGAGCAGAGCGAGGCTGGGAAGAAGGGAGCCCGAGTGGAGAAGAAAAAGTGTTTGGCAGGAGGGGGAAGAAAGGGGATGGGAGGTTCCAATTTCCCACGACACACCTGATGATCGCTCACGGCACACTAGTGTGCCACGGCACACTGGTTGGGAAACACTGCCCTAATTCACCTGACCGCACACCATCGGACTTCCACCTCTTTCCAACAAGGAAGTTATTTTTGAAGGGCAAGTATTTCTCAGGTGATGAGGTACGGGTGTGATGTTAATGTTCTCAAGAGAAGCTCACAGGAGAGAGACTCTTTATCTTTAGTTTTTTTGCGGCAGCTGCTCCTATTTCTTCCGTGTTGTTAATGTCTCCCTTTCTTCTTGTCTTTTCCCAAAGGAGGATGTTTCCAAGTTACAAAGTGAAAGTCACTGGGATGAACCCCAAGACCAAATACATCTTGCTGATCGATATTGTCCCAGCCGATGACCATCGGTACAAATTCTGCGACAACAAATGGTGGGTGTTCATTACTAGAATTGAATGGTTTTTGAGGCACATTCAGGGGATAACAGTGTGCATTTTGTGGTGCACAAACAGGCAGGGATTTGGAAATTACCGCATAGCTGCATTAATGTTATAGGCCAGTGTTTCCCAACCTTTTTTGAGCCGCGGCACACTTTTTACATTTGCAAATTCCTAGGGCACACCACCAACCAAAATGACACACAATGACACTCGAACACAGTCATACATATAGTTAATATGTTTTTAAATGTATTTATACACTCAGTGTGAAACTTAGGCCTGATTCGATGAACACAATGTAGATGTCCTGGCAGGAATGGGAGAAAGACACAAACTTCCCACACAGAACTCCCATAACCAAGAGAAAATGCTATAAGAGTTTGGTGGGCATTGACCTGGGATTTTGGAGTTGTAGTTCACCTATATCCAGAGAGCACTGTAGACTGAAACAATGTTGGATCAGGACCAAACTTGGCACGAATACTCAATATGCCCAAATGTGAACACAGATGGAGTTTGGGGAAAATAGACCTTGACATTTGGAAGTTACAGTTTCTGGGGGGCCTCGAAAGACCAGCAGTCTCCCTCTCACTTAGGTTGCCCCCTCCCTCCCCTCCAGGTTTGTATTGGGGTCATGGGGAGCAGGAGCCTCACTCACCACCTGCGCAGCTCCTCGGGGGTCAGCGGGGCGGCCCGGGTGGGCATCTCGGGGCTGGCGAAGCAGGCAGGAAGGAAGGAGGCGGCAGGCAGGGAGCTGGAGGGATGCCGAGAGCGGTTTCGCGCGCACTGGGGAGGAGGGAGAGGTGGGGCCGGTGCTGGACCGAACCATCCGGCATTAGGCCCCCGGGGGGGGGGGGAGGCAAGAGGAGGTCTCTACTTGGGAAAAGGGAGGCGGGCCTTACCACTGCATGGAGAGGGAGAGACCAAGTAGACAACGGGTGGGGGGGGGGGGGTGTTTGTAATTTTGTGCCTTTATCGAGGTACGTTTCTTAGGGTTTTTATACTTCAACACACTAGACTCTCCCCCCTCCCCTCCTGGAGGTTCCAATTTCCCACGGCACACCTGATGATCGCTCACGGCACACTAGTGTGCCCCGGCACACTGGTTGAGAAACACTGTTATAGGGTGCTATAATTGTTAAAAATATAATAAAATTAAAAATATAAAAAATTAAACATTTTTTTAAAAAATTAAAAATATAAAAAATTAAAAATATAATTAAAAAAATAATAGCATTATTGCTGCTATAATGTGGTTCAATGATTGGAACTGTTGTGTGTTGGCCAAAGGCATTAGTGTAGAAATTAAAAAGCCATGGATGTGGCCTTGAGGGGCCCTTGAACCAAATTCCAGCGGGTACGAGCCAATGTCACAACATGAAACATTCTCCCTTTGCTCTGTTTATAGGATGGTGGCAGGAAAGGCTGAACCCGCGATGCCCGGCCGGCTATATGTCCACCCAGACTCCCCAGCCACTGGGGCCCACTGGATGCGCCAACTTGTCTCCTTCCAGAAACTGAAGCTCACAAACAACCACCTGGACCCCTTTGGACATGTAAGGAGCATTATTATTATTATTATTATTATTATTATTATTATTATTAAGGGCCGGTCTGAGCTGGCTTTGTTTTCATTGCTACGTCATAACTGGAATTTTGCTAGTGTTATCAATCGTCATGTAAATATCTGATATGCAGGATGGATTTTCATTCACCGGACCAAATTTTGGCACAAATACCCAATTTGTCCAAATTTGAATATTGGTGCGGTTTGGCGGATTAATTTTGTCATTTCGGAGTTGTAGTTGCCAGGGGCGGTCTAAGGTAATTTTATATGGTAAGCGAACATTATTTTGGCGCCCCCCATGTAAAACAAATATACAATTATAATATCACAATACCATTAGTAGTATTATATCAATTGTATCAATTATATATACATGATATTTATTAGTATAATTATATTATACTACATTACATCATAATTATATTATACTACATTACAATATAATTATATTATATTGACATTATAATATAATATAACATTCTATTCTATTATTATTATTATAAAATAATAAATAAAATTATTTATTTAAATAAAATTATCCTCTACTAAATATTTGCATTACTCCTATAGAACTTAAATAACCCAAAATAAAGTAAAATAAAATATTATATATTACTATTTGCCTGCGCAATTGCACCAGTCTGTCCTTGATGCTCCCGGCCGGCGCGCGCGGCGAGGTGGGCGGGTGTGGTAGGGTTCACACGTGATTGGCCCTGGCGAGGGAGTTCACCTCAGCTCGCAGCAGCTACTTCCGGTGGCGGCTGTCAGGAGGCAATACGTCGCCAAGACCCCTTTGTCTCCCCTCCCCTCTCCCTTTGTCTCCGCCCCCTGTCTGCTCAATTGGGTCACCATATTGGGCAGCAGGGCGGAGACAAAGGGAGAGGGGAAGCACTCCCTGCCTGCCCGATAGGGAGTGCTTTGCTTACAGGCTTCTGCACACAGGAGCTACTGGGCATGCACGGAGGTTTTCGCGCATGTGCAGTTGCTCCTGCGCTCAACTTCAGCTCCGGAGAAACTGCGCCTGCGTGAAAACCTCCACGGATGCCCAGAAGCGGTGTCGGAGTGCACAAGGCCGGGGCCCAAAAGCAAGCAGCCGCGGTGCTGCCTGAGGAACATTGGCAGGGCCAGGACGCTGTCTGGTGCCGGCGCCCAGTGGGCGGGGGAATTCGCCCCTTCCCAGATGGCACCCCATGCAGCTGCTTCCTTGGCCTACCTGTAGGACCGCCCCTGGTAGTTGCTGGGATTTATAGTTCCTCTACAATCAAAGAGCATTCTTAGCTCCACCAATGATAGAATTGAACCAAACTTGGCACACAGAACTCTCATGACCAACAGAAAATACTGGAAGGTTTTGGAGGGGCATTGACCTTGAGTTTGGGAGTTTTAGTTCACCTACATCCACAGAGAAGTGTGGACTCAAACAAGGATGGATCTGGACCAAACTTGACATGAATACTCAATATGCCGAAATGTGAACACTGGTGGAGTTTGGGGAAAATAGACCTTGACATTTGGGAGTTGTAGTTGCTTGGATGTATGGTGGGCACTTACCTTGAGTTTTGGAGTTGTAGTTCACTTCCATCCAGAGAGCACTGTGGACTCAAACAATGATGGATCTGGACCAAACTTGGCACGAATACTCAATATGCCCAAATGTGAACACTGGTGTAGTTTGGGGAAAATAGACCTTGACATTTCAGAGTTGTAGTTGCTGGGCTGTCTGGTGGGCACTGACCTTGAGTTTTGGAGTTGTAGTTCACCTACATCCTGAGCGCACTGTGCACCCAAACAATGATAAATCTGGACCAAACTTGACACGAATACTCAGTATGCCCAAATGTGAACACTGGGGGAGTTTGGGGGAAATAGACCTTGACATTTGGGAGTTGTAGTTGCTGGGATTTATAGTTCTCCTACAATCAAAGAGCATTCAGAACTCCGCCAACGATAGAATTGAACAAAACTTGGCACACAGAACTCTCATGACCAACAGAAAATACTGGAAGGGTTTGGTGGGCGTTTACCTTGAGTTTTGGAGCTGTAGTTCACCTACATCCTGAGCGCACTGTGCACCCAAACAATGATAAATCTGGACCAAACTTGACACGAATACTCAGTATGCCCAAATGTGAACACTGGGGGAGTTTGGGGGAAATAGACCTTGACATTTGGGAGTTGTAGTTGGTGGGCTGTATGGTGGGCACTGACCTTGAGTTTTGGAGTTGTAGTTCGCCTACCTCCAGAGAGCACTGTGGACTCAAACAATGTTGGATCAGGACCAAACTTGGGATGAATACTCAATATGCCCAAATTGCCTACATCCAGAGAGCACATCCAGAGAGCACTGGACTCAAACAATGATGGATCTGGACCAAACTTAGCATGAATACTCAATATGCCCAAATGTGAACACTGGTGGAGTTTGGGGGAAATAGACCTTGACATTTGGGAGTTGTAGTTGCTGGGCTGTATGGTGGGCACTGACCTTGAGTCTTGGAGTTGTAGTTCGCCTACATCCAGAGAGCACTGTGGACTCAAACAATGATGGATCTGGACCAAACTTAGCATGAATACTCAATATGCCCAAATGTGAACACTGGTAGAGTTTGGGGGAAATAGACCTTGACATTTGGGAGTTGTGGTTGCTGGGATTTATAGTTCAAGGAGCATTCTGATTGATAGAATTGGGCCAAACTTCCCACCCTGACTCCTGGATTTGTAATAAAAGTGAAAGAATTGCATGGTCCATTCAGTGAAAGGGAAATTGTGGCCATTGTGTTTTGCGTGCGTTGAAAGTGTTTTGGATGCCTCTCGATCCAACGCGAAAGGAGATGCCGGCCGCTTTTCCGTGGCAGATTCTTCCAGGATCATTCACCAGCCCTTAAAACCGAAGACATCCTTTTAAGCCACCTCTGATTAAAGTCTTAGGCGAAGACATGAATGTATGTATTTCCAAACCTTTCCATGGAGGGAGATAGTCAGCCTGACATCAGCTCCGATTTATGGACTTGTCTTGAGGGCCGTTAGGGATCTAGCAAGCTTAACTCTTTTGACAGGTTTTGGGCTTCTTTTTCTGAAATATTCTCATCATTATTATTATTCTATGTCTATTTCCTCTCTCTTTGGAGGGAGAGGAAGGAAAGCGGAGTCCCAAAACGCCGACACAACCAAACTGAACCCATTAATAACACCAGGTTTATTTAAGCTGCCGCAGATCCAACTGCTGTTAGAAAATGAGACTCACTGGGTGGGAAATCCAATTAATGCAACTTCACAACGGTTTGGGTCCGGCTTCTTACTGCCTGGGGGAATCCTTTGTTGAGGTGATTAGCCGTGAAAGCAAAATATTGGAAATTTATTTCAGTGAGAGCCATATAATATATATTTTAAGACTGCATTCAACTAAATGTAAGTCTATACGTACAGAGAGAGAGACAGAGCGCGCGAGAGAGAGCATGAGAGAGATCGCGCAAGAGAAAGAGAGCACGAGAGATACCACGCGAGAGAGAGAGAGAGAGAGAGACGGAGCAGAGACTTTGCCGGGAGAAGGAGCGAGGAGGGACATGAGAAAGTGGAAAAGAGGGGTGCAGACCAGGGTTTTTTTTTGGTCCGTGATCTGCGCCCCCCCCCCCCCGGCTTGCGCCCCTAGGCCATGGCCTCGTTGGCCTTATGGGTAATCCGGGCATGGTTGTGTTCCAGGACCTCCCACAATAAGTGAAAAACCGCGATGTGGGGACGCCATATTTATTTTAATATTTACTCATGGTTTTAGTAGTTATACACTATTTTAAGTCTTTATAAACTTAAAGTGAAGGAAAGGAAGGAAAGGCCTTTCATGGTTGGAGGGAGGACTGGGGAGGGAAAGCGCCTCGGAGAGCGGCGACGGCAAAAACCCACAAAATAGCGAAAATACCGTGAGATATATTTTCAATTAATTTTTTTTGAAACCGCGAAACAGCGAGTCTGCAATAAGCGAACCGCGAAGTAGCGAGGGAACACTAGAGCAATAGGTGCCGCTCAGGCAAGAAGGCAACAGTGCTCCATGTAGTCATGACTTGGAAGTGTCTACAGACAACACTAGTTCTTCACCTTAGAAATGGAGATGAGCACCACACCCCCAAGTCAAACTCAATTGGATGTAATGTCAAGGGGGAACCTTGACCTTAGCGCAGGAGTCGGGAACCTTTTTGACTCCGAGAGCCATGAAAGCAAAATATTTGGAAATGTATTTCAGTGAGAGCCATATAATATATATAATATATTTTGAGACTGAATTCAACTCAATGTGTGTCTATAGGTACATACGATGAGAAAAGGATTCCCCCGGCAGAATGACGGACACTTCAGACCTGGCTCTGCAAAAGGCACGCTCAGGACTCTGGGAAGGAAGAGAAGGCGGAAGGAAGGAAGGGGGAAAGAAAGAAAGAAAGAGGAAATAAATGGGGGGAGGGGGAGAGGAAGAAAGAAAAGAAGAACGAACTATGGAAAAGGAAGAAAAGAAAAGCAGGAGAGAGACAAGGAGGGGAAAAGGAAGAAGGAAATAAGAAGGGAGGAAAGGAAAGGGTGGAGAAAGGAAAAGAAAGGGAGTGAGGAAAAAATAAAATAATGAAGGGAAAAGAAAGGAAAGAAAGAAGGGGAGAGAGAGGGAAGTGAAAAGAAAGGAAGGAGAAGGAAAGGAAGACTTGGGGGAAATAATAGAAGAGGAAGGACGGAAGAGGAAGGAAGATGGAGAATGGAGGAAAGAAGGAAGAGGAGAGGGAGGGAAAAGGAAAGAAAGAAGGAGAAAGGAAGGGTGAAGGGGACAAAGAAAGGAAGGAAGGAAAATGGAGGAAAGAAGGAAGGGAGAAAGGGAGGGAAAAGGAAGGAGGGAAGGGGAAGGAAAGGGTGAAGGGGAGGAAGAAAGGAAGGAAGAGGAAAGAAGGGAGAATGGAGGAAGGAAGGAAGGAGAGAGAAGGAGGGAAAAGGAAGGAGAGAAGGGGAAGGAAAAGGTGAAGGGGAGGAAGAAAGGAAGGAAGATAGGAAGGAAGGAAGAGAATGGAGGAAAGAAGGAAGAGGACAGGGAGGGAAAAGGAAGGAGAGAAGGAAGAGGGAGGGGGAATGGAGGAAAGAAGAAAAGGGAGAGAGGGAGGGAAAAGGAAGGAGAGAAGGAGAATGAAAGGGTGAAGGGGAGAAAGGAAGGAAGGAAGGGAGGAAGAGGGAGGAAGAGAGAGAATGGAGGAAAGAAAGAAGGGAGAGATGGCAGGAAAAGGAAGGAGAGAAGGAAAGGGTGAAAGGGGAGAAAGGAAGGAAGGAAGGAAGGAGAATGGAAGAAAGAAGGAAGGGGAGAGAGGGAGGGAAAAGGAAGGAAGGAAGGAGAATGAAAGGGTGAAGGGGAGAAAGGAAGGAAGAAAGGAAGGAAGAGGGAGGAAGAGAGAGAATGGAGGAAAGAAAGAAGGGAGAGATGGCAGGAAAAGGAAGAAGAGAAGGAAAGGGTGAAAGGGGAGAAAGAAAGGAAGGAAGGAGAATGGAAGAAAGAAGGAAGGGGTGAGAGGGAGGGAAAAGGAAGGAATGAAGGAGAATGAAAGGATGAAGGGGAGAAAGGAAGGAAGGAAGAGGAAGGAAGGGAGAATGGAGGAAAGAAGGAAGGGGAGAGGGAGGGAAAAGGAAGGAGATAAGGAGAAGGAAAGGGTGAAGGGGAGAAAGGAAGGAAGAAAGGAAGGAAGACGGAGGAAGAGGGAGAATGGAGGAAAGAAAGAAGGGAGAGAGGGAGGGAAAAGGAAAGAGAGAAGGAGAATGGAAGGGTGAAGGGGAGAAAGAGAGGAAGGAAGAAGGAGAATGGAGGAAAGAAGTAAGAGGAGAGGGAAAAGTAATGAGAGAAGGAGAATGAAAGGGTGAAGGGGAGAAAGGAAGGAAGGGGGAGGAAGAGGGAGAAAGGAAGAAAGAAAGAAGGGAGAGAGGGAGGGAAAAGGAAGGAGAGAAGGAGAATGAAAGGGTGAAGGGGAGAAAGGAAGGAAGATAGAGGGAGGAAGAGGGAGAATGGAGGAAAGAAGGAAGGTGAGAGAGGGAGGGAAAAGGAAGGAGAGAAGGAAAGGGTGAAGGGGAGAAAGAAAGAAAGGAAGGAAGAGGAAGGAAGAGGGAGAATGGAGGAAAGAAGGAAGGTGAGAGAGGGAGGGAAAAGGAAAGAGAGAAGGAAAGGGTGAAGGGGAGAAAGAAAGGAAGGAAGAGGGAGAATGGAGGAAAGAAGGAAGGGGAGAGAGGGAGGGAAAAGGACGGAGAGAAGGAAAGGGTGAAGGAGGAAGGAAGGAAGGAAGGAAGGAAGGAAGAGGAAGAATGGAGGAAAGAAGGAAGGGGAGAGAGGGAGGGAAAAGGAAGGAGAGAAGGAAAGGGTGAAGGGGAGAAAGGAAGGAAGAGGGAGAATGGAGGAAAGAAGGAAGGGGAGAAAGGGAGGGAAAAAAGAAGGAGAGAAGGAAAGAATGGAAGAGGAAGGAAGAAACAAAGAGAGAGGGAGGAAAGAAGGTACAGAGAGAGGGAGGAAAAGAATGAAAGAAAAAGAGAGGGAAAATTTGTGTCCCTCCTCCCCGCTGCATGCTGGGAAACCGAGGCCTAGGCTGGTCTGGAGAGCCAGGTGCAGTCATGAAAAGAGCCACATCTGGCTCCCGAGCCATAGGTTCCCTGCCCCTGAGCGAGGCCTTCAGTCTGATTTAAGAGGGATCTTCTCAAACTACGGTCCTCATATATCCGTACGGAGACTGTTTCCCCCCAAGTTAATTGACTCAGGAAATATAAAATTAAACAGGCAGCTTGGATTTCCTTTCTTCTGCCCAGAACGCAAAGTTGTAGTAGTCCGTTTTGTTTCTTAGTCTTTGTGTTTGCAAAAGGGATGTGGGAGAGAGAGATAGCCAGTTACAGATGAGGATTATCCTCAGTTATCCGATTCCCTGGGAGAAGCTATTAAAACCGAAGAGCTGGCGCGCGCGGCTTTCTCTTGTTTTGCATTAAAGTGGTAATCGCCATGGCGACGTTTGTATTGTGCAATACACAATCTCCTTTGGCGAAGCGAGGAGTGTTCTCGAAATGGCTCTGCCTTTATGTATTTGCCTGAACATACTCAACATGTTTGCTGGCCATTTCGGGAACCCTTTGAACCCTAGAGAGAGAGCCAGGTGGGGAAAGAGATGCTGCGCACATCTGCCGAGTCCGGGCGCGCAGGCTGTCTTCTTTTCTTCCTTCTGCATCTGGTCCTTCTCTCTCGGATTTAAACAAGATCAAATGTGTCCTTTTGGAGATGCGTTCAAATAGGTCCGGAACATTCCACTTAATAATAATAATAACAACAACAACAATAATAATAACAATAATATTATTTATACCCCGCCACCATCTCCCCAATGTGGATTCGGGGCAGCTAACATGAGGCCAAGCCCTTCCAAAATACAATCTCTCGGCATTACTTCGCAAACGAAGATTCTTAGGAAGGACTCATCCCACACTTTTTACAAGCGCGTTGTTGACTAAAAAAGCCAATCTGAGATAGGCAAGTCCAGAAAGCACAGCAGAAAGTCTCCTTGGGTGATGTTGTTTCCAAGTTGTGGTTCTTTCTGCATTGTCGAGACCCATTCGGTGTCTTCTCGAAAGAGGCCGCAGCATTGTGGGTAGTGCGTCTCCATGCCTCCCGATGTGGACCATTATTGGTGATCAATCTGGCTGAGCCTGAGATGTTGTTTCAGGGAGTCCTTACATTTCTTTTTGGGGACCCCTCTCTTGCGAGTTCACCGTAGAGTAGTATCTTTGGGAGGCGGTGGTCCTCCATCCTAGAGAGGTGCCCTGCCCAGCGCAGCTGTGTTCTCAATAGCATGGCCTCAATGCTGGTAACCCCTGCTTGCTCAAGGACATCAACATTCGTCACATAGTCAGTCCAGTGTATATTTAGGATTGTGCGAAGACAGCGCTGATGAAAGTGTTCGAGGAGTCATAGGTGTTGGCGATAGGTGACCCATGTTTCAGACCCATAGAGGAGAATAAACAGTACGATAGCTCTGTACACACTGATTTTGGTGCTTTGCCTCAGGTGCTTGTTGCTCCAGACTCTTTTGTGAAGCCTTCCGAATGCACTCTATGCATTTGCTAATCTGTAATCTATCTCTTTATCAATCTTGGTGTCTGAAGAGATTATGCTTCCCAGGGAGGTGAACTTCTGGACGGACTTAAGCACAGATGTGCCTCTGCTGACGTGGGGTGATGGTGTTCTTCTTGTGGTGCGGGTCGGTAGAGGACTTCCCTTTTCTTCAGGCTGACTTCCAGCCCAAACAGCTCTGCAGCTGCTGCAAAGCAGGATGTGAGACGCTGCAGGGCTGCTTCTGTATTGGCGACAAGGGCAGCATCGTCAGCAAAAAGGAGCTCACAGACTAGATAGTTTAGAGTCTTAATACAATACAACACAGTAAAATACATAATAATAATAATAATAATAATAATAATCTTTATTTATACCCCGCCACCATCTCCCCAATAGGGACTCAGGGCGGGTAACATGCGGACAAGCCCTTCTAAAATACAATACAACACAGTAAAATACATAATAATAATAATGACTGCAAAGTGGCACAAGCCAGTCAAGGTGGTCCCAGTGGTGATCGGCACACTGGGTACAGTGTCTAAAGACCTTGGCCTGCACTTAAACACAATCGGCGTTCATCTGTCAGCTGCAAAAGGCCACTCTACTTGGATCTGCATACATTTATTATCTATTTATTTCAAATATTTATACCCCGCCCTTCTCTACCCCCCCCCCCGGAGGGGAGACCCAGGGCGGTTCACAACCGACAGTGATTTGATGGCCCACATATACAATCAATAAAAACAACAATTGCACAATAAATAATACATTGATCAGATAAAAAACCAATTAAAAGTACAAATAGTCCAAGTTCTGCAATCACAAATTAATCCGAAGCCAGTCCATAGTCCGTTTTCATAACACTGTCATCATTGTATTGCCCACCTGCTACCAGAATATCTAACCAAGTGCCTGGTCCCATAGCCACATCTTCAACTTTTTCCTAAAGGAAAGGAGGGAAGAAATTGACCTAATTTCGCTGGGGAGCGAATTCCACAGGCGAGGGGCCACCACCGAGAAGGCCCTGTCCCTCATCCCCACCAAACATATTTGCGACGAAGGTGGGATCGCGAGCAGGACCTCCCAGGAAGATCGTAAATGTTGATGTGGGACATAAGAGGAGATAATAATAGTAGTAATAAAACAATTTATTTCTATTCAACCCTTTCTCCCCGAGGGGACTCAGAGCGGATTACACAAACATTCAATGCCTTGATCTGAGGCAGAAATTCACAGGCAAAGGAAAAGACTTCCCTTTTCATCTCCTGCTTCTGGAGGCGGTGCTCAACTCCAGCTCTGGGGAAGCTTGTACCACGAGTGCGTCATCTGTGTTTGCCACGGGGGGTTCTGGGTGTTGTAGTCCCCTTGTTTTTTTGTGGTTTTTACCTTTTTTGTTTTATTGGGGGGTGTTGGCTGGTAAACATACCTCGTTGCGTGGGGATTTTTGTGTCCTGGTTTGGTGTTTGTGTGTTCAGCGGTTTTGCTGTCTATACGCTACTCACCACGACAGCTCTCATTTTATATATATAGATATTAGGCATGGTTTCGAATCCAAAAATGGCGATTCTAAAATCAAATGGGGGGGGGGGATTTTTTTTATTAGTAAAAGAAAGACTTACAAAAAATTTCCCAAAAATTTCTAAAATGTAACTTAAGTACTAACGAAATTGTTAGTAATTCGTATGCCAGAGCATGCGCATTCAGATGGTTTTGTTTACAACTCCCACGAAATCCTAACAGCTGGTAAATTGGCTGGCATTTCTGGGAGTTGTAGGCCAAAACTTGAATAAACCACACTGAATTCTAGATGGGACTCTCCAAATAGGAAGGAGGGAGGGAAGGAGGAAGGGAGGGAGGGGGTATTCTATTCTTGGAAGCAGCAAAAGAAAAGGAGGAGCCCCCCCCCCTCGCTCCTCGCTGCCTCTCTCTCACCCCGATCCCGAGGGAGTGAGGGCCCAAGTTTGCCCAGGCTGAGAGGAAAAGGAAGAGGCCTGAGGCTGTGAGGAATGGTGGGAGTTGAAGTCCTGGAGGGCTGAAGCTGGCCCCTGCGATGGGGCATGGCAGAGCAACGGGGAAGAGAAGCATCTGAGAGAGCGCAGGGAGAGAGAGGAGAAGCCTTGCAAGGCAGGTGAAGCTGGCCCCTGCAATGGGGCATGGCAGCAGAGCAACGGGGAAGAGAAGGAGGGGGGGAGCGTGGAGGACTACACTTTCCAGAATGCATTGCCTACCTAGCAGCAGCGTCACTTCCAGTTCCCCATAGAAATGCGGGAAAAAGAAGAAGCTGAATGAAGGCGGGAAGGAAATGAGGGGGAGAAGACAGGGAGAAGTGAGTACGTAGTACAATAATTAAGAATTTATTACGATCATAACGCAAATTGTTGGCCTCAAGGACCGTAAAAGGAAGTCTACTTCCGGGTTCGCGGCAGCAATCCGTAAAAGCTCAAAAGTCCCATTACATACGAATCTCTTACGAATCCTTTTAATTTCCGTTTCATTTTTCTCATGCCTAATAGATATGTGTGTGTGTGTATGCCTGAATGTGAAAACTGCTCAGTGCAGACCCCCATCCAACCAAATTCCTCTGCTGCTTCCGTTTCTGCAGTGGCAAATCCCAAAGCATTCCCAACCAAAATGCCGCCTTCTCTCCCCTCCAAGTGCTTTAGAGTTAACTCAACGTCTCACACAACCCTCCATCCTCGGCAGTCATGAAATGACGCCTGTGCCTCTTTCCGTGGGCTCAGTGGGGCGGCCTGAAGCGCATTGGAGTTTGCGCCCATCCCCAGTTGCCTGCCAAGTGGCTTGGTGCCCAAAAGTGTTTAGAAAGGTTTTATGGGCCTCGGTGGTACTTTTTGGAGTCTCTGTAAAAACCTCCATTTGGGGCCGGAGCTTCATCTCTTCCTCTCAATAACGTTGATTCTGGGCCGGCAGCCTGGACTCTTGTTCCCTGGTTGCTTCCTCAGCTCCTTTTCCACTTGTTTCCTGAAGTGCTTGCAGTCCATCCAGTCCAGTAGATGGGAGTCCAGTCTCTATAAACTTTTGGAAAATGTCATTCATAACCTTTTGGGAATCTTTTGGAAAGGCACGACCTTGTTAGAGATCGTAACCTTTTGTAAAGTATGAGTTAAAATGGTACATATGCACTAGTATTCATGCAAGGCAATTAGATTTCTCAGTTGTTAGACTGATATACCACCCCTCCCTCGGTTCCATACCTGTTACATCAGACCTGGGCAACCCATGGCCCGTGGGCCGGATGCGGCCCGGCAACCAATTCTGTCCGGCCCAGGGAGAAGGGCATCAGGGCTGGGGCCAAGAGGAAGGGGTGCCGCTGCCGCCATCCCATCGCGGGCTCTGGGGCCTACGTCGGCAGACAGCCCGCCGCTCTGGAGAACAATTGGAGGAGCGGCAGCTTTGGAGTGCCTGCCATCCCGGGAGGCGATCCGGGCCTGCAGCGGGAGCAATCGGCTAATCACCCTGGCGACCTGGAAAACTTGATCGTCTTCCGGTTCGCCAGGGCGCTCACCTGCCGCAGCTCGCCGACTGCTCCCGCTGCAGGCCCGGATCGCCTCCCAGGATGGCAGGCACTCCAAAGCCGGGATGGCAGGGCGATCAGCTGGGGAACGGCTGGGGGCAAGAGCGGGCAGAGGCCTGCAGCCTCTGATCGTATGCTGCTCTGCTCTGGCGGCGGCTGGGTCCGCTTTGCCATCCTCTGGGCTGGGTCCATTGGGCCATTTCATCTTGGGATCCTTCCTCTCTTGTGGATGTCAGCCTCCATCTTGGTTCGCACCTTATCTTCTGGAATTTCATTTTATTTTAGTAGTTTTTATTATTTTATAATAATAATAATTTTATAATAATAATATAATTATAATAATATAATAAATAATATAATGTTATATTATAATACTCATTTGAGTGAATCTTCTCCTTAGTGATAAATATCCATCAGTATTCGTGCAAGGCAAATTAGACTTCGCAGTTGTTAGACTGATATACCTGGTTATCTCTCTGAACTGTTAGGAACAAAAATATGCCAATGCACATTTAGATATATATATATATATATATATATATACACACACACACACACACACACTCGGCATTATTTCACGGATGAAGATTCTTAGGAAGGACTCATCCCACACTTTTTACAAGCTCGTTGATGACTAAAAAGGCCAATCTGAGATAGGCAAGTTCGGTTGCAGAAAACACAGCAGAAAGTCTCCTTGGGTGATGTTGTTTCCAAGTTGCAGTTCTTTCTGCGTTGTCGTTTCTCTTCGAGACCCGTTCGGCGTGTCTTCTCGAAAGAGGCCGCAGCATTGTGGATAGTGCGTCTTCATGCCTCCCGATGTGAGGCCAGGGTGGACCATTGTTGGTGATTAGTCTGGCCGAGCCTGAGATGCTGTTTCAGGGAGTTCTTTTATCTCTTTTTGGGGCGCCTCTCTTGCGCTGACCCGTGGCGAGTTCGCCATAGAGTAGTATCTTTGGGAGGCGGTGGTCCTCCATCCTAGAGACGTGCCCTGCCCAGCGCAGCTGTGTTCTCAATAGCATGGCCTCAATGCTGGTGATCCCTGCTTGCTCAAGGACAGCAACATTCGTCACATAGTCGGTCCAGTGTATATTTAGGATTGTGCGAAGACAGCGCTGATGAAAGTGTTCGAGGAGTCGTAGGTGTTGGCGATAGGTGACCCATGTTTCAGACCCATAGAGAATAGACAGTACGATAGCTCTGTACACACTGATTTTGGTGCTTTGCCTCAGGTGCTTGTTGCTCCAGACTCTTTTGTGAAGCCTTCCGAATGCACTCTATGCCTTTGCTAATCTGTGATCGATCTCTTTGTCAATCTTGGAGTCTGAAGAGATGATGTTTCCCAGGGAGGTGAACTTCTGGACGGACTTAAGCACAGATGTGCCTATGCTGACGTGGGGATGCTGGTGTTCTTCCTGTGGTGCGGGCTGGTAGAGGACTTCCCTTTTATTCTGGCTGACTTCCAGCCCAAACAGCTCTGAGCTGTTGCAAAGCAGGATGTCAGGTGCTGCAGGGCTGCTTCTGAATGGGCAACAAGGGCAGCATCGTCAGCAAAAAGCAGCTCACGGACTAGATAGTTTAGAGTCTTAGTGCGAGCCCTCAGGCGGCTTAAGTTGGACAAGCTGCCATCAGTACAATAGCGTATATATATGCCGTCTTCTTTGAGGTCTGCCGTAGCCCTTTGGAGCATCATGCTGAAGAAGATTGTAAATAGGGTTGGTGCAAGAACACAACCTTGTTTCACTCCATGAGTTATGAGAAAGGGCTCCGAGAGAGCATCGCCGTCTCTGACTTGACCGCGCTGGCCCTCATGTAACAGGATAATCATTTTGAGGAATTTGGGGGGACATCCTAGACATTCCAGGATCTGCCACAGACCTTTTCTGCTCACAGTGTCGAAGGCTTTGGTGAGGTCGACAAATGTGACATAGAGTCCTTTGTTCTGCTCTCTACATTTCTCTTGCAGTTGTCTGAGGGCAAAAACGATATCTGTGGTGCTCCTATGAGCTCTGAAGCCGCATTGGCTTTCAGGGAGAAGTTCTTCTGCAATAGCAGGAACTAATCTATTCAGGAGTATCCTTGCAAGGATTTTTCCAGCAATGGAGAGCAGTGTTATACCTCGATAGTTTGAGTCATCGGATTTTGTTCCTTTTTTCTTATACAGGGTGGTGGTAACTGCATCTCGGAGATCTGATGGCAGTTCACCTTTTTCCCAGCAACTCACAAGGAAGTGGAATTTAGCATATATATATATATATATATATATATATATATATATATATATATATATGTGTGTGTGTGTGTGTGTGTGTGTGTGTGTGTGTGTGTGTGTGTGTGTGTGTATATATGTGTGTGTATGCACAGACACACACACATATGTATGTATGTGTGTGTGTTTCAGAAATGTTATTTCAGTTGCCCAAGAAGCTAGAGATTGAAGTAAAGGTGCAAAAGTATAATGAATTTTTTACAGTGCATTTGGTGGTGGTGGGGGGAACGGGACATGCTTTACCAATTTCTTCTTTTTTAATTCCCGTCTGAGCGTTGGACTCTGGAAAGCAGGGTTTGGCCATGAATATACAACAGGTACAGGGGCGGTCCTACAGGTAGGCCAAGTAAGCGGCCGCATAGGGCGCCATCTGGGAAGGGGGCGCCATCCTGGCCCTGCCGATGTTCCTCAGGTAGCGCCGCAGCTGCCTGGTTTTGGGCCCTAGCCTTGTGCGCTCTGACGCTGCTTCTGGGCATGCGCGGAGGTTTTCGCGCAGGCGCAGTAGCTCCGGAGCTGAAGTTGAGCGCAGGAGCAACTGCACATGCGCGAAAACCTCCGCGCATGCCCAGTAGCTCCCTTGCGCAGAAGCCTGTAAGCAAAGCACTCCCTATCGGGCAGGCAGGGAGTGCTTCCCCTCTCCCTTTGTCTCCGCCCGCGCGCGCGTTTGCGGGGAAGAATGAATGAATGAAGGGCTTTCCTCCTCCTCCTCTGTGACCTCTTCTCTCCCTCCTTCCTTTCTTCGGCTCTATTTCTGTCTAGACCTGAGGGGCCTGAGGCTATGAGGAGTTGTGGGAGTTGGAGTCCAAAGCACCTAGAGGGAGGGAGGGCCCAAGTTTGCCCAGGCCGCGCTGCCTGTATTCGACCTCATTTGAATATTTTGGCTGTTTTTCTATTTACATTTACACTGGGATCCTAATTTTGGACTTATGGGAGACTCCTATGAATTATGAGACGGGTGGTAGGTAATATATTCTGATTTTGATGCATTTACATTGCATTTCTTGTTGATTATTATACAGTTCTGCTTAATATTGTCATGCAATATAATAAAAATACAATATAACAATAGAATCATGATAGATTTTATATTACAAACAATATTGCAGTATAGTGGTATTGTACAAAATAGTAATATATAATTGTCAGCCCCAATTTATTTTGGGTTATTTGAGTTTTATAGGAGTAATGAAAATATTTAGTAGAGGATAATTTTATTTAAATAAAAAAAATTATTTATTATTTTATAATAATAATAATAATAATATAATAGAATGTTATATATATTAATGTCAATATATTATAATTATATTGTAATGTAGTATAATATAATTATGATATAATATAGTATGAGTATGGTATAATATATTGTATATACATTGATACAATATAATACTACAAATGGTATTGTGATATTATATTTGTATATTTGTTTTACATGGGGGGGGCACCAAAATAAAAATAATGGTTTTGGGGGGGGGCACCAAAATAATGTTTGCTTACCATTTAAAATTACCTTAGACCGCCCCTGACCAGGTAGGGGGCTTTGGGTGAGCCACACTCTCTCATCTTCGGAGGGATTCCAACTCCAGCCAGGAAAATCTCACCATAGCTTCGCCTCAGTCAGAAATGCCCGAAGGCACGGGGCAACTCTTACTCTCTGGCATTTTATATGTATCGTAAAGAAACCACTCTCCCGAAGGCCAACGGAAATGCAACCAAACCAGAGAGAAAGAGGCAGCGTGTGCAGGGTAACATCGCGTGCCCCGCTCCGTTGGTCTGGAGTGAGACCATCTGGTCCTAACATATGTAAGATATTCTTCTCTTCTTAAACTAGCGGAAAGGAAATCTAAGCAGGGGAAGCTTTTCCTCCTCCACAATTCATATGCTTCCTGAAACCCATCTTCATGGATCCCTTAGATCAGTGTTTTTCAACCTTTTTTGAGCCGAGGCACATTTTTTACATTTACAAAATCCTGGGGCACACCACCAACCAAAATGACACCAAATGACACTCTAACACAGTAATACATATAGTTAATACGTTTTAAAATGTATTTATACACTCAGTGTGAAACCTAGGCCTGTTTCGATGAACACAGCATAGATATCCTGGCAAGAATGGCAGAAAGACACACACGAAGGTCTTGCTCAACAGCTGGGAGTTATAGTTCACCCGCAATTAAAGAGCATTCTGAACTCCACCAATGATGGAATGGAATCAAACTTCCCACACAGAACTGCCATAACCAAGAGAAAATACTATAAGAGTTTGGTGGGCATTGACCTTGGGTTTTGGAGTTGTAGTTCACCTATATCCAGAGAGCACTGTGGACTCAATCAATGTTGGATCAGGACCAAACTTGGCATGAATACTCAATATGCCCAAATGTGAACACAGATGGAGTTTGGGGAAAATAGACCTTGACATTTGGGAGTTACAGTTACTCGGATTTATAGTTAACACACAAACATAGAACATCCTGGACTCTTGCAACAATGGAATTGAACCAAACTTGGCATATTGAACTCTCATTACCAACAGAAAGTACTGAAAGGGTTTGCTTGGGAATTGTCCTTGAGTTTGGGAGTTGTCGTTCACCTACACCCAGAGAGCACTGCGCTGGCCCTCATGTAACAGGATAATCGTTTTGAGGAATTTGGGGTAATATTACTAATAATATTACGGTATAATGTTCTAGTACAATGTAATATTAATATTGTGCTATGGCAATAATATAATATATTTTATTTACATTTTACTTATAAGCCGCTCTGAGTCTCCTTTGGGGTGAAAAGAGCGGCATATAAATGTCGTAAATAAATAAATAAAATATATTATTATTATTATTATTGGTGTTCAGAATGCTCGCCTATTGCAGGTGAACTATCAATCCCAGCAACTACAACTCCCAAATGTCAAGGTCCACCAGTGTTCACATTTGGGCACATTGAGTATTAGTGCCTAATATGGTCCAGTGAACGAAAATATTTATATTTTATAATATAATATAAAAATATATAAAAATAAATAAAATAAATAATATACAAATATATAAATATTTCAGATATTTACATTATGATTTGTAATAGTAGCAAAATGACAGTTTTGAAGTGGCGACAAAAATGTGATGGTTGGGGTGTCCCCACAATACGAGGAACTGTGTTAAGGGGTCGCGGCATTACGAAGGTTGAGAAACATCGCTTTAATACCTGCCTCCATAACTCCACAGCCAAAAGCCCTCTCAACCAGACAGCACCCAAACAGTTAAACCCGAACCCCTGATAAAATGCCACAGTTTCCCATTCCTCCTTTGGGAGGGAGGTTATGGGGGGAAGAGAGGCAGCTCTGGAAAATGTCATCCATAAAAACTACATTTAAATGGTATATGATGCAGCTGGCTACTGTGGGTAGAGTTATATGCGCTGGGATGAAAAGGGGCTTGAAAGCACCGATCCTACCGTAATGGGGCCGAAGTCTTGTCCATGGAGGGAAGAATGGGCTTCTGTGCCCCATCCTCCCCCCATCGGTCTGGGGCTGCTCTCCATCAATATCAAGGCCGGGATCAAGGCTTAAGGGGAACCGGAGGAGCAGAAGGTCTGGGTCAGGTTACAGGCCCATCTCTCCTGTTTGGTTTACTTTTTCTCTTCCTGCAGAAATCATTATCATCATAGTAATATAGTATTATTATTATTTCAAAATATATCTAAGGGGAACTCCAGTAGTTTGTGAATCTATTGAGATCCCTATAGTTGGACAATTAGGCCTGTGCAATCATGCTTCTAAATGGTTCTAAAGTACTTACAAAACTAAAGTTCTGGTGGTGAACACCAGGTGGCGTTGGTGCTTTGCTTCTACAGTGTTACTAAAGTTCTGGTGGTGAACACTAGGTGGCGCTGGTGCTTTGCTTCTACAGTGTTACTAAAGTTCTGGTGGTAAACACTAGGTGGCGCTGGTGCTTTGCTTCTACAGTGTTACTAAAGTTCTGGTGGTGAACACTAGGTGGTGTTGGTGCTTTGCTTCTACAGTGTTACTAAAGTTCTGGTGGTAAACACTAGGTGGCGCTGGTGCTTTGCTTCTACAGTGTTACTAAAGTTCTGGTGGTGAACACTAGGTGGTGTTGGTGCTTTGCTTCTACAGTGTTACTAAAGTTCTGGTGGTGAACACTAGGTGGCGCTGGTGCTTTGCTTCTACAGTGTTACTAAAGTTCTGGTGGTGTACACTAGGTGGCGCTGGTGCTTTGCTTCTACAGTGTTACTAAAGTTCTGGTGGTGAACACTAGGTGGCGCTGGTGCTTTGCTTCTACAGTGTTACTAAAGTTCTGGTGGTAAACACTAGGTGGCGCTGGTGCTTTGCTTCTACAGTGTTACTAAAGTTCTGGTGGTGAACACTAGGTGGTGTTGGTGCTTTGCTTCTACAGTGTTACTAAAGTTCTGGTGGTAAACACTAGGTGGCGCTGGTGCTTTGCTTCTACAGTGTTACTAAAGTTCTGGTGGTGAACACTAGGTGGTGTTGGTGCTTTGCTTCTACAGTGTTACTAAAGTTCTGGTGGTGAACACTAGGTGGCGCTGGTGCTTTGCTTCTACAGTGTTACTAAAGTTCTGGTGGTGAACACTAGGTGGCGCTGGTGCTTTGCTTCAACAGTGTTACTAAAGTTCTGGTGGTGTACACTAGGTGGCGCTGGTGCTTTGCTTCTACAGTGTTACTAAAGTTCTGGTGGTGAACACTAGGTGGCGCTGGTGCTTTGCTTCTACAGTGTTGCTAAAGTTCTGGTGGTTAACATTTCTCCTTAGTGGTAAATATCCACTAGTATTAATGCAAAGTAAATTAGGCTTCTCAGTTGTTAGACTGATATACCAGGTTATCTCTTTGAACGGTTAGGAACAAAGATATGGCAATGCACACCCCAAAGAAAAGTGTTTTCAGAATATCAAATTGGTTTCCTGTCCTGTGGATGATGGCTGCTTGGACAAGTTGGGCGTCTTGCTCACCCTCAGCTGTTTTCCTTCCAGATCATTCTCAATTCGATGCACAAGTACCAGCCGAGGCTGCACATTGTGAAAGCTGATGAAAACAACGCATTTGGCTCCAAGAACACAGCGTTCTGCACACACGTGTTTCCAGAGACGTCTTTCATATCAGTGACATCCTACCAGAACCACAAGGTATGTGGTCTTGTTCTGTGAATTTGGTGAGGGGTGGAGGGTACAGCTTTGGCTCAATAATAATAATAATGATAATAATAATAATTTCCATCCCACTTAATAATATTTTATTAATTATTTTATTATATTTATTAATATATTTAATTATTAATAATTAAATTAATTAATAATTTGGGGGCAGGAAGCCTCCAAAGTTAGAGCTTTTAAAATCATGGATGTCCAGTTATGGATCATTACATTTCAAAACAATAGGAAGAGCACAAGGATCGCAACCCTTGCCCTCTGAAATATAAGAAAGCGTATCGATTCATTCATACGAGGGTGGGTCAAAAAGTTTTGCCTCCTGTGTCCTAAAAAAGTTATGGATGAACCTATAAGAGCGGAAGTTGCTCCAGATCAGAGCCCGAAGTGTCCTGTACACAAAACTACCATTCAACATAATCGCCATCGATTTGGACACATTTGCCCCATCATTGAATGAACTCAGGCATCCAAACCACTTTGGAAAAATTCAGGGTTTTGCTTTGTGACCCATTACTTTAAAGCGGTTTGAACGTCATTCAAACCATTGAATCTGAAACCATGTAGGTTGCCTTTCAGAGGTCCAAACAGGTCAAAGCCAGAAGGTAGGGTCGCCACTTTTTGAAATAAGAAATATGGGACATTTACCTAAACCAGGGCTGCCCACGAAGTCGATCGCGATCAACCAGTCGATCACGGGTCCAAAGAAGGTCAATCGCAGCTGGATGGGGCGCTCCTGCCCTGTGCGCAGTGCAACTTCCGTGCGCGCACCGTCCATGGTTGCTTCCGGACGAGAGAGAAGCAGGGCGCACGCCCCTGCCTCTCTCTCGCTGGCAGCAAAGGCTGCATGGTTGCTTCCGGACGAGAGAGAGGTAGGGCGGAGTGCGAGGCGGGGCCTCCGGAGACAGGGCCCTGCCTCCTGATCCACCCTGCCTCTCTCTCATCTGGAAGCAACGTGCAGCCTCCGCTGCCGGGGAGAGGCAAAGCGGAGTGCCCTGCTTCTCGTTTGGAAGCAACCGTGGACGATGCTCTGTGCAGAAGGTGCGCCGTGCGGAAGGTAGATTTTTTTGACTTGGTTGTTTTAAAAGTAGCTCACATGCTGAAAACGTGTGGGCACCCCTGACCTAAACACAGGATTTTTCACAAAAATAAGGGACACTTCATAAAAACTTGAACATCAAACGTTATTGTACTATGCTAATAATATAATGTTCTGTATGTATGTGGGACATGTGGGAACCCTACCAGAAGGGACCAAATCATAAACATTGTTCAAAGGGATTATGGATTTCCTTGATTGTCTTCCGGTTCGCCGACTGCTCCCCCTGCAGGCCTGGATCGCTTCCCGGGATGGCAGACACTCCAAAGCCGGGATGGCAGGCACTCCATGGCAGGGCGATCAGCTGGGGAACGGCTGGGGGCGAGAGCGGGCGGAGACCTGCAGCCTCCGATCGCCTGCTGCTCTCCTCTGCTGTGGCGGCTGGGTCCGCTTTTTCATCCTCTGGGCTGGGTCCATTGGGCCATTCCATCTTGGGATCCTTCCTCTCTTGAGGAGGTCAGCCTCTATCTTGGTTCGCACCTTGTCTTGAATTTCATTTTATTTTAGTGGTTTTTATTATTTTATAATAATTTCATAATGATAATATAAAAATATAATAATCAATATATGTTATATTATATTATAATTTCAATATATTATAATGTATATATATACACACACACACACACACACACACACACATACATATATACACTACTAGCTGTACCCGGCACGCGTTGCTGTGCCCTATTTAGGAGATGCGAGAAAGTCTGAGTATGTAAGGGTTGGAATTGTTGTTAGTTATGGTGTTGTTGGGGCCATGGCTGTGTCGTTGTGGCTGTGTCGGATGGAGTGTGGGTCATGGGGGGCATTGTGTGCCAAGTTTGGTCTTTATCGGTCTTGGTTCTGGGCCACAGTGGTCTGTGGGGAATGATGGGTTGTGAAGTAGTACAAATCCCATTATCCATGGAGGTACTTCAAGTCCCATAATCCATGGTCCACCCTCCTCCAAACTGTAGTAGAATGTAGCGTGGGTCATAGGGGCTCTGTGTGCCAAGGTTGGTTACTGTAAATTCAGGCCATACACAATGTCCCATGAGCTGAGGCTTAGTCAGGAACAGCAAGTTAATGAAGCCTTACTGTCAATTCAGGCCATACACAATGTCCCATGAGCTGAGGCATAATCGGGAGAATCAAGTTAATGAAGCCTTACTGTCAATTCAGAGCGTAAACAGCATTCCATTAAGTGAGGCCTAGTCAGGGAAATTAAGTTAATGAAGCCTTACTGTCAATTTTGGGCGTGGTCTGTGATTTGTAGGGGTGTAAATTTTCTGTGGGAAGTGAATTGGGTGTTTGTGTTTGTGCCTCAGCCCTTTGCCTTATCCTCCTCTGACAGTTTATTATGGGTCGGAATGTTCATGTTGGCTGGCCAGTACAGGAGTTATGCAAATCCGCCCTTATTGGCAGCCAATCATGTTGTCAGAATGTAGAGGCTGGGAGAGTTGTTGGCAGCCCCGGAGGATGCTGGGAAATGTAGATTTTTTAACTCGTTGTTTTGGGGGCCTTTTAGGTTTTTTGGGGGAAAGTTTCTTTACTACAAACATACCTTGCTTAAGGCCTATTTCTGTTGGCAAGTTTGGTGTTTCTGCGTTGTAAGGTTTCTCTGTTTGGGACGGTCTTTCCATGACGACTCTTCCTTTATATATATATAGATAATATAATAATTATAATATTAATACTAATAATATATGAATATTTCTTGATATACTAATATGTTAATTTTAATGATGTGTAATATATAGTAAATAAATAAATAAATTATGTAGATTAGAATATAGTTCAGCATTTAGGTGAGGACCTCCATAATATTTTTTGGCTCTCGTGTGGCCCCTTGGAAAAAATAATTGCCCACCCCTGGTATAGACTGTCCCACAATCTATAAAATGGGATGACGTTTTGTACGACGGACGACATGTTACCCAGAAGTGAATGGGCATATACAGCAGAGCTTGGAAAGAATGAATTAAAATTAATATTTTACTAGCAATTTGTGAAATGTCAGTCACAAAGAAAACATTATTTCAATATGTTGCTAGGCCTCCGAGTAACTGTGTTTCGCAGTAATTTAACTGGATGCCTTTGGCCATTTTCGCCCTATTTACTCAATCTGTACAATATTTGGGGAATCAATAATTAGTTTTTGTAAACTAACTTAACAAATTAATTTCTCTTAACCTTTTAACAGCGACAAGGAAATTATCTTTAATGACGTGATGTCTCCATGTTGGTGCGAATGCTAACCTTTCCAAGTTTGTGTATATCTCTCGGCATTACTTCGCGAACAAAGATTCTTAGGAAGGACTCATCCCACGCTTTTTACAAGGGCGTTGATGACTAAAAAGGCCAATCTGAGATAGGCAACTCCGGTTGCAGAATGCACAGCAGAAAGTCTCCTTGGGTGATGTTGTTTCCAAGTTGCGATTCTTTCTGCGTTTTCTCTTCAAGACCCGTTTGGCGTGTCTTCTCGAAAGAGGCCGTAGCATTGTGGATAGTGTGTCGCCATGCCTCCCGATGTGAGGCCAGGGTGGACCATTGTTGGTGATCAATCTGGCCGAGCCTGAGATGTTGTTTCAGGGAGTCCTTATGTCTCTTTTTGGGGGCGCCTCTCTTGCGCTGACCCGTGGCGAGTTCACCGTAGAGTAGTATTTTTGGGAGGCGGTGGTCCTCCGTCCTAGAGACGCGCCCTGCCCAGTGCAGCTGTGTTCTCAATAGCATGGCCTCAATGCTGGTGATCCCTGCTTGCTCAAGGACAGCAACATTCGTCACATAGTCGGTCCAGTGTATATTTAGGATTGTGCGAAGACAGCGCTGATTAAAGGTTCGAGGAGTCGTAGGTGTTGGCGATAGGTGACCCATGTTTCAGACCCATAGAGGAGAATAGACAGTACGATAGCTCTGTACACACTGATTTTGGTGCTTTGGCTCAGGTGCTTGTTGCTCCAGACTCTTTTGTGAAGCCTTCCGAATGCACTCTATGCCTTTACTAAGCTGTGATCTCTCTCTTTATCAATTTTGACATCTGAAGAGATGATGCTTCCCAGGTAAGTGAACTGCTGAACGGACTGAAGCACACATTTGCCTCTGCTGACGTGGGGTGATGGTGTTCTTCCTGTGGTGCGGTCTGGTAGAGGACTTCCCTTTTCTTCAGGCTGACTTCCAACCCAAACAGCTCTGCAGCTGTTGCAAAGCAGGATGTTAGGCACTGCAGGGCTGCTTCTGAATGGAGCGTATATAGAGCTATGGTTATAGATAGTAAAGACGTCACCCCACTGAACATGTCAAGTGTTTGGAAGAGTGGTTTACCATAGAGTTCAGACATACTTCGTTTTGAAAGTAAATGGATGATTTCCCGACCTCCACCACACACTCGCAAACTATTGGTTTTATTCTGGAGTTCTCCGGTGATTTGCCATCACATTGTAGGGAGTTGTTCCCACCCGTTTCCTTTGTGAAAAGAAACACTCCTGGACAATGATTTTTGTTCCTGGGTTATCAATATAATTTCCTAATTGGTTCTATCATAAACACATTGGAAAAGTTGGTTAAACTGCCAAAACGTTCTTTGCAGGAGGGACGTCCTGCCATAGCACATTTTGCTCTAATTTCTCAATGATTGAATGTCTTGTAGCGTCTCCACCAATTTAACATACTTTTTGGGGGCTTAAAAATGATGTTTCTGGAGCACAACTACTTTCAAAGTAAGGAAAGGAGCACACTTAAACAAGAAATAACACTTGCAAACTAGGAACATATTATTATTATTATTCAGAGGCAGGATGGCCATCTGTCTGTGGCGATCTAATTGTGCTTTTGCTACCTGGCAGAAAGAAGGGGGTTGGACTAGATAACCCTTTGGATCAACCAGTGGAGAAGGAGGAAGGATGGAAGTGTTTGGGGGAGGTAACACATGGCATAAACAACAATGGATGGATGGATGGATGGATGGATGGAAGGAAGGAAGGAAGGAAGGAAGGAAGGAAGGAGGGAAAGGAGGATGTAACACATGGCAAACACACAGAAGGGAGGGAGGGTGGTACACACAACACATGGAAGGAAGCAATGCAGGGAGGAAGGGAGGAAGGAAGGAAGGAAAGAAAGAAAGAAGGAAAGAAGGAGAGGTAGCACGTAGCACACACTACACACAGAAGGAAGCAAGGAAGGGAGGGAGGGAGGAAGGAGGAGGTAACACATGGCACACACAACACATGGATGGATGGAAAAGAGGGAGGGAGGGAAGGAAAAAAGAAGGAAGAAAAGAAGGAAAAAGGAGGTAACACATGGCACACACAACGGATGGATGGATGGAAAGGAGGGAGGGAGGGAAGGAAGGAAAAAAGAAGGAAAGAAGGAAAAAGGAGAGGAAGAGGTAACACATGGTACACACAACACACAGAAGGAAAGAAGGAAAGTAGGAAAGGAGAGGAGGAGGAGGAAACACGTGGCGCATACGACACATGGATGGATGGATGGACAGGAGGGAGGGAGGGAGGGAAGGAAAAAGGAAGGAAAGAAGAAAAAAGGAGAGGAAGAGGTAACACATGGTACACACAACACACAGAAGGAAAGAAGGAAAGTAGGAAAGGAGAGGAGGAGGAAACACGTGGCGCATACTACACATGGATGGATGGATGGAAAGGAGGGAGGGAAGGAAATCAGAAGGAAGGAAAGAAGGAAAAAGGAGAGGAGGAGGTAACACATGGTACACACAACACATGGAAGGAAAGAAGGAAAGTAGGAAAGGAGAGGAGGAGGAGGAAACACGTGGCGCATACTACACATGGAAGGGAGGGAGGAGAAGGTAATACATGGCACACACAACACAGAGAAGGAAAGGAGGAGAGGAGGAGGTATCACATGGCACACACTACACACGGAAGGAAGGAAGGAAAGTAAGGAATGTGAAGGAAAGGAATGTGGCGCATACTACACATAGAAGGGAGGGAGGAGAAGGTAATACATGGCACACACAACACAGAGAAGGAAGGAAGGAAGGAAGGAAGGAAGGAAGGAAGGAAGGAAGGAAGGAGATGAGGTAACACAAGGTACACACAACACAGAGCAGGAGGGAGGGAGGGAGGAAGCAAGTGCATGAGACAGGAATGAACATGAGATACTGCTCCTCCGTGAGCAAAAGGTAATGGTGCAGCTTTTTCTCAAAGGGGCATTTTGGCTCTTCCCACAAATTGCCTAACTGTATCATTTTAAAGCTGAGAATGACGAATACCATCGCATGACAGAATTGATGGTTTTGCCCATCTCTAGCCGGATAATTTACAAAAAAAAATCACTTGCCAACCAGCTGGGAAAGCATCTGAGAAGATAACCCTTTGCAAGACTTTTTTACCCCTAAGATATGTCTACCCTACACACCAGACCTGGGCATCTTACGGCCCATGGGCCGGATGCGGCCCGACGGCCAATTCTGACCGGCCCGGGGAGAAGGCCCGGGACCTGCGGTGGCTGATAGCCCTGGCGACCCGGAAGACTTGATCGTCTTCCGGGTGTCACGACCCAGATTGCTTCCCACAGCAAACGAGAGCAATCTCAGGTTATGGCCAGGAATTCAATCCGGTTTGACAATCTGGCCCCGGAGAGGTGCGACTTTCCTTCAGGCTCACAGCTTCAAAGCAACGGTAGCCCCACTTCCAAACCTGCATATCAAAGGGGCGCCGATAAGGTGCTAAGAGGAAGCGACCCTTCCGTTCCCATGAGAACCTTTCGGCGTAGCCCCCGCCTTTTGGGTCATGCCGGTTGAAACCTATAAAGGTTCCGTCCGGACTCCAGTCGGAACTTCGAAGCAACGTTTCCTTCACCGGGCCATCCTCATGGAACTTCTTCGGGACCAGTGGGTCCCCCCTGCCTATGGACTCTAAGTTTTACCAAGCAACCTTTGAACCTCGTCAATTGCTGCCCCAAGGTTTCTGACTTTGGACTCTAAGTTTTACCAAGAAACCTTCGAACCTCGTCAGCTGCTGCCCCAAGATTCTTGCTTCCCTTGGAGATACTTTAAAGGGCCTTTGCTTCCCTGAACTATTAAGAGCCTTGCTGGACTATCCTATCTTTGCCTTTGAATACCTACTTCTTTAAATAAAGCATTTAAACCGCAGTCGCTGTTGTTGGTTTATCCAGGGTCCGATCAAGTCTAGGTTTTAACATCCGGGTCGCTAGGGCGATCAGCCGCCGCAGGTCGCCGACTGCTCCCGCTGCAGGCCCGGATCACCTCCCAGGATGGCAGGCACTCCAAAGCCGGAATGGCAGGCACTCCATGGTAGGGCGATCAGCCGATCAGGAACGCCTCTGACGGAACGGCTGGGGGCGAGAGCGGGCGGAGGCCTGCAGCCTCCGATCGTCTGCTGCTCTGTTCTGCTGCGGCGACGGCTGGGTCCGCTTTGTCATCCTCTGGGCTGAGTCCATTGGGCCATTCTATCTTGAGATCCTCCCTCCCTTGAGGATGTCAGCCTCCATCTTGGTTCGCACCTTGTCTTCTTGAATTTCATTTTATTTTAGTGGTTTTTATCATTATTTTATAATAATTTTATAATAATAATATACTAAATAATATAATATAATGTTATATTATAATTTCAATATATTATGTCTATATATACACACTATAATATATTTTAATGTATTATAATGTATATATATACTATATATAATAATTATATTAGTACTAATAATATATGAATATTTTTTGATATATTAATATGTTAATATTAATGAGGTGTAGTATATAGTAAATATAGTAAATAAATAATGTAGATTCGAATGTAGTTCAGCCTTTAGATGCTGCCCTCCATAATATTTTTTGGCTCTCATGTGGCCCCTTGGAAAAAATAATTGCCTACCCCTGCTACACACGAAGCCTACATCATGTGATGAACACGGAAGGTTGCCGTTTCTTAAGCGGGTGGCTCAGTAATATTTAATGAACGTGATGAAGTGGTAGGATCAGAGGGAAATCAGATGCAGAAAATGCTGCAACGATTAAGGTTGGCTATTGATATTATTATTATTATTATTATTATTATTATTTCCCTCCTCCACACTCAGTTTTGCCCAAACCCCCCAAATGCAGCTTCAGGGCAAGAAGGTGTTTTTGTTTGAATTTCAAAAAAAAAAAAAAAAAAAAAAAGACCGAGAAGGAATCAAAACCCATAAACTCTCGGATGTCATTCAGAACAGCAAGCAAACCTAATAATGACTGCTAAAGCCCGGCCATAAATCAAGAGTGAAAAGTAATTACGGGATATGTATTTAGAGAGACATACAAGGAATGTTACTATAAAAGCAGAGTTTAGAGCCTCGCCTTGCGGTCAGAACGAGACGGAAAAGGAAGATTTATTTGTTTCTGAGCGGAAGAGGGGGGAAAAAGAGGGGGGGGGGGTTGGAAGTAGTGTCTGTACTAAGTGGGTCTTCTCTCTGTTGTGGATTTTCATGCCTCGGCAATTATAACAAATAAAACAATCATAAAATACTGTTAAAAAATTAGCAGACTATCTCTCTCTCTCTCTCGGCATTACTTCGCGAACGAAGATTCTTAGGAAGCACTCATCCCACACTTTTTTCATAAGCGCGTTGATGACTAAAAAGGCCAATCTGAGATAGGCAAGTCCGGTTGCAGAAAGCACAGCAGAAAGTCTCCTTGGGTGATGTTGTTTCCAAGTTGCGGTTCTTTCTGCGTTGTCGAGACCCGTTCGGCGTGTCTTCTCGAAAGAGGCCGCAGCATTGTGGATAGCGCGTCTCCATGCCTCCCGATGTGAGGCCAGGGTGGACCATTGTTGGTGATCAATCTGGCTGAGCCTGAGATGTTGTTTCAGGGAGTCCTAATATCTCTTTTTGGGGGCGCCTCTCTTGAGCTGACCCGTGGCGAGTTCGCCGTAGAGTAGTATGTTTGGGAGGCGGTGGTACTCCATCCTAGAGACGTGCCCTGCCCAGCGCAGCTGTGTTCTCAATAGCATGGCCTCAATGCTGGTGATCCCTGCTTCCTCAAGGACAGCAACATTCGTCACATAGTCAGTCCAGTGTATATTTAGGATTGTGCGATGATAGCGCTGATGAAAGCGTTCGAGGAGTTGTAGGTGTTGGCGATAGGTGACCCATGTTTCAGACCCATAGAGGAGAATAGATAGTACGATAGCTCTGTACACACTGATTTTGGTGCTTTGCCTCAGGTGCTTGTTGGTCCATACTCTTTTGTGAGGCCTTCCAAATGCCTTTGCTAATCTGTGATCTATCTCTTTATCAATCTTGGCATCTGAAGAGATGATGCTTCCAAGGTAGGTGAACTGCTGAATGGACTTAAGCACAGATTTGCCAATGCTGACGTGGGGATGATGGTGTTCTTCCTGTGGTGCGGGCTGGTAGAGGACTTCCCTGTTCTTCAGGCCGACTTCCAGCCCAAACAGCTCTGCAGCTGCTGCAAAGCAGGATGTGAGGCGCTGCAGAGCTGCTTCTGAATGGGCGACAAGGGCAGCATCGTCGGCAAAAAGCACCTCACGGACTAGATAGTTTAGAGACTTAGTGCGAGCCCTCAGGCGGCTTAAGTTGAACAAGCTGCCATCAGTAAGATAGCGTATATATATGCCGTCTTCTTCTTTGAGGTCTGCCGTAGCCCTTTGGAGCATCATGCTGAAGAAGATTGTAAATAGAGTTCGCGCAAGAACACAACCTTGTTTCACTCCTTTAGTTATTAGAAATATAAGAATATAAAAAACCATACAAAGCCTTAAAAACGTTATCGTGAGCGTCTCCATGTCAAGTCATTATTCAATTGCGTCGTCAAGTGGTTCCATGATTTCGTATAAGTATGCCGTATTTGGGAAGGCCTGCTCAAAAAGCCAGGTTTTCACCTTTCTTCGAAAAGTCAGCAGGGAGGGTGCCGATCTTATATCCACAGTCGAGGGGCCACCGCTGAGAAGGCCCTGTCTCTCGTCCCCACTAAACGTATCTGCGAGAAAGGCGAGACCGAGAGCAGGGCCTCCCCAGAAGATCTTAACATCCTAGATGGTTCATAAGGAGATACGTTTGGACAATTTGCAGGATTTCTTTTGGTGTTTGATTTTGGGGGAATCCACTAAAGTGTTCCCTCGCTACTTCGCAGCTCGGTTTTCGCGGACTCGCCGTTTCGCGGGTTTTTGAATGGTTGTCGTTGCCCAGAGCGGTGTTGTAATCCCGCCCCCTGGCAACGATGGAGTGTGGAAGGGGATTTCACCAATCCCTCCCCCTCGGGAGAGAGGCAGCCAATCAAGAGAGACTGCAAAGCAGAGCAGAGTTAGCTAGCAAAAGAAAAAAAATGTGCGCAGTGCCTTTAAATCTCTCCTTGCTTCTGCCTCACGCTAGGAACGCGATATACATATATAGTGCCCCTACTTCACGGATTTTCACTTTTCACCTTATACTCGAGTCAAGGTTAATTATTATTTTATTCTGTTGTTGTTGTTACACTTATTATTTTACTCTATTATTCTTATATTTATCACTGAATGGTAGCGGTGTTGAGGAGCTGTCCATCGCTCCGTTGCCATGGACCGACCATCACCTGATCAGGTTTAGACTTTCTGCGCCTCCTAACCTCCGCAGGGGTGGTGGACCCATTAAGGTGGTCCGCCCCAGGAGACTTATGGATCCTGAGGGATTCCTGGCGGCTCTTGGGGAATTTCCCACCTCCTCGGTAGGTGATTCTGTCGATGCTCTGGTCTCTCTCTGGAATGGGGAGTTGACCCATGGAGATCACCTGATCTCCAGCCCATAGCAGACAATATTGATGCCAGCTGCACCCGTATCTTGGGAAGTCAGACTTGGCCACGGTGGTCCACGCTCTGGTTGCATCCCGTATAGACTACTGCAGTGTTTCCCAACCTTTTTTGAGCCGCGGCAAACTTTTTACATTTGCAAAATCCTGGGGCACACCACCAATCAAAATGACACAAAATGACACTCTAACACAGTAATACATATAGTTAATATGTTTCTAAATGTATTTATACACTCAGTGTGAAACCTGGGCCTGTTTCGATGAACACTACATAGATATCCTGGCAGGAATGGCAGAAAGACACAAACTTCCCACACAGAACTCCCAGAACCAAGAGAAAATGCTATAAGAGTTTGGTGGGCATTGACCTTGAGTTTTGGAGTTGTAGTTCACCTATATCCAGAGAGCACTGTGGACTGAAACAATGTTGGATCAGGACCAAACTTGGCATGAATACTCAATATGCCCAAATGTGAAGGCAGATGGAGTTCAGGGGAAATAGACCTTGGCATTTGGGAGTTGTTGCTGGGATTTATAGTTCCCCTACAATCAAAGAGCATTCTGAACCCCACCAATGATAGAACTGGGCCAAACTTCCCACACAGAACCCCCAGGAGGCAAGAGGAGGTCTCTACTTGGGGAAAGGGAGGCGGGCCTTCCCAATGCATGGAGAGGGAGAGACCAAGTAGACAACGGGTGGGGAGGGGGGTGGTTGTAATTTTGTGCCTTTATCGAGGTAGGTTTCTTGGGGTTTTTATACTTCAACGCACTAGACTCTTCACACCCCCCCTTCCTGGAGGTTCCAATTTCCCACGGCACACCTGATGATCGCTCATGGCACACTGGTTGAGAAACACTGGACTACTGCAACGGTCTCTACGTGGAGTTGCCTCTGAAGACTGCCCGGAAGCTGCAATTAGTCCAGCGCGCAGCAGCCAAACTACTAAAGGGAGCGGGGTACAGGGAGCGCACAACTCCCCTGTTGCGCCAACTCCACTGGCTGCCAATTAGCTTCTGAGCACAATTCAAGGTGCTGGTGTTGACCTACAAAACCCTATAAGGTTCCAGCCCAGTTTACCTTAGCACTCTTGAATCGTCAAGAGTGCTAAGATTGTCTGGAGAGGCCCTACTCTCGGTCCCACCACCTTTGCAAGCGTGTCTGATGGGGACGAGGGACAGGGCCTTTTCTGTGGTGGCCCCCCGGTCGTGGAATTCCCTCCCAAATGAAATCAGATCCGCCCCCTCCCTCCTGACTTTGAGGAAGTGGGTGAAAATGTGGCTGTGCAATGAGGCCTTCGCAGAATGAAGGAGCAGATTGCGAATATATGGATGAAGTTGGACTTGATTTTACTTTGGCGAATGTATTTATTGTATTTGATAATTTTATTGTAAATTTATGATGTTTTAGATTTTAAATGTTAGCATTGACTACTTGCTGTTGGCCGGTCTGAGTCCCTCTTCGGAGGTGAGAAGGCCCGGGTATAAAAGTTTTAAATAAATAAATAAATAAATGAAAAGGAGCCTTTCAGGGACGCCTCCTCAAGCGGCCTTTCACTGGCTTAACCCACGGCGCACGGTTGTCAGTTGTCAGGTGAAGCTATCCAGAAGCGGCTTGGCCTTGAGTGGCTTTATGGAGAGAGATCACCTTAAGGTCTCACTTAAAATGTCAGTCTCAGGGAGAGGGTCATATTTCTACCCAAATGACCCAGAGATGTCGGGGGTTTCAAAGCCCCCGCAAAGTCCATTCTCACCACTTGGGGCTGAAGAGGTCCGAGTCTTAATAAACTACGGCCATTTGGGCCTGGCAGGAATGGGGAAAATGGAATCGGAAAAAGGCCTCTCGGGGTATGGCGTTGTCCCGATAAGGAAGCGGTATCATTAAATTTCAAGATCCTCTTCAGACAAGTTCCAGGAGTTGGCAATATGATGACTTGCACATGGGCACACCTTGCATTTGATACACCACCAGCACATGGAGATATCAGGTTAGGGCAGGGGTCGGGAACCTTTTCGACTCAGAAAGCCGTGAAAGCAAAATATTTGGAAATGTATTTCAGTGAGAGCCATATAATATATATAATACTAGCTGTACCCGGCACGCGTTGCTGTGCCCTATTTAGGAGATGCGAGAAAGTCTGAGTATGTAAGGGTTGGAATTGATGTTACTTACGGTCTTGGTGGGGTCATGGCTGTGTCGTTGTGGGTTGTTCTGGTGGGTGGGATGTTGAAGTCCTGTGGAGTTGTCGGTGTGTGGTGTTGCTGGCGTTCTGCAGAGCTTGTGGATGTTTTTTGTCTTTCCGTCTGCTGTGTTGATGTAGAGGTTGATGCTTGTGTGGGTGGGGTACTTTGGAAGTGAGTGGAGGTACTTGAAATCCTATTATCCAGGGTGTGTCCTCCTCTGAACTGCAGTCGGATGGAGTGTGGGTCATGGGGGGCATTGTGTGCCAAGTTTGGTCTTTATCGGTCTTGGTTCTGGGCCACAGTGGTCTGTGGGGAATGATGGGTTTTGAAGTAGTACAAATCCATGGAGGTACTTCAAGTCCCATAATCAATGGTCCACCCTCCTCCAAACTGTAGTAGAATGTAGTGTGGGTCATAGGGGCTCTGTGTGGCAAGGTAGGTTACTGTAAATTCAGGCCATACACAATGTCCAATGAGCTGAGGCGTAGTCGGGAGAATCAAGTTAATGAAGCCTTACTGTCAATTCAGAGCGTAAACAGCATTCCATTAAGTGAGGCCTAGTCAGGGAAATTAAGTTAATGAAGCCTTACTGTCAATTTTGGGCGTGGTCTGTGATTTGTAGGGGTGTAAATTTTCTGTGGGAAGTGAATTGGGTGTTTGTGCCTCAGCCCTTTGCCTTATCCTCCTCTGACAGTTTATTATGGGTCGGAATGTTCATGTTGGCTGACCAGTACAGGAGTTATGCAAATCCGCCCTTATTGGCAGCCAATCATGTTGTCAGAATGTAGAGGCTGTGAGAGTCGTTGGCAACCCCGGAGGATGCTGGGAAATGTAGTTTTTTACTCATTGTTTTGGGGGCCTTTTAGGTTTTGGGGGGGAAAGTTTATTTGCTACAAACCTACCTTGAGGCCTATTTCTGTTGGCAAGTTTGGTGTTTCTGCGTTGTAAGGTTTCTCTGTTTGGGACGGTCGTTCCATGACGGGATCCCCTTTATATAATAGATATTTTCAGACTGAATTCAACTAAATGTGAGTCTATACGGACATACGATGAGAAAAGGATTCCCCTGGCAGAATGACAAGACACTTCAGACCTGGCTCTGCAAAAGGCATGCTCAGGACTCTGGGAAGGAAGAGAAGACGCAAGGAAGGAAGGGGGAAAGAAAGAGGAAATAAAGGAAGGAGGGGGAGAGGAAGAAAGAAAAGAAGAACGAACTATGGAAAAGGAAGACAAGAAAAGCAGGAGAGAGACAAGGAGGGGAAAAGAGAGAAGGAAATGGGAAGGGAGGAAAGGAAAGGGTGGGGAAAAGAAAGGAAAGGGAGTGAGTAAAAAGTAAAATAATGAAGGGAGAAGAAGAAAAGAAAGAAGGGGAGAGAGAGGGAAGTGAAAAGAAAGGAAGGAGAAGGAAAGGAAGACTTGGGGGGGAAATAGAAGAGGAAGGAAAGAAGGAAGGAGGGAGGAAGAAGGAAGGGAGGAGGGAGGGAGGGCCTCCCACTCGAGGGGAAGGCACCCCCAGGGAACATTAGGAATAAAGGGGGGAAGAGAGGTTTTCCCGCGGCACACCAGCTGATCTCTCACGGAACAGTAGTGTGCCGCGGAACAGCGGTTGGGAAACACTGCCATAGGACACAAACTTATCCACTTGGAGGGCTCGAATCTTCTTTGCATTGAGTCTGTTTTACCAGGCCTGTTTACTCTCCCACTCGGAAAAGGCTCACCAACGAGGAGAGTGTATTATTTTAATACCGCACCCGCTGTCATTTCTGAGCCACAAGCACGTGGCGGATTCCCCTTGCCCTCCAGTAGAATCTGGGCCAGAATCTTTGTGAACCGTGGCTGCAAAGTTAATAGTTATAAGTGGCGCGTTATGGCACCAAGGTGGTTAACCAAAGAATCTAGTGAAAGCCAGGCCCGGATTTTGCACCCTAGGCCACACTTTGGAATTACGCCCCCTTTAAGCCAACCTCTACCGCACTCCCGCACCCCCGACATCCTTTCATCCGCTCGTCCCCCTTACGGCCCCGCATCCAGCTCTCCCGGTGTGGCCCACTAGGTCCTCCACAGGAGTTTCCCTCTCGGCAGGCACTATGGATGCCTCCTCCCCGATGTCGGGGCTTGAGGCACTTGGCTCCTACCCGGTATCAGGGATTGCGCATGCGTTGTAGTCAGCAGCTGTACCAATGCTGATACCGGGGCTTGTCGCGTTGGGCTTCTCTCCTGTACTGGGGTTTGCGCATGAGCCGTAGCCGGCAGTTGCGCTTCTCTCTCCAGTAAGGAGGAGTCTCCTCCTTGTGTTGGAGGAGGAATACCAGCTTTCATGGAGTAAGGGCATGTGCAGACTGCGCAATGGAGTTTCCTGTACTTGCACTGAAGGAGCCAGCAAGTGGATGGTGTCGGCATCGAGGGAGTTAATTGTTCCTCCTGTCGACGTCGACGCCAGTGTCGAGAGACCCCGCGCATACGCCGTTTGCGCAACAATAGCAGAGGCAGGAGCTGGTATTCAGGAAGGGGCAGGGGCGCCGCCGAAAAGGAGGACCTCTGGTATCCTTCCTTCCTCATCTCCATGCACGTTGCATTTTTATTTGTTTCAACTTTTTTTGGTCCGTGATCTGCGACCCCCCCCCCCCCAGATTGCACCCCCTAGGCCATGGCCTAGGTTGGCCTTATGGGTAATCCTGGCCTGGTGAAAGCTGGGAGTATTTCACTTGTGTTGTTTCCAAAGGAGTTCAAACTAAGCAAACCCTTATTCAAAAACAGGGGAACTCCAGACAAGAAACAACCAGGGGCGGCTAATCACCTCTCAACCCCCAGGCAGTAAGAAGCCACACCTTGAAAACTGCTAGGCCATTAAATGCTAAGAGGCATTGGGGTGGTTTCTGCACAGGCCAAACACAGGAATGTTGCTCCTGGAATCTTTTGCCCTGAGTCACGCTGGCACTTTCAGCTGCCTTTGCAGGCTCTGTGGTTTTCAAGGGAGGGTTGAGTAGCCACAAACCCAAACATGTCCAAGGAAACACAGCAAGGGGGAGGTGCCAATCCCCACCTTTGAGGGGACAGCCAGGCATCTCTTTCCACACATTGTTAGGAACTTGGCCTGGAGAGGAGCCCCAAACCGACTTCTCCCAGCTCCGTCACAGGTTGGCACATCTCCCCTTGGAGGGGAAACATAAAGGTGGTTCCTGGGCCGAATGGGTGATGGTGGGTGGGTTTGTAAAGAGAGGCTAAGAATTCAAAAACCAGTGTAGAAGCACGTTCCTATCATATAATAATAATAATACTTTATTTATATTCTGCCCTTCTCAGAGAGGATTACAACATGTAACAAAGGCAAACATTCAGTGTCTTGTTACAATGAAACAATTACACAGACAAGGGCTTCTCCTTTCATTTCTGGCTCCGGAGGTGGTGCTCATCTCCAGCTCTGCGAGAGGTGCTCATCTCCATTTCCAAGCCAAGGAGCCTGTATTGTTCATAAACACCTCCTGGTCGTGTGGCATGGAGCGTCTTTTTGCCTTCCTGCCGAGGCAGTACCTATTGATCTACTCGCTAGGCCTGGGCAATCCATGGTTCTAAATAGTTCTAAAGTACTTACAAAATTAAAATTCTGGTGGTGAACACTAGGTGGTGCTGGTGCGTTGCTTCTACAGTGTTGCTAAAGTTCTGGTGGTGAACAGTAGGTGGTGCTGGTGCTTTGCTTCTACAGAACTCTAACAAAACTTTCAAAATTTCGTTATACGTGGCAGTTCCTAATTGGTTCTCTCTTAAAAATGGCCAATAATAAAATCATAATAAAATTTTGAAAGTTTTGTTAAGAGTTCTGAAATGTTCACCACCACAACTTTAGCAACACTGTAGAAGCAAAGCACCAGCGCCACCTAGTGTTCACCACCAGAACTTTAACAAGAGTGTAGAAGCAAAGCACCAGCGCCACCTAGTGTTCACCACCAGAACTTTAACAAGAGTGTAGAAGCAAAGCACCAGCGCCACCTAGTGTTCACCACCAGAACTTTAACAAGAGTGTAGAAGCAAAGCACCAGCGCCACCTAGTGTTCACCACCAGAACTTTAGCAACACTGTAGAAGCAAAGCACCAGCGCCACCTAGTGTTCACCACCAGAACTTTAACAAGAGTGTAGAAGCAAAGCACCAGCGCCACCTAGTGTTCACCACCAGAACTTTAACAAGAGTGTAGAAGCAAAGCACCAGCGCCACCTAGTGTTCACCACCAGAACTTTAGTTCAACACCAACAACAAGTGTAGAAGCAAAGCACCAGCGCCACCTAGTTTTCACCACCAGAACTTTAGCAGTGTAGAATCAAAGCACCAGCCACCTAGTGTTCACCACCAGAACTTTAGCAACACTGTAGAAGCAAAGCACCAGCGCCACCTAGTGTTCACCACCAGAACTTTAGCAACACTGTAGAAGCAAAGCACCAGCGCCACCTAGTGTTCACCACCAGAACTTTAGCAACACTGTAGAAGCAAAGCACCAGCGCCACCTAGTGTTCACCACCAGAACTTTAGCAACACTGTAGAAGCAAAGCACCAGCACCACCTAGTGTTCACCACCAGAACTTTTCAACACCACAAGAGTGTAGAAGCAAAGCACCAGCGCCACCTAGTTTTCACCACCAGAACTTTAGCAACACTGTAGATGCAAAGCACCAGCGCCACCTAGTGTTCACCACCAGAACTTTAGCAACACTGTAGAAGCAAAGCACCAGCGCCACCTAGTGTTCACCACCAGAACTTTAGCAACACTGTAGAAGCAAAGCACCAGCGCCACCTAGTGTTCACCACCAGAACTTTAGCAACACTGTAGAAGCAAAGCACCAGCGCCACCTAGTTTTCACCACCAGAACTTTAGCAACACTGTAGAAGCAAAGCACCAGCGCCACCTAGTGTTCACCACCAGAACTTTAACAAGAGTGTAGAAGCAAAGCACCAGCGCCACCTAGTTTTCACCACCAGAACTTTAGCAACACTGTAGAAGCAAAGCACCAGCGCCACCTAGTGTTCACCACCAGAACTTTAGCAACACTGTAGAAGCAAAGCACCAGCGCCACCTAGTGTTCACCACCAACTTTAGCAAACTAGAAGCAAAGCACCAGCGCCACCTAGTTTTCACCACCAGAACTTTAGTTTTATAAGTACTTTAGAACCATGGATTGCCCAGGCCTACTACTCACATTTGTTTTTGAAGTGCTAGGTTGGCAGGATCTAGGGCTATCGGCCCCCTCCTGCAGATTCAAACTGCCAACCTTCAGGTCAACGGCACAAGGATTTAACCCATTGTGCCACTGAGACCCCATTGATGTAATCCAACATGACTCCAACCTGAGACGTCAGAGCTTTGAAAGAGTGACTTTGGAGACTTAGGAGCTGGCGATGATAGTCCAAAAGGGAACTCAGTTTGTTATGGCTGACATGAACCAAAATACTGGCTGTGTTGTATTAAAATTCATTTTAATTGATGTTTTATTCCTGTTTTATGTTATTTTATGTTGATTGTGAGCCGCTCCGAGCCCTCGGGGAGTGGCGGCGTACAAGATCGAATAATAAATTAATTTTTTTAATGGAAGAGATCTGTAGTCTTCTCGCAGGGATGACATGGGAACCATATTCACCTGCTTCCTTTCCTTCCTTCCCTTGCAAGATAACGCAGCTGAAGATCGAAAACAACCCGTTTGCCAAGGGCTTCCGGGGAAGCGACGACAGCGACCTTCGCGTGGCAAGATTGCAGAGGTGAGGAGGAAATAAACGCAGGCGCAGAACTATCCAGGGGTTCAAATAGGCGGACAAACCGAGTGGAGGGAAACTTGTTTTCAAAGCATGGCTTCAAATATGTGTCGTCGTCTGCTCTTCACTTTTGCGGGTTTGCCTTTTGCGGAATTTATTAAAAATGGTCTCTTTGGGCCCGCTGTGGTGCAGCGGGTTAAACCACTGAGCTGCTAAACATGCCAACAGAAAGGTCAGAGGTTAAAATTCAGGGAGTGGGGTGAGCTCCCGATGTTAGCCCCAGCTTCTGCCATCTTAGCAGTTCAAAAACATGCAAATGCGAGTAGATCAATAGGTACTGCTTTTATGGGAAGGTAACGGCGCTCCATGCAGTCATGGAGGTGTCTACGGACAACGCCGGCTCTTCTGCTTAGAAATGGAGATGAGCACCACTCTCCAGAGTCGGACACGACTAGACTTAATGTCCGAGGGAAACCTTTATCTTTACCTATGCAGGCCTGGATTACCCATAAGGCCAAGGCCTAGAGGCGCAAGCCAAGGGGGGCGCAGATCACGGACCAAAAAAATAAATAAATAAAAAAGGTCATGTCCGGAAGGGAGCGAATGGCATGCGGGCCTGGGGGGAGACACAGAACGCTGCCTCTTAGCACGCTGATCTCTGCCCCTGGATGGGGGGCGTGGCCTTGCGCGCCGGCTCCCCGCCGAATCTGAAGAGTGCAGTCGCAGCGGCAAGGAATACGGTCCTGATGGAGGAGGAGGACCCGGAGTGACATCTGGAGCTTCTTGAAGAGATGAGTCCTGGATAGCACCTCTGAATCCGGGCACCTCCAAAGCTCCCTCTTGCTCTGGTATCGGAGTGGGCAGACCCACAGGCCCCGCCCCTTCGCCATTGACAGCGAAGACGGACGGGAGCGAAGCTACTCCCTCTGCCTCCGGCAGTGGGAGCTGCGCCCTAGGCTTCACTGAAGGCAAGGATGGAACAACTTCTGGCAATGAAGGGGGCTTTGGTTTTGCACCTTTTTTGTTTGAGGGAGAGTTGAAGAAGCCCCTTGTTCGCCATCTTTTCTGGCCGCCATCTTGGGCTTCTTCAGTCGCTTCTTGGGCAAATCCTCCCCCATTGACAGCACCGCCAATGCGCTCCCCGCTGGGGAGGCAGGCGGGCTCTGCAGGAGCAACAGGGGTTGAGCAGGCATCAGAGCTCTTTCATAGAGCACAGGCTTCAGCCTTACCAATCTGTTTTTTTTCGCCTGAGGCTTAAAGAGGGCGTAATTCCAAAGTGTGGCCTAGGGCGCAAAAAAGTGTTAATCCGGGCCTGTACCTATGGCCTCTTTAGGAATCTCTAGGTCCAATGGTGCAAATACACGATCAGCTTCCACCAGAGGTCGGCCATAGATTTGCACTGGAAGACCAAGAAATGCTGTACAGCAGTGTTTCCCAACCTTTTTTGAGCCGCGGCACACTTTTTACATTTGCAAAATCCTGGGGCACACCACCAACCAAAATGACACAAAATGACACTCTAACACAGTAATACATATAGTTAATATGTTTTTAAATGTATTTATACACTCAGTGTGAAACCTGGGCCTGTTTTGATGAGCACAACATAGATATCCTGGCAGGAATGGCAGAAAGGCACACACTTCCCACACAGAACTCCCATAACCAAGAGAAAATACTATAAGAGTTTGGTGGGATTGACCTTGAGTTTTGGAGTTGTAGTTCACCTATATCCAGAGAGAACTGTGGACTGAAACAATGTTGGATCAGGACCAAACTTGGCTTGAATACTCAATATGCCCAAATGTGAACACAGATGGAGTTTGGGGAAAATAGACCTTGACATTTGGGAGTTACAGTTTCTGGGATTTATAGTTAAATAAATCAAAGAGCATCCTGAACTCTTGCAACAATGGAATTGAACCAAACTTGGCATATTTAACTCTCATTACCAACAGAAAGTACTGAAAGGGGTTGCTTGGGAATTGACCTTGAGTTTGGAAGTTGTAGCTCACCTACATCCAGGGAGTTGTAGTTCACCTATATCCAGAGAGCACTGTGGACTCAAACAATGTTGGATCAGGACCAAACTTGGCATGAATACTCAATATGCCGAACTATGAACACACATGGAGTACCTTTATCGAGGTAGGTTTCTTAGGGTTTTTATACTTCAACACACTAGACTCTTCCCTCCTCCCCTTCTGGAGGTTCCAATTTCCCACGGCACACCTGATGATAGCTCACGGCACACTAGTGTGCCCCGGCACACTGGTTGAGAAACACTGCTGTACAGCAGTGGTTCCCAAAGTGGGCGGTACCGCCCCCTAATTGGGCAGTGGGGTGATCCAAAGTGGCGCTGGGAGGCTCAGGAGAATTTGGGGGCGCTGAACCCCTGTAAGGGGGGTGGTGGCGTGAGCCAGGCTTGCCATTTGCAGGGTCGCGCGCTTGCGAGGACGTCCCTGTTGGAAGAAAGAGGTGATACACAGGACTGCGCCATGGGCAGGAAGTAGGCGTGCACTGCGGTTTCCACGTCAATGCCTGCCCGGGGATTCCAACTCGCAGGGACACAGTTGCTCAAACTCCCCCAAACATACTGTTTTTGTGATTATTTCTGGAATTCAATGTTTGTAATTACCACCTTCCTTTACTATATTTTACGAAAAAGGTAGACATTAATACACATATCTTTCTGTTTAATTGCTATTAGAAAATAAGCCCACTACCCATCCTGGTATCAAGAAATTGGGGGAACTTTGGGTCCAAAGGGGAAGCCAATCACAGTTCTCTGCAGTCAGAAATGGGCCGAGCTTTGACTCTTGTCCGTTTGGCTTCTTTCTCGCGCCCCTTGGCTGCCTTTTGATTTGTTTTCATTTCTCTCTCTCTATTTTTTGGTTGCTTTTTGATCTCCCACAAACGGGGAAGGCCTTGCATTTGGGAAGGCGCCCGTGCACGCTTGGCAGGAGTGGGCTATGAATCAATGGAATGCATATTGCAGATGGGAAGCAGATCCCAAACAAGCGAGGGTTTTGCCCAAGGCCACCCACCGCTCTGTGGCAGAGACATGATCCCACATCTCCCAGGCTGAACAGGAACTATTGCAAGCACCTTGGCATGGAAGGTTCCGGGTTCAATCCCCAGGAACCACTGCATTCCTAGGGGGCTGGTTCTTGGGGCAGCTTGGCTGGACAGTAGAAGTCATTGGCCTTATTGCATTATAGCAGGCCTGGGCAAACTTCGGCCCTCCAGGTGTTTTGGATTCCAACTCCTACAATTCCTAACAGCCTAACGGCTGCTAGGAATTGTAGGAGTTGGAGTCCAAAACACCTGGAGGGCCAAAGTTTGCCCAGGCCTGCATTATAGTGACTGCTGCTCTTTCCTGGCCCTCTGGAAGCTGAAATCCAAAGCACGTGGAAGGCCTCACACCTCACCCTAATGCCAGCTATACAATAATAATAATTATTATTATTAGTAGTAGTAGTAGTAGTAGTACTCCGCCACCATCTCCCCAACGGGGACTCAGAGCGGCTTACTTGAGGCCGAGGCCAATTACACAACAACAAAATAAAATCAAACATAAAACAATACATAACATATAGGGCAGGGGTCAGGAACCTTTTTGACTCAGCAAAATATTTGGAAATTTATTTCAGTGAGAGCCATATAGTGTAATATATATTTTAAGACTGAATTCAACTATATGTGAGTCTATACGTACATACGATGAGAAAAGGATTCCCCCGGCAGAATGAGGGGACACTTCAGACCTGGCTCTGCAAAAGGCACGCTCAGGACTCTGGGAAGGAAGAGAAGGCGGAAGGAAGGAAGGGGGAAAGAAAGAAAGACAGAGGAAATAAAGGAGGGAAAGGGAGAGGAAGAAAGAAAAGAAGAATAAACTATGGTAAAGGAAGAAAAGAAAAGCAGGAGAGAGACAAGGAGTGGAAAAGAAAGAAGGAAATGGGGAGGAAAGGAAATGGAGGGAGGAAAAAGTGAAATAATGAAGGGAAAAGAAGAAAAGAAAGAAGGGGAGAGGTGGAAGTGAAAAGAAAGGAGAAGGAAAGGAAGACTTGGGGGAAAAGAATAGAAGAGGGAGGAGGGGGGAGGGAGAATGGAGGAAAGAAGGAAGGAGAGAAGGAAAGGGTGAAGGGAGAGAAAGAAAGGACGGAAGAGGAAGGAAGGAAGAGGGAGAATGGAGGAAAGAAGGAAGGGGAGAGAGGGAGGGAAAATGAAGGAGAAAGAAAGGGTGAAGGGGAGAAAGAAAGGAAGGAAGAGGAAAGAAGAGGGAGAATGGATAAAAGAAGTAAGGGGAGAGAGGGAGGGAAAAGGAAGGCGAGAAGGAGAAGGAAAGGGTGAAGGGGAGAAAGGACGGAAGAGGAAGGAAGGAAGAGAGAGAATGGAGGAAAGAAGGAAGGGGAGAGAGGGAGGGAAAAGGAAGGTGAGAAGGAGAAGGAAAGGGTGAAGGGGAGAAAGAAAGGACGGAAGAGGAAGGAAGGAAGAGGGAGAATGGAGGAAAGCAGGAAGGGGGGAGGGAAAAGGAGAGAAGGAAAGGGTGAAGGGGAGAAAGAAAGGATGGAAGAGGAAGGAAGAGGGAGAATGGAGGAAAGAAGGGAGAGAGGGAGGGAAAAGGAAGGAGAGAAGGAGAGGGAAAGGGTGAAGGAGGAGAAAGAAAAGAAGGAAGGGGGAGAGCCATACCCCTGATATAGGGTGATTGGGCCTCAGTCGTCTTTCATCCTTGGGGGCCTTCTTTCCACAAAAGTCTGCCCGTAGCCGTGTCTATTGCAGTGGGATGTGGGACTTGTGGAAGGGTCTCTCTGGAGACTCAAGTTCAACTCCTGGCGTGGCCATCTGTTGGGTTTGGACAAGTCATATACTCTCTTCCCCAGAAAACCCTACAGCTTAGTTGGTGGTGCAATGGGTTAAACTCTTGTGCCGGCGGGACTGCTGATCAAGAGGTCAGCGGTTACAATCCGGGGAGCAGGGTGATCTCCCAAGCCACGGGATGGTAAACCATCAAACACCCGGGCATCCCCTGGGCAACGTCCTTGCAGACGGCCAGATCTCTCACACCAGAAGCGACTTGCAGTTTCTCAACATGAAAAAAAGCTTAGTTGATCCGGGTACATTGTGTGTTAGCCTTGATCTGTTCCCAAATGCTGGAGACCTCATTGGGAGCAGTGGGTGGCACTGGACAAGCTGTTGGCCAGGAGAGTAGTTCCAAAACTTTTCACGAACAAAGTCCCACCAACTTTAGATACGGTTTTCCGGGTCGCCACGGCGATCAGACCCCACAGGTCGCCGAGTGCTCCCCCTGCAGGCCAGGATCGCCTCCAGGGATGGCAGGCACTCCAAAGCCGCCGCTCCTCCGGCCTGTCTGCCGACACAGGCCCCACAGAGATGGGATGGCGGCAGCGGCACCCCTTCCTCTTGGCCCCGCCCCTGATGTCCTTCTTTCGGGCCAGACAGAATCGGCCGACGGGCCGGATGCGGCCCATGGGCCGTAGGTTGCCGGCCTCTGGTTTAGATAGAGCTGGCACAGAAAAGCAAAAGCAACTTTTCCAAACTGTGCAGAAAGAGCTCACAATTCCAAAACTGCCACGCTGATGGATCTAACTGGTGCCTGTCTTCTGTCCCCCGCAGCAAAGAGTACCCTGTGATCTCCAAAAGCATCATGCGCCAGCGGCTGGTGTCCACCCACGGGCAGCTCTCTGGGAAGTCGGACGTCGGCTCCCTCCACGGCAGCCACCAGGGCCTTCAGCACTACCAGTACGAGAATGGTGCTCACATGCAGTTTGCTTCTTCGGACGGACAGGACCTGCCCCTCAACACCTTCGCAGCACAACGGGAGTCGGGGCTCTTCTATCACTGCCTCAAGCGGCGAGGTAAGGGAGGCCTGGATCAGTGGTTCCCAACCTGCGGTCCATGGACCACCAGAGGTCCACCAGAACTAAAATTACGGTCCGCTGCCTCATTGTCGCAAGGAGAGTAACTGGTCTCGTGAAACCCTCTTATAGTGGCGAGGCTTGGTTTTCTGTGGGTTGGAGTTGATGGGAGTTATGGTCCAGCCGGATTTGTGGGGGAATACATCACCCCTTCTAATCTTAGACAGTGCCACGATCTAATACTTGAGCCATAGCTCGTTTTTGTCGCGTGCAGGCCCAGATTAACACCTTTTTGCACCCTAGGCCACACTTTGGAATCACGCCCCCTCTACTACCGGCACTGAAAGTTGTTGTTTGGGATCCGGGAAGGGAGGGTGGGGCCCAAGCCGCGCCTGCCTTTCCTTCCTTTCTTCCTCGCCCGGGGGCTTGGGGGCCGTGGCGGGGTGGCCATCTGCCGGGGCTGATTAGGATCCCTGCACCCCAGTGAGGGAGAGTAGTGGGGAGAGGCCTGGGGGGCCTTCCTTCCTTTGGGGGGGGGCTCCCTGGAGATAGAGAGAGAGAGAGAGAGACACCCACCCGTCTCCGTCTCCTTCAGGGCCGCTGCTCCTCCTTCTCCTCGGTTGCAATCCGTGGCTCAGGGAGAACCCCCCTCCAAGCAGGCCCTCGCCTTCCTATTGGCTGAGTCCGCGGAGCCACGCCTGCCCAGGAGGGAAGGAGGCTCCCCGATTGGCCGGCTGCCGCTCTTCAGCTTTGATCGATGAGTGTCACAAGGCGGGAGGCGGGGCCAGGAGGCGAGCTCGGAGGACTCACTCCTGGCCCCGCCCACTCCCCACCTCCCAGGGAGGGAGGGAGGGAGGGAGGGAGTGACGTCACCCTGGGAGGCGACGGAGCAAACAAGGAAGGAGGAGGAGGGAGTGATGTCACCCTGGGAGGCCCCGCCCCCGGCTGAGTAGCGGGGAGGAGGGAGGAAAGGAGGGAAGCCGCTGCTGCTGCTCCTTGCCCTGCGTGTCCTGCCTTGGGACCAGGCTCGGCCCTCCCTCCCTCTGGGGCCTTTGTGCTTCAACTCCCGCCATTCCCAAGGGCTGGCCTCGGAGGGTTTTTAAAAAACATTTTTTTGGGTCTGTGATCTGCGCCCCCCTCGGCTTGCGCCCCTAGGCCATGGCCTAGGTTGGCCCTATGGGTAATCCGGGCCTGCGTGTGCCACTGAGTTGTTTCCAGCTCACGGCAATGCAAACGAGATCCCATCGTGAGGTTTCCTTTTTGTCCAGATCTTGCCAAGAAAACCAAGGATGGCAAACTCTCAGGGCAGGGCATGAAATGAAGCACGGCTTCGCATTCCCGGAAGGCAAATGCTCCAATGGGAAAGGCAATCTCTTCCTTATCACGGAGCAAACGTTTTGGCCCCGTTACCAGAGCAAGTTGGTATCTTCATCTTGTCAGACGCCGGGAGTTTCTTTTCTGACATGGAGTCCTGGCAAATGTAGAGGAATTTCAATTTTTTTGGTGGGGAGTGTTCATGATAAGTCACTTGAAAGCTCCTTGAACTTGTCAAAGGCAACACTACAAAAGCCCTGCAGCCTGCCTGTGAGTGAGATGAATGAAAAGCCTTCGCTCGATGTAAGGAAGCAGTAGCCCAAAGTCAGTTAAACTCTCAACTGATTAAAAAAAAGCTCCTCAAATTAAGATTGATTTGAAGAGGAGTGACGGGCAATGCCATGCCTTTCCCCTATGGATCAGGGAGAGGGAATGAAGACATGGGGTTTGTAGGAAGGCAGTGGCAACACTGTCCATTCACGAAATATTTACTAGCAGGTCAACAGAGGCAGGGGCGGTCTAAGGTAATTTTATATGGTAAGCTAATATTATTTTGGCACCCCATGTAAAACAAATATACATTTACAATATCACAATACCATTAGTAGTATTATATTGTATCAATGTATATACAATATATTATAGTACATACTCATACTATATTATATTATAATTGTATTATACTACACTACAATATAATTATATTATAATATATTGACATTATAATATAATATAACATTCTATTCTATTATTATTATTATTATAAAATAATAAATAAAATTATTTATTTAAATAAAGTTATCCTCTACTACAGGGCTGTCCAACTGGCGGCCCGGGGGCCGTGCATGGCCCCCCAGCCTGTTGGACACGGACCCCGCTATGCCCCCGGCCGCCATTTTTAATTTTTTAAAAAAAATATTCTATTTTTTTTTTAAAAAATGGCGGTTGGGGGGGGGAGGGGGGCAGGGAGAGGAAGAGGGCTAGCTCCTCCTCCCTGCACCGCCCCCTCCATCCCTCTCTCCACGCCGCCGCTGCGAAATCCCAGCGACGGGCGGGAGGGAGGGGAGGAGGCGGGGCAGGGTGAAGGAAGGGAGCCAGCTCCCTCCTCCTCCTTGCCTTGCCCCCTCCGTCCCTCTCCGCCCCACCGCTGCGATCCGGTTCGCGGCGGTGGGGGGGAGAGGGAGGAAGAATCCTCCCTTCCTCCTCCTCCTCCTTCCAGCGCCGCTGGTGTCCCGATCACCGTGGCGCCGGGAAGGAGGAGGAATCCTCCCTCCTTCCCCTCCTTCCCAGCGCGCCGGAAGGGCGGGAGGAGCGAGGGGACACTCCAGGGAGGCCGCGGGGAAGGGCGCCCCTCTGACCAGGGAGGGACGCGAGGGGCGAAAAATCCTCCTTCCAGGGAGGCCTGCGGGAGAGTTCCTGGAAGCATCCAGGCCCGGCTCCGGCTCTCGCATCCCTCTGACCAGAGGGACACGAGAGCCGGGCGAAAAACCCTCCCGCAAGCCTGGATGGCTCGCGGGGGAAGCCTGGATGGCTGCGAGTGAGGGGGCGGGCGGAAGGCTCCCGTGGTTTCCTCCTTCTCTCCCAAAGTGTCAGCAACGGAAGCGAAATCACCCGCTTCCAAGGCTATTGTGACGCTTTGGGAGAGGGGGCGGAGCCGTGTGGCCGGGGGCGTGGCCAGGGCGTGGCCACTCGGCCCCCAGGTGATCGGCCCCCAGAAAGTCCGGCCCTTGGGTCGGCAGAAGTTGGACAGCACTGCTCTACTAAATATTTTCATTATTCCTATAAAACTCAAATAACTCAAAATAAAGTAAAATAAAATATTATATATTACTATTTGCCTGTGCCTGTCTCTCATTGATGCTCCCGGCCGGCGCGCACGCGGGGAGGTGGGCAGGTGTGGTAGGGTTCACACGTGATTGGGCCTGGTGAGGGAGTTCGCCTCAGCGCGCGGCAGCTACTTCCGGTGGCGGCTGTCAGGAGGCAATACGTCGCCAATACCCCTTTGGCTCACGCCCCTCTCCCTTTGTCTCCGCCCCCTGCCTGCACAATTGGGTCACCGTATTCGGTGGCAGGGCGGAGACAAAGGGAGAGGGGAAGCACTCCCTGCCTGCCCGATAGGGAATGCTTTGCTTACAAGCTTCTGCGCACAGGAGCTACTGGGCATGCACGGAGGTTTTCACGCATGCGCAGTTGCTCCTGCGCTCAACTTCAGCTCCGGAGCAACTGCGCCTGCGTGAAAACCTCCGCGTATGCCCAGAAGCGGCAGCGCAGCGCACAAGGCCGGGGCTCAAAAGCAGGCAGCCGCGGCACTGCCTGAGGAACATTGGCAGGGCTAGGACGCTGTTTGGCTCCAGTGCCCAGCGGGCAGGGCAATTCGCCCCTTCCCAGATGGCGCCCCACGCGGCCGTGTCCTTGGCCTACCTGTAGGACCGCCCCTGAACAGAGGAATCTCTGTCCCAGAGGTTCAGAAAGACTACTTATTTTATTTATTTATGACATTTATATGCCGCCCTTCTCACTCCGAAGTGAGCAACGTGTGGCACGGCACAGCTAGTGAAAAATACAATGTGTTTTAGCTGCCCAAAGTTTGCCACCATTTAGGAAAATAGAACCTTTTCCATTGGGGGGGGGGGGGGTACACTGGATCCTGATGGGAATTTTCACTGAGGTCAGAAAATGTTCCACAATTTACGTAAAGAGACCCTGGTGGGTCATGTTAGGAGAGCCAAAGATAGGGGAGCTCTGAAAGGCCGTGGCCTAGTACTCTGATCCGGTGCCATCCTGACATCTCCTTGCTTTGCCTTTCTGCAGAGGGTGCCCGCCACTTGGACCTTCCCTGCAAGCGCTCTTACCTGGATGCCTCGTCCTCCGTCGGAGAAGAGCACTATTTCCGGTCGCCGCCCCCCTACGACCAGCAGATGCTGAGCCCTCCCTACTGTGGCGATGTGACACCCCGGGAAGCGTGCATGTACTCGAGCTCCGGTGCCGAAATCGCCGGTGTCTCCTCGGTGGAGGACCTGCCTCCCCCTCCGCCGCCTCCTCTGAGTTGCAATATGTGGACCTCGGTGGCCCCTTACACCAGCTACAGCGTTCAGACAATGGAAACGGTGCCCTACCAGCCCTTCCCGGCCCACTTCACCACCACCACCATGATGCCGCGCCTCCCCACCATCGCAAACCAGAGCTCTCAGCCTCCGGGCAACAGCCCCTTCTCGGTCTACAACCAGCTCTCGCAGTCTCAGGCCCGGGAGCGGGTCCCTCCGACGTCCTTCCCGAGGGAAAGGGTGCACCCCTCGGTTTGCGAGAGGAAGCCCCCTTCACCCCACCTCAGCACGGCAAACGAGTTCCTGTACTCGCAGACCTTCTCGCTCTCCAGGGAGTCCTCCTTGCAGTACCATTCGGGAATGGGGACTGTGGACAACTGGACCGATGGGTGACTCCATCAAGCGAGCCAACCTGGCGGGACTCTTTGCACCGGGACAGCGATAACTCCGTGTTAATACCTGTGGGTAACTTGCACTTCCGTGACACCTACAGAAAACCGGCCTCCCCAGGAGTGTGCCTTGTGTATCCAAAGAGCTGGCTTGTCCTTAGACCGCGACACCCATCTCCATCGGGGAGGGAAGCGGGGGGGACCTAGTGGGGTACGACATAACTCTTGGCTCCGTGGCCTGGATCCACCAGTCAATGGTGACTCAATGCATTCATGAAATACTCAGAAACCTAGGAGCCAAATCGAACAACCAAACAACCAAGCAAAAATATTCTCCAGGTATTGCACAATGTCACAATACGAGGGGAATGTCTGCCAATGCTCCTTCATTCCCTTCCCAGAGAGACCTGGGCTGGCACTAGGTAAAGGTTTCCCCATGACATTAAGTCTAGTCGTGTCCTACTCTGTGGGGTGGTGCTCGTCCCCATTTCTAAGCCGAAGAGCCGGCGTTGTCCATAGACACCTCCAAAGTCATTGGCCATGACCGGATTAGCACCGTCCCTTTTTGGGCCCTATTGATCTCACATGATGGGAGGAATTAAAAATGGGAGCTCACTCTGCCCCTGGATTAAGCCTTCAGGCAGCAAGTTTTTAAAATTATTAATAACAGATTGGCAGAAAGCTCCCAACCACAAGGCACAACATCAAACCGCCTATGCCAAAGAGCTCTGATCGTCCTAGGTAGGATTCAAGGCAGCTTACCAAATTCAAAGGATTCCAAGACAACTAACAACATAGAACGAGTTAAGGTTAAATTAGAATTAAACCAATCATAGCAAAGGGGAGTGACTTGAGAAATTGCAAGTTGCTTCCAGTGTGAGAGAATTGATGGTCTGAAAGGACGTGGCCTGGATGTTTTGATGTTTTTAGCATCCTTATGGGAGGTTTGTCCCTGCACGGGGGGCTAGAGCTGACAAGATTGGCGGCCAAATTGAAAAGATCCGAACAAGGGGCTTCTTCAACTCACCCTCATGGGGAGCTGAAGCTGACAGAGTGAGCCAAAGCCTCTTTCATTGCCAGAACCTGTTTCATTCTGGTCCTGCCTTCAGTTTAACCCATTGCCCCACCGGGAAAACATTGAGTTGTTGTGAGGGTTCCGGACTGCTTGGCCATGTTCCAGAAGCATTCTCTCCTGACGTTTCCAGGCCCGGATTAACACTTTTTGGGTCCTAGGCCACACTTTGGAATTAGGCCCCCTTTAAGCCTCAGGCGAAAAAGAACAGATTGGCAAGGCTGAAGGCCACGCCCCCATCTAGGGGCAGAGATCAGCGCGCTAAGAGGCAGCGTTCTGTGTCTCCCTCCAGGCCCGCACGCCATTCGCTCCCTCCCTCTCAAAGGAGGCCATGTCCAGAAGGGAGGGAGGGAGCAAATGGTGTGCGGGCCTGGAGGGAGACACAGAATGCTGCCTCTTAGCGCGCTGATCTCTGCCCCTGGATGGGGGGTATGGCCTTGCGCGCCGGCTCCCTGCCGAATCCGAGGAGTGCGACCGCAGTGGCAGGGAATATGGTCCCGATGGAAGGGGAGGACCTGGAGTGACATCTGGAGCTTCTTGAAGAGGTGAATCCTGGATAGCGCCTCCGAATCCGGGCGCCTCCAAAGCTCCCTCTTGCTCTGGTATCGGAGTGGGCGGACCCACAGGCCCCGCCCCTTCGCCCTCCGTGACGGACGGGAGCAAAGCTACTCCCTCCCTCCACAAAGGAGACCATGTCCGGAAGGGAGGGAGAAGAGGCCAGGTCCTCAGGATTGGACCCGGGGACAGAGCCAGGCACCCTCCCCACAACTAACACACCCAACTCCCCCTTGGCATTCGCAAGCTCCGAGAGTTGAGAGACCCCAGGGGCCGGCCACAGCATTTTTTTGTTTCAACTTTTTTTTTGGTCCGTGATCTGCACCCCCCTCGGCTTGCGCCCCTAGGCCATGGCCTATGTTGGCCTTATGTGTAATCCGGGCCTGGACGTTTCACCCACATCTATGGGTGTCACCCTCAGGGGTTGTGAGGTTTGAAACATTCCCTTTCACAGCTCATCCCAGGTATTTCTCAGTCTCGTACACACACGTTTCCAAATTTCCGGGGTCAAACGGGAGCCCGTTGTCTGATATGGTCCAAGCCAAGGAGCAAGGTGCCAAAATTAAACGAGGGGGAAAATAATACAACGATCCGGGTCACAAAAAGAAAGCTATTTTCCACCCAGAGCCACCCTACCTTTGTTCAAGCTGGCCTGCGTGTAGGTTTTTACTAACCAAAAATGGGAAATCACAAGTGTTTGCATGCTGAATCATTATTTATATCTTATCTATATATCGATATATAAAAGTCTCTCTCTTGTCTTTCACCGATGCAGGCCCCACACCTTCCGCTCCGCTTTGCTTTTCCAAAAATGAGATATGAATGTTTTTATAAAAAAAAGACAACTATTTAAGACATTTGTTTTTCAAAGGACACCCCCCCGTCGGGATGTAAAAAAAGTAAAAATTTGGTTAGATGAGTCATATATATGTATATATATATGTTACAGATAAATCTCTATTAGAATCCACGTTAGGTTAAAGCCAGCCTGGCCTTTGTTGGTTTGTGTAAAGCTTTGTTAACAATACTATGGACATTTTATTTTACATATCTATCTATATTATAAAAGTGAAAACACGTTCGTATGTATGTCTGTATGTATGTATGATCTGGGATGCCTCCGGCATGGCTTGATGGAGCTGGACCAAACCTGGTAAACAGACCCATTGTGACTCAAAATATTTTGGGGAGGTTTGGGGCAGATTGACAGAGGATGGTAGGAAATGTAGTTCACTCACGTGCAGAGAGCCGTGTATGAAGGTATAGATATATGGCCGTCTTGGTGTAATAATAGTAATAATACACTTTTTGTCTATATTCAGATTACAGCATTTACATACATAGGCAAACAATCAATGCCTTTACATTATCCAATTATTTACATATTTACATTTAATTAAAAATAAATTTAATTTATTATAATAATTAAATTTAGTTTAATTAATAAAATAAAATAAATTTAATGTAAATATTTAATTATTTACATTAGTGTTTCCCAACCGCTGTGCCGTGACGGATCTCCTGAAAAGCTCTCTGCCCCCCTTCCCCCCCCTCCTGCCGAACTCCTGCTGCTTGGGGGAGAAGGAGGAAGCGCCGGGTGGCGGTGAAGAAAAAGAAGGGGCCGGGGCGCCGCCTCCTTCGGCCGTTTCCCCAGCCAGCTTCCAATCTGCCAGGACTCTCGCCCCTCGCTCACTGAAGCCGCGTGGAAGAGCCCCGCCCACTGAAGCCTGTCCACTGCCTGGCTCCGCCCCCTCCACTGCCTGGCTCTGCCCCCTCCCTCTGGCTTCAGCTCATGGCTTCTCCAGCCTTGGGGGGCAGGGACCATTGTGCTGGCTCTCTGCCACCGCTGGCTTGGCACTGCCCCCTCAAGGCTGGAGAAGCTCTAGGAGAGCTGAAGCAGGGAGGAGGGGGTGGGCATGGCACGGCCTGGCTCCGCCCCCTCCTCCGGCTTTAGCTCTCCCAGCAGCTGCTCCATCCTTGAGGGGACAATGCCAAGCCAGCATTGTGCTGGCTCTGCCACCGCTGGCTTGGCACTGCCCCCTCAAGTGTCATTTTGGTTGGTGGTGTGCCCCCGGATTTTTTTGAATGTTAAAAGTGTGCCGCGGCTCAAAAAAGGTTGGGAAACACTGATTTACATAACCAATGAGACACACAAACACAAGCAAAGGCTTCTCCTTTCATTTCCGGCGTCATCTCTGGCTCTGGGGAGGTGCTTTTCCTCCATTTTTCAAGCCGAGGAGCCAGCATTGTGTGGCCAGCAAGATTGCTTGGAGCGTCACTCTGCCCCCCCAAAAAAAGAGGTACCTATTTCTCTACTTACATTTGCATGTTTTCAAACTGGAGCTAGAGATGACAGAGGGGAGCTCATCCTGTCTTGCGGATTTGAACTGCCAACCTTCAGGTCAGCAGTTCAGCCAACCTTCAGGTCATAAGTTCACAACCTTCAGGTAGCACAAGAGTTTCAGACATTGTGCTACTGTATGGCTGTACAGGTGTATGGCTTTGATGAAAATAGTCTCCTGGCTAACATGCGCGAAGGAAACAGTGTTTGTGTCAAAAGATCCCTGCATGAAAAATCCTTGCCAATCCCCTTGACAATAGGTCTAGTTGTGTCCAACTCTGGGGTTGATGCTCATCTCCATTTCTAAGCCAAAGAACTGGTGTTGTCCATAGACACCTCCAAGGTCATGTGGCCAGCATGACAGGATGATGATGATGATTCTTCTTTATTTACACCCCGTCACCATCTCCCAGAAGGCTTACATGAGGCCAAGCCGAATAACACAACAGCAAATAAAACAATACAATCAATAAAAAACAATAACACAGTTTAAAAGCATTATGGCGGGTCCAGATGTAATTAAAATGTTTAAAATAAATAACACTGGGTGCTAGCAGAGGTAGAATGTGTACCATGAAGCGCCGTTATCTTCCTGCCTGAGTGGTACCTATTGATCTACTCACATTTGCATGTTTTTCAACTGCTAGGTCAGGGGCCAGGAACCTATGGCTCGGGAGCCAGGTGTGGCTCTTTTCATGATTGCATCTGGCTCTCCAGAGCAGCCCGGCACTTACTTACTTACTTCCTTACTTCCCCCTTCACCCTTTCCTTCTCTCCTTCCTTTTCCCCCTTCCCTTCCTTCTTTCCTCCATTCTCCCTCTTCCTTCCTTTCTCCCCTTCACCCTTTCCTTCTCTCCTTCCTTCTTTCCTCCATTCTCCCTCTTCCTTCCTTTCTCCCCTTCACCCTTTCCTTCTCATTCTCTCCTTCCTTTTCCCTCCCTCTCTCCCCTTCCTTCTTTCCTCCCTCCCTTTCTTTCTCCCCTTCTTTCTTCTTTCCTTTTCCCTATTCCCCTTCTTCCTTTCTCTCTTTCTCCCCTTCACTCTTTCCTTCTCTCCTTCCTTTTCCTTCACCCTTTCCTTCTCTCCTTCCTTTTCCCTCCCTTTCTCCCCTTCCTTCTTTCCTCCATTCTCCCTCTTTCTTTTCCCCTCCTTGTCTCTCTCCTTCTCTTCCTCCCCCCTCTCCCCTTCCTTCTTTCCTCCATTCTCCTCTTTCTCCCCTTCACCCTTTCTTTCTCTCCTTCCTTTTCCCTCTCTCCCCTTCCTTCTTTCCTCCATTCTCCCTCTTTCTTTCTCCCCTTCACCCTTTCTTTCTCTCCTTCCTTTTCCCTCCCTCTCTCCCCTTTCCTCCATTCTTTTCTCCCCTTCACCCTTTCTTTCTCTCCTTCCTTTTCCCTCCCTCTCTCCCCTTCTTTCCTCCATTCTCCCTCTTTCCTTCTCCCCTTCACCCTTTCTTTCTCTCCTTCCTTTTCCCTCCCTCTCTCCCCTTCCTTTCCTCCATTCTCCCTCTTCCTTCCTTCCTTTCTCCCCTTCACACTTTCCTTTTCTCCTTCCTTTTGCCTTTCTCTCTCCCCTTCCTTCTTTCCTCCATTCCCCCTCATTCTCTTCCTTCCTCTTCTATTCTTTTTCCCAGTCTTCCTTTTCTTCTCCCTCCTTTCTTTTCACTTCCACCTCTCCCCCTTTGTTTCTTTTCTTCTAATTCCTTCTTTCTTTTACTTTTTCCTCACTCCTTTTCTTTCCCCATCCTTTCCCTTTCCCATTTCCTTCTTTCTTTTCCCCTCCTTGTCTCTCTCCTGCTTTTCTTCCTTTTCCATAGTTCGTTCTTCTTTTCTTTCTTCCTCTCCCCTCCCTACTTTATTTCCTGTTTTTCTTTCTTCCTTCCTTTCCTTCTCCTTCCTTTCTTTTCACTTTGCTCTTTCTCCCCTTCTTTCTTTTCTTGTTTTTCCTTCATTATTTTACTTTTTCCTCACTCCCTTTCCTTTCTTTCCCCCCCCCTTTCCTTTCCTCCCTTCCCATTTCCTTCTTTCCTTTCCCCTCCTTGTCTCTCTCCTGCTTTTCTTTTCCTTTTCCATAGTTCGTTCTTCCTTCCTTTCTTCCTCTCCCCCTCCCTCCTTTATTTTCTGTCTGTCTTTCTTTCTTTCTTCCTTCCTTCTTTCCTTCCCCCTTCCTTCTCCTTCCTTCCTTCCGTCTTCTCTTCCTTCCCAGAGTCCTGAGCATGCCTTTTGCAGAGCCAGGTCTGAAGTGTCCCCTCATTCTTCCGGGGGAATCCTTTTCTCATTGTATGTACGTATAGACTCACATTTCGTTGAATTCAGTCTTAAGATATATTATATATTACAGTATATGGCTCTCACTGAAATAAATTTCCATACATTTAGCTTTGATGGCTTTTGGAGTCAAAAAGGTTCCCGACCCCTGTGCTAGGTTGTCAGAAGCTGGGGCTAACAGCGGGAGCTGGCGTTGTCCATAGACACCTCCATGACTGAGTGGAACACTGTTACCTTCCCGTCAAAGCAGTACCTATTGATCTACTCGCATTTTCATGTTTTTGAACTGCTAGGTTGTCAGAAGCTGGGGCTAACATCGGGAGCTCACCCTGCTCCCTGGATTTGAACCGCCAATCTTTCGGTCAGCAAGTTCAGCAGCTCAGAGGTTTAACTCGCTGCACCACCGCAGGCCCTACTTCTTAAGTAGAAGTTACTTTATCCACAAATATATACACATACACATATATACGCACACATCTTAAGGCCTTTGGGTGAGTGAAGCCACTCTTGAGTGTGATTTCTACTTGCGACGCCGGCTTTTTCCTCCCGGCCCCTCATTTCCTTTGGCATTTCTACCAATGTTGGATTTGGCTCTCGCTTGGCGTCGAACAAATACGAGAGCAGATTGCGAGGGATTTGTACGTCATGCTAAAATATGCCAGAAATTAAAGAAGCTAAACTTAATCCATGGGTGAAAGAAGAAAAAAAAAAGATGGGGGAAAGGAGATGGATTTGCTAGCATTGGCAATCTCTGCGTTCGGAAAACGGCAACATCTGGAGCACCAAAAAAAAAAGGAGGTCCTTTTTGGCAGGAATGTTTTCTTATGAAGGAGGAAAGGGGTCTCTGTCTCCATTCTGGAAAATATGGGCCGCTCCACATTACTTTTATGATGTCATTAAATAATTCTTATTGTAGCGTGTAGAAAAAGAATGCCTCCTTTGAAGGGGAAAAGCTCCCCCAGGACAGACGGAGGAGGAGGAGGAGGAGGAGGAAATGTAATTTTTCTTCCAGCCAATCAGGATTTCCCCCAAATTTCCCAATCCTCATGCTGATGCCAGAATGTGGAAAAGTTGCTTTGTGGACTGCAATTCCCAGCATTCCCTACGCCAGTGTTTCCCAACCTTTTTTTGAGCTGCGGCACACTTTTTACGTTTACAAAATCCTGGGGCACACCACCAACCAAAACGACACAACATGACACTCTAACACAGCCATACATATCTATATATATAAAGGAAGAGTCGTCATCGAACGACCGTCCTAGGCAGAGAAACCTTACAAGGCAGAGACACCAAATTTGGCAACAAAAATAGCAAAAGACAAGCCATGCCTCCTAAAAAGAACAGCATCGGACGACACACTCGCAACGCTACATACATCACACAAAAAAGGGCAGAACAAACGCCAGAACAGAAACACACTGCACTACACTAGCTTTTGCCATCACCATAAACAAGGCTCAAGGACAAACACTACAAATCTGTGGCACAGACCTTGACACAGAATGCTTCTCCCACGGACAACTCTACGTAGCGTGCTCCAGAGTTGGGAAACCACTGAACCTCTACATCAACACAGCAGACGGAAAGACAAAAAACATTGTATATCCACAAGCTCTGCAGAACGCCAGCAACACCACACACCAACAACTCCCCAGGACTTCAACATCCCACCCACCAGAACAACCCACAACGACGCAGCCATGACCCCACCAAGACCATAAGTAACATCAATTCCAACCCTTACATACTCAGACTTTCTCGCATCTCCTAAATAGGGCACAACAACGTGTGCCGGGTACAGCTAGTAGTTAATATGTTCTTAAATGTATTTATACACTCAGTGTGAAACCTAGGCCTGTTTCGATGAACACAACATCACCCGCAATCAAAGAGCACTCTGAACTCCACCAATGATGGAATGGAATCAAACTTCCCACACAGAACTCCCATAACCAAGAGAAAATGCTATAAGAGTTTGGTGGGCATTGACCTTGGGTTTTGGAGTTGTAGTTCACCTATATCCAGAGAGCACTGTGGACTCAAACAATGTTGGATCAGGACCAAACTTGGCATGAATACTCAATGTGCCCAAATATGTCCTTCCGAGTTTGGAAGGGCACGGGGTCCAGGCGGAGGTGAATTACAACGTCCAAACTCAAGGTCAATTCCCAAGCAAACCCTTTCAGTACTTTCTGCTGGTAATGAGAGTTCAATGTGCCAAGTTTGGTTCAATTCCATTGTTGCAAGAGTTCAGGATGCTCTTTGATTGTGTGTTAACTATAAATCCCAGAAACTGTAACTCCCAAATGTCAAGGTCTATTTCCCAAAACTCCATCTGTGTTCACATTTGGCCATATTGAGTATTCATGCCAAGTTTGGTCTTGATCCAACATTGTTTGAGTCCACAGTGCTCTCTGGATATAGGTGAACTACAACTCCCAAACACAAGATCAATGCCCACCAAACTCTTATAGCATTTTCCCTTGGTTATGGGAGTTCTGTGTGGGAAGTTTGATTCCATTCAGTCATTGGTGTTCAGAGTGCTCTTTGATTGCGGGTGAACTATAACTCTATGTTGTGTTCATTGAAACAGGCCCAGGTTTCACATTGAGTGTATAAATACATTTTAAACATATTACCTATATGTATTACTGTGTTAGAGTGTTATTTTGGTTGGTGGTGTGCCCCAGGGTTTTGTAAATGTAAAAAGTGTGCCGCAGCCCCTACTCCTTAAGTAGAAGTTACTTTATCCACAAATATATACACATACACACATATACGCGCACATCTCAAGGCCCTCCGCCTGGCTCTCGCACCCTTCCGAGTTTGGAAGGGCGCGGGGGCCAGGCGGAAAAGCCTCCCCCAGCCCAGCGCCCTCTCTCCTCCAACCCTCTCCTCACACACACACACACACAAGGAGGCCTCAGAGCCCGCCTCACCTGCTAGGCCCGGATCCGCCTCCGTCCGCTTGGCCTCCTCCTCCTCCCCCAAGCAGCAGCAGCAGGAGGGGGAAGAAAGGGGGAAAGAGAGGTTTTCTCGCTGCACACCAGGTGATCTCTCAGGGAACACTAGTGTGCTGCGGAACACCGGCTGGGAAACACTGCCCTAGGCCAGTGTTTCTCAACCTTCCTAATGCCACGACCCCTTAATACCGTTCCTCGGGTCGTGGTGACCGCCAACCATGACCTTATTTTCGTTGCTACTTCCTGTCATTTTGCTCCTGTTATGAATCATCATGTAAATATCTGATATGCAGGATGTATTTTCATTCACTGGACCACATTTGGCACAAGGACTCAATAATGTTGGGGGCAAATAGACTTGACATTTGTGAGTTGTAGTTGCTGGGATTTATAGCTCACCTACAATCAAAAAGCATTCTGAACTCCACCAATGATGGAATTGAGCACACAGAACTCCCATGACTAACAGAAAATACCGGAAGGATTTGGTGGGCATTGATCTTGAGTTTGGGTGTTGTAGTTCACCTACATCCAGACAGCACTGTGGACTCAAACAATGATGGATCTGGACCAAACCTGGCACGAATATTCAGTACGCCCAAATGCAAATACTGGTGGGGGAAATAGACCTTGACATTTGGGAGTTGCAATTGCTGGGATTTATAGTTCACCTAAATTAAAGAGCATTCTGAACTCCACCAATGATGGAATTGAGCCTAACTTGGCACACAGAACTCCCATGACCAACGCAAAATAGCAAAAGGTTTTGGTGGGTATTGATCATGAGTTTGGGAGTTGTAGGTTGCCTACATCCAGAAAGCACCGTGGACTCAAACAATATTAGATCTGGACCAAACTTGGCACAGATACTCAATATGCCCAAATGTGGACACTGGTGGAGTTTGGGGAAAATAGACCTTGACATTTGGGAGTTATAGTTGCTGGGATTTATAGTTCACCCACAATCAAAAAGCATTCTGAACCCCACAAATGATAGAATTGGGATTTGCAGACCTTCTCAGACCTTCTCAGGGCAGGCTGTTTTGGTGCACCCAACCCAATTAAAAAGACCAGAAGGTCCTTGTGTTCATTCTAATTATATTTTGGAGAGTCGGGACACCTTTTGTTTCTGTTTCCGAAATGATCAGAATCTTTGGATATCGAAACTTGGTATGAAATCAGAAAGCCACATCTGGGCTCAGTTTGGATGCGAATGGGTATGATCCAGATTGAGTTGGATTCCAATTTTCCAGTTGGCACCTTCCGGGAAGGCTAATCTAGCTTGCTATTATAGTCAATGCTGGCAGCGGGTCTTTGGCAGCAAAAGGACTTTTCACTGTTTTCTTTTGAACTCGAGAGGCCTCGGACTGAACGTGGGATGTTCCGCATCCAAAGCGTGCATGTCCCACCAGAGTTATGCACCCTCTATCGACGGCGGGGTCCCAGAAACGCCGTGAAACGGATCACGGCTTGCAAAACAATTCTGAAGAATGGCAGGAGTGACTGACCCAACGCCCCCCCCCCCCCCCGGTGAAGGCAACTCCTTCGCCATGTCGTTGTGTACCTTGGTCCGAAAAGAATCTTTCCAAGTTGAGAGACCAAGAAGCGCTTGGGAACAATGACCTCAGCGCTGGTTGCGCCAAGAGATGCGAGGGGATGTTTTCCAACATGGAAAAGTCCAGCATACATTTGGTTTCCAAGAGAATAAGTAAAGAAACAAAGAGGAGAGGGGAGTTGTGATTTAAATCAGTGTGTAGCGATGCTCTCTCGGAGCCCTTTCTCATAACTAACGGAGTGAAACAAGGTTGTGTTCTTGCACCAACCCTATTTACAATCTTCTTCAGCATGATGCTCCAAAGGGCTACGGCAGACCTCGAAGAAGAAGATGGCATATATATATGCTATCGTACTGATGGTAGCTTGTTCAACTTAAGCCGTCTGAGGGTTTGCACTAAGACTCTAAACTATCTAATCCATGAGCTGCTTTTTGCTGACGATGCTGCCCTTGTCGCCCATTCAGAAGCAGCCCTGCAGTGCCTGACATCCTGCTTTGCAACAGCTGCAGAGCTGTTTGGGCTGGAAGTCAGCCTGAAGAAAAGGGAAGTCCTCTACCAGCCCGCACCACAGGAAGAACACCATCATCCCCACGTCAGCATAGGTACATCTCTACTTAAGTCCGTTCAGCAGTTCACCTCCCTGGGAAGCATCATCTCTTCAGATGCCAAGATTGATAAAGAGATAGATCACAGATTAGCAAAGGCATAGAGTGCATTCGGAAGGCTTCACAAGAGAGTCTGGAGTAACAAGCACCTGAGGCAAAGCACCAAAATCAGAGTGTACAGAGCTATCGTACTGTCTATTCTCCTCTATTGGTCTGAAACATGGGTCACCTATCGCCAACACCTACGACTCCTCTAACGCTTTCATCAGTGCTGACGTCGCACAATCCTAAATATACACTGGACCGACTATGTGACGAATGTTGCTGTCCCTGAGCAAGCAGGGATCACCAGTGTTGAGGCCATGCTATTGAGAACACAGCTGCGGGGTCTGGACTCTGGGGGGGTTGCAAGGGGGTGTCAGAGGGGTCACCAAAGACTTTTCTGTTGGTCATGGGGGTTCTGCGTGGGAAGTTTGGTCCAATTCTATCGTTGGTGGGGCTCAAGGGGCTCTTTGATTGTAGGTGAACTATAAATCCCAGCAATTATAACTCCCAAATGTCAAGGTCTATTTTCCCCAAACTCCACCAGTGTTTGGGGAAATTGTGTATTTGTGCCAAATGTGGTCCAGAACCATCATTGTTTGAGTCCACGGTGGTCTCTGGATGTAGGTGAACTACAACTCCAAAACACAGTATCAATGCCCCCCAAACCCTTCCAGTATTTTCAGTTGGTCGTGGGAGTTCTGTGTGCCAAGTTTGGTTCAATTCCATTGTTGTTGGAGTTCAGAATGCTCTTGATTGTAGGTGAACTATAAATCCCTGTAACTACAACTCCCAAATGTCAAGGTCTATTTTCCCCAAACTCCACCAGTGTGCACATTTGGGCATATTGAGTAGTCGTGCCAAGTTTTGTCCAGAACCACCATTGTTTGATTCCACAGTTCTGTCTGGATGTAGGTTAACTACAATTCCCAAACTCAAGGTCAATGCCCACCAAAACATTCCAGTATTTTCTCTTGGTTGTGGGAGTTCTGTGCTCCAAGTTTGGTTCAATTCCATTGTTGGTGGAGTTCGGACTGATCGTTGATTGTAGGTGAACTATAAATCCCAGCAACTACAACTCCCAAACTCAACGTCAATGCCCACAAAAAGCTTCCAGTATTTTCTTTTGGTCGTGGGAGTTCTGCGCGCCAAGTTTGGTTCAATTCCATTGTTGGTGGAGTTCGGACTGGTTGTTGATTGTAGGTGAACTATAAATCCCAGCAACTACAACCCCCAAATGACAAAAATCAATCCCAAACCCAACAGTATTCAAATTTAGGCATACTGAGTCTTTGTGCCAAATTCGGTCCAGTGAATGACAATACATCCTATGCTCTGTGGATGTAGCTGAACTACAACTCCCAAACTCAAGGTCAATGCTGATCAAACTCTTTCAGTGCTTTCTGTTGGGCTTTGTTTGCGAGGTGGGGCCGAAACCGGAGAAACCATAAGGACATTCCTTGAGCCCCCTCTCTTCGCAAAGCGTGGAGGGGAAGGTCAAGAGCGTCTTTGATGGAGCGCAACGAGGTCTCCCCGTATCTCATTAGCTCCTTTTCATTGCATCCGACTTGTCGCTGAAGGGGATGGCGCACACGGCAGAAGTGTTTTACAACATCCCGAGCGTTTTTATAGGGGAATTGTTAGCGCGGCCATTAAAACGAAGAGACCCAAGTAACACTGCAAAGAAGGAACGAGGAATACAACTCCCAGATCGTTGTTGTCGTTGTTGAAATACCTGCCCATGAGCAAACCCTTTGCCAATGCTTCAATAGAAACAGGGCTCTGCGAAAGGCATACGGAATCAATCAGGCCGCATCCTGGGAAGGTGATGAACTCCACAATGTGCATCGGGAACTAATCGGAACCAGGACGGGGCGGATTCAGAGTCAGCATCCCAAACAACATGGGTGCCAGGACAGGTAATCGACGCCATTTGAACAGGTGATACGGCGGCACTCTCTGGAACAATTTAAACATCTTATTATTAAATAATCTCTCTCTCGGCATGACTTAGCGAACGAAGATTCTTAGGAAGGACTCATAACACGCTTTTTACAAGCGCGTTGATGACTAAAAAGGCCAATCTGATAGGCAAGTCCGGTTGCAGAAAGCACAGCAGAAAGTCTCCTTGGGCGAGGTTGTTTCCAAGTTGCGGTTCTTTCTGCATTGTCGAGACCCGTCTGGCGTGTCTTCTCGAAAGAGGCCGCAGCATTGTGGATAGTGCGTCTCCATGCCTCCCGACGTGAGGCCAGGGTGGACCATTGTTGGTGATCAATCTGGCCGAGCCTGAGATGTTGTTTCAGGGAGTCAAGGTCTATTTTCCCCAAACTCCATCTGTGTTCACATTTGGGCATATTGAGTATTCATGCCAAGTTTGGTCCTAATCTAACATAGTTTTAGTCCACAGGGATCTCTGCATATAGGTGAACTACAACTCCAAAACTCTAGGTCAATGCCCACCAAACTCTTATAGTATTTTCTCTTGGTTATGGGAGTTCTGTGTGGGAAGTTTGTCTCTTTCTGCCATTCCTGCCAGGATATCTATGTTGTGTTCATCAAAACAGGCCCAGGTCTCACACTGAGTGTATAAATACATTAAAAAACACATTAACTATATGTATTACTGTGTTAGTGTCATTTTGTGTCATTTTGGTTGGTGGTGTGCCCCAGGATTTTGTCAATGTAAAAAAATGTGCCACGGCTCAAAAAAGGTTGGAAAACACTGGAATATAGAATCAAGATATGAAATAAGAGAAGAGAAAGGGTGAGAAAGACGAAAAGAGAAAAAGAGATGGTGGTAGGAGTAGAGACAAGAGACGAAAAGTATAAAAGAGAAAGGAGTATGTGAAATGGAATTAAAAAGATAAACAGTAAAAAATAAAAATAAGATAGATTTCTTAACTTCCTGGTATCTTCTGCGAGGTTCCCTCCTTTTCCTTTCTCTTCCTTTATTCTCTTCTTCTTTTCCCCCCCCCTCTCCCAGTACCTTGTCTTCTTTATGTAAGTATAATTAATTCCCTTTGTTATTAAATATGTTGTTACCTGGTTCCAGTCGGTCTCTTCTTTGGGGATGCCCTTATTTTTGGAGATTAGATATGTAATGCAATATAATAATAATCATAATATTTATTTATACCCCATCTCACATAAAATATGTATGTTTATATATGCGACATCTAACTGTCGCCGGTTCGTACGCCGCCCTGAGTCACCTTCAGGCTGAAATGGGCGGGATAAAAATGATGTAAATAAATAAACGTGAATTTTCCCATAGTCCTTAAATCGTTTATTTTAATCAGCTAATCATCATTTGCATGTTTTTGAACTGCTACGTTGGCAGAAGCTGGGGCTAACAGCGGAAGCTCACCCTGCTCCCCTGGCACCTTGGGAGTTTCTTGTGGTGGACTCGTGGCCTAGGGACGGTACAAAACATCAAAGTGAATGCGCAGAGCCAGATGCGCAGGAAGGGGGAATCACGGTTTCCGGGAAGGCCATTCCTCCTTTTCCCCGGAGGGATTAATTTTCGCAAGACCAACCATCGCCCCATGTTTCTTGGAGTTGGGAGGGAGAGGAGTTTGGTTGTAAAATCTTGTCTGAATGATACTATACAGAAATCCCAGTGGAAGGGTTTTTTTCCCAGCTTCCAAGCTGTCTTCTCTCCTTTATATTGATGAATGGCTAGGACGGGAAACTATCTAATCTTCAGATTGGCTTCTTAAAAGGGCCGGGAAGGAGAGCGTGCCTGCGTTGTCTCTCACTTTGAGACATCGTCAATGCAGACTATTTAATAGAATAATAATTTAATAGTAATAATAATTTAATAATAAGACGTTTTAATTGTTCAAAAACATCATCAATATAATATTATTATTCTATTTCCACCTGAAGCTTGGAAACAGGGAGGTCATGCACTTCATGCTAAATTCCACGAGCTCCTTGTGAGTTGCTGGGGAAAAGGTGAACTGCCATCAGATCTCCGAGATGCAGTTATCACAACCCTGTATAAGAAAAAAGGAACAAAATCCGATGGCTCAAACTTTCGAGGTATAACACTGCTCTCCATTGCTGGAAAAATCCTTGCAAGGATACTCCTGAACAGATTCGTTCCTGCTATTGCAGAAGAACTTCTCCCGGTAAGCCAATGCGGCTTCAGAGCTCATAGGAGCACCACAGATATGGTTTTTGTTTGTTTGTCACGTTTCTATACCGCCCTTCTCATCCCGAAGGCGACTCGGGATGGTTTACACAGGCAGTCTCTGCCCTCAGTACAACACAGCAACAAGTCAACCCCCTTAGACAACTGCAAGAGAAACGTAGAAAGCAGAACAAAGGACTCTATGTCACATTGGTCGACCTCACCAAAGCCTTCAACACTGTGAGCAGAAAAGGTCTGTGGCAGATCCTGGAATGTCTAGGATGTCCCCCCAAATTCCTCAAAATGATTATCCTGTTACATGAGGGCCAGTGCGGTCAAGTCAGACACAGCGATGCTCTCTCGGAGCCCTTTCTCATAACTAACGGAGTGAAACAAGGTTGTGTTCTCGCACCAACCCTATTTACAATCTTCTTCATCATGATGCTCCAAAGGGCTACGGCAGACATCGAAGAAGAAGGCGGCATTTATATACGCTATCGTACTGATGGTAGCTTGTTCAACTTAAGCTGTCTAAGGGCTCGAACTAAGACTCTAAACCAGGGGTGGGCAATTACCGGCCCTCCAGGTGGACTTCAACTCCCAGAAATCCTAACAGCTGGTAAACTAGCTAGGATTTCTGGGAGTTGAAGTCCAAAACACCTGGAGGGCCGGTAATTGCCCACCCCTGCTCTAAACTATCTAGTGCGTGAGCTGCTTTTTGCTGATGATGCTGCCCTTGTCGCCCATTCAGAAGCAGCCCTGCAGCACCTCACATCCTGCTTTGCAACAGCTGCAGAGCTGTCTGGGCTGGAAGTCAGCCTGAAGAAAAAGGAAGTCCTCCAGCAGCCCGCGCCACAGGAAGAACATCATCATCCCCACGTCAGCATAGGCACATCTGTGCTTAAGTCCGTTCAGCAGTTCACCTACCTGGGAAGCATAATCTCTTCAGACACCAAGATTGACAAAGAGATAGATCACAGATTAGCAAAAGCATATAGTGCATTTGGAAGGCTTCACAAAAGAGTCTGGAGCAACAAGCACCTGAGGCAAAGCACCAAAATCAGTGTGTACATTGCTATCGTACTTTCTATTCTCCTCTATGGGCCTGAAACGGGTAACCTATCGCCAACACCTATGGCTCCTCGAACGTTTTCATCAGCGCTGTCTTCGCACAATCCTAAATATACACTGGACCAACTATGTGACGAATGTTGCTGTCCTTGAGCAAGCAGGGATCACCAGCATTGAGGCCATGCTTTTGAGAACACAGCTGCGCTGGGCAGGGCACATCTCTAGGATGGAGGACCACCGCCTCTCAAAGATACTACTCTATGGTGAGCACAAGAGAGGCGCCCCCCAAAAGAGATATAAGGACTCCCTGAAACAACATCTCAGGCTCAGCCAGATTGATCACCAACAATGGTCCACCCTGGCTTCACATCGGGAGGCATGGAGACGCACTATCCACAATGCTGCAGCCTCTTTTGAGAAGACACGCCGGATGGGTCTCGACAACGCAGAAAGAACTGTAACTTGGAAATGACATCACCCAAGGAGACTTTCTGCTGTGCTTTCTGCAACCGAACTTGCCTATCTCAGATTGGCCTTTTTAGTCATAAACGTGCTTGTAAAAAGCGTGGGACGAGTCCTTCCTAAGAATCTTCATTCGCGAAGTAATGCCGAGAGAAATTATATATATATAACCTGCAAATGTGAGATCAATAGGTACCGCTCTGGCAGGAAGGTAACGGTGCTCCATGCAGTCATACCAATGGCCACATGACCTTGGAGGCGTCTACGGACAATGCCTGCTCTTCAGCTTAGAAATGGAGATGAGCACCACCCCACAGAGTCGGACACGGTTGGACTTCATGTCAGGGGAAAACCTTTACCTTTACACTATCCCGTGCAGAGATGCAAGGCATAACACAGGACGAATGGCAAGATGTCTTATATTTCCCCCACTCCACTTCTTTCTTTCACTCATTACGGTCGGTGGTTACGTATAAAGAGGGGAACACACAACAACCCTTCTGAAATTCATTGCAGTGGGAAAACCTCAAAAAAAACCCCTCTATTGGAGGTTATTGCTCATGAAACTCAAGCCGAATTCCATGCCGGCAACCAGATCTCTATAAATTACCCTCCGATGCGAGCGAGGATTATCATAAAAAGAGGGTTCTGTTATTCGGAGGCTCCCTTTGGCCCCCAGAAGTCTTCCTACTTATAGGTAATCGGAGGCTCCTTAAAGGATCAGCTCCGTAAGCACAACAAAATGGAAGCCATAAACAGTTGAATTGGTCAGGTATCATTCCCGTTAAATCTTCTACGAATGGAGTGGGAAGGAACGGGAGATCCGTTAGGGTTGGAGGGATCCCCTTTCATTCTTCTCTTGCCGGAAAATAGAAAAAGTATTTTTACGGGCCCACCAGATCTATAGATTGGAATGAGTTTGGGGTTGACCCTTATGTTGTTGTTATTGTTTATTCGTTTAGTTGTTTCCAACTCTTGGTGACCTCCTGGACCAGCCCACGCCACAGCTCCCAGTCGGCCGTGTCCACCCCCAGTTCCTTCAAGGTCAAGCCGGTCTTTGGGGTTGACCCTTATGTTGTTGTTGTTTATTCGTTTAGTTGTTTCTGACTCTTGGACCTCCTGGGCCAGCCCATGCCACAGCTCCCAGTTGGCCGTGTCCACCCCCAGCTCCTTCAAGGTCAAGCCGGTCTTTGGGGTTGACCCTTATGTTGTTGTTGTTGTTTATTCGTTTAGTTGTTTCTGACTCTTGGACCTCCTGGGCCAGCCCACACCACAGCTCCCAGTCGGCCGTGTCCACCCCCAGCTCCTTCAAGGTCAAGCCAGTCTTTGGGGTTGACCCTTATGTTGTTGTTGTTGTTGTTTATTTGTTTAGTTGTTTCTGACTCTTGGACCTCCTGGGCCAGCCCACGCCACAGCTCCCTGTCGGCCGTGTCCACCCCCAGTTCCTTCAAGGTCAAGCCGGTCTTTGGGGTTGACCCTTATGTTGTTGTTGTTTATTCGTTTAGTTGTTTCTGACTCTTGGACCTCCTGGGTCGGCCCACGCTACAGCTCCCAGTCGGCCATGTCCACCCCCAGCTCCTTCAAGGTCAAGCTGGTCTTTGGGGTTGACCCTTATGTTGTTGTTGTTGAGTCGTTTAGTTGTTTCTTGGTGACCTCCTGGGCCAGCCCACGCCACAGCTCCCAGTCGGCCGTGTCCACCCCCAGCTCCTTCAAGGTCAAGCCGGTCTTTGGGGTTGACCCTTATGTTGTTGTTGTTTATTTGTTTAGTTGTTTCTGACTCTTGGACCTCCTGGGTCGGCCCACGCTACAGCTCCCAGTCGGCCGTGTCCACCCCCAGCTCCTTCAAGGTCAAGCCGGTCTTTGGGGTTGACCCTTATGTTGTTGTTGTTGAGTTGTTTAGTTGTTTCTTGGTGACCTCCTGGGCCAGCCCACGCCACAGCTCCCTGTCGGCCGTGTCCACCCCCAGCTCCTTCAAGGTCAAGCCGGTCTTTGGGGTTGACCCTTATGTTGTTGTTGTTGTTTATTCGTTTAGTTGTTTCTGACTCTTGGACCTCCTGGGCCAGCCCACGCCACAGCTCCCAGTCGGCCGTGTCCACCCCCAGCTCCTTCAAGGTCAAGCACTTGTGACCGCACTTCAAGGATGCCATCCATCCATCTTGCTCTTGGTCGGCCCCTCTTCCTTTTTCCTTCCATTTTCCCCAGCATCATTCTCTTCTCTAAACTTTCCTGTCTTCTCATGATGTGGCCAAAGGACTTGATCTTTGCCTCTCATATCCTTCCCTCCAATGAGCAGTCGGGCATTATTTCCTGGAGGACAGACTGGATGGATCTTCTCACAGTCCAAGACACTCTTTTCCTCCAACACCACAGTTCGAAAGCATCTCTCTTCTTTCGCTCAGCCTTCCTTACGGTCCAGCTCTCGCATCCATAGGTTACTACAGGAAATACCATTGCTTTGACTATGTGGATGTATGTGTGGTGTTTTTATCTTTATTGTTCCATTCTAAAGGATTTCAGCATTTTATTTTTGGAAACAGAAAGGTAAGATAACATGTTTAATTGTGCATTCGCTCATCCGATATCCGGTTTGTTGCTTTCCTTGTTTTAGTTTGTCGCTAGTCACTTTGGGACCACCTTTTCTCAAAGTGACTAGAGACAAACTAAAACAAGGAAAGCAAGCTTTTTGAGCTGCTTTCTGCTGACGGTGCTGCCCTTGTCGCCCATTCAGAAGCAGCCCTGCAGCGCCTCACATCCTGCTTTGCAGCAGCTGCAGAGCTGTTTAGGCTGGAAGTCAGCCTGAAGAAAACGGAAGTCCTCTACCAGCCCGCACCACAGGAAGAACACCATCATCCCCATGTCAGCATAGGCACATCTGTGCTTAAGTCAATTCAGCAGTTCACCTCCCTGGGAAGCATCATCTCTTCAGACGCCAAGATTGACAAAGATATAGATCACAGATTAGCAAAGGCATATAGTGCATTCGGAAGGCTTCACAAAAGAGTCTGGAGCAACAAGCACCTGAGGCAAAGCACCAAAATCAGTGTGTACAGAGCTATCGTACTGTCTATTCTCCTCTATGGGTCTGGAACATGGGTCACCTATCGCCAACACCTACGACTCCTCAAACGCTTTCATCAGCGCTGTCTTCGCACAATCCTAAATATACACTGGACCTACTATGTGACGAATGTTGCTGTCCTTGAGCAAGCAGGGATCACCAGCATTGAGGCCATGCTATTGAGAACACAACTGCGCTGGGCAGGGCACGTCTCTAGGATGGAAGACCACTGCCTCCCAAAGATACTACTCTATGGTCAGCGCAAGAGAGGCACCCCCCAAAAGAGATATAAGGACTCCCTGAAACAACATCTCAGGCTCAGCCAGATTGATCACCCACAATGGTCCACCCTGGCCTCACATCGGGAGGCATGGAGACACACTATCCACAATGCTGCAGCCTCTTTCGAGAAGACATGCCGAATGGGTCCCGAAGAGAAACTACAATGCAGAAAGAACCGCAACTTGGAAACGACATCACCCAAGGAGACTTTCTGCTGTGCTTTCTGCAACCGAACTTGTCTATCTCAGATTGGCCTTTTTAGTCATCAACGCACTTGTAAAAAGCGTGGGATGAGTCCTTCCTAAGAATCTTCATTTGCGAAGTAATGCCGAGAGTCCATTCTAAAGGATTTCACCATTTTATTTTTGGAAATGGAAATATAGGGTAACTTGTTTAATTGTGTATTCGCTTTTCCGATATCCGGTTTGTTGTTTTCCTTGTTTTAGTTTGTCGCTAGTCGCTTTGGGTCTCATGCCTGGAGAAAGGTGGGCTATTAATCAATCAATCCATCCATTAAAAATCAATCAATTAATTAATAATAATTTAAAATTAATTAAAATAGGCTACTCTTTCCAAGGAACATGAAAGTCTATGTTTCCTCCAGTTTGATGTAAGAAGAGATGGGAAAATCCAATGATCAGCATTGTCATTGAATTTATAATATTTAGAGTGATAGTTAGGTTGTGAGGAGGGGGTTTTTTTTTTTGGAGGGGAAGGATTCTGGTGACCCTGTAACACCCACAATGGCATCCATGCAGGAATGCTCGCACACCTTGGTGGAACCGAAATGTGATTTAGGATCCTCACCTGCCTTCCTTGTCCTCGTCTTTTCATGAAGCCAATTTCCTGAAAGCCTGTGGCCGCTGCATGGGAACAATCCTTGCTCAGTGCCCCTCTTAAGTTGTTGATCCTTTCATTTCCTCCGCCCTGGTCCTGCAGGCAAACGAGGCCCACGGTTTTATGCGGCTCCCTTCCGCTAATCGCTTGTGGCAGACAGAGTTGGGGGGAAAAGAAAGCCAACGTTCGCATATTGCTACCAATCTGGTCATCAGGGGGACTAATAGGAGCAAACTGCGGGCCCGTATTTTAAGAGGCAGGAGGCAGGGGATCTCTTTGGCGCTGGCTTTGTTTTCAGACCAAACAATGTTAGGCAAAACAAAACTCTACTAGGTAAATCACCAGGGACTATTGCTGGAAGGTGGAGCTGGATACACTATTGGGAAACCTAGAAGACAGAGTTGGCTGTACTGATGATGGGCAACATAGAAGATGGAGCTGGGTGAGCTGTTGACCAATCTACAAGAGGAAGCTGGCTCAACTGACAGGCACACAAAGCTAAACCACAAACTTGGCATATTGAACTGCAACTTCCAAACTCAAGGTCAATTCCCAAGCAAACCCTTTCAGTACTTTCTGTTGGTAAACAGAAAGTACTGAAAGGGTTTGCTTGGGAATTGACCTTGAGTTTGGAAGTTGTAGTTCACCTACACCCAGAGAGCACTGTGGACTCAAACAATGTTATGTTATGTTGTTGTTTGTTTTCTATCCAGAATCCCAATGTTGGAAGGAGGCTCACCACTTTAAGGTCCCTAAAGCAAGCATGGGAAAACTTTGGCCCTCTGGGTGCTTTGGACTTCAACTCCCACCATTCCTAACAGCCCGAGGCCCTTTCCTGCTTAAGTGGCTGAGGGAGGGAAATGAAAGGGTCTCAGGCTGCTAGGAATGGTGGGAGTTGGAGTCCAAAACACCTGGAAGGCCCAAGTTTGCCCATGCCAGCTTGTGACAGAGACCTCTTCCTCCCCCTTCCCCTTCGTGCCCTTTCCCCCCCCCCTCCTGCCGAACACTTACCTTTTCTTCTCCACTGCCGCTTCTCCCGCCATTTTGATCCGAGGGGGCAGCGTGAGCGTGTTCAGGAGGGGAGGGGGGAGGGAGGAAGATGTGGCCCGTGCGGGCGCTACTGCGCAGACTCGCCCCAGAGCAAAGTGAGGCCAAGCGAGCAGAGCGAGGCTGGGAAGAAGGGAGCCCGAGTGGAGAAGAAAAGGTGTTCGGCAGGAGGGGGAAGAAAGGGGACTGGAGGTTCCAGTTTCCTACAGCACACCTGATGATCGCTCACGGCACACTGCTTGGGAAACACTGTTCTAGGTTGTCCCGTGGTTCCGCTAGCTCCATCTTTTAGATGTCCCAGCAGTAGGGCTAACTCCCTCTTCTAGGCTGCCTGTCAGTTGAATACACAAACAGAGCAATCACTGGTAACAACTCACTATACACAAAGCTAAACCACAGGGCATAAAGGGGCAGATCTATGGGAATAAAGGTGTAGACACGTGTTTGAGGTAAAAATCACAGGTATAATCATATGAACAAATTCAAGTGCTAAATAGCATAAGAATCTCACAAAAAGCACAATGCAATGCAATTCATTCACAGTGTTCCAAATTCACATAATAACAATAGTAGTGCCCCTACAGTGGTATAGGGCCAAGTACAATATTCCAACAGAATCTGTGTTCCCCTATCAATAGTCAAGAGTATAATAACTCATAGGCTAACGACTGAGTCAGAAAGGGAGCCTTGGTGGGTTGAAGAGCTGGCAAGCTGCTAGATGGTCCTTATTGTGTTGCTACAACACTGGGGAGGAGCCGTCAGAAGTGTTGAGCGCCCTGAGGAAGTGGAGTTTACGCGAAAAGGCCATCTTGGCGTCGTCAGCTTACTTCTAACCGTTGGCGCCTGCCCATCTAGCAGCTTTATTCCCATAGATCTGCCCCTTTATGCCCTGTGGTTTAGCTTTGTGTATAGTGAGTTGTTACCAGTGATTGCTCTGTTTGTGTATTCAACTGACAGGCAGCCTAGAAGAGGGAGTTAGCCCTACTGCTGGGACATCTAAAAGATGGAGCTAGCGGAACCGCGGGACAACCTAGAACAGTGTTTCCTAAGCAGTGTGCCGTGAGCGATCATCAGGTGTGCCGTAGGAAACTGGAACCTCCAGTCCCCTTTCTTCCCCCTCCTGCCGAACACCTTTTCTTCTCCACTCGGGCTCCCTTCTTCCCAGCCTCGCTCTGCTCGCTTGGCCTTGCTTTGCTCTGGGGCAAGTCTGCGGTGTAGCGCCCACACGGGTCACGTCTTCCTCCCTCCCCCCTCCCCTCCTGAACACGCTCACGCTGCCCCTCGGATCAAAATGGCGGCAGAAGCGGCAGTGGAGAAGAAAAAGTAAGTGTTGGGCAGGAGGGGGGGTGGAAAGGGCGCGAAAGGGAAGGGGGAGGAAGAGGTCTCTGTCGAAAGCTGGCATGGGCAAACTTGGACCTTCCAGGTGTTTTGGACTCCAACTCCCACCATTCCTAGCAGCCTCAGGCCCTTTCATTCCCCCCCCCCCTCAGCCACTTAAGCCGGAAAGGGCCTCAGGCTGTTAGGAATGGTGGGAGTTGAAGTCCAAAGCGCCCAGAGGGCCGAAGTTTTCCCATGCCTGTTTGAGGGACCTTAAAGTGGTGAGCCTCCTTCCAACACTGTGATTCTGGATAGAAAACAAACAACAACATAACATAACATAGTTTGAGTCCACAGTGCTCTCTGGGTGTAGGTGAACTGCAACTTCCAAACTCAAGGTCAATTCCCAAGCAAACCCTTTCAGTACTCTCTGTTGGTAATGACAGTTCAATATGCCAAGTTTGGTTCAATTCCATTGTTGCGAGAGTTCAGGATGCTCTTTGATTGTGTATTAACTATAAATCCCAGAAACTGTAACTCCCAAATGTCAAGGTCTATTTCCCCCAAACTCCATCTGTGTTCACATTTGGGCATCTTGAGTATTCATGCCAAGTTTGGTCCTGATCCAACATTGTTTGAGTCCACAGTACTCTCTGGATATAGGTGAACTACAACTCCAAAACTCAAGGTCAATGCCCACCAAACTCTTATAGTATTTTCTCTTGGTTATGGGAGTTCTGTGTGGGAAGTTTGTGTCTTTCTGTCATTCCTGCAAGGATATCTATTTTGTGTTCATCGAAACAGGCCCAGCTTTCACACCGAGTGTATAAATGCATTTAAAAACATATTAACTATATGCATGACTGTGTTAGAGTGTCATTTTGTGTCATTTTGATTGGTGGTGTGCCCCAGGATTTCGTAAAAGGAAAAAATGTGCCGCTGGTCAAAAAAGGTTGAAAACACTGACCTAGAAGATGGAGTTGGCTGAACTGCTGGGCAAGCTAGAAGAGGGAGTTGGGTCTACTGTTGGGCTACTTAGATGAGAAAATTGGCCCTACTTCTAGGGCAACCCAGAAAAAGGAGTTGGCTCTATTGCTGGGACATCTAAAAGATGGAGCTAGCTGAACAATCTAGAAGAGAGTGGCTGAACTGCTAGACAACCCAGAAGAGGGAGTTGAGCCTAGTGTTGGGCAACCTAGAAGAGGAAGCTGGCTCTACTGTTGGGCGACCTAGAAGAGGGAATCAGTCCTACTACTGTGCAACCTCAAAGAGGGTGTTGTCTGTACTGTTGGGCAACCTGATGCAACCAGAAATGGAGGATGCCAATACTCGGAGAAACGGGGATTTGAACCTTCATCTCCTGGGGCGCACCATGCGGCGGCCGGCCGCAGGCAGCGCTGCGACTGCCTACTTTTGGGGCTTGCCTTGCTGGCTGCGCATGGGCGCTCCACGTGGCGGGCGGCGGAATGCGGAGCGCCCATACGCACGTGGAGCGCCTGTACGCACGCGCACAAGCGGCAGGCAAGCCTCAAAGGCAGCCGCGGGCCACAGCGTCTTTGGGGCTGCTTGCTGCTTCTACGCGTGCGCAGTTCCTCCAAGGCGAAGTAGCGCGCAGAAGGAACTGCGCACGTGCAAAAACCTCCTCGAGGAGGACTCGAGGAGGCTCACCTCACCTGCCGCGGTAGCAGCACGACGAGGCCGGGCGGAGACTGAGTCAGTGGGTCATTGCACAAGCACAACATATTTAGGTCAGTGGAGTTTCTTTCCTCCTGAGCTTTTATTCTTACTATTATTGATATAATATTAAAGTGGGGAGATTTGGGGGTTCTTTTGTTGATATTAATATAATGAAATAACCCAATATAATATATTATATTAAAGTGGGGAGAGCATAGGTGGTTTTTGCTATTATTATTAATTCTATCCAAAGCCGGGCTGGCTTCGAACTCATGACCTTTTGGTCAGTAGTGATCAGGGGCATTCAGGTCAGTGCAGTTCGGGGCTGAGCTTGCCTTGGGCCTTCCTTTGAGGGGAATTGGTCAGACCCCTTCCTTTCCCCCCTCAGTTGCTTTGCTTAATAGGAAAGGGCCTGAGGCAGCAAGAAATGGTGGTAGTTGGAGACCAAATCCAACTTGGGAAGGGCAAAGTTGGCCCATGGCTTTTGGAATTAAAATGTGCTGCTCTATGGTCCCCATTGTATGCTTGGCTTTTGGAATTGAAATGGTGCTTCTCTATTGTCCCTGTTGCATGCTTTGCTATTGAAGTAATACTATACCTATGTGTTGTTATTATATTTGTTACTAGCTTGGGGATGCGGCGCTGCCCGGGTTATTTGAGGAAGGCATTGTGTGCCAAGGTTGGTCCGTATCAGTTGTTTATTTGGCTCGCAGTGGTTTCGGGAAGTGAGTGAAGGTACTTCAAGCCCCATAATCCATGGTCCATCCTCCTCCAAATTGCACCAGGATGTAGGGGGTTCTGTGTGCCAAATTTGGTCTTGATCAGTCATTGGATGAGGGTCGCAGCGGTCTCGGGAAGTGAGTGGAGGTACTTCAAGCCCCATCATCCATGCTCTGCTCTTCTCCAAACTGCACCAGGATGTAGAGTGGGTCTTGGGGGGGGGGATCTGTGTGCCAACTGTAATCTTGTTCTGTCATTGTTGGGGGCCTAGTCTCTAAAATCAAGTTGGGGAAGCCTTACTGTCATTTCAGGCTGAGGCCTAGTTTGTAAAATCAGGAAAAGAAAGCCTTTTTGTAAAGAACTCTGTCTGGCACCTTAGAGATTTGGGATGTTGGAATGCTGGCCTATCCATGGTCCAGCCTCCTCAAACTGCACCAAGACGTAAAGTGGGTCTTGGGGGTTCTGTGTGCCAAGTTTGGCTTTGTTGTCTCATTGTTCAGGGCTGCAAAATGTTTTGGACTTAAACTCCCACCATGCCTGACTGCCTCAGGCCTTTCCCTTACCCCCTCTGGCACTTTAGAGGGTCGGAATGTTTGTGTTGGCTGGCCAATGGGAGTCCTTTATGCAAATTACCTCACAGTGGGAGCCAATCGAAACGCTGGCACATATTCACTTTTATTATATACATAGATTACATTTACAATTATTAGTAGGCATCACCTTTTGGATCATGATTTATTTATTGTTTAATTACGTATGTTTTAGGGTTCTGTACATTTTATGTTTGGGCATCAAATTGCAGCCTTCTTAGCCACTGAGAAGGCGGGATAAAAAAATGGGGGGGGGGGGGGTTCGCCAAAATAATGTTCGCTTACCATTTACAATTACCTTCGTCCGCCCCTGCCTGGGGCCCCAAAATTCAAACCAGTCCACTACACTGGCTTTTGAACAAGTTTACATTTGTATTAATGTGGACTAGAAAGTTGATTTTGTGAAGCGAAAAAAGGCGCTGAGAAGGCAGAACCTGCGTAAGAGCCAACAGGTGATACAAATACGCCTCAGAAAAGTGGCCTTTCACAGCATTTAGCCAATGCTTAATCCATGATTTACGGACTGCTAATTCCTCCTGGAGACAATCAGATTTGGAGTGGACACTTTGCTCTACACAGGGATCAGCGCTGCACTCGGGCATAAGATCCTAATTATTTGAAAGCCATTTGTTTGGATAGCGCACACTTTTAAAAAATGTGTCGGAGTCGACGACGGCATTTTCATGCCTTAATAAACAGTCCTTTCGAGCAGGCTGTCTGTTCGACCAGATCTGAGTCACAGGCTGGCTGAAGGAAGGGCTCACAAATTGCTTGGCTACACTCATTTAAACAATTGCCCATATAGGGCAGTGTTTTTCAACCTTTTTTGAGCCGAGGCACATTTTTTACATTTACAAAATCCTGGGGCACACCACCAACCAAAATGACACAAAATGACACTCGAACACAGTAATACCTTGGGCATTGACCTTGGGTTTTGGAGTTGTAGTTCACCTATATCCAGAGAGCACTCTGGACCGAAACAATGTTGGATCAGGACCAAACTTGGCATGAATACTCAATATGCCCAAATGTGAACATAGATGGAGTTGGGGGAAAATAGACCTTGACATTTGGGAGTTACAGTTTCTGGGATTTATAGGTAAAACACAATCAAAGAGCATCCTGAACTCTTGCAACAATGGAATTGAACCAAACTTGGCATATTGAACTCTCATTACCAACAGAAAGTACTGAAAGGGTTTGCTTGGGAATTGACCTTGAGTTTGGAAGTTGTAGTTCACCTACACCCAGAGAGCACTGTGGACTCAAACAATGTTATGTTGTTGTTTGTTTTCTATCCAGAGTCACAATGTTGGAAGGAGGCTCACCACTTTAAGGTCCCTAAAACAGGCATGGGAAAACTTCGGCCCTCTGGGTGCTTTGGACTCCAACTCCCACCATTCCTAACAGCCTGAGGCCCTTTCCTACTTAAATGGCTGAGGGGGGGGGAGGAAAAGGGCCCGAGGCTGCTAGGAATGGTGGGAGTTGGAGTCCAAAACACCTGGAAGGTTCAAGTTTGCCCATGCCAGCTTTCGACAGAGACCTCTTCCTTCCCCTTCGCGTGACCCATGCGGCCGCTACTGCGCAGACTCGCCCCAGAACGAAGCGAGGCAAAGCGAGCAGAGCCTGAGTGGAGAAGAAAAAGTGTTTGGCAGGAGGGGGAAGAAAGAGGATTGGAGGTTCCCATTTCCCACGGCACACCTGATGATCGCCCACGGCACACTAGTGTGCCACGGCACACTGGTTGGGAAACACTGATATAGGGCACACACTGGGACTTTCATAAGAATTAGTCTCGCTAAAATCTACACAAACCCTGAAAGCTGAAAATCCGCCCTTTGGCTTTCTCCCACTTTTTGTTTATTATCTACTAGCTTGGGGACCCAGCGGTGCCCAGGTTATTTGAGAAAGGCATTGTGTGCCAAGGTTGGTCTTTGGTACTTCAAGTCCCATCATCCACGGTCCACCCTCCTCCAGCCTGCAGTAGATGATAGAGTGGGTCATGGAGGATCTGTGTGCCAAGTATGGTCATCAGTCATTGGATGAGGGTTGCAGCGGTCTTGGAAGGTGAGTGAAGGTACTTAAGTCCCATCCTCCTTGAAACAACATCAGGGTGTAGAGTGGGTCAAAGGGGCTCTGTGTGCCAATTTTGGTTTGTATTGGTCATTGGATGAGAGTTGTGTTGTTTTCCAGAAGTGAGTGAAGGTACTGCAAGTCCCATCATCCATGGTCCATCCTCCTTCAAACTGCAGCAGGATGTAGAGTGGGTCATGGGGGCTCTGTGTGCCAAGTTTGGGCCTGGTCTGTGATTTGTAGGGACTACAATGTTCTGTGGGAAGAGAATCGGGTGAAGGTACTGGAAATTCCATCATATGTGGAATATTCTTGCCATAAACCGCGCCAGGTTGTAAAGTGGGTCATTGGGCCTCTGTGTGCCAAGTTTGGTCCTGAGTTGTCATTGGTGTGGGCCACAGTGCTCTAAGGAAGTGAATTAAAGTACTGCAAGTCCCGTCATCCATGGTCCATCCTCCCTCAAACTGCACCAGGATGTAGAGTGCATCTTGGGGAATCTGTGTGCCAAGTTTGGTCTTGTTCTATCACTGTTGGGGGCCTAGTCAGGAAAATCAAGTTGAGGAAGCCTTACTGTCCATTCAGGCCCTAAACAATATCCCATGACCTGAGGCCTAGTCAGGAAAATCAAGTTAAGGAGCCTTTCCTTTTCCCTCTGTGTCACCTTAGAATGTTGGAATGCAGATAGCCAATGAGAGTCCTTTATGCAAATATTCCCTCAGTGGCAACCAATCCCCTCTGTCTGGTGCCTTAGAATGTTGGGAGTTCTGAGGCTGGCCAATCAGAGTCCTTTATGCAAATAATCCCACAGTGGCAACCAATCGAAACGCTGCCACATATTTCTCCGCACCTCCGCCCACAAACTCTGACTTTTATTATATACATAGATAGATAGATTGATATCTATATCTGGATGGCATTGATTTCGTTTTCTTGCCCTGGTGAAGGGAGTTGGACTGAATGGCCTTAAGTATTTTCTGTTCGTGTCAGGAAGGCATTGATTTCGTTTTCTTGCCCTGGTGAAGGGAGTTGGACTGAATGGCCTTAAGTATTTTCTGTTGGGCATAGGGGTTTCTGTGTGGGAAGTTTGCCCCAATTTTGTCATTGGTGGTGTTCAGAATGCTCTTTGATTGTAGGTGAACTATAAATCCCAGTAACGACAACTCCCAAACTCATCTGTGTTCATATTTGGGCATATGGAATATTCGTGCCAAGTTTGGTCCAGATCCATCATTGTTTGAGTCCACAGAGCTCTCTGGTTGTAGGTGAACTATAAATCCCAGTAACTACAACTCCCAAACTCAAGGTCAATGCCCACCAAACCCTTCCAGTGTTTTTTGTTGGTCGTGTTCTGTTTTTATTATAATAATTTTTATATTATTATATTATATTAATATAATTATATATATAATATACTATAATAATAAATAAAATAATAAAATGTAATAATAATAATAAATATATTAATATAATAATTAATGAATTATATATCTATAAGATTAGTGAGACTAATTCTTATGAAATATGGTCCTGTGTGCCAAGTTTGGTTGGTGGCGTTCAGAATGCTCTTTGATTGTAGGTCAACTATAAATCCCAGCAACTATAACTCCCAAATGACAAAACCAATTTTTTGAGTGATTGTCACTCCTTGGGTTAGTAGGTGTCCTGTGGCCAAATTTGGCAGCAATTCGTCCAGTGGTTTTTGAGTTATATTAATCCATGCTAAAACAGTGGATGTGGCTCTTAATATAAATTTTAGTTTATATTATTATAGTTTATTGGATAAATAACATTTGGCCAGTATTGCACCACCTGACATCTGCCAGGAAATTGTAGCCAGCAATGAAAGGACCAAGTCAGTGACATCTCTGGCCCATCCTCTGTTCAGATATCAGCCAGCATGCCAACGCCTTAAATCAAGAAACAGCTTCCGAGGATCTAGAGATACTCGCAGGTACACCTCAGCAAGCAAGAGTCCAAAAGTGGCAGCTGAAAACCTGGAACCTCAATCAATGGCTGAGGCCGGATGAGAGACTCTCCCCTGGACACACAGACGAGTGGACGACTTGGAAGGCGCTGAACAGACTGCGCTCTGGCACCGCGAGATGCAGAGCCAACCTTAAGAAATGGGGCCACAAAGTGGAGTCCTCGACATGCGAGTGTGCAGAAGAGCAAACCACAGACAATGCGGCCTGAGGCCTGGCACATGTACAATGGAGGACCTCCTTATAGCAACACCAGAGGCACTCCCAAGTGACCGGCTTCTGGTCAAAGGATCTTTAGTATTGTGGTTTGTTTGTGGTTTTTCTATATGTTGTAACTTTATTTCCAATTCACTTCTCACACAATAGGTAAATTATTAATATTATTATTACTAGCTTGGCGACTTGAGAAAGGCATTGTGTGCCAAGTTTGGTCCTTATCAGTTGTTTATTTGGCTTGCAGTGGTCTCGGGAAGTGAGTGAAGGTACTTCAAGTCCCATAATCCATGGTCTATCCTCCTCCAAATTGCATCAGGATGTAAAGTGGGTCATGGGGGCTCTGTGTGCCAAGTTTGGTCTTGATCAGTCATTGGATGAAAGTCGCAGCAGTCTCGGGAAATGAGTGAAGGTACCTCAAGTCCCATCATCCGTGGTCCACCCTCCTCCGAACTGCGCCAGAATGTAAAGTGGGTCATGGGGGCTTTGGGTGCAAAGTGTGGTCTTCCTCAATCACTGGATGATGTTTGGGATCTGAATTGGGTGAAGGTACTGCAAATCCCATCATTTGTGAGCCATCCTGCCGTAAACCGCACCAGGTGTGTAAAGTGGGCCATTGGGCCGCTGTGTGCCAAGTTTGGTCCTGATTCGTCATTGGTGTGGGCCACAGTGCTCTAAGGAAGTGAATTAAAGTACTGCAAGTCCCATCATCCATGGTCCATCCTCCCTCAAACTGCACCAGGATGTAGGGTGCATCTTGTCTCTGTGTGTGTGTGTGTGTGTCTGTGTGCCAAGTTTGGTCTTGTTCTGTCATTGTTGGGGGCCTAGTCAGGAAAATCAAGTTGAGGAAGCCTTGCTGTCAATTTTGGGCCTGGTCTGTGATTCATAGGGGCTACAGTGTTGTTTGGAAAGTGAATCAGGTGAAGGTACTGCAAATCCCATCATTCGTGGCCCATCCTGGCCTAAACCACACCAGGTTGTGAAGTGGGCAAGTGTGCCAAGTTTGGTCCTGATCCGTCATTGCTGTGGGCCGCAGTGACTGCCTGCCTGAGGCCTTTCCTTTCCCCTCTCCGTCACCTTAGAATGTTGGAATGTAGATGGCCAATCAGAGTCCTTTATGCAAATACTCCCTCAGTGGCAACCTATCCCCTCTGTCTGCTGCCTTAGAATGTTGAAGTGCTGAGCCTGGCCAATCAGAGTCCTTTATGCAAATACTCCCTCAGTGGCAACCAATTCCCTCTATCTGGTGTCTTAGAGTGTTGAAGTGCTGAGCCTGGCCAATCAGAGTCCTTTATGCAAATAATCCCACAGTGGAAACCAATCAAAACGCTGCCACATATTCCTCCGCACCTCCCGCCGCAAACACTGACTTTTATTATATACATAGATTATTGCTACTACTACTACTACTTTTTTGTGTCAGGAGTGACTTGAGAAACTGCGGAAATGGCTGTCTGCAAGGACATTGCCCCGGATGTTTTGATGTTTGACCATCCTTGTGGGAGGCTTCTCTCATGTCCCTGCATGGGGAGCTGGAGCTGACAGAGGGAGCTCATCCGCGCTGGCCAGATTCTGGTCAAAGGACATTTAATCTAATGCCAAGTTTTTTAAATACAATACAACGGTGCCCATGTTTTGCTTCTGATACAATAAATAAAATTCAGAGAAACTGTATTTCTCTTAAAGGACATTTTTATTTTACGCACTTTCTAGATTTCGAGAGCCTTTGGCTCCAAGAAGTCATAACAATGCCAAAAAAAAAAACCAACACCAAAGTGAACAGTATAAAGCTGAAATGTAAAAAAAACTTTGCACCTGTGACAGATAAATGTCCTGATATATATATATATATATATATATATATATATATATATATATACATATACACATACACACACACACACACACACACACACTAGCTGAACCCGGCACGCGTTGCTGTGCCCTATGTAGGTGATGCGAGAAAGTCTGGGTATGTAAGTTGTGGAAATGATGTGAGCATGTGTGTTCTGTGTATATATATGTGTGTGTATGTGTGTTTATAGTTGTATGTGTATGTGTGTGTTGATATTTGGGGGGTATGTGTGTTTGTGTTTTGGTATGTGTGTGTGCATGTATTTGTATGTGTATATTTGTGTGTGTATATATGTGTGTATATAGTTCTTGGTATGTGTGTATATATGTATATTTATCTGTGGGTTTTTTGTGTATGAATACGTGTATATATATATGTGTGTTTGTGTATGTATATGTGTGTATGTATGTGTGTATATGGAGATGTGCTGATATGTGTGTGTACATATGTGTATGTATTAGTGTGGATGTGTATGTATAGGTGTATATATATATGTGTTTGTATGTGGTTGTGTATTTATATGTGTTTGTATGTTTGTGTTTATATGTTGTTGTGTATATGTGTAGAGGAGGAGGCCGAAGAGGAGGCCGAAGGGGAACCGCGCGATCTCCCTCCCCCGCGGCCCTCTCCTCGGGCAGCGGAAGAGAGGCGGCAGAGGGCTCTCCTCCGCCGCCCGCCGCCTCCCTTCCGCTGCCCGAAGAGGACGCAGGGAGAGAGACGGCGCGGCTCCCCCGCGGCCTCGTCCCCGGGCAGCGGACGGGAGGCTGCGGGCGGCGGCGGAGAGCCCTCTGCTGCCTCTCGTCCGCTGCCCGAAGAGGAGGCCGAAGGGGAACTGGCAACCCTCTCCCTGCGGCCTCCTCCCGGGCAGCGGAAGAGAGGCAGCAGAGGGCTCTCCGCCGCTGCCCGCCGCTCCCTTCCGCTGGCCAAGAGGAGGCCACAGGGAGAGAGACGGCGCGGCTCCCCCGGCCCCATCCCCGGGCAGTGGAAGGGAGGCGGTGGGCGGCGGAGGAGAGCCCTCTTCCGCAATCGTTCTGGTGGGGTTTGGGCGCCATGTGCGCGGGAAGGGGGGGGTGTTTTTGAGCTGTTGTTTTGGGGTGAGTGTGTGTTTGTTGTTAGAGACAGTGGGGAGGGGAGTGGGGAAGTGCTTTGGGGAGACTTGGGTAGCGGCGTGGGTCTGTTTGGGGAGGGGCTTGTGCAAACGTTCTAAACCTTCGCTCTGGCAGCGGAGAGGGCCGGATGGGAATTCCGTTGCCCGTTTTTGGGGGTCGGTTTTTGGGGGTGTTGCGAGGTACCTAGGGCCTTGTTTTTCGGCGCTATAGGTACCTCGTGGTATGTTGTGGAAGGTTGTCGAGTTGTGTTTTTTCTGCGATGTGTAGTTGCTTTGTCTATATCAGTCATTGCACGTATGGATTCCCCCAGGCCTCTTCGAAGTTTGGTCTTTTTCTGCCATTGTTGGGAGCTGCAAAGTGTTTTGGCCTCAGGCCTTTGCCTTATCCCCCTCTGACAGTTTAGAGGGTCGGAATGTTCGTGTTGGCTGGCCAATAGAGGCGTTATGCAAATACTCCCTCACTGGCAACCAATCATGTTGTCAGAATGTAGAGGCCGGGAGCCAATCAGAATGCTGTCACATACATACATACAAACAAACAAACATATAAGCATTCCACTTTATTATATATAGAGATGGAGATGTCCACAGATATATAAACCACACTTGCCTAGTTTCCAACAGACCTCACAACCTCGGAGAATGCCTGCCATAGATGCAGGTGAAACGTCAGGAGAGAATGCTTCTGGAATATGGCCAGACAGCCCGGAAAACACATAAAACCCCAATTCAGTAGTTGACGGGCGTACAGGAACGGGAGCCCAACCTATAGATGGGGAGGAAGAGAACATTAAAATCAATTTATTTCAACGATAACCATCTTTATATCACATCTCTTAAAAGTCTGGCAATCCCGTATCTGTAGGATATATTCGTCGGACGTTGTGGGCTTCATCCTCCCACTAAATATAAGGAGTGGTAGCCGTATTTATTTATTTGAGATGTGTATCTCAAGGCATAGAAACGGTAACCAACAAGGCTCAACGCAATCAAGGAGGCCGCAATAAATAACGCTGTGAATTTTCAAAAAAATGGGTAATAAAACTCATCAATAAAGCGAGCCAAACAATGCGGAGATGCCAAAACTAACAGCAACCGGAGTCATAAAACAGCCCAGTCATGCTTTGGAAAAAGGAGAGGTTTTCAAAAACAGCCTGCGTACTTCAGAAATTTCCTTTATTGATTGGTTTTCTTTACATCCCATTCCCCCACTAAAATGCAGATGACAGCATGTAAAGAAACATGAAGAACAGTCGGTAAAACAAGGCAAGTTTGGACTAAAATCCCAAGCGGATTGGCTATGGATGAAGCAGGGGTAGGGAACCTACAGCTTGGGAGTCAGATGTGGCACTTTTCATGATTGCAGTAGCACCACAAAGGTTAGCACACAAAATAGAAATATAGAAGTAGTGTATTAATGTCGGGCATAAATCATATAACATTATAGTGTAACATACACATTTACCGTATCCACGGCGCAGTCTGGTAGAGACGTTATATAATATATTAAATATTATAATAAATATTATATTATATAAATAAATAAAATATACTAAATATAATATAATAAATATTATATAAATAAAATATACTAAATATAATATAATAAATATTATATCAACAAATAAAATATACTAAATATTATATAATAAATATTATATAAATAAATAAAATAGACTAAATATAATAAATATATCAATAAATATAATAAATATAATATAATAAATATAATATAATAAATATAATATAATAAATATAATATAAATAAAATAGACTAAATATAATATAATAAAATAAATATTATATAAATAAAATAGACTAAATATTATATAATAAATATTATATCAATAAATAAAATAGACTAAATATAATATAATAAATATTATATCAATAAATAAAATAGACTAAATAGAATATAATATAATACATATTATATAAATTAATAAAATAGACTAAATATAATAAATATTATATAAATAAAATATACTAAATATAATATAATAAATATTATATCAATAAATAAAATAGACTAAATATAATATAATACATATCATATAAATAAATAAAATAGACTAAATATAATAAATATATCAATAAATATAATAAATATAATATAATAAATATAATATAATAAATATTATATAAATAAATAAAATATACTAAATATTATATAATAAATATTATATCAATAAATAAAATAGACTAAATATAATATAATATAATAAATATTATATCAATAAATAAAATAGACTAAATATAATATAATATAATACATATTATATAAATAAATAAAATAGACTAAATATAATAAATATTATATAAATAAAATATACTAAATATAATATAATAAATATTATATCAATAAATAAAATAGACTAAATATAATATAATACATATCATATAAATAAATAAAATATACTAAATATAATATAATAAATATATCAATAAATAAAATATAATAAATAAAATAAAATATAATAAATAAAATATAGTAAAAATATATAAGTAAATTACGTAATATAGATAAGGGAGCTCCAGACAAGAAACACTCATGGACGACTAATCACCTCTCAACAAAGGATGCCCCCAGGCAGTAAAAAGCCACATCTTGAAAATCGCTAATGTGGTTCAGACGCACACACACACACACACAAACACACACACACATATCGAGCGGGAAGCTAGCATGCCAAAAAATCAGGCCAGAGGTGTGTTTTTATGGCAGAGTCGTAAACCCGCAAAATTAGTGGCCGAGAATGGAAATTCTGACACACTCGCGGTATTAATAGTAGGAACAAGGGGCGGCTTTTTGGAAAAGGCCTACAAGGCCCCCTGAGTCAAATATGAGTTTGCAGTGGGACGGAAAGTGAGGGAAGAGACCATACCCCTTATTGGAAGTGAGGAGTGGAAGATAGCTTGGCACATGAGTGAGTTCTGGATACGAAATGCTCCCTTGGCCATGGCACCCATTGGGAAGCCATGATACCCACTGAGTAGCTACAAAACTGATTGGGTAGCCACAAAATCCATTCTGGTCAAAGGACGTTTAATATAATGCCAAGTATTTTAAATACATTACAACTGTACTTTTGGTTTGCTCCGGATACGATAAACAACATATATTGTCTAGTATGTTGATGTGATTTTACCTGTATTTTATGTGGTTATGGCACTTGTATGTGCTTCTGTAAGCCGCCATGAGTCCTTTTTGGGAGATGGTGATGGGATATAAATAGAGTATTATTATTATTATTATTATTATTATTATTATTATTAGTCGTGCCAGGAACGACTTGGGAAACTGCGAGTCGCTTCTGGTGTGAGAGAATGGGCCGTCTGCAAGGACGTTGCCCAGGGGATGTTGCCCGGATGTTTTGATGTGTTACCCTCCTTGTGGGAGGCTTCTCTCATGTCCCTGCATGAGGAGCTGGAGCTGACAGAGGGAGCTCACCCGTGCTCTCCCCGGATTCAAACCTGCGACCTGTTGGTCTTCAGTCCTGCCAGAACAAGCCAGGGCATGTTGCCCGGATGTTTTGATGTGTTACCATCTTTGTGGGAGGCTTCTCTCATGTCCCTGCATGAGGAGCTGGAGCTGACAGAGGGAGCTCACCCGTGCTCTACCCGGATTCAGACATGCAACCCATCAGTCTTCAGTCCTGTGCCACCAGAGGCTCCATTATTGTTGTTGTTGTTATTATTATTGCTATTATTATTATCTATATTTTTAATTATGTTAATCCCACAAACGAACATTACATTTTTATTTATATGGATAATAATAATCTTTTTTAGTTATGTTAATCCCAAAAAATGAAGATTACATTTTTATTTATATAGATAATAATGATAATCATCTATATAAATAAAAATGTAATATTCGTTTGTGGGATTAACATAACTCAAAAACCACTGGATGAAATGACACCAAATTTGGACACAAGACACCTCTCAGGCCAACGAGTGACCATCTTTTTTATTATTTATTTATTTATATTTATTTATTTAATTATTTTAAATAATAAAAACACTGAAAAACACAGAAGAGACTTAAAAAGCCAAAAAACAAAAATTACAACACATGTGCAAAACCACACACATATATACATACAAGCACACACCTATCAGGCCAACGAGTGACCATCCTTTTATTATTTACTAGCTTGGGGACCCGGCCCTGCCCGGGTTATTTGAGAAAGGCATTGCGTGCCAAGGTTGGTCTTTATCAGATGTTTACGTGGCTTGCAGTGGTCTCAGGAAGTTAGTGAAGGTACTGCGAGTCCCATCGGCCATGGTCCATCCCCCTCCCAACAGCACCAGGATGTAGAGTGGGTCATGGGGGCTCTGTGTGCCAAGTTTGGTCTTGATCAGTCAGTGGCTGAGGGTAGCAGCGGTCTGGGGAAGTGAGTGGAGGTACTTCAAGTCCCATCATTCATGGTCTGTCCTTCTTCAAACTGCACCAGGATGTAGAGTGGGTCATGGAGGCTCCGTGTGCCAAGTTTGGTCTTGTTCTCTCATTGTTTGGGGTCGCAAAGGGGTCGCGAAGTGTTTTGGCCTTAAACTCCCACCATGCCTGACTGCCTCAGGCCTTTTCCTTACCCCCTCTGCCACTTTAATAATAATAATAATAATAATAATAATAAATTCGACTTGCTATACCGCTCTCTCTGGTGCCCAGAGCGGTTTACAGAAAGAGGGTAAGCCAACCCAACAAATACATTAAAAACACAGTTAAAACACATTAAAACAATTTAAAACCCCCCAATAAAACAATTAGCAGTGTCCGAATGTTCGTGTTGGCGACTGCCTCAGGCCTTTGCCTTATCCCCCTCTGGCAGTTTAGAGTGTCGGAATGTTCGTGTTGGCTGGCCAATTAGAGTCGTTATGCAAATACTCCCTCACTGGCAACCAATCATGTTGTCAGAATGTAGGGGCCGGGAGCCAATCAGAATGCTGCCACATACATACATACCCATAAACATACAAACATTCCGCTTTATTATATATAGAGATTTATTTATTTATTTTAAATAATAAAAACACTGAAAAACACACTTAGAAAGCCAAAAAAACAAAAATGATAATGCATGTGAAAAACTACACACACACACACACACACACACACACACACAAGCACACATATACACAAATATATATATATAGACACGTATACACAGACAAACAATACACATATACACAGACTGGGCCACAACAACGCATGGCAGGGGACGTATAAAATAATAAAATAATTATAAAATAATTAAATATAAATAGTATAAGATAATTAAAAGCAACAGGGAAAACTCTATCTTGACACTTATTAGCCTTAAAGAGTCTTTTCTCAAGACAGGTTTCTTCAATAGCACCTTGTTTTATCGTAGAGGAGGCCCAGGTGGCGCAGCGGGTTAAACCGCTGAGCTGCTGAACTTGCTGACCGAAAGGTCAGTGGTTCGGATCCGAGGAGTGGGGTGAGCTCCCGCTGTTAGCCTCAGCTTACAGTCCAAAAACATGCAAATGTGAGCAGATCAATAGGTACCGTGTCGACGGGAAGGTAACAGTGCTCCATACAGTCATGCTGGCCACATGATCTTGGAGGCGTCTATGGGCAACACCAGCTCTTCAGCTTAGAAATGGAGAGGAGCACCAACCCCCGAGACTCAATGTCAAGGGGAAACCTACCAACCTCATGTGGCAAAGATGCTATTGTACATCTGAAAGAAGGGTGTCTTCAAGGGGAGATTCCTTTCCTTGCGCCTTCAAAAATAATTCTCAAGCTTTGCACGCAGCTGAGCATCCGTGGGATGCATCTGCATCTGAAGCCAAGTTCCTCGAGTCCGCCAGACACCGATAAGTGTGTACCTTGGGCCATGTCTAGACGGAAAAATGGCAGCTCCCACCCCACAGCGGTCAGTATCTGACAGGGATGTGGCCAGATGTGAGCAGAGGTTCATGTGTGGCAGGGCCGGAGGGGGCTTGGGTTTCAGCCCCTCCAAATCTTTCGTCAAAGGCGTTAGTCTTCTGAACTTGCGGTAACCCTACGAACATTGCCAAGCCGACCAGCCTTCCAAAAATGACCGCTTTCTTTAGGGCCAGTTGTGGCTGGAAGGAGAAACCCTAATTTATTCAACGTGCAGAAAGGGGGGGGGGGCACCAAGGCACAAACTGGGAGGCAAGGGAGGAATTCGCTTGGCATGTCAACGCCAACTTGCTGAATTGTGTACTTTCAGACTCAAAAGAATGTAATGCAGGTTGACTTTGCAAAGGTCTGATTTTGTCCTCAAAGATATCTGTGCAAAACTGTGAGCGCATTTCTCAAATTGGGGTCGGGACCCCTGGGGGGGGGGGGGTCAGAGGGGTCGGCAAAGACCATCAGAAAACACAATATTTTCTGATCGTCATGAAGGTTCTGTGTGAGAAGTTTGGCCCAATTCTATCGTTGGTCGGATCCGAGAATTCTCTTTGATTGGAGGTGAACTATAAATCCCAGCAACTACAACTCCCAAATGTCAAGGTCTATTTCCCCCACCAGTATTCGCATTTGGGCGTACTGAATATTCGTGCCAGGTTTGGTCCAGATCCATCATTGTTTGAGTCCACAGTGCTCTCTGGGTGTAGGTGAGTGTTGGGCAGGAGGGGGAAGAAAGGGCGCGAAAAGGAAGGGGGAGGAAGAGGTCTCTGTCGAAAGCTGGCATGGGCAAACTTGGACCTTCCAGGTGTTTTGGACTCTAACTCCCACCATTCCTAGCAGCCTCAGGCCCTTTTCCTTTTTCCCCCTCAGCCACTTAAGCAGGAAAGGGCCTCAGGCTGTTAGGAATGGTGGGAGTTGGAGTCCAAAGCACCCAGAGGGCAGAAGTTTTCCCATGCCTGTTTTAGGGACCTTAAAGTGGTGAGCCTCCTTCCAACATTGTGATTCTGGATAGAAAACAAACAACAACATAACATAACATTGTTTGAGTCCACAGTGCTCTCTGGGTGTAGGTGAACTACAACTTCCAAACTCAAGGTCAATTCCCAAGCAAACCCTTTCAGTACTTTCTGTCGGTACTGAGAGTTCAATATGCTATGTTTGGTTCAATTCCATTGTTGCAAGAGTTCAGGATGCTCTTTGATTGTGTGTTAACTATAAATCCCAGAAACTGTAACTCCCACATGTCAAAGTCTATTATGTCAAAGTGTTCACATTTGGGCATATTTATTTATTATTTCAATTTAATGGATCGCCCTTCCCGAAGCTCATGCCAAGTTTGGTCCTGATCCAACATTGTTTGAGTCCACAGTGCTCTCGGGATATAGGTGAACTACAACTCCAAAACCCAAGGTCAATGCCCACCAAACTCTTATAGCATTTTCTCTTGGTTATGGGAGTTCTGTGTGGGAAGTTTGTGTCTTTCTGCCATTCCTGCCAGGATATCTATGTTGTGTTCATCGAAACAGGCCCAGGTTTCACACTGAGTGTATAAATACATTTAAAAACATATTAACTATATGTATTACTGTGTTAGAGTGCCATTTGGTGTCATTTTGGTTGGTGGTGTGCCCCAGGATTTTGTAAAGGTAAAAAAAAGTGCCGCGGCTCAAAAAAGGTTGAAAAACACTGGACTAGATGGCCCTTAGGGGCCCCTCCCAGCTCTGAAAGGCTACGATTCCTTTGGCCCAAAGAGAGGTAAAGAAGAGCCTCCAAAGGGCACCCACTTAGAAGATAAGGAAAGAGAGATATCTCCCATCTGGAACGAGTTTTCCACCCTTTCCCGGGGAGGGGAAGAGGGTAATCCCTGCTTCTCGGTCCGCCTTCCGCGCAGATTTAAGGGCCGAAACCTCAGGAGATGCTGGGCCTTAGAAGTCACAGCCGGTGAGTTTCACAATGATGCGGCTAATGTGTCAGAACTTGTAAAAGAGCTCTTAGTGGTAGACCTCCATTTAGAGCCAAGGCGGAAACGGGCTTTAAACGGTCCTGGCTTTAATATCTCGTCCATTACACCGGAGCAAGGCCTTGTAAAGAGTCAATTATGGGATACTTCTGATTTGACCCACATGCCGGGGGGGAAATCCGCTCCTTTGCCTTTAAACCCAGCTAGTAAGTGTCCTGCTTGAATCATTAGCGACACTTTTTCTTTGATCACATTGATTTGCTTTGTTATTCTTCCATGTTAATTTGGAACTTAATCCAGGACTGGCTTTAATCTCCGCTTTCAGAAACGATGCTTGCGTTCTTTTTAATTAGCAACCCCGAAATACCATGTGACCACCAAGACTTTTTCGTCTTCGGGAAAATTAGCTTTTGCACCTCGTGCGAATCCTATCAGAGGGAAGCCAACGCAAAGCATAAACATCCCAAAACTAATGTTTATCAAAAAAAAAAAAGAAATGCAAAACTCGTTTCGGATGTAGGGGACGAATCTAATTGCCTTCCGAAAATTTATGGAAAAATTTCAAAATTCGTAAAAATTCCGAAATTTCAAAATGACTTCGTTAATGGCGGACATGCATGTTTAACCCAGATTAGATGCGGGATTTCTTCCCTCCACATGAGATCTGGGGGAAACGCGGGTTTCCTCCAGATCTCATGCGGAAGGATGTTATTCCACGCAGGGGCGGATTGAACGGTATGCGAAGTAAGCAGCCGCTTAGGGCGCCACGTGGTCAGGGGCGCATCCGGCAGCCAGGTTCCGCGCATGCGCCATTGCTGCACCGCGACTCCAGGCAGGCCCGGATTAACAGTTTTTTGCGCCCTAGGCCACACTTTGGAATTACGCCCCCTGTAAGCCAACCTCTACCGCAACCCCCACCTCTCTCTCTCCCTCACCCCCCCCCCCGCCTCGCGCTGCCGCATCCTTCCCGTCCTGTGCCAATGGGGCTGAGGGGAAAGGTGTGAGCGCGCTGTCACTGAAGAGAAGGGAACGGGCTCCTTTGTGTGGCGAGGAGCGAGTTCGTTATCCCTCAGGAAGGAGGCAGAGGAGGGCGAGCGAGTGCCGCAGAGCCGAGGCCCAAAGGGACGTGGAAAGCCGGGCTGAGTCCAGAACATGCTCTTCGTCCGGGCAGCGGTTTCAGAGGCGTCCCCACGTGCGGCTCATGGCCCAGCGGCTGCAGAGAGTTGGGGCTTTCCTCTGCCTCAGGCTCGCCTCCAGGCATCCATGCCGCACACCGCCCTTCTTTCCCGCGGCCTCCTCTTCCCTCAGCAGCCTGCGAAGGAAGCCGCTCCGAGCCAGGCCAGGCCAGGCGCCCCCTCCCCTCAGGCGCAGAAGCTGAGAAGCAGCGGCGTAGATGGATGGGCTGAGGCTGTTGCGGTGAGCACGACCGCTGCCTCCGCGGAGCCCGGCCTTGGCTCTGCCTCCTTTTGGGTACCAGGCGGCAGGAGCCAATTGCAATGGGATTTTTTATTATTTTATAACAGGTCCGTGATCTGTGCCCCCCCCAGCTTGCGCCCCTAGGCCACGGCCTAGGTTGGCCCTATGGGTAATCTGGGCCTGACTCCAGGTGGTCGGAGTTGTGAATTGCACTCCATGAGGCCGAAAAAGAGGAACGTTTTGCAGCCGGAGGCAGGAGGTTTAAACACCCAGATTGGTCGCGGGATAACATCCCTCTGCATGAGACCTGGGAGAAATGCAGAGGGATGTTATCTCATGTGGAGGGATGTCATCCGAGCGCCAGAGGCTGGCGAAGGAGGAGGGCGAGCACTCCACCCAGGAGGTCCGGCGAACCCTTTTCGAAAATGGCGGACGCGGCTTCAAAAAGGGCATTTTACTTCCGGGTCCCTTAAATCGTGTCGAAAGCGGTTTTTAAACGAATTTAATCCGAATTAATGAGCATTCCGACAGACCTAACCTAGTTAATATGTGAATCCATTCTCAAGTGGGCTGTGAATACATTAAGATGGCTGGAGAGCTTTCTACACCTCGGCTCCATTATTGGTCAAAAGGATCGGATGAACTCTTGGAACTGTGAAGAAAGTGGGAGATATCGGCAAGCGGAAAGATGTCCCACTGAATAGCAACCTAAGAATCATCCATGCCACATGGGTTAAACCCTTGTGCCGGCAGGACTGAAGACCAACTGGTCGGAGATTCGAATCCAGGGAGAGTGCGGATGAGCTCCCTCTGCCAGCTCCAGCTCCCTATGCGGGGACATGAGAGAAGCCTCCCACAAGGAGAGTCAAACATCTGGGCAACGTCCTTCCAGATGGCCATTTCTGCAGTTTCTCAAGTCACTCCTGACTCGAAAAAGTAATGATAATAATAATAATAATATACTTATTGTGTAAGAATTGAATTGGAAATATAGTTACAACGTAACATAAACAAACCACAATACTAAATACAAAGTGGAGTCCACGACATGTGACTCACATGACCACCCATTACAATGCAACCACAGACCACTCATTACAATGCAACCTGAGTCCTGTCACATGCAACATATATAGCAACACCAAAGGCACTCCTAGTAGCCAGCTTCTAATCAAAGGACATTTAGTATAATGCCAAGTTTGGAAACTTTGTGTTTTTTAAATACATTACAACTGTCTTAGTGCGAGAGCCCTCAGACTCTAAACTATCTAGTCCGTGAGCTGCTTTTTGCTGACGATGCTGCCCTTGTCGCCCATTCAGAAGCAGCCCTGCAGCGCCTCACGTCCTGCTTTGCGGCAGCTGCAGAGCTGTCTGGGCTGGAAGTCAGCCTGAAGAAAAGGGAAGTCCTCTACCAGCCCGCACCACAGGAAGAACACCACCATCCCCACGTCAGCATAGGCACATCTGTGCTTAAGTCCGTTCAGCAGTTCACCTCCCTGGGAAGCATAATCTCTTCAGACGCCAAGATTGATAAAGAGATAGATCACAGATTAGCAAAAGCATAGAGTGCATTTGGAAGGCTTCACAAAAGAGTCTGGAGCAACAAACGCCTGAGGCAAAGCACCAAAATCAGTGTGTACAGAGTTATCGTACTGTCTGTTCTCCTATATGGGTCTGAAACGGGTCACCTATCGCCAACACCTATGGCTCCTCGAACGTTTTCATCAGCGCTATCTTCGCACAATCCTAAATATACACTGGACCGACTATGTGACGAATGTTGCTGTCCTTGAGCAAGCAGGGATCACCAGCATTGAGGCCATGCTATTGAGAACACAGCTGCGCTGGGCAGGGCACGTCTCTAGGATGGAGGACAACCGCCTCCCAAAGATACTAATCTATGGTGAACTTGCCACAGGTCATCGTAAGAGAGGCACCCCCAAAAAGAGATATAAGGACTCCCTGAAACAACATCTCAGGCTCAGCCAGATTGATCACCAACAATAGTCCACCCTGGCCTCACATCGGGAGGCATGGAGACACACTATCCACAATGCTGCGGCCTCTTTCGAGAAGACATGCCGAACGGGTCTCAAAGAGAAACGACAACACAGAAAGAACTGCAACTTGGAAACAACATCAGCCAAGGAGACTTTCTGCTGTGCTTTCTGCAACCGAACTTGCCTAGCTCAGATTGGCCTTTTTAGTCATCAATGCGCTTGTAAAAAGCGTGGGATGAGTCCTTCCTAAGAATCTTCGTCCGCGAAGTAATGCCGAGAGAGACAGACAACTGTACTCTTAGTTTGCTCCTGATAGGATAAATAATTACAAACAGGTACATGCAGCTTCAGGGTGGGGTGGGGTGGTGCTTGTAGCAGGATGGATCTGGCATATCTCAGTGGGAGAATTAAGGTCCGGACGACCTCTGCTGTCCAGACAAAGTACTGTCAACTAACCCCTTACGAGGTCCTTTGCTCTCAATAGACACCAAACGAGTTCATTTTCCAAATGTTTACAAATCAGGTCAACAAAAAACCAAAAGCGGATTCATCGGACCAATTCAGTTAATCAGATGGACAAACCCACAAAAGGCTTTTTTTCTTTTTACATTCAGGATTGAGAATACAAAAATTCAAATGAGGGAGAAGCGGTGGACTTGGACCCCAAATGCCACACACACCAAAGCAGACAGAAATCCTCTTTTTTCGATTTGGAAAAAAAAGTATTTCCTTCTCCAAAACGTTTCACAGCGAGCAATTTAAGAAATGAATCGCTGCTCCTGAGAAGCAATTCGCCATTTGCAAATTGTCAAAGAAAGGGTAGAATCCAACTGTTAGAAGGGATCTGTGTTTGTTTGTTTATTTGTTTGTTTACCCTATTTATAATATAATGCGAACTATATTGATTGTACTGTTTTATTGTTTGCTGCTATGGTGTTTTATTGATGTGTTATTGGGCTTGGTCTCATGTAAGCTGCCCCGAGTCCCCTTGGGGAGATGGTGGCGGGGTATAAATAAAGTTTTATTATTATTATTATTAATTATACCCCGCCTTTCTCTACCCAAGGGTACTCAAGGCGGCTTACAACAAAGGCAGTTATCCAATGCCTTAGAACAGTGTTTTCCAACTGGTGTGCCATGGCACACTAGTGTGCCGTGAGTGATCATCAGGTGTGCCGTGGGAAATGGGAACCTCCAATCCCCTTTCTTCCCCCTCCTGCCGAACACTTTTTCTTCTCCACTTGGGCTCCCTTCTTCCCAGCCTCGCTCTGCTCGCTTTGCCTCGCTTTGCTCTGGGGCGAGTCTGCGCAGTAGCGCCTGCACAGGTCACGTCTTCCTCCCTCCCCCTCCCCTCCTGAACACGCTCACGCTGCCCCCTCGGATCAAAATGTTGGCAGAAGCAGCAGTGGAGAAGGAAAAGTAAGTGTTCGGCAGGAGAGGGAAGAAAGGGCGTGGAGGGGGAGGAAGAGGTCTCTGTCGAAAGCTGGCATGGGCAAACTTGGATCTTCCAGGTGTTTTGAACTCCAACTCCCACCATTCCTAGCAGCCTCAGGCCCTCCCCCCCTCAGTCACTTAAGCAGGAAAGGGCCTCAGGCTGTTAGGAATGGTGGGAGTTGAAGTCCAAAGCACCCAGAGGGCCGAAGTTTTCCCATGCCTGTTTTAGGGACCTTAAAGTGGTGAGCCTCCTTCCAACATTGTGATTCTGGATAGAAAACAAACAACAACATAACATAACATTGTTTGAGTCCACAGTGCTCTCTGGGTGTAGGTGAACTACAACTTCCAAACTCAAGGTCAATTCCCAAACAAACCCTTTCAGTACTTTCTGTTGGTAATGAGAGCTCAATATGCCAAGTTTGGTTCAATTCCATTGCTGCAAGAGTTCAGGATGCTCTTTGATTGTGTGTTAACTATAAATCCCCAAAACTATAACTCCCAAATGTCAAGGTCTATTTCCCCCAAATTCCATCTGTGTTCACATTTGGGCATATTGAGTATTCATGCCAAGTTTGGTCCTGATCCATCATTGTTTGAGTCCACAGTGCTCTCTGGATATAGGTGAACTACAACTCCAAAACTCAAGGTCAATGCCCACCAAACTCTTATAGCATTTTCCCTTGGTCATGGGAGTTCCATGTGGGAAGTTTGTGTCTTTCTGCCATTCCTGCCAGGATATCTATGTTGTGTTCATCGACACAGGCCCAGGTTTCACACTGAGTGTATCAATACATTTAAAAACATATTAACTATATGTATTACTGTCTTAGAGTGCCATTTTGTGTCATTTTGGTTGGTGGTGTGCCCCAGGATTTGGTAAATGTAAAAAGTCTGCCGCAGCTCAAAAAAGGTTGAAAAACACTGCCTTAGAACACATACACAATTCCAATAACATTAAAAATAAATTAAAATTAATACATATTAAGCACTGCAAAACATTACTTTCAATATTAAAATCACACCATCCATAAGTCCAAAGCCATTCCATAGTCATTACACATACTCCAAATCTGTTATTGTACTGTACTATTCTCCAAGAGCCTGATCCCAACCCAAGTTTATTACTTTCCTTCTGAAGGCAAGAAGGGAGGGGATTGGTCTAATATCACTGGGGAGGGAGTTCCACAGCTGAGGGGCCACCACTGAGAAGGCCCCGTCTCTCATCCCCGTCAGACGCACCTGCAAAGAAGGTGGGATCGAGACCAAACAATCTCTGATTGCTAGATGGTTCATAGGGAGAAATACGTTCAGACAGGTAAGCTGAGCTAGAACTGTTTTTATAGGCCAAAGCCAGCACTTTGAATTGTGCTCGGTAGCAGACCGGCAGCCAGTGCAGCTGACGTAGCAGGGGGGTTGCATGCTCCCTGTACGTCACTCCAGTGAGCAACGTGGCTGCTGCCCACTGGACTACTTGGAGCTTCCGAACAGTCTTCAAGGGCTGCCCCACATACAGCATATGGCAGTAGCCTATACAGGATGTAACAAGAGCATGTACCACTATGGCCAAGCCAGACTTCCCAAGGTACGAGCGCAACTGGTGCACAAGTTTTAATTGTGCAAATGCTCCCTTGGCCACCGCCGAAACATAGGGTTTCAGGCTCAACGATAAATCCAGGCTGTGAACCCGTGCCTTTAAGGCAGGGTGGGCAATTATTTTTTCCAAGGGGCCACACGAGAGCCAAAAAATATTATGGAGGGCCACACCTAAAGGTGGAACTACATTCTAATCTACATTATTTATTTATTTATTTACTATATATTACACATCATTAATATTAACATATTAATATATCAAGAAATATTCATGTATTATTAGTATTAATATCATAATTATTATATTATAGTATATATATAGACATTATAATATATTGAAATTATAATATAATATAACTTTATATTATATTATTTATTATATTTTTATTATAAAATTATTATAAAATAATAATAAAAACCACTAAAATAAAATAAAATTTAATTCAAGAAGGCAAGGTGCGAATCAAGATGGAATGGCCCAATGGACCCAGCCCAGCGGATGGCAAAGCGGACCCAGCTGCCGCCGCAGCAGAGGAGAGCAGAGCAGCAGGCAATCAGAGGCTGCAGGCCTCTGCCGGCTCTCACCCCCAGCTGTTCCCCAGCTGATGGCCCTGCTATGGAGTGCCTGCCATCCCTGGAGGCGATCCGGGCCAGCAGGGGGAGCAGTCGGCGATCTGAGGCGGCTGATCGCCTTGGCGACCTGGAAGACGATCAAGTCTTCCAGGTCGCCAGGGAAATCAGCCGCCGTAGGTTGCCGAATGCTCCCACTGCAGCCCCAGATCTCCTCCAGGGATGGCAGGCACTCCAAAGCCGCCAATCCTCTGGCCTGTCTGCTGACACAGGCCCCACAGAGCCCGCGATCGGATGGCGGCAGCGGCACCCCTTCCTCTTGGCCCTGCCCCCAAAGCCCTTCTCCCTGGGCTGGACAGAATCGGCTGCCGGGCCGCATCGGGCCCGCGGGGCGGAGGTTGCCCACCCCTGCTTTAGAGGGAGTGTAACATCCAACACAGTCTGTAACCCTATGCCCTGCTTGGCCTTGAGACTGACCAGGAGGACCTCTGTCTTGTCTGGATTCAGTTTCAATGTGTTCCCTCTCACCCAGACCCTCACCAGTTCAGGACTGAACAGCCTTCTTAGCAGCAGGTGGAAAGGTGTGATAGAGCTGAACATCATCTGCGTACTAATGTAAAACAATACATCTTGGATTCGCAGTCTCGCTTGGGACTCAACTGTCCAAGGAAAACTTTCTAAACTTGCGGGGAGATTTATTGCTTCAGAGATGGGGAATGCCAAGGCAGGACCAAGAACATTAACATTTCCCTTTACTGTTTGTTTACAACAGTTCGGCACCAAGAAAAAACACATTGGTGGAAAGTTTTATACTGGTCTGGCTTAGAATTGGAGATTTTGTGGGTCCCCATTAGGCTTGAGCGTGGATCCGTTTTTAGTTGATTCCTTCGGCTAATCCGGCTTCTTTGGGTTGTTCGGGTGCCCGTAACAGCAAGGGCCCAGATGTTACGGATTCTAGTCTGTAATGGGACCACGTGGCAGCGATCTCGACTCTACTTCCTGTTATTCGGCACCACAAAGGGGATCCCCGTAAGTTTCCCATTGCCACCTAGCTGCACTTTTTGGCTACGGACCGAAAACAGCTATCCAGCTACCTGCCCGTTTTCAAGAGGCGCACGAAAACGGCTACGAGGGTCTATCAGTGTCCAGCCAGCAGAAACAGATCAAGGTTCATTCGAAATGCACAAGCCTAATCTCCATATCTGTAACGAGGACAAACTGCCACGTGCGATGCCACCACCAGAAACCATGGATAGAGTCACCAGCCAAACACTTCCTTCATTATCTCAAAAGGTTTTAGAGGAGATTGAGGAAGAGGAAGGACTGAACCTCCCCCAGGAATGATGCCGCTTAAGTATTAACGCTAATCTCCGTCCCAAAATAGTCCCCTTCGCCCATCACTGTGTCAAGTGGTAAGAAGACCTCAACGGGCCCTGGCACACGTACCTGCCTTTTGCACCGGAGATGGAAACGTTATCGCCCCAATTTCACAGCCAGAATAAGACAGGCTGAGCGAGATATTAAGGACTTAGCGAAGATGGCGGATTCTCACGTTTCCATTTTGCGACCTCCCTCTTCCAACGCAATACTCCTGCTTTTTTCTCAATTCATCCGCAAGCATCTATCGCTTGAGTTCGAGAAATGTCATCCTTGCTACCCCTCCATCCAGGCCCGGATTAACCCCTTTTTGCACCCTAGGCCACACTTTGGAATTACGCCCCCAAACCAACCTCTACCGCACCCCCCTCCCCACATTCCTTCTTTCCACTGCCCGGCAGCGGCCCCGGGGGCTTCCCTTCCTTCCTTGACTCAAGGAAGGAGGGTGGGAGGAGGAGGCGGAGGGAAGCCCCGCCCCGGGGCCGCTGCCGGGCATGCGCAGCAGCGGCGGGGGGGGCTTCCTTTCCTTCTTCCTCGTTGCTCGCGCCCTCCTTCCTTGACTCTAGGAAGGAGGGCAGGAGGAGGAGGAGGCAGAGGGAAGCCCCACCCCCGGGGCCGCGGCCGGGCATGCGCGGCAGGAGGGCGCAAGGGCCTCTGCCTCCTCTGCCATGTTCCTGGGTGCCGCACACGTGCATGCCCGGCAGCGGCCCCGGGGGCTTCCCTCCGCCTCCTCCTCCTCGCGCCCTCCTTCCTTGACAAGGGGGCGATGGCAAGGGGGCGCGCCATTCCCTCCTCCTCCGCCCCCTCGCAGCGCTCTCCCCCGGCCCTGCCCTGAGAGAGAGAGTCATCTCTATGCCGCGCGTTGCGGTTTTGTTTCAATTTTTTTTGGTCCATGAACTGCGCCCCCCTCGGCTTTGCGCCCCTAGGCCATGGCCTAGGGTGGCCTTATGTGTAATCCAGGCCTGCCTCCATCTCTCTTGTTCTCACACGAGGAGAACTGGAAGGGACCACAAGGACCATCTAGCTCAACCCCGCTGCCCTGAAAAATACACAACTAAAGCACCACTGAAAGATGTCCATTCAATCTCTGTTTAAAGACCTCCAAAGCTGACCACAGGAAAGGAAGGAGATTCCACCTGAACATGAGGAAGAACTTCCTAACTGGGAGAGCTGTTCAGCAGTGGAACTCTCTCTCTCTCTCTCTCTCTCTCTCTCTCTCTCTCTCTCTCTCTCTCTCTCTCTCTCTGCCCTGGAGTGTGGTGGGAGCTCCTTCTTTGGAGGCTTTCAAGCAGAGGCTGGGTGGCCATCTGTCGTGGCTGCTATGCTTAGGATTTCCCATGGCAGAATGGGGTTGGACTGGATGGCCCACCAGGTCTCTTCCGACTCTAGGATTCTGTGAACACCAAGAGTGAAAAGCTATCAAGAAAAAGGCTCCAATATTATGTCCTTCAGACCCAGCCTCTTTTCTTTTTAGGAAGATGACCAACCAGAAACACAACCAGAGTCATCCCGAAACTTCTCCAAGTTCTTCCTTGGTCACATCCAGGGTGTGATGGAGGCTCCTTCTTTGGAGGCTTTCAAACAAAGGCTGGGTGGCCATCTGTCAGGGCTGCTTTATTTATTTATTTATTGTTGGGCTTCTATGCCGCCACTCCCGGGTGGCTCGGGGCGGCTCACAAGCGCCGGATAAAACAGAATAAAACAACATATCAAACAATTAAAACACGGCGAATAGAACACATTATGACACAACGAAGTTAAAAACCTGGTGTGTGGGCACAACACCAGAGGTAACGGATACAAGCATGACGGGCTATGCACAGGCAAAACCTACAGGTCAAAAGCCTGCTGGAATAAGTATGTCTTGCAAGCCCGTCTAAAAGGAAGCAAATCCTGGATGGTGCGCAATTCAGCGGGGAGGGCATTCCACAACGTGGGCGCAATGACGGAAAATGCCCTCCTACGAGTTGCTGTCAATCTCGTCAAATTCGCAGAGGGGACATCCAAGAGGTTGGTACCTTCCAACCGCAGTGATCTCGTAGGGCAGTATGGGGAGAGACGGTCCCTCAGATACGCTGGCCCCAGGCCGTGCAAGGCCTTAAAGGTGAGAACCAACACTTTGAAGGTGATCCGGTGCTCGATTGGAAGCCAGTGCAGATCCTGCAAGGCGGGTGTTATGTGACTACCAGCTGGGGTGCCAGACAGGAGTCGGGCGGCAGAGTTCTGCACCAGCTTGAGCTTCCGGGTCACCGACAGAGGAAGGCCAACGTAGAGTGCGTTACAGTAGTCCAGTCTCGAGATGACCGTGGCTTGGTGCTTTGATTGGGATTTTCCATGTCAGAATGGGGTTAAGCCCGACCAAACATCCATGAGATCATGCCGAACGCACCTGGGCTTCACGGTCTTCTCATGGATTCTCTCAGAACGTCTAATTAGTCTATTTTTCACTCCCTCCATTCTCAAACCTAATCTGGATTCTCAGGAATCCAGGTCTCTTCTGACTCTAGGATTCCATGAACACCAACAGTGAGAAGCTATCAAGAAAAAGTGTGCCAAGACACCGGCTCCAATATGATGTCCTTCAGATCCAGTCTCTTTGCTTATTAGAAAGAGGACCAACCAGAAACACAACCAGAGTCATTCCGAATCTTCTCCAAGTTCTTCCTTGGTCACATCCGCCCGGCTGTGGGTTCAGCTCAGTGCGCTAACCCGCAACCTGTGGGGGAGATAGTGTCCTTGACCAGGGCTCGGCGTCCCCTCAGGAGGCCTCGGTTCTTGGCAAACACCACCCTACTTCCCACGTAAGCTGCAGTAAGCCCAAGTGCAGGAGGGCTGCGTCGACATATCGGAGTGGAAAAGATGTTTGGATTAGCGGAGAAAACCCATCCCAAAGCCTCCACGATAAAACGCCCTAAATCCTAATTGCAACTTTCATCTGGCGGTCTTAAAGGCCTCGTCCCCAGCTGATATGCCGATACCGATCAAGCGTTTTAAGTTTGATAAATGCAGCTTACCCGGGATCTCCCCGGCGTTGCTGGCCCGGCAGAGTGGCTCAATAGGATCCGGGCTCGGAAAGGTGATTATCTGCCTCAAGGAAGGAGGGAGATGAGCCCCGCAAGGACAACCTTGTTTGTCAGTTTGCTCACTTAATCAGAGCAAAGCTTCTAATGCTAAGAGCTTCTCGGCCTTATCAAAAAATAAAACAAAAGCCGCTTTTAAAGAAATTGCGCTAAGGTTTGGCCGGGTGCGGGTGGGAAGAGAATTGGAATTACCTTTTGGCTGCCACTCTGAAAAAACCCTACAGTAATTAGATCTTGACTGCTGTGAATAGGAAGCTCGGGTTGATAAGGGAAGAAGGTAGTATGGGTGCAATATTGTCAAGTAAGAAGAGACATGCTGGGAACCCATATCTACCTTTTGGGATTGTTGAGCAGGTATGACCAGTGCTTTTCAACCTTTTTTGAGCCGCGGCACATTTTTTACATTTACAAAATCCTGGGGCACACCACCAACCAAAACGACACAAAATGACACTCTAACACAGTAATACATATAGTTAATATGTTTCTAAATGTATTTATACACTCAGTGTGAAACCTGGGCCTGTTTCGATGAACACAGCATAGATATCCTGGCAGGAATGGCAGAAAGACACAAACTTCCCACACAGAACTCCCAAAACCAAGAGAAAATACTATAAGAGTTTGGTGGGCATTGACCTTGGGTTTTGGAGTTGTAGTTCACCTATATCCAGAGAGCACTGTGGACCGGCCCTCTGGGTGCTTTGGACTCCAACTCCCACCATTCCTAACAGCCTGAGGCCCTTTCCTGCTTAAGTGGCTGAGGGGGGGGGGGGAGGAAAAGGGCCTGAGGCTGCTAGGAATGGTGGGAGTTGGAGTCCAAAACACCTGGAAGGTCCAAGTTTGTCCATGCCAGCTTTCGACAGAGGGAGGAAGACGTGCGGGCGCTACTGCACAGACTCGCCCCAGAGCAAAGCGAGGCAAAGCGAGCAGAGCGAGGCTGGGAAGAAGGGAGCCCGAGTGGAGAAGAAAAAGTGTTCGGCAGGAAGGGGAAGAAAGGGTATTGGAGGTTCCCGTTTCCCACGGCACACTGGTTGGGAAACACTGGGTATGACAATGACATACAATACAAAAACAAAGGCAAAGGGTTCCCTTTCCAGCTCCGGAGTGTGGAGGTGATGCTCAACTCTTTTACCTTCCCGCCAAGGTGGTATCTATTGGACACAATGGGCAAACTTTGGCCCTCCAGATAGTTTGAACTTCTGAACTTCAACTCCCACAATTCCTGTTGAGTATATGTGCCAGATCTAATATTGTTTAAGTCCACAATGCTCTTTGGATCAAGGTGAACTACATCTCCCAAACTCTAGGTCAATGCCCACCAAAACCTTCCAGCATTTTCTGTTGGCCATGGGAGTTCTGTGTGCAAAGTTTGGTTCAATTCCATCATTGGTGGGGTTCAGAATGCTCTTTGATTTAGGTGAACTATAAATCCTAGCCACTACAACTCCCAAATGTCATGTCTATTTCCCCCAAACTCAACCAGTGTTCACATTTTGGCTTATTGAGTATTCGTGCCAAGTTTGGTCCACATATATCATTGTTTGAGTCCACAGTGCTCTCTGGATGCAGGTGAACTACAACTCCCAAACTCAAGGTCAATGCTCACTAAACCTTTCCAGTATTTCTATTCGTTGTGGGAGTTCAGTGTGCCAAGACTGGTTCAATTCCATTGTTGGTGGAGTTCAGAATGCTCTTTGATTGGAGGTGAACTTGTTATTGTTGTTGTTTATTCATTTAGTCGCTTCCAACTCTTCGTAACCTCATGGACCAGCCCATGCCAGTGCTCCCTGTCGACCGTCACCACCCCCAGCTCCTTCAGAGTCAAGCCAGTCACTTCAAGGGTGAACTACAAATCCCAGCAACTACAACTCCCAAATGACAAAATCAATTCCTCCCGAACCCCAGTAGTATTCAAATTTGGGCACGTTGGGTATTTGTGCCAAATCTGGTCCAATGAATGAAAATACATCCTGCATATGAGATACTTACCTTATTTATTTTATTTATTTATTTAAGACATTTACATGCCGCCCTTCTCACCCTGAAGGGGACTCAGAGCGGCTTACAAGTCATATCTACATAAAAACATACTATATTATTAGCATAATACTAATACATCCTTGTCGCCCATCCAGAAGCAGCCCTGCAGCACCTAACATCCTGCTTTGCAGCAGCTGCAAAGCTGTTTGAGCTGGAAATCAGCCTGAAGAAAATGGAAGTCCTCTACCAGCCCGCACCACAGGAAGAACACCATCATCCCCACGTCAGCATAGACAAATCTGTGCTTAAGTCCGTTCAGCAGTTCACCTCCCTGGGAAGCATCATCTCTTCAGACGCCAAGATTGACAAAGAGATAGATCACAGATTAGCAAAGGCATAGAGTGCATTCGGAAGGCTTCACAACAGAGTCTGGAGCAACAAGCACCTGAGGCAAAGCACCAAAATCAGTGTGTACAGAGCCATCGTACTGTCTATTCCCCTCTATGGGTCTGAAGCATGGGTCACCGATAGCCAACACCTACAACTCCTCGAAAGCTTTCATCAGCGCTGTCTTTGCACAATCCTAAATATACACTGAACCGACTATGTGATGAACGTTGCTGTCCTTGAGCAAGCAGGGATCACCAGCATTGAGGCCATGCTATTGAGACCTCAGCTGCGCTGGGCAGGGCACGTCTCTAGGATGGAGGAGCACCGCCTCCCAAAGATACTACTCTATGGTGAACTCGCAAGAGAGGCGCCCCCAAAAAAGAGATATAAGGACTCTCTGAAACAACATCTCAGGCTCGGCCAGATTGATCACCAACAATGGTCCACCCTGGCCTCACATCGGGAGGCATGTAGATGCACTATCCACAATGCTGCCGCCTCTTTCGAGAAGACACGCCGAATGGGTCTTGGAAGAGAAATGACAATGCAGAAAGAACTGCAGCTTGGAAACAACATCACCCAAGGAGACTTTCTGCTGTGCTTTCTGCAACCGAACTTGCCTATCTCAGATTGGCCTTTTTAGTCATCAATGCTCTTGTAAAAAGCGTGGGATGAGTCCTTCCTAAGAATCTTCGTTCGTGAAGTAAATGCCGAGAGAGAGAGAATACTAATATATCCTAATATTAGTATTACATAATATTATATTGTTGCTGGGGAGGAGCTTTGATGTTGCAGGAGACAAGATTACGTTTCATAACAGCAGCAAAATGACAGTTCTGAAGTAGCAACGAAAATAATGTTATGGTTGGAGGTCACAGCATTAAGGGGTTGTGACACTGATATAAAGATGTGGTTTAAAGAATGTGCTTTGGGGATTGACACACTTCTTCCCCACCCATAAGAATAGCAACAACTCTTAGAACAAGAACATGTTACGTATTGGACACCAAGAGGCAGAAGATCTCCAACCAGAAACCTCTCAGCATAAGCCGGCGCATTAGATGGAAACAGGCCTAATGCCTCTTTCTGAAGGCACCAGCTTGTCAGAGCTAAATTGCTAATGCCCCTTAACTACATTAAGATAACACCAAGGGTATAGGCTACTTGCGTTCTCTCTCTTTGTGCTCCGCGCTTTCATAATGTGACTCTAATGCAACGTGACCAAGCAGAGCCTGCTTTTATTTTCCTGCATTATAAATTTAATGCGGGGAGCCTCCTTGTTATGGAAGAGCCCGCTTTTCAATTCCCCCACTTTCTGGAGCAAAAAAAGCATTATTCGTTTTCGCAAGGGCTCCTGGAATCCCAACGGAGAGAAAAAGAAAAGCAATTGGAAAATACAGAACTTCGGGAGAGACGTTGGTTCTTCTCGTTGCGGATTCCGAATGAGGAAAGCTTCCTATTTCATTAGTTTTGGTACCAACTATTGCGGTGATTGTTACAAAGCACTTCGTATCGTTCACCTACAAAAATGCAATCTGTAGGGCAGTGATTTTTCAACCTTTTTTTTGAGCCGCGGCATATTTTTTCCATTTACAAAATTCTGGGGAACACCACCAACCAAAATGACACAAAATGACACCCTAACACAGTAACTTGGGGACTGCCTGTATGTTTTCAGGACTTGTCTTGTTTGTAACTTGGGGACTGCCTGTATGTTTTCAGGACCCCTCTTGTTCGTAACTTGGGGACTCCCTGTATGTAACATTTGTCAACCTCACCAAAGCCTTCGACACTGTGAGCAGAAAAGGTCTGTGGCAGATCCTGGAACGACTAGGATGTTCCCCCAAATTCCTCAAAATGATTATCCTGGTACACGAGGGCCAGCGCGGTTAAGCCAGATACGGCGATGCTCCCTCTGAGCCCTTTCTCATAACTAATGGAGTGAAACAAGGTTGTGTTCTTGCTCCAACCCTATTTACAATCTTCTTCAGCATGATGCTCCAAAGGGCTACGGCAGACCTCGAAGAACAAGACGGCATATATATATGCTATCATACTAATGGTAGCTTGCTCAACTTAGGCCATCTGAGGGCTCGCACTAAGACTCTAAACTATCTAGTCCGTGAGCTGCTTTTTGCTGACGATACTGCCCTTGTCGCCCGATGTGTGATCCAACACAACAACCAGCATAGTGATCTTGTTTACTGTGGAGTCATCTTGTTGTGTTTCTAATAATAATAATAATAATAATAATAATAAGAAGAAGAAAATACATCACACAGTCCTAGACGCTTGGGAAGTGCCCGATGTAGTATGATCCAACACAACAGCCAGCATAGTGCTCTTGTTTGCTGTGGACTCATCTTGTTGTGTTTCTAATAATAATAATAATAATAATAATAATTCAAAAATACATCACACAGTCCTAGACGCTTGGGAAGTGCCCGATGTAGTATGATCCAACACAACAGCCAGCATAGTGCTCTTGTTTGCTGTGGACTCATCTTGTTGTGTTTCTAATAATAATAATAATAATAATTCAAAAATACATCACACAATCCTAGATGCTTGGGAAGTGTTCAACTTGTGATTTTGTGATACGAAATCCAGCATATATATATCTCATTTGCTGTGACACAGTGTGTTTTTGTGTCAATAATAATAGCAATTTTTTTTAAAAAAACCATGCAAATGTGAGTAAATCAATAGGTACCACTCCGGGGGGGCGGTAAGGGCGTTCCACGCAGTCATGCTGGCCACATGACCTAGGAGGTGTCTATGGACAACGCCGGCTCTTTCCGGTTTAGAAAATAGAGATGAGCACCAACCTCCAGAGTCAGACACAACTAGACTTTATGTCAGAGGGAAAATTTTACCTCTTTTTATGACTTTTTAAGTGCTTCCATCTCCCGTAGTGAACTCTGAGACGCTGTTATCTTCCTTTCCCAAATTAAAATATTTCATCTTGACTTTTTTTTTCACTCCTTGTAAATTTTGACCAATTTATGCCATTTTTAGGGAGAGGTGTGTAACTGTGTGGTGTGTGTGTGTGAAAAACTAATATACTTAGTCCCCATTGCAAAAAAGAAAAGAAAAGCTTAATTCACGTCTCCTTTTCCTTGGTTCCCAGGCAAAGAGCTGACCGTCTTCCTTTGGTGGAAAGCTCCATAAACCTTTTATAATTTAATGAACGTCTCCCAAATAGCACTGGTTTTCTCTCTCTCCTTTTATTTCAACGAATCCAGGGTTCGTGAGACGTGAGACGGAATCTTTTCTCGTGATTTAAGATTACCGAAATCAGATTGAGTTTTTCCAGACTCCGGGGTGGGTCACATTTTTGTTAGCTTAACCGTAAATCATCTTTCGCTCAGAAGATTTAGAGACAGACTTGCGGATGGAGCTCAATCTTCGAGTTTGCCCTCTTTGTGGGCAAGCAAGGAGATGAGCCTCATTACGGCCTTTCCAAAGGGATTAGGCGAAAGCGTTCGGTAATGTCCAAAGTAGGGCACAAATGCCATTGCGTTGGGCGCAAAAGATCGGTGTCGTTCGCTCCCACATTTGGTGCCCGTAAGCATGCCAACTTGGCCAACGCTTTGTGGCATCTTTTCAAGACGGCTTCGGGTGTCACAGAGATTGGAATCGATGGATTGAGAATGTATTGAACACGAAATGGATTTCTTAGGTCTGTGGTTATTTTGTCCATGTACCACAAGTGACATCCTATATAATGGTAATAATAATAACAATAATAATAATAATAATCTTTATACCCCGCCACCATCTCCCCAATGGGGACTCGGGGCGGCTTACACGAGGTCAAGCCCAACAGAGCATTACTATAAAATAATACAAAAAAACCGACAAAACAGCAACACGGTGATGTAAATAAATCATTAAAAATGCACTAAACAATATAAAATCAGACACAATATTTGGTGTCAATTCGTCCAGTGGTTTTTGAGTTAGGTTAATCCCGCAAACAAACATTACATTTTTACTTATATAGATTTAGCCTTCTAACATAAGAACATAAGAACAAAAGAAGAGCCATGCTGATTCGGGCCTCAGCCCATCTAGTCCAGCATTCTGTGTCACACAGTGGCCCACTAGTTGTACACGGGGATCTCTAGCAGAAAGTAGGGCAAAACCCTCTCCTGCTCCCGACCCCCACAACCAGTACCCGGGAAAATCCTGCCTGCCTCCATCAACACAGAGGTGGCACTTGGATGTCCATTTCAGTAGCTACTGATTCCCTTGGTATCCATGAATCTGTCTAATCCTGCCTTGAAGCTGTCCAGGCTGACCGCTGTCACAACCTCCTCTGGAAGTGAGTTCCATAACCCAATGACCCTCTGGGTGAAGAAATATTTCCCTTTATTAGTCCTAACTTTCCTACCTTGGAGCTTTAGGGAGTGCCCCCTAGTCCTAGTGTTGTGTGACAGAGAAAATATTTTTTCTCTATTCACCCTTTCTATCCCATGCATGATTTTATACACTTCGATCAAGTCACCTCTTAAACGCCGTCTTTCAAGGCTGAAAAGACCAAGGCGTTGCAACCTGATTTCATAAGGGAGCTGCTCCATCCCTTGGATCATTCTTGTTGCCCTTTTCTGTACCTTTTCCAGTTCCGTTATATCCTTCTTGAGGTGCGGTGACCAGAATTGTACACAGTACTCCAGATGTGGCCTCACCATAGATTTGTAGAGAGGCAATACAACATTTGACGACCTATTTTCGATTCCCTTCCTGATCATGCCAAGCATAGAATTTGCTTTTTTACTGCTGCTGCGCACTGGGTTGACATCTTCATTGAGCTGTCCACCAAAACCCCAAGATCCCTTTCCTGGTTTGTCTCGGAAAGCTTTGACCCCATCAATTTGTAGGTGTAGTTGGGGTTCTTTGCCCCGATGTGCATGACTTTACACTTGTTTAGGTTAAAATGTATTTGCCACTTTGTTGCCCATTCACTCAATTTCGAGAGATCTTTCTGGAGCTCTTTACAATCAGTTTCATTTTTAACTACCCTGAACAGTTTAGTGTCGTCTGCAAACTTTGCTACCTCAGAATTCACTCCTACATCCAGATCATTAATGAATACATTAAAAAGTATTCATTAAAACTGAACCTTGGGGTACGCCACTTCTCACCTCTTTCCACCCAGAGAAATGTCCGTTTATTACCACCCTTGTTTCCTACAGTTTAGCCAGGTTCCAATCCAGGACAAGACCTGTCCCCTGATTCCATGGCTGAAGAGCTTGTTTAGGAGCCTTTGGTGAGGGACTTTGTCAAAAGCCTTTTGAAAGTCAAGGTAAACAATATCGACTGGGTCCCCTTTATCTATGTGTTTATTTACACCCTCAAAGAATTCTAACAAGTTAGTAAGACATACCGAAGAAGGCTAGTACAACTCCCAGGATTCCGTAACATTGAGCAATTGAAATGGCGTCAAACTGCATTAATTCTACAGTGTAGATGCCCCTTAAGTCTATAGTAACTTCTGCTGTCAACTATGTTCTCTCCATGAGAGTCTAAGGTGCAGCAAGATCCTTTTGCTTACCCATAAACTCTTGGGATATTGGTGAAATGATGACTAAGAAGGCCAATCTAAGATAGGCAAGTTCGGTTGCAGAAAGCACAGCAGAAAGTCTCCTTGGGTGATGTTGTTTCCAAGCTGCGGTTCTTTCTGCATTGTCGTTTCTCTTCGAGACCCATTCGGCGTCTCTTCTCGAAAGAGGCCGCAGCATTGTGGACAGTGTGTCTCCATGCCCCCCGATGTGAGGCCAGGGTGGACCATTGTTGGTGATCAATCTGGCCGAGTCTGAGATGTTGTTTCAAGGAGTCCTAATATCTCTTTTTGGGGGCGCCTCTCTTGCGAGTTCACCATAGAGTAGTATCTTTGGGAGGCAGTGGTTCTCCATCCTAGGGACATGCCCTGCCCAGCGCAGCTGAGTTCTCAATAGCATGGCCTCAATGCTGGTGATCCCTGCTTGCTCAAGGACAGCAACATTCGTCACATAGTTGGTTCAGTGTATATTTAGGATTGTGCAAAAACAGCGCTGATGAAAGCGTTCGAGGAGTCGTAGGTGTTGGCGATAGGTGACCCATGTTTCAGACCCATAGAGGAGAATAGACAGTACGATTGCTCTGTACACACTGATTTTGGTGCTTTGCCTCAGGTGCTTGTTGCTCCAGACTCTTTTGTGAAGCCTTCCGAACGCACTCTATGCCTTTGCTAATCTGTGATCTATCTCTTTGTCAATCTTGGGTCTGAAGAGATTATGCTTCCTAGGTAGGTGAACTGCAGAACGGACTTAAGCACAGATTTGCCTATGCTGACACGGGGATGATGGTGTTCTTCCTGTGGTGCGGGCTGGTAGAGGACTTCCGTTTTCTTCAGGCTGACTTCCAGCCCAAACAACGCTGCAGCTGTTGCAAAGCAGGATGTGAGGCGCTTCGGAGCTGCTTCTGAATGGACGACAAGGACAGCATCGTCCGAAAAAAGCAGCTCAAGGACTAGATAGTTTAGAGTCTTAGTGCGAGCCCTCAGACGGCTTAAGTTGAACAAGGTGCCATCAGTACGATAGCGTATATATATGCCGTCTTCTTCTTCGAGATCTGCCATAGCCCTTTGAAGCATCATGCTGAAGAAAATTGTAAACAGGGTTGGGGTGGAAGAACACAACCTTGTTTCCCTCCATTAGTTATGAGAAAGGGCTCCGAGAGATCATCACTGGAAGGCTATATTTCCCGTGAGCCTAGGCATTCTTTCTTCCCTGGCGTGATAACTGAGGACCCGCCAACTTCTCTGTATGTATGCCAGGGAGTTTCTCTCATTTCAAAAGCAATGTTAGCACACCTGCCAAAACACCTTTCTATTCCTGTAAATATTCTATTCTCCTCTTTTGTGGCCAAATCACAGAAAGGATCCTATTCTCTCCTTTGCTTTTGTACGTCCTACCATTTGGGCACACTGAAGCCTCTATTGTGAGCCATTTATTGAAAAGATTGAAAAGCTGCGAAAAAGTTCAACATCGCAGGTGATTGCCTGAAAGCGGCTCCCAAAACATTACAACTTTTGTGTCAGGCCAAGGGGCGTCACCTCAGTGGTCTGAGATGGTGAATAGTCTCTCACGCATTCAATAAAGCGTGAGTCAATACCAAAGGGAACTTTTACATCGTACACGGCGAGCAGGTGGGAGGGAAGCCATCTCTTTCATGTGCAAGATATTTATCAAGCTGGGGCCGAGTCAGTTGTTCGACAAGAGGGAGACGACAAGGTAAAAACAACATTCATGGGCAGTGCCAAGTCTGCGGTGAAAGACAAGAATCACTCAGGATTGTTCAGAGGCTGCGAAGAAATAGTCTCGGTTGGCTTTGAACTTCCCTTTTTTGCTACATGGAGGGATTCCATATGTTTATTTCTTTCTTTACATTTATATTCAACCCTTCCCACCCCAAAGAAGACTCAGAGCGGCTTACAAGTAAAATGTAAATACAATATATTATATTATTGCCATAGCACAATGTTAATATTATATACTACATTGTACTATAACATTATACTGTAATGTTATTAGTAATATTACATGTAATATAAACATATCTAATTATAATATCATATTATTATTAGTAGTAGTATTATATTGCACTAAGACTCTAAACTATCTAGTCCGTGAGCTGCTTTTTGCTGACGATGCTGCCCTTGTCGCCCATTCAGAAGCAGCCCTGCAGTGCCTCACATCCTGCTTTGCAACAGCTGCAAAACTGTTTGGGCTGGAAGTCAGCCTGAAGAAAAGGGAAGTCCTCTACCAGCCCACACCACAGGAAGAACACCATCACCCCCACATCAGCATAGGCAAATCTGTGCTTAAGTCCGTTCAGCAGTTCACCTACCTGGGAAGCATCATGTCTTCAGACGCCAAGATTGATAAAGAGATAGATCACAGATCAGCAAAGGCATAGAGTGCATTCAGAAGGCTTCACAAAAGAGTCTGGAGCAACAAGCACCTGAGGCAAAGCACCAAAATCAGTGTGTACAGAGCTATCATACTGTCTATTCTCCTCTATGGGTCTGAAACATGGGTCACCTATCGCCAACACCTACGACTCCTTGAACGCTTTCATCAGCGCTGTCTTCGCACAATCCTAAATATACACTGGACCGACTATGTGACTAATGTTGCTGTCCTTGAGCAAGCAGGGATCACCAGCGGTGAGGCCATGCTATTGAGAACACAGCTGCGCTGGGCAGGGCACGTCCCTAGGATGGAGAACCACTGCCTCCCAAAGATACTACTCTATGGTGAACTCGCAAGAGAGGCGCCCCCAAAAAGAGATATAAGGACTCCCTGAAACAACATCTCAGACTCGGCCAGATTGATCACCAACAATGGTCCACCCTGGCCTCACATCGGGAGGCATGGAGACGCACTGTCCACAATGCTGCGGCCTCTTTCGAGAAGACACGCCGAATGGGTCTCGAAGAGAAACGACAATGCAGAAAGAACGGCAGCTTGGAAACAACATCACCCAAGGAGACTTTCTGCTGTGCTTTCTGCAACCATACTTGCCTATCTCAGATTGGCCGTTTTAGTCATCAACGTGCTTGTAAAAAGCGTGGGATGAGTCCTTCCTAAGAATATTCGTTCGCGAAGTAATGCCGAGAGAGATTATATTGTATTACCTTATAATATTATCAATATTATATCTAAATACAATATATTATATTATTGCCATAGCACAATATTAATATTATATATTACATTGTACTATGACATTATACTGTAATATTATTAGTAAAAATACATGTAATATAAATATATATAATTATAATATCATATTATTAGTGGTAATATTATATTGTATTACATTATAATATTATCAATATTATATTTATATACAATATACATGAAACACATTTCCAAGAAGGCAAAGAAACTCCAGCAGACGAATTCCAGACATGAAACAACCAGGGCCAGCTAACACCTCCCAATAAAGGATTCCCCCAGGCAGGAAGCAGTCAGGCCTTGAAACCACAAGGCTTTGCAATACTAATCAAAGTGATTAATTGCAAAATTCACTCTTGGCTCCAACAGACAATAATAATAATAATAATAATAATCTTTATTTGTACCCCATCACCATCTCCTCGAAAGGGACTCGGGGCGGCTTACACGAGGCCAAGCCCAGAAATACATGAGGCCAAGCCCAGACAAGAGGTCTTTGTCCCATCCTGGACATTATCCCATAGCTTTGGGAGACATTTGATCAGGCAGTAAGAAGCCAGACCTTGAAAACTGCTAGGCCATTAAATGCTAATCAAGGTGGCCAATTGACACATTCACACTATCTCCAGCAGACAAGAGTTCTTTCGCCCACCCTGGACATCATTCCACAGATATATACACCTCACTTGCCTAGTTTCCAATATACCTCACAACATCTGAGGATGCCTGCCATAGATGAGGGCGAAATGTCAGGAGAGAATGCTTCTGGAACACACAGCCCGGAAAACACACAACAACCCAGTGATTCTGGCCATGAAAGCCTTCGACAATACATTCTCTCAGATAATTCTAATTTGACAGATAGCTTGGTCTCTAAACTATCCCTTGTCTTTTGCTAAATGCTCAATAGATAGTTGGCTAGCGAAGAGAAAAGGAATATTTGCTCTTGGTAGCAAGAGTTCAAGGTATACACAGCAGTGGCTGCATGAAGAGTGTGAGAGTTAATAAGATTAGTGCTTTGCTGCCATCTACAGTTGTGTCCAACGCTTGCCGCTGTTTCGTTCTCGCCTTCTGATACTTTGGATCACATTCACAGCATCCTGTGAGTATCCCCTACTAACCATGGAGGATGTGTCCATGTTCCAGAGGAAATCATGATAATAATAATAATTTTTATTTATTTATTTATACCCCGCCACCATCTCCCCAATGGGGACTCGGGGCAGCTAACATGAGGCCAAGACCTTCTAAAATACAATACAACACAGTAAAACACTTGGGGAGATGGTGGCGGGGTATATATAAAGATTGTTGTTGTTGTTGTTAAGACATAATACACCTATCAGGCCAACAAGTGATCATCACCCATAAAAACATCAAAAAACACAGCGGAAGAGACTTTAAAAGCCAAAAAATAAAAATTACATTAGAACATGTGCGCAAAACCACATATATATACATATACACAAATATATACACACACAAAACACATATACACAGTATGGGCCACGGCAACATGTGGCAGAGGACAGCTAGTGACCTTATAAAGCTGCAAGTCTCTTGACTCCATAGCACTTAGCCATGGCAATTAAAGTGGCATCAAACTGCATTAAGTTGACAGTGTAGATCAGGGGTAGGGAACCTATGGCTCGGGAGCCAGATGTGGCTCGTTCCTTGATTGCATCTGGCTCTCCAGAGCAGCCCGGGCCTCGGTTTCCCAGCATGGAGCGGGGAGGAGTGCCGCAAATGCGCCGCGACTGCCGCTTCCGCACCGCCATTGCCGCCTCTTCCTCATCCCCCGCTGCTCTTGGGGCCCTGCGCCCTCTTCCCCCCCTTCACCCTTTCCTTCTCATTCTCTCCTTCCTTTTCCCTCCCTCTCCCCTTCCTTTCCTTTTCCCTCCCTCTCTCCCCTTCCTTTTCTCTATTCTCTCTCTTCCTTCCTTCCTCTTCCGTCCTTTCTTTCTCCCCTTCACCCTTTCCTTCTCTCCATCCTTTTCCCTCCCTCTCTCCCCTTCCTTTTCTCTATTCTCCCTCTTCCTTCCTTCCTCTTCCTTCCTTCCTTTCTCCCCTTCACCCTTCCTTTCTCCTTCTCTCCATCATTTTCCCTCCCTCTCTCCCCTTCCTTTTCTCTTTCCTCCATTCTCCCTCTTCCTTCCTTTCTTTCTCCCCTTCACCCTTTCCTTCTCTCCTTCCTTTTCCCTCCCTCTCTCCCCTTCCTTCTTCCTCCATTCTCCCTCTTCCTTCCTTCCTCCCCTTCACCCTTTCCTTCTCCCTTCCCTCTCCTTCTCTCCTTTCTTTTCCCTTCTCTCCCCTTCCTTCTTTCCTCCATTCTCCCTCTTCCTTTCTTTCTTCCCTTCACCCTTTCTTCTCTCCTTCCTTTTCCCTCCCTCTCTCCCCTTCCTTCTTTCCTCCATTCTCCCTCTTCCTTCCTTTCTTTCTCCCCTTCACCCTTTCTTTCTCTCCTTCCTTTTCCCTCCCTCTCTCCCCTTCCTTCTTTCCTCCATTCTCCCCCCCTCTTCCTTCCTTCCTTCCTCTGCTAATCTTCTTCCCCAAGTCTTCCTTTCCTTCTCCTTCCTTCCTTTTCACTTCCCTCTCTCCCCTTTCTTTTCTTTTCCCTTCATTATTTTACTTTTTCCTCACTTTCTTTTCTTTTCCCCACCCTTTCCTTCCTTCCCATTTCCTTCTTTCTTTCCCCCTCCTTGTCTCTCTCCTGCTTTTCTTTTCTTCCTTTTCCATAGTTTGTTCTTCTTTTCTTTCTTCCTCTCCCCCTCCCTCCTTTATTTCCTGTCTTTCTTTCCCCCTTCCTTCCTTCCTTCCTTCCTTCTTCCGTCTTCTCTTACTTCCCAGAGTCTTCCTTCCCAGAGTCCGTGCCTTTTGCAGAGCCAGGTCTGAAGTGTCCCCTCATTCTGCCGGGGGAATCCTTTTCTCATCGTATGTACGTATAGACTCACATTTAGTTGAACTCAGTCTTAAAATATATTATATATATTATATGGATCTCACTGAAATAAATTTCCAAATATTTTGCTTTCATGGCTCTCGGAGTCAAAAAGGTTCCCGACCCCTGGTGTAGATGCACCTTAAGTTTACAAAAACCTGCGCTTACTAACTTTGTCCTCAGATGCACTCCATACATTGGCTTCTCTGACTTTAAAGCTTGTGCGTCATGGTCCCACAATAGCATCTATCTAACCTTAGTCTTGTTTTAGGTCCAGTCACAAGCTCAATGGGCAATTTGTGAGAGCATTACGCACAAGCGAAAAGAAGAACACATCTGCCCATTGTCTACACAATGTCTTTTCGGCGTCCAAGTCAAAAGCCGGGTTGAGCCTCTTATTAGTTTTTGTTTTGGGGTATGAAGTATGAATATCCCAATGACCACTTTCAATCACAAGCCGGACGGGCAATTGGCGAGAGTCGCACGCAAAGGCGAACACGAGAACACATCCACCCGCTGCCCCGACCTACATCTCTCTTTTCTGCCGGCGCATTGTTTCTCTTAATCGTCTTTTGTCGTCCGAGTCAAAAGAGGCATTATCCTAAAAGAGCTCCAAAACTTCAAAACAAATATTCACAAGGCTTTTCGATGAACTCTTTCCAACCCCTCGCTCGTCTTTCAGCGGGGCGCATAATGCTCTTATTTCATCCCCGTGTGCTTTAAAACAAACACGGGAGGCTGCCAATAGAGGCTTTCAAGATGGTAGGGCTGAGATTTAGACTTGGGGGGCGGACGGACTGGGGGGGGGACGACGTTAGCAAGCGAGCAACTGTCAACAGTTTAAGCTGCTGCCGTTTGGTCCAGTGAGTTTTGTCTATAGCGGGGCAGAAAAATCAAAGGCGTCCAGGCTGAGCGCCTTACAGTTTCCATGCCATAAATCTTCATTACATTTCCAGATTGGCCCCGTAAATAGATGAGATCAAAGCGTGACACTGACAGCGTTAACAAGCAATATTTGGGACCGAGGTTATTTTCAATGAAAATGCAACCGAAGCTGCCATTTACCGGCTTTGGCGGCAAAATAACGTATTTCATCAATTCTAGGATGCCTTCGATTCTAAGGCACACACTCATTTCAGTACCATCAACAGGAATATCTATATATGTAAAAGAAGAGCTGTCGTGTTTAGTAGCCTATACAGTAGATAGCAAAACCACACAATGCAGACACACCAAACCAGGTCACATACACACACAACCAAACGAGGTATGTTTACCACCACCCCCCGCCCCAAAAAGGCCGACGGTCACAAATCCCAAAAAACATTATGGACTACAATTCCCATAAACCACCGTGCCATATAAACACACACACACACACGTCGACCCCTGCCATGCGTTGCTGTGGTCCAGTCTGTGTATATGTGTTTTGTGTGTGTATGTAGTAGTGGTTTTTCTTCGCGAACCATGATTCGGATTCAGGAAGGACCTCATCTCACGCTTTCAACAAGCGCGTTGATGACTAAAAAGGCCAATCTGAGATAGGCAAGTTCGGTTGCAAAAAGTACAGCGGAAAGTCTCCTTGGGTGATTCCCCCCCCCCCAAGTTGCGGTCCTTTCTGCGTTGTCGTTTCTCTTCGGGACTCGTTCGGCGTGTCTTCTCGAAAGAGGCCACAGCATTGTGGATAGTGCTTAAGCACAGGGGATGTAGCACAGCTGGCTGGGTGTCAGCTGCACAAGATCTCTACTGACCAGAAGGTCATGAGTTCGAGGCCTGCCCGGGTTGAGGTGGGCTTTCGACCTATTGTGTAGCCTGTTGTCGACCTTTGCAACCCGAAAGACAGTTGCATCTGTCAAGTAGGAAACTAAGGTACCACTTAGTGGGGAGGCTAAATTTAACTGATTTACGAGGCCATAAAAATATCTACAGGAAACACGCTGAGGAATGAAGGAGTGCGACAGCTCCCCCTGGTGGCCAGATGTTAAATTGCCTCTGTCTGTCTTGTGTGTCTAAATGTAATGTATACATTTTGACACACTGTAATCCGCCCTGAGTCCCCTGTGGGGTGAGAAGGGCGGAATAGAAATAAAGTAAATAAATAAATAGTGCGTCTCCATTCCTCCCGATGTGAGGCCAGGGTGGACCATTGTTGGTGGTCAATCTGGCCGAGCCTGAATTGTTGTTTCAGGGAGTCCTTATATCTCTTTTCGGGGGCGCCTCTCTCTTGCTGACCCGTGGTAAGTTCACCATAGAGTAGTATCTTTGGGAGGCGGTGGTCCTCCATCCTAGAGACGTTCCCTGCCCAGTGCAGCTGAGTTCTCAATAGCATGGCCTCAATGCTGATGTTCCCTGCTTGCTCAAGGACAGCAACATTCGTCACATAATCGGTCCAGTGTATATTTAGGTGACCCATGTTTCAGACCAATATAGGAGAATAGACAATACGATAGCTCTGTACATACTGATTTTGGTGCTTTGCCTCAGGTGCTTGTTGCTCCAGACTCTTGTGTGAAGCCTTCCGAATGCACTCTATGACTTTGCTAATCTGTGATCTCTCTCTTTATCAATCTTGGTGTCTGAAGAGATGATGCTTCCCAGGTAGGTGAACTGCTGAACAGACTTAAGCACAGATTTGCCTATGCTGATGTGGGGATGATGGTGTTTTTCCTGTGTTGCGGGCTGGTAGAGGACTTCCCTTTCCTTCAGGCTGACTTCCAGCCCAAACAGCTCTGCAGCTGTTGCAAAGTAGGATGTTAGGCGCTGCAGAGCTGCTTGTGTGTGTAGATATTTGTGTATGTATTTGCAAATAATACCACAGTGGGAGCCAATGAGAAAGGTGCCAGATATCCGCCCTTCCGCCCTCCGCTCGCATACATACATACAAACATTCTCTTTTATTATATATATATATAGATATAGATATATAGATATAGATAGATATAGATATATAGATAGATATATCCTTTTAAACTCTCTTCTGCTGTGTTTTTCAGTGTTTTATGTGCGATGGTCACTCGTTGGCCTGATAGGTGTCTTGTGTCCAAATTTGGTGTCAATTCTTCCAGTGTTTTTTGAGTTACGTTAATCCCACAAACAAACATTACATACATACACACACAGACACCCATGAGTCTAAGACGCACCCCGTTTTTCAAGTTGTTTGTAGGGGAAAAGGAACCCCCGGTGGTGCAGCAGGTTAAACTGCTGAGCTGTTGAACTTGCTAAACAAAAGGCCACAGGTTCTAATTCGGGGAGCAGGGTGACCTGCCCCAGGTCCTTCCTTCCTGCGTCACTCTGACGCGGGAGGGAAGAAATCCGCTTCCAAACTGGGTTAAACATGGCTCTTGCCCCAGATACTTCTCTCCCGCGAGAAAGATCTGGGGCAGGAGCCGTGTTCAACCCAGTTTGGAAGCGGATTTCTTCCCTCCCGCGAAAGACTAAGGTTTTTTACAGGTTTTTGCGCACTGTGCAATCGCGGACGCCATTAACGAAGCCATTCTGAAATTTCGGAATTTCTCCGAATTAATTTTGAAATTTTTCCATAAATTTTCGGAAGTCATTCAGATTCGAAGTGCCAGCATCCCCTACATCCGGAACGAGTTTGGAGCCAAGGTATAGAAAGCTGTCCAGCCATCTTGATGTATTCACAGCCCACTTGAGAATGGGTTCACATATTAACTAGGCCTGGTTAGGTCCGTCGGAATGCTCATTAATTCGGATTAAATTTGTTTAAAAACCGCTTTCGACATGATTTAAGAAACCCCGAAATAAAATGCCTTTTCCGAAGCCGCATCCGCCATTTTCGAAAAGGGTTCGCCGGGCCTCCTGGGTGGAGCGCTCGCCCTCTTCCTCCTCTACCAGCCTCTGGCACTCGGATAACATCCCTTCGCATGAGATAACATCCCTCCGCATCTCCCCCAGATTACATGCGGAGGGATGTTATCCTGCGTCCAACCTGGGTGTTTAACCCAGATTAGACGTGGAGCAACGTTTTGCAGCCGGTGCGGAGTCTCCTGCCTCCAAAACGTTCCTCCTTTTCGGCCTCATGCAGTGCGATGCGCAACTCTGACCACCTGCAGCAATGGCGCATGCGTGGAACCTGGCGGCAGGATGCGCCCCTGACCACGTGGCGCACTAAGCAGCTGCTTACTTTGCATACCATTAAATCCGCCCCTGCGTGGAATAACATCCCTCCGCATGCATGGGGAGGGAAGAAATCCCGCGTCCAAATTGGGTTAAACATGCGTGTCCGCCATTAACGAAGCCATTCCGAAATTTCGAGGAATAATTTTGAAAATTTTCCATAAATTTTCGGAAGTCATTCAGATTCGAAGCGCCAGCTCCCTCTACATCCGGAACAAGTTTTGAACCATTTTTTTATGGATCAACCAGGCCTAGTAACCAGTTTGGGTCTTAAAAAGCCGCTTACCTATTTCTTCCTATTTTGTGGGATGGGAGCTTCAGGACAGCTCGGAAAATGTGTCAAGTAGGCGGCCCATATGTTTGTAAATTAACCCCCGCACAAACACCCAGACATGAAATAATAATACGACAGGTGGCAACATAGACAACACTCCCCCACCCTTCATTTAGGCCTCTGAAAGTGATTAGGGATTTCTTAAAGCCTCCTTGTCTGAGTTGCCAGCATTAGATGCGGGAGCCAAGACCCAACCAAGCTTATCAACTACGGCCTCAAACTCTCCAACCAAACTGGAAAAGCCCTCTCCAGCAGAGCCTGAGCAGCGATGTTTCTAGGCCGTCGGAAGAAACCAATTCCTATCTGAAACCCAGCCTGCAAAAGTCCAGGATGGACCTCGCTATACCAAAGAAACAGCACCCGGAAGAGAGATGTGTGCCTTGAAGATTTGCATGTCAATCAACAGAAATCCACGCGGCATCTGCTTACAATGACCACAAGTCACTCGCCATTAGTCTCATCGTAAAGCTTTGGAAGAAACCAAACCGGAACCGGTGTCCCCTTGTTTCTTTACATAGGAATCACAAAGTTACTGTTTAATGTTACAGGAAAGCCAAGATGGGCGACAGGGTGATGTCAGTCCATTCTGCTCGCCAAAACAAAAATTGGTCTATTCGAATAAACCCAAATTGGAACCAAAAAAACCCCAACAACCCTCGAAACACCTCTCCCCCATCTCCTTTCTTGGCACTTCATTTTACAGCAACACGTATTGATTTTGCAGCTTCCCAATATCCGAACCCCTGCCTCGTTTCGAGGCGAGTGTGAAGCTCATCGAACGTGGCTGAATTATGAATCACGGCGCATCTTGGATTCCTGCAGTTCCCTTTGTTCTTTTCGACTTTCCCTGCCCTGCCGAGCCTTGCAAGGTCTTCACAATCAAACAAAGAGCCCTACAGCAGTGTTTTTCAACCTTTTTTGAGCCCCGGCACACTTTTTATGTTTACAAAATCCTGGGCACACCACCACCAAAATGACACAAAACGACACTCTAACACAGTAATACATATAGTTAATATGTTTTTAAATGTATTTATACACTCAGTGTGAAATCTGGGCCTGTTTCGATGAACACAACATAGATATCCTGGCAGGAATGGCAGAAAGACACAAACTTCCCTCACAGAACTCCCATAACCAAGAGAAAATACTATAAGAGTTTGGTGGGCATTGGCCTTGGGTTTTGGAGTTGTAGTTCACCTATATCCAGAGAGCACAGTGGACTCAAACAATGTTGGATCAGGACCAAACTTGGCATGAATACTCAATACGCCCAAATGTGAACACAAATGGAGTTTGGGGAAAATAGACCTCGACATTTGGGAGTTACAGTTTCTGGGATTTATAGTTAACACACAATCAAAGAGCATTCTGAACCCCACCAATGATAGAATTGAACTAAACTTGGCTTATAGGACTCCCATGACCAACTGAAAATACTGGAGACATTTGGGGAACATAGACCCTGACATTTGGGAGTTGCAGTTTCTGGGATTTATAGTTAACATGCAATTAAAGAGCATCCTGAACCCTTGCAACAATGGAATTGAACCAAACCTGGCATATTGAACTCTCATTACCAACAGAAAGTACTGAAAGGGTTTGCTTGGGAATTGACCTTGAGTTTGGAAGTTGTAGTTCACCTACACCCAGAGAGCACTGTGGACTCAAACAAAGTTATGTTATGTTGTTGTTTGTTTTCTATCCAGAATCACAATGTTGGAAGGAGGCTCACCACTTGAAGGTCCCTCAAACAGGCATGGGAAAACTTCGGCCCTCTGGGTGCTTTGGACTTCAACTCCCACCAATCCTAACAGCCTGAGGCCCTTTCCTGCTTAAGTGGCTGAGGGGGGGGGGAAGGAAAAGGGCCTGAGGCTGCTAGGAATGGTGGGAGTTGGAGTCCAAAACACCTGGAAGGTCCAAGTGTGCCCATGCCAGCTTTTGACAGAGACCCCTTCCTCCCCCTTCGTGCCCTTTCTTCCCCCTCCTGCCCAACACTTTTTCTTCTCCACTCGGGCTCCCTTCTTCCCAGCCTCGCTCTGCTCGCTCCCGCATGTTCAGGAGGCGAGAGGGGAGGGAGGAAGACATGGGGCGGGTCTGCGCAGCAGCGCCACACGGGTCATGTCTTCCTCCCTCCCCCCTCCTGAACACGCTCACGCTGCCCCCTCGGATCAAAATGGCGGCAGAAGCGGCAGAGCGAGGCTGGGAAGAAGGGAGCCCGAGTGGAGAAGAAAAAGTGTTCGGCAGGAGGGGGAAGAAAGGGTATTGGAGGTTCCAATTTTCCACGGCACACCTTCTCTCTCTCTCTCTCTCTCTCTCTCTCTCTCTCTCACTCACTCACTCTCTCTCTCTCTCCCTCTATCTCTCTCTCTCTCACACACACACACACACAATCTGGAAGCAATTGTAGCTGGCAAAATGGCCTTTTCTCTCATAAGGCAACAGGATGATAAAAAAGGGTATTGACCCCTGGCACTTGTGGAGGAGAATGCCAGAGAAAAGGAGCTAGAATATGCATGAGCCAAAAGGTTTTCTCCTGCGTAAGCAAAACTAATGTACTTAACTCTGCTTGCGTGCTGACAGATCACATCTGAACATCCCTTTGGGCTGACACTGCAATACGGGTGGCGTTGAGCGAAAGGCTTGCTCGATCCTTTCCTAGAGCCAGGTCCAACCTTTCCAGAGGTAGAGTCTATGGTCAATTAAAGTTCTGGTGGTGAACATTTCAGAACTCTTAACAAAACTTTCAAAATTTCGTTATAAATGGCAGATCCTAATTGGTTCCGTCTTAAAAATTGCAAATAATGAAATAATAATGAAGCCCCAGCGCCACCTAGTGTTCACCACCAGAACTTTAGCAACACTGTAGAAGCAAAGCACCAGCGCCACCTAGTGTTCACCACCAGAACTTTAGCAACACTGTAGAAGCAAAGCACCAGCGCCACCTAGTGTTCACCACCAGAACTTTAGCAACACTGTAGAAGCAAAGCACCAGCGCCACCAGTGTTCACCACCAGAACTTTAGCAACACTGTAGAAGCAAAGCACCAGCGCTACCTAGTGTTCACCACCAGAACTTTAGCAACACTGTAGAAGCAAAGCACCAGTGCCACCAGTGTTCACCACCAGAACTTTAGCAACACTGTAGAAGCAAAGCACCAGCGCCACCAGTGTTCACCAGAACTTTAGCAACACTGAAGAAGCAAAGCACCAGCGCAACCAAGTGTTCACCACCAGAACTTTAGCAACACTGTAGAAGCAAAGCACCAGCGCCACCTAGTGTTCACCACCAGAACTTTAGCAACACTGTAGAAGCAAAGCACCAAGCGCCACCAGTGTTCACCACCAGAACTTTAGCAACACTGTAGAAGCAAAGCACCAGCGCCACCAGTGTTCACCACCAGAACTTTAGCAACAGTGTTGAAGCAAAGCACCAGCGCCTACCTAGTGTTCACCACCAGAACTTTAGCAACACTGTAGAAGCAAAGCACCAGCGCCACCAGTGTTCACCACCAGAACTTTAGCAACACTGTAGAAGCAAAGCACCAGCGCTACCTAGTGTTCACCACCAGAACTTTAGCAACACTGTAGAAGCAAAGCACCAGTGCCACCTAGTGTTCACCACCAGAACTTTAGCAACACTGTAGAAGCAAAGCACCAGCGCCACCTAGTGTTCACCACCAGAACTTTAGCAACACTGTAGAAGCAAAGCACCAGTGCCACCTAGTGTTCACCACCAGAACTTTAGCAACACTGTAGAAGCAAAGCACCAGCGCAACCTAGTGTTCACCACCAGAACTTTAGAAACACTGTAGAAGCAAAGCACCAGTGCCACCAGTGTTCACCACCAGAACTTTAGCAACACTGTAGAAGCAAAGCACCAGCGCCACCTAGTGTTCACCACCAGAACTTTAGCAACACTGTAGAAGCAAAGCACCAGCGCAACCTAGTGTTCACCACCAGAACTTTAGCAACACTGTAGAAGCAAAGCACCAGTGCCACCTAGTGTTCACCACCAGAACTTTAGCAACACTGTAGAAGCAAAGCACCAGCGCCACCTAGTGTTCACCACCAGAACTTTAGCAACACTGTAGAAGCAAAGCACCAGTGCCACCTAGTGTTCACCACCAGAACTTTAGCAACACTGTAGAAGCAAAGCACCAATGCAACCTAGTGTTCACCACCAGAACTTTAGCAACACTGTAGAAGCAAAGCACCAGCGCCACCAGTGTTCACCACCAGAACTTTAGCAACACTGTAGAAGCAAAGCACCAGCGCTACCTAGTGTTCACCACCAGAACTTTAGCAACACTGTAGAAGCAAAGCACCAGCGCCACCTAGTGTTCACCACCAGAACTTTAGCAACACTGTAGAAGCAAAGCACCAGCGCCACCAGTGTTCACCACCAGAACTTTAGCAACACTGTAGAAGCAAAGCACCAGCGCTACCAGTGTTCACCACCAGAACTTTAGCAACACTGTGAAGCAAAGCACCAGCGCCACCTAGTATTCACCACCAGAACTTTAGTTTTTATAGAAGCAAAGCACCAGCGCTACCTAGTGTTCACCACAGAACTTTAGCAACACTGTAGAAGCAAAGCACCAGCGCCACCTAGTGTTCACCACTAGAACTTTAGCAACACTGTAGAAGCAAAGCACCAGCGCCACCTAGTGTCTCCACCAGAACTTTAGCAACACTGTAGAAGCAAAGCACCAGCGCCACCTAGTGTTCACCACCAGAACTTTAGCAACACTGTAGAAGCAAAGCACCAGGGCTACCTAGTGTTCACCAGCAGAACTTTAGCAACACTGTAGAAGCAAAGCAAAACCACCAGAACTTTAGCAACACTGTAGAAGCAAAGCACCAGCGCTACCTAGTGTTTACCACCAGAACTTTAGCAACACTGTAGAAGCAAAGCACCAGCGCCAGGGTCGGGAACCTTTTTGACTCAAAGAGCCATAAAAGCAAAATATTTGGAAATTTATTTCAGTGAGAGCCATATAATATATATACTATTTTAAGACTGAATTCAACTAAATGTGAGTATATACGTACATACTATAGGAAAAGGATTCCCCCAGCAGAATGACCTGGCTCTGCAAAAGGCATGCTCAGGACTCTGGGAAGGAAGAGAAGACGGAAGGAAGGAAGGAAGGGGGAAAGTAAGAAAGAAAGAGAAAATAAAGGAGGGAGGGGGGAGGAAGAAAGAAAAGAAGAACTAACTATGGAAAAGGAAGAAAAGAAAAGCAGAAGAGAGACTAGAAGGGGGAAAGAAAGAAGGAAATGAGAAGGGAGGAAAGGGAAGGGTGGGGAAAAGAAAGGAAAGGGAGTGAGGAAAAAGTAAAATAATGAAGGGAAAAGAAGAAAAGAAAGAAGGGGAGAGAGGGAAGTGAAAAGAAAGGAAGGAGAAGGAAAGTAAGACTTGGGGGAAAGAATAGAAGAGGAAGGAAGGAAGAGGGAGAGAGGGAGAATGGAGGAAAAAAGGAAGGAGAGAAGGAAAAGGTGAAGGGGGAGAAAGAAAAGAAGGAAGAGTAAGGAAGAGGGAGAAGAGGAAAGAAGAAAGGGGGGAAAGGAAGGGAAAAGGAAGGAGAGAAGGAGAAGGGAAGAGTGAAGGGGAGAAAGAAAGGAAGGAAGAGGGAGAATGGAGAAGGAAGGGGAGAAAGGGAGGGAAAAGGAAGGAGAGAAGGAAAGGGTGAAGGGGGAAAAAGAAGGGAAGGATGGAAGGAAGGAAGAGAATGGAGAAAAGAAGGAAATGGAAAGAGGGAGGGAAAAGGAAGGAGAGAAGAAGGAAAGGGTGAGGGGGAGAAAGAAAAGAAAGAAGAGCAAGAATGGAGGAAAGAAGGAAGGGAAGAGAGGGAGGGAAAAGGAAGGAGAGAAGGAGAAGGAAAGGGTGAAGGCGGAGAAAGAAAGGAAGGAAGAGGGAGAATGGAGGAAAGAAGGAAAGGGAGAGAGGAAGGGAAAAGGAAGGAGAGAAGGAAAGGGTGAAGGGGGAGAAAGAAAGGAAGGAAGAATGGAAGGAAGGATGGAAGAGAATGGAGGAAAGAAGGAAGAGGGAGGGAACAGAAAGGAGAGAAGGAAAGGGTGATGGGGAGAAAGAAAGGAAGGAAAAGGAAGAATGGAAGAAAGAAGGAAGGGGAGAGAGGGAGGGAAGAGGAAGGAGAGAAGGAAAGGGTGAAGGGGAGAAAGGAAGGAAGGGGGAGAATGGAGGAAAGAAGGAAGGGGGGAGAGGGAGGGAAAAGGAAGGAGAGAAGGAGAAGGAAAGGGTGAAGGGGAGAAACAAAGGAAGAGGGAGAATGGAGGAAAGAAGGGAGAGAGAGAGAGGGAAAGGGAAGGAGAGAAGGAGAAAGAAAGGGTGAAGGGGGAGAAAGAAAAGAAGAAGGACGAAGAGGAAGACGAGGATAAGCCGCCGCCGGGCTCCACCATCCCCGGCGAAGAGGGCACAGGGCCCCAAGAGCAGCGGGGGATGAGAAAGAGGCGGCGATGGCGGTGCGGAAGCGGCAGTCACAGCGCATTTGTGTCACTCCTCCCCGCTGCATGCTGGGAAACCGAGGCCCGGGCTGCTCTGGAGAGCCAGATGCAAGCATGGAAAGAGCCACATCTGGCTCCCGAGCCGCAGGCTCCCTACCCATGATTGCCCAGGCCTACTAACTCCCATCAGCTGGTGGGAGTTGCAGTCTAACCCTATTAGCTGGGCCCAAGTTGGAGAAGGTGGACTTTGAGCTCAAAAGGTCAAGAGTATTTGAACTATACTTCGGAAGTAATTAAAGAACCAAGGCCTTTAATACCTATCCAACGGCATATAGTAGTACCTTCTCTTCTAACGTTGCCCTTTCCTGCCAGCTGACACCAAGAGCCCTGAGCAAATGCTGGTTTGGCAGCACAATGAGCTCACTCCCTGCCTCCCGAAGTCCAACCCGTCCTTGCCCGAACATGCCTCCGCTTGGCTTCCTTTGACGGGCTTGAAGAACCAATGCAGTGACTCAACTTTGGCATGAAAGACAGCTGTCACGGGCCGTTTGGTTAGGCATTAACCCTGCTCTTTGGGCAAGCAAAGAAAAGGGAGAGAGGAGAAAACCTGGGCCTAACGCTCAAACACACTATTCATTATGAGCCTGACGAAAGTAAACACCTTGACTAAGCCATGGCTGGAAAGGGATTTGATCTCAGTGGAAGGAGGATGCTCTTTGACAAGGGAAGCGGCCTCTCCCAGGGTGGCATCGGGCCTTTCTCCGGCTTCTGTTGTGCTTATTGTGAGCCCAAAGCAAGAGTCGGGGCTTGAGCTTTACGCAAATATATATAAAATCATGGTGAGCTCATGCCCGCTCTAATCCCCTACGTTCTAATGCCAACACGGATCCTGTTACCAACAATTACCCCTTTTGTGTTCTTTTCACGGCACTTCGGGACACGTGGGGGGAGAGAAAGGCTTTTCAATCGCAACAGAAAAGAAAATATCAATAGCCGTTCGGAACCAATGAATGTGTATCCAGCTGGATTATATGCCTATTGAACCATGATCCTTTCCCAGCGAGCTGAAAAGGATGGCAACGCTGAAATTATATAGGTGTCGTGCCAAAGAAAACCCGAAGTGGGTTGCTTTGAAAGGAGAAAACTCCCAACGCAGTGTTTCTCAACCGTCCTCATGCCGTGACCCCTTAACACAGTTCCTCCCCAAACTATTCCCCCTTTGTTTATTACTGACCCCCAAAACATAACATTATTTTCGTTGCTACTTCATCACTGTAATTTATGTATCGTAATGCAAATATCGGATATGAAGGATGTATTTTCATTCACTGGGCCAAATTTGGCACAAAACAACAACGCACCCCATATTTATAATATTTATACAACAACGCACCCCATATTTATAATATTTAACAACACACCCCATATTTATAATATGTCATACAATATAGATAAAGGTAAAGGTTTTCCCCTGACACGAAATCCAGTCGTGTCCGACTCTGGGGGTTGGCGCTCATCTCCATTTCTAAGCCAAAGAGAGCTGGCGTTGTCCATAGACACCTCCAAGGTCATGTGGCCAGCATGACTGCATGGAGTGCTGTTACCTTCCCGCTGGAGGGGTACCTATTGATCTACTCACATTTGCATGTTTTCGAACTGCTAGGTTGGCAGAAGCTGGGGCTGACAGCGGGAGCTCACGACGCTCTCCTGGATTCGAACCTGCAATCTTTCGGTCAACAAGCTCAGGAGCTCAGCACATAATACTACTAATAATGATACAATATTATGATTATATATTTTATATTACATGTAATATTACAATATAATGGTATAGTACAATATAGTAATATATGATACTGATATTGTGCTAAGCCAGGGGTGGGCAATTATCGGCCTCCAGGTGTTTTGGACTTCAACTCCCAGAAATCCTAACAGCTGGTAAACTGGCTAGGATTTCTGGGAGTTGAAGTCCAAAACACCTGGAGGGCCAGCAATTGCCCACCCCTGTGCTAAGCTAACAATATAATATATTGTATATATCTACCCACCCACCCATCTATCTATCTATCTATCTATCTATCTATCTATCTATCTATCTATCTATCCACTCATCCATCCATCCATCTACCTATCCACTCATCCATCTATCTATCTATCTATCTATCTATCTATCTACCCATCTATCTACCCATCTATCTATCTATCTACCTACCTATCCACTCATCCATCTACCCACCCACCCATCTATCTAACTACCCATCTATCTACCCATCTATCTATCATCTATTCACTCATCCATCCATCCACCCACCCACCCATCCATCTATCTATCTACCTATCCACTCATCCATCCACCTATCCACTCATCCATCCTTCCATCCATCTATCTACCCACCCACCCATCCACCCATCATCCATCTACCCAACTATCGATCTATCTACCCATCTATCTATCTACCCATCTATCTATCTATCATCCATCCATCCACCCACCTATCCACTCATCCATCCTTCCATCCATCTATCTACCCACCCACCCACATCTATCTATCTACCCATCTATCTATCTACCCATCTATCTATCTACCCATCTATCTATCTATCTATCTATCTACCTATCCACTCATCCATCCACCTATCCACTCATCCATCCTTCCATCCATCTATCTACCCACCCACCCATCTATCTACCCATCTATCTATCTATCTATCTATCTATCTATCTATCTATCTATCTATCCACTCATCCATCCATCCATCCACCTATCCACTCATCCATCCTTCCATCCATCTATCTACCCACCCACCCACCTATCTATCTATCTATCTATCTATCTATCTATCAATCTACCCATCTATCGATCTATCCACTCATCCATCCATCCATCTACCACCCACCCATCTATCTATCTACCCATCTATCTATCTACCTACCTACCTATCTATCTACTTATCCACCATCCATCCATCCATCCATCCAGCCCACCCACCCACCCACCCACCCACCCACCCATCTATCTATCTATCTATCTATCTATCTATCTATCTATCTATCTTGTAAACGGCTCTGAGTCTCCTTTGGAGTGAGAAGGGCGGCATATAAATGTCGTAAATAAATAAATAAATATGCCCAAATTTGAATACTGGTGGGGTTGGGAAGAGGATTGATTTTGTCATTGGGGAGTTGTAGTTGCTGGGATTTATAGTTCACCTCCAATCAAAGAGCATTCTGAACTCCACCAACGATGGACTTGAACCAAACTTGGCACACAGAACTCCCATGACCAACAGAAAACACTAGAAGGGTTTGATGGGCATTGACCTTGAGTTTTGGAGTTGTAGTTCACCTATGTCCAGAGAGCACTGTGGACTCAAACAATGATGCATCTAGAACAAATTTGGCACGAATATTCAATATGCCTCAGGGGTTGAGGGTCCTGTTGGAAACGAGGCAAGTGAGGCAAATAAATACATTGTTGGCAATGAGAGTTTCCTACACTACTACAAACTATTTCAAGGGGTGTAAAATAGTACTTAATAGCACAGCTGGGGGAGACTCAGGATTAATAGACTGAAGGCTGTCAAATGCTGCCCTTCAACAGACTACTTCTCTTTGCCCAATCATTGGGTCAGTTTCCGTTCCCTTGCTGGATGGTGGGACTTCTTCCACATCCAAGAGAAGTCCAATGGTAAGCCTGCAAATAATGCTGAAATGCAACATTTCAATTTGCTCCCCTGGGACACTCAATCTATATCTATACTTCTACCTATAAATAATATAATAATATAATAATAATATAATAATATCTATAAATAATATAATAAAAATATAATATAATATAATATCTCTATATATAATAAAGCGGAATGTTTGTATGTGTGTTTGTATGCATGTGTGTTTGTATGTATTTATGTGGCAGCGTTCTCATTGGCTCCCGGCCTCTACATTCTGACAACATGATTGGTTGCCAGTGAGGGAGCATTTGCATAACGCCTCTATTGGCCAGCCAACACGAACATTCCGACCCTCTAAACTCGCAGAGGAGGAGAAGGCAAAGGCCTGAGGCAGTCGCCAACACGAATATTCCGACGCTCTAAAGTGGCAGAGGGGGTCAGGAAAAGGCCTGAGGCAGTCAGGCATGGTGGGAGTTTCAGACCAAAACACTTTGCGACCCCTTTGCGACCCCAAACAATGAGAGAACAAGACCGAACTTGGCAGACAGAACCCTGAAGACCCACTCTACATCCTGGTGCAGTTTGAGGGAGGATGGACCATGGATGATGGGACTTGCAGTACTTTAACTCACTTCCTTAGAGCGCTGTGGCCCACACCATAGAAGGATCAGATGCCCACTGGCCCACTTTACAACCTGGTGCGGTTTAGGGCAGGATGGGCCACAAATGATGGGATTTGCAGTACCTTCACCTGATTCATTTCCCACAGAACATTGAAGCCCCTACAAATCACAGACCAGGCCCAAACTTGGCACACAGAGTACCCATGACCCACTCTACGTCCTGCTGCAGTTTGGAGGAGGGCAGACCATGGATGATGGGACTTGAAGTACCTCCAATCACTTCTCGAGACCGCTGCAACCCTCATCCACTGACTGATCAAGACCAAACTTGGGACACCGAGCCCCCATGACCCACACCACATCCTACTTCAGTTTGGAAGACATTGGACAACAGATGATGGGACTTGAATTACCTTCACTCACTTCCTGAGACCACTGCAAGCCAAATAAACAACTGATAAGGACCAACCTTGGCACACAATGCCTTTCTCAATTAACCCGGGCAGGGCCGGGTCCCCAAGCTAGTATATAATAAATTTAATATAAAACACCCACACAGTGTATGTATGTATGTATGTATGTATGTATGTGGAGGTGTTTCCTTCTGTTTTCTCAATGGCTGCCACTTTCACAGGCCCCTGCAACTACCACAAATGACGGACCTGGGCCAAACTTGGCACACAGTCCCCCATGACCCACCACATGTCCCGGTAAAATTTGGGGAAGATGGGTTGCGGATTATGGGATTTGCAGTCCTTCCAATTAGCTGCCACTTTCACAGGCCCCTGCGACCACCATGAATGATGAACCTGGACCAAACTTGGCACACAGTCCCCCAATTACCCACAACACGTCCTGATAAAATTTGGGGAAGATGGGTTGCGGATTATGGGATTTGCAGTCCTTCCAATTGGCTGCCACTTTTACGGGCCCCTGCGACCACCACGAATGATGGACCTGGACCAAACTTGGCACACAGTCCCCCATGACCCACAACACGTCCTGATAAAATTTGGGGAAGATGGGTTGCGGATTATGGGACTTGCAGTCCTTCCAATTGGCTGCCACTTTTACGGGCTCCTGCGACCACCACAAATGATGGAACTGAACCAAACTTGGCACACAGACACCCCCCCCCCCCCATGACCAACCACACATACTGGTAAAATTTGGGGAAGATGGATTGCGGATTATGGGATTTGCAGTCCTTCCAATTGGCTGCCACTTTCACAGGCCCCTGCAACCACCACGAATGAAGGACCTGGACCAAACTTCAGACACAGACACCACCCCTCCCCAATGACCCACCACACGTCCTGGTAAAGTTTGTGGGGGGATGGATCACGGATTATGGGATTTGCAGTAGTTCCAATCACTTCAGCTCCCACATACCACAATGACCCCTACAAATGATGGATCAGGACCACACTTGGCACACAGAGTCCCCATGACTCACTTTACGTCCTGGTGTGGTTTGGGGGAGGACCCATGGACAATAGGACTTGCATATGGGAGTTGTAGTTCACCCGCACCCACTGAACTCAGCCGACATTGGATTTAGACTAAACTTGGAGCACAGACAAACAATGCCTTTCTCAAGTAACCTGAGCACTGCCGCGTCCCCAAACTAGTAGTAAATAAATAAAAGAGAAGGGGGCACGAGGGCAAAAGGATTATTTCTGGAACAGGAAGCAATTGTTTCCTATTACCTCAGCACCACCCCAGTCGGTTTAATGAGTCACAAACATGCTCAGGCTGTATCTGAGAAGTTCAACTTAGTTAGTACGCTGCTCACCAAAAGAGGAGTTCAATCCAAAGGCGGAGGCTTTAGCGAGAACAGCTTTGCCATAGAAAGCCAGTGCATTAAACCGGCATTCTTCTCCAAAGCACAGGAGGCAAATTAATATCCAATTCACATCGGACTACCCCATATAAAAGGCAGTTAATGGGAATCTGCGGTGGAATTAAAAAAAAATAAAACAAAGCCAGGGAACAGACAACTTTGGTATGCCAACAAAAATTTTTACAGTCCATAGTATAGTTATTATTTTATTGTCCCGTCCTGATGGATTTATTTTCTTCCTTCCCCATAAACCGCTTACATCCAAGATGGATATTAAAAGGGATATGTGAGAAATAAACTGGCCAGAAAATCCTTTTATCAATACTCGGCTCCCCCAGGCCAAACCCTTGCAGCCATATGGAACGGAAGCACATGCCAGCAAACTATGGGGAAGAGTTATGGAAAGTACTTCGAAGAAGAGTCTGTAAAGGGATTTGGGAGCCAAAAGGGACACCGCCGAGTGTACACAACCCTCCAAGAAGAGAAGCGGCGGGAAAAGGAAGCCACCTCCAAGAACCTGGTGTCCTTCAAAGGCTTTCGGGCTGCAACTCCCATGTTGGGTTGGTTGCCTTTTAAGAGGGCGGCAGCTTTTAGGGGATTGCTTGAATAAGAACATCGAGGCAGTAAAAGGCAATCCAGGGGAGCTTATAAGGTTTCGATAGGCTTGGGGTTGATATTGGAGGCAATAATAAAGGGTATTATTATTATTATTACATCATTTCTGCCATTTTACTGATATGAATGGTGTTAGGTTTTTGAATACTTTTTCCTCTTTAATAAATTATTTATTTATTTATTATTTTATTAATTTTTATTATTTTTAAATTATTAATTTATTATTATTATTTTTAAAAAACTAGCTTGGGGACCCGGCGCTGCCCAGGTTATTTGAGAAAGGCATTTAGTGCCAAGGTTGGTCCTTATCAGTTGTTTATGTGGCTTGCAGTGGTCTCGGGAAGTGTGGGTCCATGGTCCATCCTCCTCCAAAGTGCACCAGGATGTAGAGTGGGTCATGGGGATTATGTGTGGCAAATTTTGTCTTGCTCAGTTATTGGATGACGGTTGCAGCAGTCTTGGGAAGTGAGCGGAGGTACTTCAAGTCCCATCATCCGTGGTCCATCCTCCTCAATACTATACCAGGATGTAGAATTATTTATTTATTTATTTATTTATTTGGATTTTTGCACCGCCGACTCCCGGGGGCTCGCGGCGGCTTACAGGCCAATGGCGTAGTGCCAGAGGTTAGCATAAAAACACAGAAAATATACATTGCTTAAAACATGCGATACAATAAAAAGTTAAAACAGTAATATTAAAACAGTACAATGAACGGTGGCCGAAGAATGAGTCATGGGGGCTCTGTGTGCCAAGTTTGGTCTTTGGATGAGGTTGGCAGCAGTCTTGTGAAGTGAGTGGAGGTACTTCAAGTCCCATCATCCGTGGTCCACCCTCCTCAATACTATACCAGGATGTAGAATGAGTCATGGGGGCTCTGTGTGCCAAGTTTGGTCTTGATCAGTCTTTGGATGAGGTTGGCAGCGGTCTTGTGAATTGAGTGGAGGTACTTCAAGTCCCATCATCCGTGGTCCATCCTCAATACTATACCAGGATGTAGAAAGAGTCATGGGGGCTCTGTGTGTCGAGTTTGGTCTTGATCAGTCTTTGGATGAGGTTGGCAGCGGTCTTGTGAATTGAGTGGAGGTACTTCAAGTCCCATCATCTGTGTTCCATCCTCAATACTATACCAGGATGTAGAATGAGTCATGGGGGCTCTGTGTGCCGAGTTTGGTCTTGATCAGTCTTTGGATGATGTTGGCAGCGGTCTTGTGAAGTGAGTGGAGGTACTTCAAGTCCCATCATCCGTGGTCCATCCTCCTCAATACTATACCAGGATGTAGAATGAGTCATGGGGGCTCTGTGTGCCAAGTTTGGTCTTGATCAGTCTTTGGATGAGGTTGGCAGTGGTCTTGTGAAGTGAGTGGAGGTAGCCTACTTTAAGTCCCATCAACCGTGGTCCACCCTCCTCCGAACTAACTGGGGATTTGATGTAAAGTGGATCATGGGGGCTTTTTGTGCCAAGTGTGGTCATGATCATGCACTGGATGAGGGTCGCAGTGGGATCTGTCTTGACACAGTATCACAGTAACTGAGGCCTAGTCAGGAAAAGCAGGTTTAGGAAGCCTTACTGTTATTTCAGTCGTTACACAGTATCCCAGTAACTATGGCCTAGTCATGATAATCTAGTTGAGGAAGTGTTACTGTCAATTCAAGCCATACACAGGATCCCATGATTGGCGGCCTAATCTGGAGAATCAAGTTAAGGCAGCCTTACTGTTAACTCAGTCCTTGTATAGTAGCCCAGCAACTGAGGCCCTAGTCCAGAAAATGAAGTTTAGGAAGCCTGACTGTTAATTCAGTCAGGCCCTTTATGGAGTAACTGAGGCCTAGTCCAGGAAAATCTTGTGTTAATTCAGTCAGGCCCTTTCTTTTACCCTCTCTGGCAGCGTTCACAGGAGGTGGGTGGAGGTACTTCAGGTCCCATCATCCATGGTTCGTCCTATTTGAAACTGCACCAGGATGTAGAATGGGTCAGGTGGGCTCTGTGTGTCTGCCTCAGGCCCTTTCTCTTCTTTTCTCTGCTGCCTAGGATTGCTGGAATGTGGAGAGGCTGGCCATTCAGAGCCGTTATGCAAATAATCCCACACTGGCAACCAATCGAAACGCTGGCACATATTCCTCCCGTCGCTCGGCCTACCCGCCCACCGCTCGCAAACACTGACTTTTATTATATGTAATATATTATGAAAAATTATAAAAAAATTATAAAAATAAATAATAACAAAAAATTATTAAATCAATAATTTATTTATTATTTAATAAATAAAGCCTCACAATGAATCCCCGACTATTAACTTGTGTTGGAGGTGCCCAGCCATGTGGCTATGGGAAGAAGGGAAATGGAGGGCATTGTGCCCTCAGATGTGAATTTCGCACCTCCAATGAGATTTCCCTTCAAATATGACCCTAAATATTTCTAGTATTCAAAACACTACAAGGGAAACATTGGGTTTTTTTGGATTACAGTTATGAGAATTTGTCAACCCCAAAAGTAACTTTTTCAAGCACAAAAGGGAAGAAAGCATAAGAGGGAAAGGCCTTGACTCGGAAGGCGGCACAAACCCCTACGATTCCATGAAATGCGAGATTTATAGGGTGCGATTCATAATAAGTTAATAATGACCAGAGGGAATCGAGGAACAGGCATTCCCCAATGGAAGGCCAGCGTTCGAACTGACGTTTGGATTTTCATGGCCACACGATTCTTGAGCAGCGATAAGGTCCCATACTGTTGTTTAACAGACTTCTATAGCTTGAATTACAAGGACGCGTATACGCAGCGGTGGCAAGAGGGAACAGTCGCACGGATTTGCCGGGTTACTCCATCTTTTCATAAAGGCCTTCCCCCCAAAACAAGCCCAAGGAGCCCACGTTTCTAACTGGGGATTTGGTCACACTTCATCACGATGGCGTTTACACGGGGCCCAGCCAAACGCCAAGTGAAAGTTTTACTGTCAGTTCCCTTTGCATGTGCGACTCCTAATCCACATGAAGCCTGCTGGGTGAAAGCCCCACGGTGCAATCGGTGTTAAAACGTGGCGAAGAGAGTGTTTAAAGTTGAGGTTAAATGCCTTTGCCAAGGTATGGGTTTTCTCCAACGACAAGCTGGGAGTGAGGCGAGCGAAATGCTGTTATAACGAGATATGTGCCGTAAACAGGGGTCATGGGCCTCCAAGTCAACGCTGACTTATGGGAACCCTATCATTCCAGATTATCAACATCTCACTTCTGGGCACCACAATGAGAGGGAGATGTTGACAAGCTGGAATGTGTCCAGAGAAAGAGGGCGACTCAAATGATCAAGGGTCTGGAGAACAAGCCCTATGAAGAGCGGTTGAAGGAGCTGGGCATGTTTAGCCGAGGGGGGACTCAGAGCGGCCTAACAAAAGGCAACAATTCGATGCCGATACACAATATAAATCTATCTATCTATCTATCTATCTATCTAATAAAAGTCAGTGTTTGCGGGCGGAGGTGCGGAGGAATATGTGGCAGCGTTTCAATTGGTTGCCACTGTGGGATTATTTGCATAAAGGACTCTGATTGGCCAGCCTCAGTACTCCAACATTCTAAGGCACCTGACAGAGGGGATTGGTAGCCACTGAGGGAGTATTTGCATAAAGGAATCTGATTGGCCATCTACATTCCAACATTCTAAGGTGACACAGAGGGAAAAGGAAAGGCCTCGGGCAGGCAGTCACTGCGGCCCACAGCAATGACGGATCAGGACCAAACTTGGCAAACAGGGGCCCAAAGGCCCATTTCACAACCTGGTGTGGTTTAGGGCAGGATGGGCCACGAATGATGGGATTTGCAGTACTTCACCTGATTCACTTCTCAAACAACACTGTAGCCCCTATAAATCACAGACGAGGCCCAAAATTGACAGCAAGGCTTCCTTAACTTGATTTTCCTGACTAGGCCTCAGGTCATGGGATATTGTTTAGGGCCTGAATAGACAATAAGGTTTCCTCAACTTGATTTTCCTGACTAGGCCCCCAACAATGACCAAACAAGACCAAACCTAGCACACAGATCTCCCAAAATGCACTCTACATCCTGGTGCAGTTTGAGGGAGGATGGACCATGGATGATGGGACTTACAGTACTTTAATTCACTTCCTTAGAGCACTGTGGCCCACACCAATGACAAATCAGGACCAAACTTGGCACACAGAGGCCCAATGATTCACTTTACAACCTGGTGCGGTTTATGGCAGGATGGCCCACATATGATGGGATTTCCAATACCTTCACCTGATTCACTTCCCACAGAACATTGTAGCCCCTACAAATCACAGGCCAGGCCCAAACTTGGCACACAGAGCCCCCATGACCCACTCTACATCCTGGTGCAGTTTGAAGGAGGATGGACCATGGATGATGGGACTTGCAGTACCTTCACTCACTTCCTGAAAACAACGCGACCCTCATCCAATGACCAATACAGACCAAAATTGGCACACAGAGCCCCCTTGACCCATTCTACACCCTGGTGCTGTTTCAAGGAGGATGGACCACAGATGATGGGACTTGAAGTACCTTCACTCACCTTCCGAGACCGCTGCAACCCTCATCCAATGAATGATCAAAACCAAACATGACACACAGAGCCCCCATGACCCACTTTATCTTCTACTGCAGTTTGGAGGAGGGTGGACCGTGGATGATAGGACTTGTAGTACCAAAGACCAACCATGGCACACAATGCCTTTCTCAAATAACCCGGGCACCGCCTGGTCCCCAAGCTAGTACAATATAAAACCATAGACATTCAGCATTAAAATACAGTTAGCATTAACACTTAATACACATACACTTAAGTTAAAAATAGTGTTCCGTCCACAACCTAAGTATTGAGCCATATCCATCAACTTGCCATTACAATTCCAATCCAAAGTGCTGCATTGTGCGAATGCGCAAAAGCCTGGTCCCACAGCCACTATTTCACTTTTTTCCTGAATGCCAGGAAGGATGGGGTTGATCGTATGTCGCTTGGAAGCACATTCCACAGACAGGAAGCCACCACTGAGAAGGCCCTCTCTCTCGTCCCCACCAGCCGTGTTTGAGAAGTTGGCGGGAGTGAGAGCAGGGCCTCCCCGGATGATCTTAAATTACGAGGTGGGACGTAGCGGCAGATGCGTTCGGACAAGTAAGCTGGGCCAGAACCGTATAGAGCTTTAAAGGTCAAAACCAGCACTTTGAATTGAGCTCAGAAGTGGACAGGCAGCCAGTGGAGCTGACACAACAGGGGGGTGGTATGCTCCCTGTATGTAGCGCCAGTTAGTAATCTGGCTGCCGCCCGTTGGACTAGTTGCAATTTCCGAACTGTCTTCAAAGGCAGCCCCACGTAGAGTGCGCTGCAGCCAGCTTATCTATCCAAATGCATCGCCCCCTATGAACCCACTAGGAACTTGAGATCATCAGAGGAGGCCCTTCTCTCGATCCCACCTGCTTCACAAGCACGTCTGGCGGGAACGAGAGATAGGGCCTTCTCTGTGGTGGCCTCTTGGCTGTGCCCCCTCCCTACTAACCTGTTTTTTTTAAAAAAAATCCTGAAAACATCTGTCAAAATCCCAAGGTTCCTGAGAGTCTGACTATATTTCAGCTCGTGTCCCATGAAAAAGTTGTCCATCTCCTGTCTATGAGGCTGAACCTCCGGGAGCCCCCTGTGTTCAAGCTGATCTGACCTGCAGCAGAGAGTTCCGCAGTTCCTGGATGCCCCGTTAGGCCAGCATTGCTGGGAGTGTGGCTAAAGCAGCAGTTCAGACAAGCAACTTCCTTTTACGTTGCTTTTCTCCCCAGAACCTAACATTGTAATGAATCCCCCAATAAAAGTACATTTAATTGCAACTTTTCCTTTTCATAGTGATACATTGTGTCCATCACGGACTCAAACTCTCTCTAAGCATGAGTCTTCCCTTTCCCGAGCCACAGATTGCTGCAGGCTCACCTGGGATACTCTTACAGTGTCCCGGGGAGGCCAAAACAGTGATCCGTTGACCCGCGGATATGGGGCCCCGTAAATCTGGCAGGTTCCCGTATCCGCGTATATCCCATATCATCTATACCTGTGGTTCCCAAAGTGGATAGTACCGCCCCCTAATGGGCGGTGAGGTGATCCAAGGGGGCAGTGGCAGGCTTTGGGGGGCACTGAAGCACCTGCCAGTTGGAAACCCCATGCAGGTGCTGCCTGGAAACCGCAGTGCACCCCCCCTCAACTCTGCCCACGGCATAGTCCTGTATCGCCCCTTCCAATCCAACGGGTCCCTTGGAAGGAAGGGGCAATACGGGATTGCGCCGTGGGCGGAGTTGGAGAGAGAAATGGGGGGGTGCTCTGCGGTTTCCAGGCAACACCTGCCCAAGGATTCCAACTGGCAGGCTGAGACAGTTGTGCGCTTGCGAGTGTGTGCCTGCCAGTTGATCCAGCAGAGAAAGAAAGCCTCCGCGTCTGCAAACGCCCCCTGAATCACTGCGGCGTTTGCAGGCACCTCCTGGGAGATGGCCGTGGCACGAAGGAAAATGCAAGCAGCTCCCAATTTCCAAGGTCCAGTATTCTTTATTGCTCAAGTTTAGTTCAATTCCATTGCTGTTGGGAGTTCAAAATGCTATTTGATTATAGGTGAACTATAAATCCCAAATGACAAAATCTATCCCTCCAACCCCACCAATATTCAACTTTGGGCATATTGAGTATTTGTGCCAAATTTGGTCCAGATCCAGGGTTGTTTGGGTTCAGAGTGCTCTCCAAATGTAGGTGAACTACATCTCCCCTAAATCACTGTGGATTCCTCCCAAACCCCTCCAGTATTTTCTATGGGTCACGGGGGTTCTGTGTGCCAAGTTTGGTCCAGGTCTGTCATTCATGGGGTCTCGGCTGTGTAAGTCAGTGCTGAATTGGTCGAAGGTACTGCAAATCCCATCATCCGTTGTCCATACTCCCCCAAACGTATTGTTTTTGTGATTAATCCCTATGCTTTAATTATGTGCAATTTGCAACAATGAAAATACATTCTGCATATTAGATATTTGCATTAGAATTCGTAAGAGTAGCAAAATTATTTATGAAGTAGCAACGAAAATATGGCTGGGGGTCACCACAACACGAGGAACCTTATTTAGGGGTCACGGCATTAGAAAGATTGAGAACCACTGCATTAATACATATATCTTCCTGTTTAATTGTTATTACATTTTTAAAAAAAATTCCAGGGGGGCGGTAAGTAAATTTTTTTCTGGAAAGGGTGCGGTAGGCCAAAAAGTTTGGGAACCACTGATCTATACTGTCCAATAGCAAATTTCCAAGTTTGGGGTAAGGATCTCTCCCTGAAATACAGGATCGTGAACCCAGATTCTCTTTCGTTCAATATTTGAGTGAGTGCCTCCCTATCCGTTCCTGCCCAATCACGACATTGCCTCCTGCCCTCGGGAGCAGTCCATCACAACGGAGACGGGCAAGGCCAACGTATTGTTTTGTTCTGCCGGAGAGGTCAAATGGTTTCCAAGTGTTTTAAAGTGCTTTAAATGGTTTTGAATGGTCTGAGATGCCTTTAAAGTGATTTTTATTGATTGCATCCCCACCCTGAGAAGTCCTTAAAGCGATTTCATTGATCGTACCTGGCCTGGGTTTTGCTGATATAGGACGGGTTGGGGTAATGCAGAATACATTAGATAGATAGATAAACAGATAGGTGACAGATAGGTAGACAGTGAGGTAGAAGAGAGGGAGACAGACAGACATTACACACTAACTAAAACACTAAACACTAATTGGGCCCCCAATCCAATTTTTTTTAACATGTCAGGAACAACTTGAGAAACCGAAACTGCAACGAAATATTTTTAAAAACAGCAAGAAAAATATACTATTCTGCCGTTACAGATCTAACTAAACAATCCACAGATTACTAGCAATCATTCCTATGGATTATTGTATTGTGAAGATTTCATATTGCTTAAATATTGTTTTGTGGTGCCTGGTTCTTGAATTGGCAATGAGACAAATGAGTCTCACGAAGGATCACAAAGTGATGATACTGAAATTGTCATGATTGTGTGTTGTCGAAGGCTGTCATGGCCAGAATCACTGAGTTTCTGAGTGTTTTTCGGGCCGTCTGATCAAACAATGAGAAGAACAAAACCAATACGACTACCTGCTAAACCACAACAAAAAACGCTCAGGGTAATGTCAGAATTATGAGGATATGAACATGGAAAGCACACTTTCAAAATTTCGTTATAAATGGCAGTTTCTTATTGGTTCTGCCTTAAATAAAATCACCAATAATGAAATAATGAAATTTTGAAAGTTTTGTTAGAGTTCTGAAATGTTCACCACCAGAACTTTAGCAACACTGTAGAAGCAAAGCACTAGTGCCACCTAGTGTTCACCACCAGAACTTTGGCAACACTAGAAGCAAAGCACCAGCGCCACCTAGTTTTCACCACCAGAACTTTAGCAACACTGTAGAAGCAAAGCACCAGCGCCACCTAGTGTTCACCACCAGAACTTTAGCAACACTGTAGAAGCAAAGCACCAGCGCCACCTAGTGTTCACCACCAGAAAGAAGCAAAGCACACCAGCGCCACCTCACCACCAGTGTTCACCAGCGCCCTAGAACTTTTTAGCAACACTAGAAGCAAAGCACCAGCGCCACCTAGTGTTCACCACCAGAACTTTAGCCACCTAGTGTTTACCACCAGAACTTTAGCAACACTAGAAGCAAAGCACCAGCGCCACCTAGTGTTCACCACCAGAACTTTAGCAACACTGTAGAAGCAAAGCACCAGCGCCACCTAGTTTTCACCACCAGAAGTTTAGTAACACTGAAGAAGCAAAGCACCAGCGCCAACTAGTTTTCACCACTGGAACTTTAGTTTTGTAAGTACTTTAGAACCATCTAGACCATAATTGCCCAGGCCTACTACAGCCCAAAAAACTCACAGCAACGAAGTGGATTTCCTTTTCTATTAATCAACTGGGCTTCCTTTGTATTGTCAAAAGGTTTCATGGCCAGAATCAAGGGGTTGTTGTAAGTTTTTTTCGGGTTGTATGGCCATGTTCCAGAAGCATTCTCTCCTGACATTTCGCCTGCTTTTATGAACCCCACAACACCTGAGGATGCCTGCCATAGATGCAGGTGAAACATCAAGAGAGAATGCTTCTGGAACATGGCCAGACAGCACCAAAAACTTACAACAGTCCTGGGCTTCCTTCTTTCTCGCGTTTTCCCTTTATTTTTTCCTTTCTCTTTGCCCCGATGAACAACATTTCCAACTATATTAGTCGGAGCGACACGAACGAACGTGGCAGCCCTATCACTAACAACCCAACCAATCTTAACGTACGAGATTCGAAACAGAAGGCAAAAAGGGGGTGAAACACAGAATGAGATTTATGCCGCTGGGTTATTTCCCTTTAAATTTCCCCCTCTCTCTAGGGTTCAAGCACTTAATATATTGTACTTTCCATTACCTGGTACAAATATAAAACATCTCTGAAAAACACATTTCATCCTCAGAACACATTAAAATAACAAGGAATCGGCCGCAGCAGGGATTGATAGATTAACTGTCGCTCGCCGATGTTGTGCCACATTAGTTAACAGCAAATTAAGATCAACGCACACTCTTTGGGCCTCCTCCATATATCTTACAAAGGGAAAATTAGACCAGAAATGTACAATTCAGAGCGGCGGTGCTAAATTCCTGTAAGTCGTAATGAGACACAATGGAACGTGGCTGAGAGGGGCCATTTCGGCCAGTCCTGGAAGGGCCCTTTAAGCCGCGGTAAGCTCTCCTTCAAAACCTCCAGGGTCCCTCCACTATGATCGAGCATCGACTTGGCGCGCATGTGTTTTATGTGTTTCCAAGCGTTGGCCCGGCGTGTCCTCGCTGTGATCCGAAGCCAAAGGTTTTCATCGGCACCCAATTGTTAAAATAAATTCATGTAACACAATAGCTTTGGGGTTACGTAGTTTTACGCGGCTGCAGATGGCGACCATGTTCGGAGATATATATATATATATATCCTATTATATATATGTACTAGCTTGGGGACCCGGCGGTGCCCGGGTCATTTGAGAAAGGAATTGTGTGGCAAGGTTGGTCCTTATGTGGCTTGCTGTGGTTTCTGGAAGTTAGTGAAGGTACTGCGAGTCCCATCAGTCATGGTTCAGTCCCCTCGAAACAGTACCAGAATGTAGTGTGGGCCATGAGGGTTCTGAGTGCCATGTTTGGCTGAGATCCATCATTACTGGGAGTAGGTGTGGTCTCATGAAATTGGAGAAGGTAGTGCAAGTCCCATCATGTGTGTTCAGTGGTCGTCCAAACTGCAGGAGGATGTGGAGTGGGCCATGGGGGCTCTGTGTGTCAAGTGTGGTTGTGATCCATCATTATAAGTAGTTGCAGTGGTATCATGGAATTAGTGAAGGTACTGCAAATCCCATAATGTGTGATGCAGCCTCCTCCAAACTGCAGGAGGTCATGGGGGCTTTGTGTGGGAAGTGTGGTCTGTATTGGTGATTGGATGAGGGTCACAGTGCTGTTAGGAAGTTAGTGAAGGTACTTCAAGTCCCATCATCCGTGTTCCCCTCTCCCTCAAACTGCGCCAGGATGTAGAGTGGGTCGTGGGGGGGGTGGGAGGTGTGGTCTTTTTCTGTTGTTGTAGGGGGCCTAGTCAGGAGAAATAAGTAAAGTAATTCTTACTGTGAAATCAGGCTGAGGTAGGGTTGCCACTTTTTGATTTAAGAAATAAGGGACGTTTATGGGATTTTTCACAAAAATAAAGGACACTTCCTAAAAACTTGAAACTCAAACGTTAGGTATAAATAGTTTTATTAACAGAATAAGATAATGATTGAAACTCACAAAAGAAACTGTCTTACACCCTCTTAACAGTTCATGGTATGTTTCTGCATTTTTTGTCATGCATAAAAAACATTATTAGAACTACCTTATTTTCTCCATCTGTATTTAGTACTTGACTTTACTGACTTTAAAAGTGCACAGTCTAAACATTAAAATAAAATAAATTTTATAAGACAGTACATCTTCATTATTATGTCAATAGTTAATGGTATATGATATTATGGGATACACAGCATTGTATAGTATTGGGATGCACAGCTAGGCCTATTTTAAGAGTAACTCTCAAGCAACCCGAAACTATCTTTATCCAACATGATCTAACATTCCCCTTGGGTAACGGTTAATTGAGTCTACTGTACTTTGAAAAAGTCCTGTATCGCCTCTTCCTTCCAACGGGATGCAAGCGCGCGAATGTCGGCCTGCCCTACGAGTTGGAATCCCCGGGCACGCATTGCCGTGGAAACCGCAGTGCGCGCCTTCCTCTGGTCAACCCCGCCCAGTCCTGTCCTGTTAGTCAATAATAAGGGACAGGGCCTGAAAAAACAGGACACAAATTTTAGGGCCAAAATAAGGGATGTCCCTTAGAATAAGGGACATATGGCAACCCTAGGCTGAGGCCTAGCCAGGAGAATCAAGTGGAGGAAGTCCTCGAGGCCTAGTTTGCAAAATCAGCTAAAGGAAGCCTGTTTGTAAAGTACTATGTGTGAGACCTTAGAGATTAGGGAGGGAGGAATGCTGGCCAATCAGAGGCGGTGTAGCAAATTCTGCCTCAGTGGCAACCAATCATGCTGTTTGAATGTAGAGGGTGGGAATTTAGAGGCTGGTAGCCAATCAGAATGCTGGCACATACATACAAACCCACAAATATACAAACATTCCCTTTTATTATATATAGAGATAGAGATATATATGTTTGTGTGTGTGTGTATATATATATATATATATATATATATATATAATTTGCTTGTTTTGTTTTGTGTGTGTGTGTGTGTGTGTGTGTGTGTGTGTGTGTGTATATATATATAAGAACATACATAAGAACATAAGAAGAGCCATGCTGAATCGGACCTCAGCCCATCTAGTCCAGCATTCTGTATCACACAGTGGCCCACCAGTTGTACACGGGGATCTCGAGCAGAAGGGAGGGCAAAACCCTGACCTGCTCCCGACCCCCACAACCAGTACCCGGGAAGATCCTGCCTACCTCAACCAACTCCGAGGTGGCACTTGAATGTCCTTTTCAGTAACTACCGATACACTTGGTATCCATGAATCTGTCTAATCCTGCCTTGAAGTTGTTAAGGCTGACCGCTGTCACAACCTCCTCTGGAAGTGAGTTCCATAACCCAATGACCCTCTGGGTGAAGAAATATTACCCTTTATTAGTCCTAATTTTCCTACCTTGGAGCTTCAGGGAGTGCCCTCTAGTCCTAGTGTTTTGTGACAAAGAAAATAGTTTTTCTTTATTCACCTTTTCTATCCCATGCATGATTTTATACACTTCGATCAAGTCACCTCTTAAACGCCGTCTTTCAAGGCTGAAAAGACCAAGGCGTTGCAACCTGGTTTCATAAGGGAGCTGCTCCATCCCTTGGATCATTCTTGTTGCCCTTTTCTGTACCTTTTCCAGTTCCGTTATATCCTTCTTAAGGTGCGGAGACCAGAATTGTACACAGTACTCCATATATATACACACACACACAAGAACACATGCAAATAAAATATTTTTCATCTATTACATATGCATGATTGTCCGGGCACCAATGAGGTCTCTCATTGAATAAAGTGGCATGGCTTCTGTGTCAGATGGCGAATCCTCTCTGGGGGAATACATTAAGTTTGTGAGTAAACCAACTATGTTATTTTAATGAAGACTACTTTATTTTTGGTCTCTTGATGTTTTAAGGGGGAGTAGAAAATTAGACCAGAAATGTCCTCCTCAAAACCGCCAGATTTGCCTCCCCGCCGGGCCTGGGCCCTCCTGCGTTGCCCCCAGGGGCCCGGTAGCCATTGCAGGGAGGTGGAGGGGGCGGGGCCAATTGTTAGGATTTGTAAGTTATGTGTAGTTGTATTTTTTTGGTTTTTTATTGTTATTGGGCACACCTTGGGAAAAATGCAGGGATTGGGATGCTCTCAAAGAGATCCAAAGCGAAGAAAGCTTGCATCTTGGAAGCAGTGCGTTTGGATCCTCCTCCTCTCCTAAAGGGCCTGGTCTAGGGGAAGCTGGGAGCTGTAGTCCAGAAGAGAGCATGGATATGCTATTGCGTGTTTTGTTTTCCGGGAGAGTCGTTTTTGCGCATGCACTGTAGCGTCTTTTTACGTTTTTTGGCTTTTTAAGTCTCTTCTGCTGTGTTTTTATGAGCGACGGACACTCGTTGGCCTGATAGGTATCTTGTGTCCAAATTTGGTGTCAATTCGTCCAGTGGTTTTTTGGTTATGTTAATCCCACAAACAAACATTACATTTATATCTATCTATCTATCTATCTATCTATCTAAAAGCGTGATAGCCATTTTGGTGTGTTTGACCCAGCAACAAGCATCCTAGCATATGTATTGCTGGATGAAGTCCAGTCTTTTTCAGACTAAACCATACTGATTAGAGTTCTTCACTTCGACTGGATCACTTCCTGGGGTCATTTAAAAAAGACAAGAAAAAGAAAAAGAAGGGGTCTTCATGCAACCTCTCGTATTATGCTGATGAAAGAGTCCTGGGATTCAGATCATTGGTCTAATGGTTATCTAATGATTTCCAAATGTTCTGTTCCTTGCTTGCATGGATAGAATTTCCGTCACAGAAAGCACATCTGACTGAAACGGCAATTTAATATCGGCTTTGTTTGGCAGTGTTTCCCCACTCCAGAAGTGAGCAATAAATGTTTTGGAGGCTGCCATAGGAGCACACTGTTTTTGTCTACCTTGGGCTGTGTACACAAGTCTTCAAAAGGAACACAGACAAACACACCAAGGTTGAATGAAAAGTAATGCCTCCACCTTCGTTACGCGAGTTTGGATGGGAATATTTTAATAAATCAAACGCAGAAATATTCCTTAGGATGTGTTCTTTAACTACCACTATTCACTTTCCCACGTAATCACCAGACAATTGGATACATTTCTGCCAACGATGAACAAGTCTTCTGAAGTTGTCACGGAGGAAGTCGACACTCTGTTTTGAGTACCCATCGTGCACAGATCTTCCGAAAGCCAAGCAAAGCAATAATGTGACCCACACATTCTTGTGAAATGCTGATTATGGTTTTCTGAAGCCGTCACAGAAGAAGTCAACACTCTGTTTTAAGTACCCATCGTGCACAGATCTTCTGATAGCCAAGCAAAGCAATAATGTGACCCACACGTTCTTGTGAAATGCCGATTATGGTTTTCTGAAGTTGTCACGGAAGAAGTCGACACTCTGTTTTGAGTACCCATCGTGTACAGATCTTCCGATAGCCAAGCAAAGCAATAATGTGACCCACACGTTCTTGTGAAATGCCGATTATGGTTTTCTGAAGCCGTCACGGAAGAAGTTGACACTCTGTTTTGAGTATCCATCGTGCACAGATCTTCCAATAGCCAAGCAAAGCAATAGTGTGACCCACATGTTCTTGTGAAATGCCCATTATGCTTGAAATTTCTCTCTGAGCGATACGACAATCGTCCTGAATCAATCTGTCAACCTTTTTCCTTGTGAAACTCGGTGGTTGCTGTCACAGGACGTCCAACTCTTTGTTTATCACGCAAGTCAGATGTTCCCACCTCAAAATCTTTAAACTTACTCACCTAACGACACACAGTCCTCACATCAACACAATCAACATAAACAGCTTGCATTCTCTGATGAGTTTCGTTTGGGGTGACACCTTCTGCTGTCAGGAGTTCAATGACTACACATTGCTTAAGTCACATTGACCGACCATCTGTGCAGAGTTCCATAATTCACACTTTAACAACACAACCGTTCAATGCTAAGGCTTCCTGCCAAACTGGAACTATAGAGGAGAGTCTACTGAACAAGCCAGTACCTGCCGCATACCAGTACTGCCACCTGTTGAGGAGTTACAAAGGTGGAGGCATTACTTTTCATTCAACCCTCGTATCCTATGAGTTTGGTTTGAGTCTTACTACAATTTAGAACTTAAAAGTAGAATTTAAGAGTTGACATCCTGCCCTCACCGTAATCATCCAGTTCCCATAGAAAGCTCACAATTGGAAGCCATTTCTCCCTGCAATATATATCAATACATTGCCTTTGATAATGGAGAAGAAACTGTCTAGGACAGACCTGGGCACCCTACGGCCCGGGGGGCCCGGGGGCCGCTTCTGACAGGCCCGGGGAGAAGGGTGTCGGGGCGGGGCCAAGAGGAAGGGGTGCCGCTGCCTCCATCCCATCGTGGGCTCTGGGGCCTGTGTTGGCAGACAGCTCGCCGCTCCGGAGAATGATTGGAGGAGCAGCGGCTTGGAGTGCCTGCCATCCCGGGAGCGATCCGGGCCTGCAGCAGGAGCAGTCGGCGACCTGCGGCGCTGATCGCCCTGGCGACCCAGAAGTCTTGATTGTCTTCCGGGTCGCCAGGGCGATCAGCCGCTCAGGTTGCCGACTGCTCCTGCTGCAGGCACTCCAAGATGCAGGCACAAAAGGATGGCAGGCACTCCATGGCAGGGCGATCAGCTGGGAACGGCTGGGGCGAGAGCGGGCGGAGGCCTGCAGCCTCCGATCGTCTGCTGCTCTGCTTTGCTCTGTTCTGCTGCGGTGGCTGGTTCCGCTTTGCCATCCTCTGGGCCTGGTCCATTGGGCCATTCCATCTTGGGATCCTTCCTCTCTTGAGGACGTCAGCCTCCATCTTGGTTCGCACCTTGTCTTCTTGAATTTAATTTAATTTAATTTTAGTGGTTTTTATTATTATTTTATAATAATCTTATAATAATAATATAATAAATAATATAATATAATAATGTTATATTATAATTTCAATATATTGTAATGTCTATATATATATACTATAATATAATAATTATGATATTAATACTAATAATATATGAATATTTCTTGATATATTAATATGTTAATATTAATGATGTGCAATATATAGTAAATATAATAAATAAATAAACTATGTATATTAGAATGTAGTTTAGCCTTTAGATGCGGCCCTCCATAATGTTTTTTGGCTCTCGTGTGGCCCCTTGGAAGAAATAATTGCTCACCCCTGGTCTAGGATGACCACCTATAGAACTATGATACAGGAGGCAAAACTTTTTGACCCACCTACGTATAATACTGTACCACACTTTGGGGACACTTGCGGGTATTGACACAAAAAAAAAGGTTGAACCTGCTCAATAAAATAAATCAAGCCGAACTCTGTTCTTGTGGAATCTACAAATGCTGGAGAGATAATAATCAAACCTCAAGACAGTTGTATCCTGCCTTTCTAATGGGAGGACCCATTGTGTCGAGATCACACCAACAACAGCTCAGATACTTTCCATAATGGCAACAAAGAGGTGTTTGCTCACAAAGAGGGCTTTGTTAAGGAAACAATAGAGGGGTTAGCGGCAGCTGGGCTCAGGCTGCATATCATAATCAGAATAAAATGACAATGGCCGCTCATTAGAATATAGGACAATTAGAAATGTTGCATTTCTAATCTCCACATCTGCTACCAAACTCTTTCAAACTGAACCTGATGGTACGGAAAAACAGCCCCACTTCTAGCAGGAGGCCTATTTGTTCTGATCCACGCTTACATTAATTGCAGGAGGAAACAAGTGATTGGGCTGAAATAACCATACAATGCGTTAAAAAGACAATTACTGTATATACTGGAGTATAAGCCTAGTTTTAAAGCCCTTTTTTAGGCTGAAAAAGTCCCCTTTAGTTTATATTCAAGTCAAAATTGTTTATTATTTTTTATTATTATTATTACATTTCTTACTTTACTCTATTTATTATTATTATTATATTTACATTATTTTACTCTATTATTATTATTATTTTACTCTGTTGTGCATGTGGCAGGGCTCAAACTGCATTGTGGTAGGTGGTCAGTGGTTTGGTCTTCTCCACACTCGCATGTCGTGGAGTCCACATTTCTTAAGGTTGGCTCTGCAAAAATTATTATTATTATTATTTTACTGACACAAAACCACAGTATCTCACAGCAAACGAGATCAATGCTGGATTTCGTATCAAAAAATCATAAGTCGAACACTTCCCAAGCGTCTAGGACTGTGTGATGTATTATAATCTATCTATCTATGTATATAATAAAAGTCAGTGTTTGCAGGCGGTGGTGCAGTGGTGTGGAGGGAGGAATATGTGCCAGCGTTACGATTGGCTGCCACTGTGGGATTATTTGCATAAAGGGCTCTGATTGGCCAGCTTCAGAACTCCAACATTCTACGACCTCAGACAGAGAGGATTGGTTGCCACTAAAACTGCAGCCCACAGCAATGACGGATTAGGACCAAACTTGGCAAACAGGGGCCCAATGGCCCACTATACAACCTGGTGTGGTTTAGGGCAGGATGGGCCACAAATGATGGGATTTGCAGTACCTTCACCTCATTCACTTCCCAAACAACACTGTAGCCCCTACAAATCACAGACCACGCCCAAAATTGATAGCAAGGCTTCCTTAACTTGATTTTCCTGATTAGGCCTCAGCTCATGGGATATTGTTAGGCTTCCTCAACTTGATTTTCCTGACTAGGCCCCCAACAATGACAGAACAAGACCAAACTTGGCACACAGACACACCCCCCCCCCCAAGATGCACCCTACATCCTGGTGCATTTTGAGGGAGGATGGACCATGGATGATGGGTTTTGCAGTACTTTAATTCACTTCCTTAGAGCAGTGGCCCACACCAATGACGAATCAGGACCAAACTTGGCACACAGAGGCCCAATGGCCCACTTTACACACCTGCTGTGGTTTACGGCAGGATGGCTCACAAATGATGGGATTTGCAGTACCTTCACCCAATTCATTTTCCACAGAACATTGCAGCCCCTACAAATCAGATACCAGGTCCAAACTTGGCACACAGAGTACCCATGACCCACTCTACATCCTGGTGAAGTTTTGAGTGGGACGGACCACGGATGATGGGAGTTGAAGTACCCCTTCACTCACAGTTTCTGAGACCGATGATGGACTTCCAGTACCCTCATCCAATGACTGATCAAGACCACATTTGGCACACAGAGCCCCCATGACCCACTCTACATCCTGGTGCTGTTTAGAGGGGGATGGACCATGGCCAGTGGGACTCGCAGTATCTTCACTAAGTTCCTGAGACCACTGCAAGCCACATAAACATCTAATAGGAACCAACCTTGGCACACAATGCCTTCCTCAAATAACCCGGGCACCGCCGGGTCCTCAGCTAGTTATTAATATTATTATTATCTCCCAATTATTTGGATGTGCTGCAAAGCTCCAGTGGGATTCCTTCCCACCCAGGTAATATTTCTCGATACTTAGTGGCCACGGCATGCTGTGTGTTGTGGTTGGATATGGGATAGAGCATCCTCAAACTGAGCATGACTGGCATTTTTGTGTCAGGTCCCTTTGGAAGCTAATATATTGGTGGCTCCAGCCCTTGTTCGGGGAGATCCTTTCAACGAATCGATGAGTTCAGCTGCAAAAGATGCCTCTGCCCAACAGGCTTTTCAAAGGCTATAATGTATAATACAGAAATCACATTAGCAAGCACCTTAAAGGGGGGAAAACAGCATTTTTTCCCACAGGAGAAACTATAGAGAACATCGCTTCTAAGATATTGTTGTGAGATAGATATAGATATAGATATATCGTCTACAAACAAAGAGTTTCTTCTCTTAACAGCTATTGTATTTCTCATGTGCAGGTCATTTCAGATCAATTAACTGGCTAATGCAATTGATCTGCCAAAGTTTCTTTGCTCTTGTAACAGCCTTGGTAAAAATATATGCTAACTCCACTTAACTTTAGCATCTTGGCCTTCTGTCCTCCTGCTAAAATGCTCCCTTCCACATCGCATCCTATTTCACTCAGATTGCAACGGTGAAGCTGCATATATAATAATAATAATAGTACTTTATTTATAGCTTGCATCCATCTCCCCGAAGGGGACTCAGAGCGGCGGTCAACAACACATCACAAAAATATAAACATATATATATATATATATATATATATATCCCTGAGGCTTGAATACTGTGCTCCATTATTGCATCGTTGATGATCCAGGAAAGGCCATATGTATCCCTTCTCTGAAAAACTTGGGACTAGACCAGGGGTGGGCAATTATTTTTTCCAAGAGGCCACACGAGAGCCAAAAAATATTATGGAGGGCCGCACCTAAAGGCGGAACTACATTCTAATCTACATTATTTATTTATTTATTTACTATATTTACTATATATTAGACATCATTAATATTAACATATTAATACATCAAGAAATATTCATATATTATTACTATTAATATCATAATTATTATATTATAGTATATATAGACATTATAATATATTGAAATTATAATATATTATTTATTATATTATTATAATAAAATTATTATAAAATAATAATAAAAACTACTACAATTAAATTAAATTAAAGAAGACAAAGTGCGAACCAAGATGGAATGACCCAATGGCCCCAGCCATGGGGATGGCAAAGCAGACCCAGCCGCAACCGCAGCAGAGGAGAGCAGAGCAGCAGGCAATCGGAGGCTGCAGGCCTCCGCCCACTCTCGCCTCCAGCCGTTCCCCAGCTGATCGCCCTGCTATGGAGTGCCTGCCATTCCCAGGCCTGCAGGGGGAGCAGTCGGTGATCTGAGGCGGCTTATTTGACCTGGCAACCCGGAAGACTTTTTGGGTCGCAGATCAGTCTTGCCGTTGCCGAATGCTCCAGCTGCAGGCCCGGATCGCCTCTAGGGATGTCAGGCATTCCAAAGCCACCGCTCCTCCGGCCTGTCTGCCGACACAGACCCCACAAAGCCCGCAGCGGCACCCCTTCCTCTTGGCCCCGCCCCCGACGCCCTTCTCCCCGAGCCAGACAGAATCGACTGCCAGGCCACATCCGGCCCGCGGGCCATAGGTTGCCCACCCCTGGACTAGAAGGATTTTGCATTTGGATTTTGGAATACCTATATTTCCGTGCAAGTCCATAATAAGGTAGCTTGGAGATACAATCCAAGCCTAACAACAGAATTTTGCTTTTCTTTCCTCTTATACATATAGCAGTTTCAAGGCTTGGCTGCTTCCTGCCTGGGGGGAATCCTTTGTTGGGAGGTGTTAGAGTAAAATAATAAAAACAAAAAAAAAAAAAAAAAAAAAAAAAAAAAAAAAAAAAAAAAAAAAAAAAAAAAAAAAAAAAAAAAAAAAAAAAAAAAAAAAAAAAAAAAAAAAAAAAAAAAAAAAAAAAAAAAAAAAAAAAAAAAAAAAAAAAAAAAAAAAAACTGGAGTCTGTTGTTTCAAACCCCTTTTTCCGGTCTTGTTTATAATTTTCTTTAATTCTGCCAGTAGTGGAACCACGTTAGGGCTGGGTTCCACTCTCTGCATCTCCTCCAGTGTCAGCAGGTCCACTTCCCGCCCTTTAATTTTTAGTATATTTTTGTCACGTCAACCATCTTTCTCCCTCGGGTTTCCCTCTTCTGGTCTGCCTCAGGTCCACAGGGAGTTTTATTGCATAACCTTTTTTTATATTTATCCCACACCGCCCTTATAAAATGGTTTCTGAAACCTTTTCTATTTTCACCTTATCCCTCCAGAGTAGCTATGCTCTTTTTCCAACTTTAATCTTATTTCCCTCCATTTTCTTTCATAATTGTTTTGGAGTAGGTGGGAATTACTTCCTGTCAAAAGGACTCCCAGATACCGGACCATTTTTTCTATCTTGATTCCTGTTGCTTTTTGCAGCGTCTCTTTTTTCTTTTTCGTCATGTTCTTTACAATAAATTTGGTTTTGTCTTTATTTATTTTTAACCCGGCGACTTCCCCATAGGTCGTTTATTCCTTCCACCACTCATCCCATTGTTGCAGGGTGTCTTCTATTACGCAGATCATGTCGTCTGCGTATGCCGACACCTTGTATGTGTTATTGGGAATTCTCAGCCCTTTGATTTCTTTATTTTGTCTTATGCTTTCTAGCAACACTTCTAGCGTCATTATAAAAATCAAAGGTGACAACGGGCAGCCTTGTCTTGTGCCTATCAACTCAAATATAAAGTTCCAATTAACCTTATCAAATGCTTTTTCGGCATCCAAAAATAGGATGCCGACTTCTTTTTGAGTGTGCTTATTATAGTATTCAATTATGTTCAGGATCAACCTGGTGTTATCTTTAATTTGTCGCCCTGGAAGAAAGCCAGTTTGATCCTTATGCACTCTTTCATTCAGGACCACTTTTAGTCTAGCTGCCAATATTCCAGCAAATATCTTATAGTCATTGTTTAGTAATGCACACCCACCCACACCCAAAAGAATTTTGCTTCTCATTCCTCTTATACATATAGCAGTTTCAAGGCCTGGCTGCTTCCTGCCTGGGGGAATCCTTTGTTGGGAGGTGTTAGAGTAAAATAATAAATGTAATAATAATAATAAATAGAGTAGAATAGTTAAATGTAATAATAATAGAGTGAAATAATAATAATAGAGTAAAATAATGTAAATATAATAATAATAATGGGAGCCCCCAGTGGCGTAGTGGGTTAAACCGCTGAGCTGCTGAGCTTGTTGACCGAAAGGTCGCAGATTCAATTCCAGGGAGTGGTGTGAGCTTCTGCTGTCAGCCCTAGCTTCTGCCAACCTAATAATAATAATAATAATAATACTTTATTTATACCCCACCACCATATCCCCAAGGGGACTCAGGGCGGCTTAAATGAGGCCACGCCCATCAATACAGTAAACACAATATAACACAACAGAAAATCAGAAAATAAAATAACCTAAAATACAAAAACAATGTAAATAAACAACACAATAATATGAAATCAAAACATTAAGACATTAAAGATGATCACCGTGGGCAGGGCCAAATTCAAAGATTTCAAATTTTAAAACCTAGCAATTCAAAAACATGCTGATGTGAATAGATCAATAGGTACCGCTCCGGCGGGCAGATCATGGCGCTCCATGCAGTCATGCCGGCCACATGACCTTGGAGGCGCCTACGGACAACGCAGGCTCTTCGGCTTAGAAATGGAGATGAGCACCACACCCCAGATTCGGACATGACTGGATTTCATGTCAGGGGAAAACCTTTACCATAATAATAATAAAGATAATAATAATAGTGTAAAATAAGAAATGTAATAATCGAGTAAAATAATGTAAATATAATAATAATTAGAGTAAAATAAGAAATGTAATAATAATAGAGTAAAATCCTTATAGCAACACCAGAGGCACTCCAAGTGGCCTGCTTCTGGTCAAAGGACATTTAATATAATTCCAGGTGTTTAAACTTTTGTGTTTTTTAAATACATTACAACTGCACCCTTGGTTTGCCTCTGATACGGTAAATAAATGAAATAAATCTAGTAATCCCTATGAGCCCCAATGCAATTCTATGGTTTGCTTCCAGCAGAAGATGACCACGGAGTCAGGCTAGAAGTGGGATAGAGGGAGAAGAGAGGCAAGTGTGAAAAGAGCACTTTAGGAAATGTCTCTGCTCCCAAATGTAGACCCAAAACTTAAATCTTCCTGTTTTGTCTACTCTGGAAAATTACGGCAGACCTCGAAGAAGATGGCATATATATACGCTAACGTATTGATAGCAGCTTGTTCAACTTAAGCCGTCTGAGGGCTCGCACTAAGACTCTAAACTATCTAGTCCGTGAGCTGCTTTTTGCTGCTGCTGCTGCCCTTGTCGCCCATTCAGAAGCAGCCCTGCAGCGCCTCACATCCTGCTTTGCAACAGCTGCAGAGCTGTTTCGGCTGGAAGTCAGCCTGAAGAAAAGGGAAGTCCTCTACCAGCCCACACCACAGGAAGAACACCATTATCCCCACGTCAGCATAGGCACATCTGTGCTTAAGTCCGTCCAGCAGTTCACCTCCCTGGGAAGCATCATCTCTTCAGATGCCAAGATTGACAAAGAGATAGATCACAGACTAGCAAAGGCATAGAGTGCATTCGGAAGGCTACACAAAAGAGTCTGGAGCAACAAGCACCTGAGGCAAAGCACCAAAATCAGTGTGTACAGAGCTATCATACTGTCTATTCTCCTCTATGGGTCTGAAACATGGCTCACCTATCGCCAACACCTACGACTCCTCGAACGCTTTCATCAGTGCTGTCTTTGCACAATCCTAAATATACACTGGACCGACTATGTGACGAATGTTGCTGTCCTTGAGCAAGCAGGGATCACCAGCATTGAGGCCATGCTATTGAGAACACAGCTGCGCTGGGCAGGGCACGTCTCTAGGATGGAGGACCACCGCCTCCCAAAGATGCTACTCTACGGTGAACTCGCCATGGGTCAGCGCAAGGGAGGCGCCCCCAAAAAGAAATATAAGGACTCCCTGAAACAACATCTCAGACTCGGCCAGATTGATCACCAAGAATGGTCCACCCTGGCCTCACATCGGGAGGCATGGAGACGCACTATCCACAATGCTGCGGCCTCTTTCGAGAAGACACGCCAAACTGGTCTCGACAACGCAGAAAGAACCGCAACTTGGAAACAACATCACCCAAGGAGACTTTCTGCTGTGCTTTCTGCAACCGAACTTGCCTATCTCAGATTGGCCTTTTTAGTCATCAACGCGCTTGTAAAAAGCGTGGGATGAGTCCTTCCTAAGAATCTTCGTTTGGGAAGTAATGCCGAGAGAGCGAGAGAAAGGGAAAATTAGAGTTTCAAAGCTGCTGTCTTTATCATTTCTGCTGCTGCTTTAATTTGGCGCTTTGAGACTGATGCTTTCCGATGTTATTGTTCTTGCTCTGTTGTCAACTGGCCTGGAAACATTTATTTTGAAGGGCAGCATGCAAATGCGGAACGTAAATAAATAAGTCGGGTGACAGCTCCTAGTTGCTGAAGGGCCTCTGTTTAAGCAGCTCAGGGAGAGGTTCATCTATTACTGACAGCTGTCTCCTCTCAGGGACGAAGGAAGTGAGCAGTTTCCTTGTTTTGCTGGGAAAGTATTATCCCAAGAAGGATCTTCCTGGATCACATTCAGTTCCTCAGTATCCCAATAGGAAGCCCAACGTACTCTCAGACCAATTGGCATTCCTAGGACGTCTATTTCATTCCCATGTGTGTTTTCCAAGCTGTATGGGCCATGTTCCAGAAGCATTCTCTCCTGACATTTCGCCCACATCTATGGCAGGCACCCTCAGAGGTTGTGAGGTCTGTTGGAAACTAAGCAAATGGGGTTTATATATCTGTGAAACGTCCAGGGTAGGAGAAGGCACTCTTGCTTGTGAATTGGCCAGACAAGAAACAACCAGGGCACACTAATGATCTCCCAACAAAGGATTCCCCCACTTACTTACTCTCCCTTTCGTCCTACATTCGTGCCTCTTCAAATTCTGCAGCACTGCTGGTCACAGCTGGCCTCCAGTTAGAGTGCTACCCAGTTCTCAGTTGGTTTTAAACCCATCTTTAAATCTCTTTTCCTCTTCACCAACATTACAGTTCCCATTCTTGAATTGAGAGTATAGTAACTGCTTTGGGAGATGGTGATCGGGCACTCAGTCAGGCAGTAAGAAGCCAGACCTTGAAAACTGCTAGGCCATTCAATGCTGATCAAGGTGGCCAATTGCTACATTCACACCTACCTCAAAGAGACAAAGAGTTCCTTTTCCCCATTGACATCATTCCAGATATATAAACCCCATATTCCTCGTTTCCAACAGACCTCACAACCTCTGAGGGCGCCTGCCATAGATGCAGGCAAAACGTCAGGAGAGAAAAGTTCTGGAATATGGCCATACAGCCCGGAAAACACACTTGGGAAGATGAAAATGTTGAGAAAGGTGCAAAGAAGACTACATTACGCAGGCATGTAGCCGGGAGGGTGGGGCTTCAACCCCCCCCCCCCGAAATTCTCAGGGTGGTCCGCGATAAGGCCTTACTGGTACATTATTTAAACTGTTATGTGTATTTATATCATGATCTGATCACCATGCTCAATATATCCCATATGCATGGAGGTATTGGGATAACAATACAAAAGGTTTGCTAGGGTAGAACTTCTCCCACCCAGATTCAGCCCCGAATCAAGCTCAGCCCCTCCCGAATCAAAATCCTGGCTACGGCCCTGCTTTACAGTGTTCCCTCGCTCCTTTGTGGTTCACTTTTCGCGGACTCGCTGTTTCACGGTTTTCTTTCATTGCCACGCACTGGGTCGAGTCCTGGTTCTGCCACCGGGACCTGGCCTGGTGAATAGCAAGCGAGTGAGGGAGAGCGGGTGAGTGAGCATGGGAGGGAGGGCCACAAAGGCGGAAACAGCGGCAGAAACAGGAGCCTGGAACAGGTGGCCCGGCTCCTGCTTCTGCAGCCCCTGCTCGTTCACTCACCCGCCCTCCCTAGCTTGCTCACTCACTGCGCTGGGTGGCAGAACCAGGATGTGGCCCGCTGAGTAGCAGAGGGGGGGGGGGTGTGAGCGAGCAGGTGAGAAGTGTGGCAATGGCGACAGCAACTGCAGAACCCTGCCTGCCTCTTCAAGGCTGCTGCTTCTGTTGCCTTCCCTCGCTCACTCACTCACCTGGAGGGATCGCAGCGGCCGAAACAGGACTCGGTCCGGTGAGTAAGCGAGTGATGGAGGAAAAAACGAGGGAGTGAGCGAGGGAGGGTGGCAAAGATGGCGGCGGCGGATAAAACGGAGTGTCGGATAAGCGGAAGTCAGATAACCGGGGCTCTACTGTATATAGCATCCCAGAAACCAGAAAACGTTGATCCAAGGCATGAACATGTAATCACAAGAGACAAAGAGTCACACCATGAAACGAGAAATCCTTAAACATGAATCTCCCAAGCAGAACTTCCATGAGACAAGAACAAGAACTTAGCAGGATTCTGAACGATGCTTCATCTGACTATATTTCCCACGCTCAGAACTTTTATTCCCCCGTGAGGCCATTCCCAGTACTCAGGAATTGGTTTCGCTTTCCCTTTATCTTTTTCTCTCGGAGCCTGGCAGAACACCGAAGGCCTTGGTCGAGCTATCTGTTTTGGCTAATTTCCACTCGCCTGTCTATATGCTCATTAGTTTCTGCAGGTGCCAAGTTGTCTTCAAGCCCCAAATCCTGGGAACTCTATGGGAGCAAACCATCATCCCTATACCCTGTAGGAACATTCTCATGGGAAACTACACTTCGAACAGGTGCCTCTATGCCAGGGGTCGGGAACCTTTCTGACTCAGAGAGCCATAAAAGCTAAATATTTGGACATTTATTTCAGTGAGAGCCATATAATATATATAATATATTTGAAGACTGAATTCAACTAAATGTGAGTCTATACGAACATACGATGAGAAAAGGATTCCCCCGGCAGAATGACGGGACGCTTCAGACCTGGCTCTGCAAAAGGCACGCTCAGGACTCTGGGAAGGAAGAGAAGATGGAAGGAAGGAAGGGGAAAAGAAAGAAAGACAGAGGAAATAAAGGAGAGAGGGGGAGAGGAAGAAAGAAAAGAAGAACAAACTATGGAAAAGGAAGAAAAGAAAAGCAAGAGAGAGACAAGGAGGGGAAAAGAAAGAAGGAAATGGGAAGGGAGGAAAGGAAAAGAGAGTGAGAAAAAGTAAATAATGAAGGGAAAAGAAGAAAAGAAAGAAGGGGGAGAGAGGGAAGTGAAAAGAAAGGAAGGAGAAGGAAAGGAAGACTTGGGGAAAAATAGAAGAGGAAGGAAAAAAGAGGTAGGGAGGGAGAATGGAGGAAAGAAGGAAGGGGAGAGAGGGAGGGAAAAGGAAGGAGAGAAGGAGAAGGAAAGGGTGAAGGGGCAGAAAGGAAGAAGGAAGAAAGGAGGAGGGTCAAGAACCCCCTGCATTCAAGGGGGAGAAAGGAAGGAAGAGGAAGGAAGGAAGGAAGGAAGGGAAGGAGGAAAGAAGGAAGGGGAGACAGGGAGGGAAAAGGAAGGAGAGACGGAGAAGGAAAGGGTGAAGAGGGAAAAAGAAAGGAAGGAAGGAATAGGGAGAATGGAGGAAAGAAGGAAGGGGAGAGAGGGAGGGAAAAGGAAGGAGAGAAGGAAAGGGTGAAGGGGAGAAAGAAAGGAAGGTAGAGGAAGGAAGGAAGAGGGAGAATGGAGGAAAGAAGGAAGGGGGAGAGAGGGAGGGAAAAGGAAGAGAAGGAAAGGGTGAAGGAGAGAAAGGAAGGAAGGAAGGGAGAAAGAAAGGAAGGAAGAGGAAGGAAGAGGGAGAATGGATGAAAGGAGGAAGGGGAAAAGAAAGGAAGGAAAAGGAATGGGAGAGGAAGGGAAAGGATGAAGGGGGAGAAAGGAAGGAAGGAAGAGGAAGGAAGGGCCAGGCTGCTCTGGAGAGCCAGATGCAATCATGGAAAGACCCACACCTGGCTCCCGAGCCATAGGTTCCTGACCCCTGCTCTGTATCAATACCATTGCCATCTTGAACGTCATTGCCATCATTCCCCACATCCAAAGCACCCTGATCCTGAACCACAATCACAGGCTGAACTCCAACACAACCCAGGAAGCCATAGCTTTGAGTTAGGAAGACCTGAGAAGGTGCATTGATGATGGGGAACCCATAGAAGTTTCCCAGCCAACTTGATGGTACATAACAACAACAAAACATTTTCCAAAACATATCTAAATTACAGATAAAACTGAATTGCAGGTTAGCAATTAGACTAATGGGTGTGAGACAAGAGAGAAATATAGAGTTCAAACAAAAAAATCTAAGACGGACCAATGGTTTTTGTTGTATCTTTGAAAAAAAAATGTCCCCTCCTCAATTTGTCTATTCGCACAATTTCCTAAACCAGCTTATCAGGCTAAATCCACAGAAAAAAACCTGAACGGATCAGGATTTCATTTCGGGCGCTGCAAAAACTTCGGTCGCAGCCAAGTCTTATCAGCTACGCTGGCAGACAGATTACAGAAGATGTGCTCCAGGATCAAGTACGAAGCACTACCCAGCTTAAACCAATTACGCACTTAGGGGCAAAGTTGTCAAACCGCAGATGATTGCCAAATCCGTACATTTAATTTTCTTGGCACGTAGATATTTCGCGGGGAATTATAAGGCTTTGGGGGGGGCAGGAGGTGGGGGTGGGTGGGGAGACAGCTGGTTAAAATAACAACAAAAATAACTATTTAAAACCACGATGGGACGTAAAACAATGAAGCCAAGCGGAACGTAAATAATGAAGGCCGCAAAGATCGGGGCGGGGAAGAAAAAACCCCACGTTGGGCCGGTGATGGGATTTGATTTCTTCCTCGGAGGCAACACTTTACCGCTGCCTGTGTTTACTTGTTGATGGATCTTTCCGTTCATTATCTTGACATCTCGTTCTCGGCTCTTTCTAAACGGGGAAGCCCGTTCGTTGCTCGTACAATAATCCTGATCTGCCCTAATTATGCTTCGCGGGAGGCTCGAAAATGGAAGGCAAAGAGTAAATGTTTGTTTCTGGGACTCACTGCTGCCCTATCCCAGTATTCGGTGGCATTCACCAAACATACAACCAAGATCAACAAAGACTAAAGCACACATACTATACCGTTGCACCCTGAATAATTAGCAATTATTTCCCGCACACTCCCCAACCCCAAAAATCTGTTGCAAACCAAGGGGACGAAACATTAATGAGCTACTTCTGGGGTATTTGCCCCGTCTAATGGGTTTGCATAATAATGAGGCCCAATCTGCTGGAAAACACATAATGGACAAATTAATAAGGTAGTCATTTTTTTTGTGTGTGTGGCCTGACAACGCTTAATACAGTTTTGTAATCTGCTCAAGACAAAGGCCGGTCGCTCAGAGGCAAGCGATTATGCATTCGCGTGGCAGATGAAATCTTTATTAAACAGAATGATGAATCTGATTAGCATGCGATAACAAATATACAGTCCGCAGGGGGAGCAACGCGAACGCCGCCACCTCCCGCGAGCCTCCCTCACGTCGACTCTTAAGGCTTTGCGGAGATTGAGGTCAGACTGGTATTCCCAAAAGGCGCATTAAGCTAAAAGTTTGCCAAATGTGGCGACGCGATGAACAAAACAATATCCTGCTATATTAAAAAGAGAGAGAGCGTGAAAAGGCCGCCTGTCCCGACAGCTGATGGTTAATCAACAATCATTAATTCCAGAAAGGAAAAAAAAACCCTCTAAAATCGTAACAGTAAATAAAGAACAACACTCAAAAACTGGGGAACTCCAGACAAAAAACAATCAGGGCCAACGAATCACTTCCCAACAAAGGATTCCCCCAGGCAGTAAGAAGCCACACCTTGAAAACTGCTAGGCCATTCAATGCTAATCAAGGTGGACTATTGCTACGTTCACACCTATGCCTGTTTCCAAACACGTTGTAGACATGCATCAAGTAATTCAGGTGTACTACTAAAGTGGAGGCTAAACCAAGCCCTTTTTAAGAGAGACGGGCACATACACAGATTGTAATTTATTTATTTACGTCATTTATATTCTGCTCTTCTCACCCCGCAGGGGACTCAGGGCGGATCACAATGCACATATACAGGCAAACATTCAATGCCATTGACATACAACATATATAGACTGACATAGAGGCAATTTAACATTCCAGAAATCAGTTAAATTTAGCCTCCCCACGAAATGGTACCTAAATTTCCTACTTGACAGATGCAACTGTCTTTCGGGTTGCAAAGGTCGACAACGAGCTACACAAATTGGTCGAGGGCTCACCCTGACCCGGGCAGGCCTTGAACTCATGACCTTCTGGTCAGTAGTGATCTTATGCAGCTGACACCCAGCCAGCTGTGCCACATTCCCGAAACGTATGGGGACAAAACAATACGAAATGTATGGAGACAAAACAAATTTAAAGGTACACAATTTATTTATTTACTTCATTTCTACCCTGCCTTTCTCAACCTGTCCGTATTCTCCCCTATGAACCGTCAAGAGTGCTAAGATCGTCTGGAGAGGCCCTGCTCTCGGTCCCACCACCTTTGCAGGCGCGTCTGGTGGGGGGGGGGGCTTTTCGGTGGTGGCCCCCCCGGCTGTGGAATTCCCTCCCAAATGAAATCAGATCTGCCCCCTCCCTCCTGACTTTTAGGAAGCGGGTGAAAACGTGGCTGTGCAATGAGGCCTTCACAGAATGAAGGAGGAGATCGTGAAGCGACTAAAGTCGCTAACCACTTGATACGGACCGAATATATGGATTAAGTTGGACTTGATTTTACTTTGGCGAAAGGCTTTTAAAATGTATTTATGGTATTGTATTTGATAATTTTATTGTTCATTTATGATGCTTTTAGATTTTAAATGTTAGCATTGAATACTTGCTGTTTGCCGGTCTGAGTCCCTCTTCGGAGGTGAGAAGGCCGGGGTATACAAGTTTTAAATAAATAACCCCGGAGGGGACTCAAGGCGGCTCACAAGTGAATCACATTTAATCCGTTACTGGATGGCTGCGAGCCAGTAGGTTGAAGTTGGATCCGGCTAAGACGGAGATCCTGTGGCTGGGTTGTCCGGACACGGGAGAGACTCGGCTTCCAACCCTGGATGGCGCGACACTAAGTCCGTCGTCATCTGTTAAGACTTCGTGTCGCGCCGTCCAGGGTTGGAAGCCAAGTCTCTTCCGTGCCCGGACAACCCAGCCACAGGATCTCCGTCTTAGCCGGATCCAACTTCAACCTACTGGCTCGCAGCCATCCAGTAACGGCTTCAAGGCAACTATGGAAATTATCGGGTAAGGATTCGGGTCGGTCCTCCATTCCCAGAATGAGCTGGGTGTCATCCGCATATTGGTGACGCTCCAGCCTGAAGCTATAACACAAGTCAGGGTTAGAGTAAACTCCAAAATCATTCAAAAACGCTATATATTCAAATCATATCATGCAGTTTATAACACAGATGTTGAATTTCAAAGTATAACATATACAGAGCTTTATTGCTTATTCCACTCTACCGTATCCAGGCGCAGCCAGGACGACGCAACAGTCCATTCCCCAATTTGGCAATTAAGGGTGTAAGTCCCGGACAAATCATAAAGTTCCAAATGGAAATTGACGGTTAGAGGGCAGGCATAAGGCCAAGGTACTCCAGTACCATAGGGCCAAAACGAACCCGAGCCGCCAGTTTAGGCTCCTAGTAGTCCAATAGGGCAAGCCGACGGAAGGTCATAGAAAACACATCGGGGCCACAGATTCCGTTTGAAATTCTTTGTCAAGGCTAGATGTCCATGTTTAGGTTCATGTCCTAGAATATATATACATATAAAGAATCATGCAGTAGCAAATAGAAACATAACCCACATTTAAACAATACTTAAAGACGTAATCGCAATGCATAGCATACCATGAGTATAGGAGATCCTAGCACAACCTCGTCTCGATCCGGCGAGGTGACCATAAAGGTAATTTTACCTGTAGACGTACTTATTTAAATTAAATCAAAAGGGAGTGTAAGCTGACCGGCTCATTAAGGCCAAAAGGTAATTCGCCGGATCGAGACGAGGTTGTGCTAGGATCTCCTATACTCATGGTATGCTATGCATTGCGATTACGCCTTTAAGTATTGTTTAAATGTGGGTTATGTTTCTATTTGCTACTGCATGATTCTTTATATGTATATACATTCTAGGACATGAACCTAAACATGGACATCTAGCCTTGACAAAGAATTTCGAAACGGAATCTGTGGCCCCGATGTGTTTTCTATGACCTTCCGTCGGCTTGCCCTATTGGACTACTAGGAGCCTAAACTGGCGGCTCCGGTTCGTTTTCGTCCTATGGTACTGGAGTACCTTGGCCTTATGCCTGCCCTCTAACCGTCAATTTCCATTTGGAACTTTATGATTTGTCCGGGACTTACACCCTTAATTGCCAAATTGGGGAATGGACTGTTGTGTCGTCCTGGCTGCGCCCCGGATACGGTAGAGTGGAATAAGCTATAAAGCTCTGTATATGTTATACTTTGAAATTCAACATCTGTGTTATAAACTGAATGATATGATTTGAATATATAGCGTTTTTGAATGATTTTGGAGCTCCAGCCTGAAGCTACATACCAGCCGAGCAAGTGGTCGTACATAGATGTTAAACAATAGAGGGGTAAGGATTGCCCCCTGGGGCACCCCACAAAGTAGGGGGCACCCTCGGAGGTAACCTCCCCCCTCCTCACTCGCTGGATCCGGTTCCGGAGGAAGGAAGACAGCCATTTCAGGACTGTCCCTCTCACCCCAGCCCCGGCAAGGCGGTGGGTCAAAAGATCATAATCGACAGTATCAAACGCTGCTGTGAGATCCAATAGCACGAGCAGCGCCAATCCGCCCTGATCGAGCTGGCAACGTAGCTTATCTGTGATGGCTACCAAAACCGTCTCCGTCCCATGCCCTGAACGGAAGCCGGACTGGAAGGGGTCTAATCAAGTTGCGTCATCTAGGAAGGACTGCAGCTGCTCCATTGCTGCATTCTCAACCACCTTGCCCAGGAACGATAAATTCGACACTGGGCGGTAGTTGGAAGGGACCGTAGGGTCTAAACCTGGCTTCTTCAGCAATGGAGTGACCACAACCTCTTTCAAACCCTCTGGAAACATTTGGATTATTGTTTGGTTATCACCTGTTGCTAAACCTTTTTGGATTATATATCTTCCTTTCTTATTCCTGCTGTTTTATATGCTTTTTATGTGTTTTACAATAAACCGTTTGCTTCTATTCCCAGACTCTTGTGTTGTGTGGTGGTCACGGGTGTGTCCAGGCCTGGAGTGCAACAGCCACATGACCCAGGAGGTGTCTACAGACAACGCAGGCTCTGGGGCTGTCAATGTCTCCAACACTTTTCCCCGTCTTCTATCCCACATCTCTTAACTTCCTATTAGACTCCAAACCAAATCACTAAAAGCAGTAAAGGAAATGGGTATTTTTTAAAACCTCAAAATTCTTTCAAGAATGAAAGCAAAGGCCTGAAGTCAATTTCGTATGTCAACAATGTCTGAAATTCTTTTAGCCTTTTCCTGTATCTTTTTCCCCTCGTAAACATACAATACCCTCGAATTAAAGGTATCCCTCATGCCAAAAGCGAGCTGGTTTTACTGCGTACTCTCGCAGACGTCTGTCTAAATGCAGTTTTACTGCAGGAGGTCGAATTTCACGCACAAAACCTACAGAAACCTTGAAGACACACATTTTTTGCTATAATTTCTGGTTCCCCAATAGCTCACATCTCCCATTCGGTTAAACAAGTTGTCTCTTTCCTGTTCCCCTTTAAAGGAGCCTTTTAAAAAAATTCAATTTTTATTTCAGGCCAGGTTAAACTTCACAAGCCGCGTTTATTGAAATGCCTATGCTCATAAAATTATGATAACTACTTAATAACGTACATTTGAAACCAAGGAGCATTGCGGGGCGTTGCACCCCATCAAAGCAACAAATAATGGAAATGGAAAGCAAGTTTTAACCCGACAGATCCCTTACAATGCATGGTCAGAAAGAAGTCACATCGAGTTCAACAGGGCTTAATACTAGCGTTAGTGTTTTTCAACCTTTTTTGAGCCACGGCACATTTTTTACATTTACCAAATCCTGGGGCAGACCGCCAACCAAAATGACACAAAATGACACTCTAACACAGTAATACATATAGTTAATATGTTTTGAAATGTATTTATACACTCAGTGTGAAACCTGGGCCTGTTTCGATGAACACAACAGAGATATCCTGGCAGGAATGGCTGAAAGACACAAACTTCCCACACAGAACTCCCATAACCAAGAGAAAATACTATAAGCGTTTGGTGGGCATTGACCTTGGGTTTTGGAGTTGTAGTTCACCTATATCCAGAGAGCACTGTGGACTCAAACAATGTTGGATCAGGACCAAACTTGGCATGGATACTCAATATGCCCAAATGTGAACACAGATGGAGTTTGGGGAAAATAGACCTTGACATTTGGGAGTTACAGTTTCTGGGATTTATAGTTAACACACAATCAAAGAGCATCCTGAACTCTTGCAACAATGGAATTGAACCAAACTTGGCATATTGAACTCTCATTACCAACAGAAAGTACTGAAAGGGTTTGCTTGGGAATCGACCTTGAGTTTGGAAGTTGTAGTTCACCTACACCCAGAGAGCACTCTGGACTCAAACAATGTTATGTTAGGTTGTTTGTTTTCTATCCAGAATCACAATGTTGGAAGGAGGCTCACCACTTTAAGGTCCCTAAAACAGGCATGGGAAAACTTCAGCCCTTTGGGTGCTTTGGACTTCAACTCCCACCATTCCTAACAGCCTGAGGCCCTTTCCTGTTTAAGTGGCTGAGGGGGGGGAGGAGGAAAAGAGCCTGAGGCTGCTAGGAATGGTGGGAGTTGGAGTCCAAAACACCTGGAAGGTCCAAGTTTGCCCATGCCAGCTTTTGACAGAGACCTCTTCCTTCCTCTTCTCTTCACACCCTTTCTTCCCCCTCCTGCCCAACACTTACTTTTTCCTCTACAGTGCCGCTTCTGCTGCCATTTTGATCCGAGGGGGCAGCGTGAGCGTGTTCAGGAGGCAAGGGGGGAGGGAGGAAGAAGTGACCAGTGCGGGCGCCACTGCGCAGACTTGCCCCAGAGCAAAGCGAGGCAAAGCGAGCAGAGCAAGGCTGGGAAGAAGGGATCCCGAGTGGAGAAGAAAAGGTGTTCGGCAGGAGGGGGAAAGAAGGGTATTGGAGGTTCCCGTTTCCCACGGCACACCTGATGATCGCTCACGGCACACTAGTATGCCATGGCACACTGGTTGGGAAACACTGTTATACTTGATGTAGCCAATAATAATTTCACCTTAAGTCGAAATATTATCTTGTCCACTTGGCCTGCCCATCCTATTCGGTTTTTGTGTGTGAATTTCCTGTATCATTCCATTTGTTATTGTAATTGTATTTTTTAAATTATTATTTTAAAATAAATTTTTATTAAAGATGTTCAAATACAGACAGACATGGGGATGATTTTGCACACCTAATGGAAGGATAGGGGGGTATAAAGGTATGGGGCAGGGGTGGGCAATTATTTTTTCCAAGAGGCCACACGAGAGCCAAAAAATATTATGGAGGGCCGCACCTATATGTGGAACTACATTCTAATCTACATGATTTATGTATTTTTATTTACTATATTTACTATATATTACACATCATTAATATTAACATATTAATATATCAAGAAATATTCATATATTATTAGTTTTAATATCATAATTATTATATTATAGTGTATATATAGACATAATATATTGAAATTATAATATAATATAACATTATATTATATAATTTATAATATTATTATTATAAAATTATTATAAATTATAAAATAATAATAAAAACCACTAAAATAAAATTAAATTCAAGAAGACAAGGTGTGAACCAAGATGGAATAGCCCAATGGACCCAGAGGATGGCAAAGCGGACCCAGCCACCGCCGCAGTAAAGGAGAGCAGAGCAGCAGGCGATCGAAGACTGCAGGCCTCCGCCCGCTCTCGCCCCCAGCCGTTCCGCAGCTGATCGCCCTGCTATGGAGTGCCTGCCATCCCCAGGCCTGCAGGGGGAGGAGTCGGCGATCTGAGGTGACTTATTCGACCTGGCGACCCGGAAGACGACCCAGGGAGATCAGCCGCCATAGGTTGCGGAATGTTCCCGCTGTAGGCCCAAATCGCCTCCAGGGATGTCAGGCACTCCAAAGCCGCCACTCCTCCGGCCTGTCTGCCGACACAGGCCCCACAGAGCCTGCGATGGGATGGCGGCAGCGGCACCCCTTCCTCTTGGCCTGCCCCTGACGCCCTTCTCCCTGGGCCGGACAGAATCGGCTGCTGGGCCGCATCCGGCCCGCAGGCCATAGGTTGCCCACCCGTGGTATGGGGGGTAAAAAACAATAGGAGGGTATAGTGGGGTTGGGGAGGTGTACATTGTGAGAGGAGGGGTCGGAAGCAAACACTCTAATCCACAAAACCCGCGAAGAGAATAAATGAAAATAAATAGGAAAAAAAACAATTTAAAAAACCAAAAAAACCACACGCACACACACACACATAGATATTAACTTCCATTTAATTATCATTATTTCTGATGCATTTTATTTTTTATTTTGTATTCAACTGTGTTGTATTGTATTTTAGAAGGGCTTGGCTTCATGTTAGCCGCCCCGAGTCCCCATTGGGGAGATGGTGGCGACTCTGGCGAGGTATAAATAAAGATTATTAATATTATTATTATTTTGATGCAGTTTTACTATAGCTGCATGGAAATATTTGCTTATTACAAATTAAAATAAAATAAAAATGCACTCCATTCTCTGAATATTTGGGAAAGGTATGTTTTCTGAATTGCAGCTCCCAAAATCCCTACACTGGTCTTACATTGTCCATCTATTCTTGGGGCTGTAAAGCCCAAAGTAACTTTTCTAAGCTTTGGGACAAGTCAGACAAGTCAGGCCTGCTATTTGGAAAACCTATTGGTCGCAAGGGATTTGGAGTGCCTGGAAACAGTTTTACAAGTTTACACACAGCAAAACATAATAGAAAATGACAAATAGTAGCAATATCTGGCAACAGCACTTTAGAAAACACAACAACATAGTAGCAAGGACTGGTAGCAAACTCACATTCAGATTGCCGCCCCAAAGATGTGAAAAGCAGTCTCAAAGTCCAAGGAGAGGCCTAGTAGTTAGGCAATTGTGCCCAAGATGCCCAAGTTTGTTTTCTAAGAGCAGGGACAAAGGCATGCTCCCCCATCCAAAGCACAGCTGAGGGCTATTGGAGTTTCAGGTTCAGCAAAGGAAGACTCCACTTGCCAGGAAAGCAGGATGCCAACTTCCTGGCTGGGGATTCTGGGAAATGAAGTCCAACACAGTGGAAGGTCCCAAGGTTGAGAACATCTACTCCAGATCCTGTCCCTAGCTATGAGGATGGGTCAAAAAGTCAAACCCCAGTTGCTCTGTTTTTTCTTTATTTCCCAGATACTGGACTATCTATGCATGTTTCTCAACCTGGGGGTCGCGAGGGGGTATTAAAGGGGTCGCCAAAGACCATCAGAAAACACAGCATTTTATTTTGGTCATGGAGGTTCTGTGTGGGAAGTTTGGCCCGATTCTATCGTTTGTGTGATTCAGAATGCTCTTTGATGGTAGGTGGACTAGAAATCCCAGAAACTACAACTCCCCTATATCAAGTCTACTTCCCCCCAAAACTCTACCAGTGTTCACATTTGGTCATAATGGGTATTTGTGCCAGATCCATCATTGTTTGAGTCCACAGTGCTCTCTGGATGGAGGTGAACTACAACTCCCAAACTCAATGTCAATGCCCACCAAAATCTCCCAATATTTTCTGTTGGTCGTGGGAGTTCTGTGTGCCAAGTTTGGTTCAATTCTGTCGTTGGTGGAGTTCAGAATGCTCTTTGATGGTAGGTGAACTACAAATCCCAGCAACGACAACTCTCCTATATCAAGTCTATTTCCCCCCAAACTCCACCAGTGTTCACATTTGGTCATAATGGGTATTTGTGCCAGATCCATCATTGTTTGACTCCACAGTGCTCTCTGGATGTAGGTGAACTACAACTCCCAAACTCCAGGTCAATGCCCACTAAAATCTCCCAGTATTTTCTGTTGGTCGTGGGAGTTCTGTGTGGCAAGTTTGGTTCAATTCCGTCATTGGAGGAGTTCAGAATGCTCATGGATTGTAGATGAACTACAAATCCCAGCAACTACAGAATGAAGGGAAGGAGGAAGGAAAGAGAGAAGGAAGGACGAAAGGGAATAAGGAAAAAGAAGGGAGGGAGGGAGGAAGAGATGGGTGGAGGGATGGATGGATGGAAGGAGGGAAGGAAGGAAGGAAAGAAGGAAAGAAAGAGGCAGGGAAGAGGGAAGGAAGGACAAAAGGGTGGAATGGAAGGATGGAAGGAGAAAGAGGGAGGGAAGCGAGGGAGGTAAGGCAGAAGGAAAGAGAGAAGGAAGGAAGGACAAAAGGGAGGGAAGGAAAGAAGGGACTGAGGGAGGGAGGGAAGGAAAGAGAGAAGGAAGTAAGGACAAAAGGGAGGGGGAAGGAAGGAAGGAAGGAAGGAAGGGAAGGAGGAAGGAAAGAGAGAAGGAAGGACGAAATGGAAGAAGGAAACAGGAAGGCAGAAAGGGAGGAAGAGATGGATGGAAGGAAGGAGAAAGAGGGGGGAAGAGGGAGGAAAGGAAGGACAAAATGATGGAATGGAAGGACAGAAGGAGAAAGAGGGAGGGAAGTGAGGGAAGGAAGGCAGAAGGAAAGAGAGAAGGAAGGACAAAAGGGAAAAAGAAGGAAGAAAGGGAGGAAGAGATGGATGGATGGATGGATGAAAGGGAGGAAGAGGGAGGGAAGCAAGGGAGGGAAGGCAGAAGGAAAGAGAGAAGGAAAAAAGGACAAAAGGGAGGAAGGGAGGGAAAGAAGGTAGGATTGAAGGGAATGAAGGAGAGAAGGAAGAGGAAGGAAGGAAGGGAGAGAAAGAAGGAAGGGCGAAAGGGAGAAAGAGGGAAGCAAGGGAGGGAGGAAAGAGAAGGAAGGAAGGACAAAGGGGAGGGAAGGAAAGAAGGAAGGGAAGGAAGGAGAGAAAGAAGGAAAGGGCGAAAGGGAGAAAGAGGGAAGCAAGGGAGGGAGGAAAGAGAAGGAAGGAAGGAGAAAGAGAGGGAAGGGAGGACGAAAGAGTGGAAGGGAAGGAGGAAGAGGGAAGGAAGGAGGAAGGACAGAAAGAAGGAAGGACAGGATGGTGGGGGAGAGGAGGGCCTGAGAAAGAGCCCAAGGGGCCACATCCAGCCCCAGCCCCCCCCCCCCCCCCCCGGGCCTAGGTTTGCCCATACGAGCTCTATTATTTGCTGCCTGAGGCAGTGGCTTCACTTTGCCTGAGAGGAGGGTTGGCTCTCTAATCGGTTTATCAACTCAAGCTCACCCATAGAATGATTTGGGAATTACTACTGTCAGGGCATTTTCCTCTGATCTCACTGTTTACAATCCGAACAATAACAAGACCCACCAATGTGTATAGAGACATGTCAACGGGGGATAACACTTCATGCATCTCACGAAGTCAGCTGTGTCCACGAAAGACAACCCAATAATAAACCTGCTAAGTTTTTAAGGTGCCATAAAACTCATTGTTGTTTCTCCCGAGAAGCCTTTCAAAACAAGTCCGCGACAGGTTCTGCCGTTCAAAGAAAAGTGAAACGTTCCACTGGAGACAGAGAAAGAGAGAGATAATGTTCTGGACGTGCTTCGAACAGCTTTTAGGACGCCAGCCAAAGTATATAACGTTACGGAGATACCTGCAGGGTCTCCTTTTGGCTTCTGACGTAACTGCATGCCGATAAACCGCCACGGTTTCTTTTAGGAGGGCAAGCCGTGCTTGATCTGTGGTGTACCTCACGGTCATCTCCTGCCAAGGGAGCCAAGTCACAGGTGCAGCCCTTCATAGGTCCATCCCCACCCCAAATGTTTACCTTTTGGCCTCTGTACTTCCAGAAGAGGAATCCAAAAAACAAAGGACTGACCCCCAGGCCCGGATTAACCATAAGGCCACACTAGGCCAGGGCCTAGGGGTGCAGCCATGGGGGGGGGGGCAGATCCAGACTCCCCCCCCCCCAAATTTCAAAAAACAAGTCAATCTTCGGCTGCTTCTGCGCCTGCCGCGCAAGGCGCCATAGACTCGCAGAGGCCCATTCCGCTGCCTCTGAGAGTCTATGGCGCCCCGCGCGCAGGAGCGGCCAAAGATTGCCATTTTTTCTCAGGCGTGGTAGCTTTAGGAAGGAGGGAGGAGCCGCGGGGAGGCTCCCCGCGGCTCCTCCCTCCCTCCTAAAGCCACCATGCCGGCCTGAGAAAAAAAGAGCAATCTTCGGCCGCTTCTCAGGCCGGCGTGGTAGCTTTAGGAGGGAGGGAGAAGCCGCGGGAGGCTCCCCCACGGCTCCTCCCTCTCCTAAAGCAACCATGCCGGCCTGAGAAATGGCCGAAGATCACCTTTTTTTTCTCAGGCTGGCGCAAGGAGGAAGGGGCGGAGCCGCAGAGGGAAGCCCCGCCCTCGGGGCTGCTGCCACGCATGTGCGACATCGGCTCCGGGGGTGGGGCTTTCCTTCCTCTTTCTCCTTGCGCCGGCGAGGAGGAAGAGGTGGAGCCGCGGAGGCGGAAGAGGCGGAGCCTTTGGCCTAGGGCCCCAAAAGGCCTTAATCCGGGCCTGCCGACCCCCTAAATAAGAAGTCTTCCTCTCATGAAATCTTCCTAAATTCCACAAAAGGACTAGCATTGCAGACAGTGAGTCACATCTCAGTTAACAAAATGCACTATGTTTTACTTTACTATGTGTCTAGCTACGAGGGCGGGTCAATAAGTCCGTGACTTTTTGAATGAAACACAGGTTTTTAGATTTAAAAAATCATTTTATTTTTCAACGTCGTCTCCTTTGAGCTCTATGCACTTTGTCCAATGTTTCTCCAATTTTTTTTATCCCTTCCAAAACATAAGATTTGTCGAGGTCATCAAAATAGGTATTTGTTTGTGAGATGATTTCATCGTTGGAGTCGAATCTCTTTCCGCCGAGCCATTTCTTCAGGGTTGGAAACAAGAAATAGTCACTCGGGGCTAAATCCGGAGAATAGGGCGGCTGAGGGAGCAATTCGTATCCCAATTCATGGATTGTTGCCATGGCAACTGCACATGTGTGCACCCTTGCATTGTCCTGGTGCAAAAGAACTTTTTTCTTGGCCAAATGCGGTCGTTTTTTCCCTTCAAATCCTCATTAAATCGACCCAACAAGTTGGCATAATATTCGCCATTGATTGTTTTACCCTTTTGAAGGGAGTCAATGTGGATTGTACCGCGTGCATCCCAAAAAACGATCGCCATGACTTTAATGGCTGACAAACCCACCTTGGCCTTCTTTGGCGTCGATTCACTGTGGGAAACCCACTGTTTTGACTGCTGTTTGGTCTCTGGCGTGTTGTGGTGGATCCATGTTTCATCCACGGCTTTGAAACGGCGCAAAAACTCATCCATATTGTGGTTGAACAACGCCAAACACTCCTGCGAAATTGTCACACGATTGCGTTTGTGGTCAATTGTGAGCAAACGCGGCACCCATCTTACGAAAAGCTTTCTCAGACCCAAGTGATTATTTAAAATTGAAACCACTGAGCCACGTGAGATGCCTATGGCTTCCACAATCTCTGATCAGCCAACACCATATTGTGAATTTTTTCAATTGTTTCGGGTGTAGAGACCTCAACTGGGCATCAAGAACATGCGGCATCTTCCGTGCTTGTATGGCCACAACAAAATTCAGGAAACCACTGTAGGTAGGTGAACTGCTGAACGGACTTAAGCACAGATGTGCCTATGCTGACGTGGGGATGATGGTGTTCTTCCTGTAGTACGGGCTGGTAGAGGACTTCACTTTTCTTCAGGCCGACTTCCAGCCCAAACAGCTCTGCAGCTGCTGCAAAGCAGGATGTTAGGCGCTGCAGAGCTGCTTCTGAATGGGCGACAAGGGCAGCATCGTCAGCAATAAGCAGCTCACGGACTAGATTATTATAATACAATATAATAATACTAATAATAATATTATTATATATTTTATATTACATGTAATATTACTAATACTATTACAGTATAATGTTATAGTACAATGTAATATATAATATTAATATTGTGCTATGGCAATAATATAATATATTGTATTTATATTTTACTTGTAAGCCGCTCTGAGTCCCCTTCGGGGTGAGAAGGGTGGCATATAAATGTTGTCAATCAATCAATCAATCAATCAATACAGAGGTCTTTTTTGTTTACTTACCTAATGTGGTTGTTTCATTTTACTTACAAAACCTGATCTAAATCGAACTGAAATGAAATTCTCATCCAACCATTCAGAAAATGTTTCTGAAATATCGGTCGTGACATTTTTCAAAAAATGTACAGAATTTTAAACAGGAATTGCATACTAAGCTTATCCAAGAGCTTGGGTATAGGCATATGAAACAGGCAAGGCTTCGTGGCGAGTATCAACATCACCTGACCAACTATTTGAGGCAGAATTTCTCAGCTTGGGAGAGATAACAACACAACCACAGCTTACGAATTGCAACTTTCCCCATTGGGTTCCTCAGCATAACACAGCAACAGGGATTCAAATTAGCATTCTCAGTGGACGAAGTGTCTAAATGCGCACTGTAATAATTATTATTTCAAGAGTCCAACTATTGCTCTCTCGCCACTTAATGCGCCGATGACGATTGCAGGTTCCAACTGAAATAAATTAGTCATTGCTCTGAAAGAACAGGCCCATTTGGATCAATATTTTATTGCTTCATTGGTAATAAAAATATTATCGTATTAAAATAAATGACTTGCTCAACATTATGTAAGAGGCATGTTTTTATCCCTGGCCATGCATTCATGCTTTTCGAATGGGGACATTAAGATGGCAACCTAGGAAGAGTTGGTAGGATTTCCTCCATTAAGATGGCATTAAGATCAGCTTACCAATTCCAGATCAATATGCGAACCTCCGCCTTTCTTAACTCTGATTTTTTAAATCATGTCTACCAATGTAATTTACTTAAAAGACAAGTGGGTGCTGACATAAAAGGTGTTTTAATTCAACGTATGTGAACCCAGCTGCATCATAGCATCATACTCCAGCTTACGCTTAAATCTAGCTTTACCTTTGTCTGGTGCGCTCACCTCCCTTCCTAGATGCGCTTCCTGATTCTTCGTTTATAGGTTCTCTGCACTTTCGGCCCTTCAACAAATTCAGGATTTGGTGATTATTATATGTTTTTCTTTGACTCTTAGCCAGGCATTCCTCAAATTAGGGGCCCTTCCACTAGGCCTGCGCAATCATGGTTCTAAAGTACTTACAAAACTAAAGTTCTGGTGGTGAACACTAGGTGGCGCTAGTGCTTTGCTTCTACAGTGTTGCTAAAGTTCTGGTGGTGAACACTAGGTGGCGCTAGTGCTTTGTTTCTACAGTGTTGCTAAAGTTCTGGTGGTGAGCACTAGGTGGCGCTGGTGCTTTGCTTCTACAGTGTTGCTAATGTTCTGGTGGTGAACACTAGGTGGCGCTAGTGCTTTGTTTCTACAGTGTTGCTGTTCTGGTGGTGAACACTAGGTGGCGCTGGTGCTTTGTTCTACAGTGTTGCTAAAGTTCTGGTGGTGAAAACTAGGTGGCGCTGGTGCTTTGCTTCTACAATGTTGCTAAAGTTTTGGTGGTGAACATTTCAGAACTCTAACAAAACTTTCAAAATTTCATTATAAATGGCAGCACCTAATTGGTTCTGTCTTAAAAATCGCCAATAATGAAGTTTTGAAAGTTTTGTTAGAGTTCTGAAATGTTCACCATCAGAACTTTAGACACATTGTAGAAGCAAAGCACCATCGCCACCTAATGTTCACCACCAGAACTTTAGCAACACTGTAGAAGGAAAGCACCAGCGCCACCTAGTGTTCACCATCAGAACTTTAGACACATTGTAGAAGCAAAGCACCAGTGCCACCTAGTGTTCACCACCAGAACTTTAGCAACACTGTAGAAGCAAAGCACCAGCGCCACCTAGTGTTCACCACCAGAAGTTTAGAAACACTGTAGAAGCAAAGCACCAGCGCCACCTAGTGTTCACCACCAGAACTTTAGCAACACTGTAGACTCAAAGCACCAGTGCCACCTAGTGTTCACCACCACAAGTTTAGAAACACTGTAGAAGCAAAGCACCAGCGCCACCTAGTGTTCACCACCAGAACTTTAGCAACACTGTAGAAGCAAAGCACCAGCGCCACCTAGTGTTCACCACCAGAAGTTTAGAAACACTGTAGAAGCAAAGCACCAGTGCCACCTAGTGTTCACCACCAGAACTTTAGTTTTGTAAGTACTTTAGAACCATGATTGCCCAGGCCTACCTTCCACACAGCTGAATAATCTTCTTTGAACTGGGATATATGGCAGTGTGGACTCAGATAACCCAGTTCCAAGCAGATATTGTGGGATTTTCTGCCTTGCTATTCCAGGTTATATGACTGTGTGGAATGGCCCTAAGCCAAATTTCTACCACCATTTTAAGTGTTTGTCTGTTCTGCTGTATGTTCTGCATTGTTCAGCTCCAAGTTTGTGAACCTTCATCACAGTTCAATTAAAGGCTCCTCCCTAAACTACAAACTCCAGAATTCTGCAGTAGGCAGAAACTGGATTTAAAGTGGATTTTTCTCACTCTAGTGTAATGAGGTTTTGGTTGCACTATTGAATGAAAACACGTTTTGATTTTGTCCTACTTGAACACATCAATTACTTCTAGAATATGGATTGTTGTAGGTTTTTTATAGGGCCATACAGCCCAAAAAACCTACAACAACCCAGTGATTCCGTCCATGAAAGTCTTCGACAATACTTCTAGAATAATTGCTTCAGATGTCTATATACCGCCTGGATATTGACCAGTATTTGACCAAAAGCGATGCTTGGGATTTAGGTTTACATTCCAAATACTTTGATAAAAGTGAAGTGCCAATTGTTGAATGTTGATATTTTCCAGAAAGATGACGTTATGGGTCTGTTGAATATAGAGCTTGTTAATGTTAATGTTTTAAATGGCTGCAAGTGCTATCAATAATTTGAGGATCGCAGGCAGGCCCGGATTAAGACCTTTTTGCACCCTAGGCCACATTCTGGAATTACGCCCCCTTTTGCGTGCCGCCACTCGGGCCCCGCCCCCGGAGGTAGTGATGTCGCTCGGGTCCCGCCCCTGGAGGTAGTGACGTCACTTGGGCCCTGCCCTGGGAGGGAGTGATGTAACTCGGGCCCCGCCCCCGGAGGGAGTGATGTAACTCGGGCCCCGTTCCTGGAGGGAGTGATGTAACTCGGGCCCCGCCCCCGGAGGGAGTGATGTTAGGGCTGCACTCCTCCCCCCTCCCTCCTTCTGAGGACACGGCAAGTTGTCCCACAGGCAGCAGCAGCTGCGCTGCATGAATGGGGCGCCGCGCAACTGCCGCTGGGACAACTCGGCGTGAGTCATTGCCTTTTTTTTTACTGGCCTTGATCTGGCGCCCCCCTCGGCTTACGCCCATAGGCCACGCCCTTGCTGCCCTAAATGATAATCCGGGCCTGATCGCAGGTAAGGTTATGAAGAATATAATCAGCTTTGTCACTCTCCATGACAAAACTTGGTTTTTGGTTTGTAGTTCACGATAGACACTGGACAAAACAGAGAAGGTTGTGTTGTCGAAGGCTTTCAGGGCCCGAATCACTGGGTTGTTGTGTGTTTTCCGGCCTGTATGGCCATGTCCCAGAAGCATTCTCTCCTGACATTTCGGCATGCTTAGAGGTTGTGAGACCTCACATATTCAACTGGGTTTTTGTAATAGACTCATTAGTTTGGTCTTATCCTTTTGGACTACACAACCTCACAACTTCTGAGGATGTCTGCCATAGAGGCAGATTAAGCGTCTAGGAGAGAATGTTCTAGAACGTGGCCAGACAGCACGGAAAACACAACCACCCAAGTTAGGCTACTGATTGGTGTCTAATTCTGCTATTTATTATTTATTTATTTATTTATTATTTAGATTAGGAAGAAAGCTCTCCTTGAAAACGGTAAACACGACACAGTCAGCTGTTCATGGGATGGTTTTCATTTCCCCCGTGGTCTATTTCAGATTTCACGCTTTGGAAAGAACTATAGACCAATATAAGCCTCGTGTCTCCTCTCCTCCACGGGAGAAGAGCATTTTATGAACTTGGCTCTAACCCTTTCCCCCGCGAAAAAAATTGCGTCTCAACGACGTAATTACAAGCCGTGGGTCATTCCAAGGATAAGCAGCAAGATACTGCCGTCAAATCAATGTGAGGTGATTTCTTGATTTCCCCCGTGGCCTTTTAGGAAGGAGACACAGCTTTCTTCCTAAAGGGCTTCAACCTGGACCCTGTTGGCGCTATCGACACCGAAACAAGCAGGAGACTTTGGGCCATAAAGTCCGTCTCCTGCTGTTTCCCAGCTGATGTTTTCAAGTTAGCATTGCATGATTTGCATTTAGATATTGGTTACTCTGGTTGTGGGAAAAACTGATCAAGTGGAATGCATCCCTAACATAAGCTAAAAATTACGTCTCCTCAAAAAACTAACTGAACTGAGAGAGAGACACACCTTTCTTCTGCGATCGAGAAAGTCTGCTCTTCCTTTCCTTCCCTTTCTGCTCAATGCCACCTATCCTAGGACTCTCTCCGGCCGCTCTGACTGCCTCTTCGTAATCCTCGCCACTTATCACGGTGCCTTGCCACCCTGCGCTCGCCTCTGCGCCCGCTTTAACGCCGGCCACTTCCTCGACTGGGTTTGGAGCGGCGTTTTCCGCCAGAATAGAGTTTGCCGTCTCAAAGAAAGTCCCGGCGTCACTGCACGGCGTCGCAAGCCATTCGTTTTCCTCTTCAACGCCGCCGTCGTAAAGCTCAGGTGTGAAATAGAGACTGTCATCACCGGCATCTGTTTCCGCAGATACATCTGATGTCCAACGTTCCACGTTTCCTCTTATTGAAGAAACACTCACATTCTCCATGTCTTTGTGAGTGTATGACTGGTGTTGTGTGGGACCTTCCTCACTGATAGCTTTTCCAGAAGGACAGCTAACCGTTTCCTTCTGTGGCTCCAATCCAGTTGTCCCAGTGACCGCAACCAAGACCACATCTTGCTGGGAACCAATCGTAATAGGTTGGTTCGTCTCGTCCATCAGCTCTTTGGTCTGCCATTCTGTTTTGGCCGTACGCTTCTTACGCGCTGCAGGCAACGGCGTGGATGTTGATGCTGCACTGAAATATTGTTTGATACTGCCACTATTTGATTTTTCTCTGGTGGGATGTCTGGGTTTGGCATCTGTAAGATGTTCTTGCTTTACCATCTGGCGAGATGGCTGAGGATCTGTAATTGAATGGAGAAAACAGGTAACTAAAAAGAGTATGAGATGCTATTACTTTTTACCCTTATTTCTAGATCACGCTGCACAACAAAACATATTTTGTAGAGTAGTTTAGAACAATGTCTTCACTCAGTCTTGGGAAAACGGACAATCTGGAACGACAATACTGGTCTACGATTTTAATTGATGGCTTTGTATGGTTTTTAATTATGTATTAACTTTGATATGTTTTTATTTGTGATTTTATTATTGTATCATGTGTTTGGGCTGAGCTGTTTGGGCTGGAAGTCAGCCTGAAGAAAACGGAAGTCCTCTACCTGCCCGCACCCCAGGAAGAACACCATCATCTCCAAGTCAGTATAGGCAAATCTGTGCTTAAGTTCAGCAGTTCACCTACCTGGGAAGCATCATCTCTTCAGACGCCAAGATTGACAAAGAGATAGATCACAGATTAGCAAAGGCATATAGTGCATTTGGAAGGTTTCACAAAAGAGTCTGGAGCAACAAGCACCTGAGGCAAAGCACCAAAATCAGTGTGTACAGAGCTATCGTCCTGTCTATTCTCCTCTATGGTCTGAAACATGGGTCACCGATCGCCAACACCTCAAACGCTTTCATCAGTGCTGTCTTCGCACAATCCTAAATATACACTGGACCGACTATGTGACGAATGTTGCTCTCTTTGGGGTTTGGTTGAGAAAAACCTATGTAGTCGATCTCACTTTAAGAGAGATCACTCAAAAATCCTCTGGTGCACAATCCCTTTATACTTTTATATTGCATCCAGGGCCTGACATACCATTAGCACACCCCAAACGTTGTAGCCTTGTATTCAGAGAATTAAAACAACACGGCTAAGGGATTTTCCTTCCTCCTTCCACCACTTTCTGGCCCCGTCCCGCCCTCAACTGCAACTGCAACTTTAATAGGTGATTCCTATTCAAGTCTCAGGCCTGACTGATGTGCGATAATAGAATTACGTTTGTTAAGCACGTATATAACTGATGGAAACAAACTGCTATTCACCAAAGTGGCACTTTGGCGAGAGTGGTTAATCTCATCTTTTCACTCTGGAACAAAGAGAGCGTGTGTGGTCCTTTTGGTGTGTTAAAAAATGAACACCCGCACAGTTTCTAATTCCATTTTTAAAGATTGCTCCTTCTGACAGTCATTTGAAAAGGGTTGTTGTTTTTTAATACAACTCCTGGAATCTCACAACCGACAAGGCCAACTGTTATGTCTCCTTTGAGGAGAGAAAAGGGAGGTGTAAACATAATAATAATAATAATAATAATAATAATATCCAGTACAACAGCCAGCATTGTGATCTTGTTTGCTGTGGACTCATCTTGTTGTGTTTCAAATAATGATAATAATAATAATAATATAATATCCAGTACAACAGCCAGCATTGTGATCTTGTTTGCTGTGGACTCATCTTGTTGTGTTTCAAATAATAATAATAATAATAATAATAATAATATCCAGTACAACAGCCAGCATAGTGATCTTGTTTGCTGTGGACTCATCTTGTTGTGTTTCAAATAATAATAATAATAATAATATCCAGTACAACAGCCAGCATAGTGATCTTGTTTGCTGTGGACTCATCTTGTTGTGTTTCAAATAATAATAGTAATAATATCCAGTACAACAGCCAGCATAGTTATCTTGTTTGCTGTGTACTAATCTTGTTGTGTTTCAAATAATAATAATAATAATAATAATAATAATCTTTATTTATATTCCACTCCCTCTCCAAAAGGACTCACGGCAGCTTCCAACAATATTAAATCATAAATAATAACTAATAATAATATATAATAATATGAGGATTTAAAGATAATGATAATAAAACTTTATTTATACCCCGCCACCATCTCCCCAAGGGGAGGCACGAATGGAGGCCAAGAAGGCTCATCAAGCTAACCCTGACCGGGACCGCCTTCCACCTGGAAACAAGCCTCAAACAGACAAGAGTACTTTTTCCCACCTTGGACATCATTCCTATTTTCCAACAGACCTCACAATTGCTGAGGATGCCTGCCATAGTTGCAGGCGAAACGTCAGGAGAGAATGCTTCCGGAACATGACCAGACATCCCAGAAAACTCAAGGCAACCCGGTAAACTGCATTATACAGCAGTGTAGATAGAGTATCCCAACTACAAGCAAACTTGAAAACAAAACAATAATCCCATGAAGACCTACGTTTGTCGCATGTTGTTGGATTAATGGTGTCAACGTCAGATGCAAAAAGTGTTTCCGGATCCAGTTCCGCGCTGCGTGTTCTGCATTTAACAGGAACTCCTGGCGGGAGATGAAGAGCGGCCTCCAAGAAAGAATTTGCGGACCGATCCTTTGGCGCAGAAGGCATGAGAGAAGGGCCTGTTCCCTTCTGATTCATTTTCGCAAACGTATCCAAGGAACCGAGGGCGCGATCAAAGTTCTCGTGGTGCTGGATTTGCTGGCGAATCCATTTTGATAATCCTTGAGAAAGAGAATAATAATAATAATAATAATTTTTTTTAAAAAACTGTTTATATCCTGCCACCATCTCCACAAGGGGACTCGGGGCGGCCAAGCCCAATAATACAGCAAGGTAAATATCTATCTATCTATCTATCTATCTATCTATCTATCTATCTATCTAATAAAAGTCAGTGTTTGCAGAGGTGCGGAAGGCGAGAGGTGTGGAGGAATATGTGCCAGTGTTTCGATTGGTTGCCACTATGGAAATATTTGCATAAAGGACTCTGATTGGCCAGCCTCAGAACTCCGACACTCTAGGCACCAGACAGAGGTAATTGGTTGTCACTGAGACACTATTTGCATAAAGGACTCTGATTGGCCAGCAAAACAGAATGCAACTGAATGCTTGAGTTAGCCAAATGACAGGTTTTTTCCATTGGAAATGGAATGTTCATTTTCTGGGAGGTGCGGAGGTGCCAAGGAATATGTGACAGCGTTTCGATAGGTTGCCACTATGGGATTATTTGCATAAAGGACTCTGACTGGCCAGCCTCAGAACCAACATTCTATGGCCCCAGACAGAGGGGATTGCTTGCCACTAAAATTTATTTATTTTATTTATTTATTAGTCAATTTTATATTCCGCTCCTCCCAGCAGGCTCGGGGCGGATCACAACAAGGATAAAATGCACAATACAAATGTACAGCGATAAAACAATAAAAACACAGTCATAATCCATAGCCAACTGATTACAGGTCGTCGATCTTAGATTCGAATATTGGTGAGCCTCCTTGCATAAAGGACTCCGATTGGCCATCCACATTCCAACATTCTAAGGTGACGCAGAGAGAAAAGGAAAGGCCTGAGGCAGTCAGCCACTGCAGCCCACAGCAGTGATGGATCAGGCCCAATGGCCCACTTCACAACGCGATCCTCACCCAATGACCAATACAGACCAAAATTAGCACACAGAGCCCCCTTGACCCACTCTACACCCTGGTGCTGTTTCAAGGAGGATGGACAACAGATGGGACTTGAAATACCTTCACTCACCTTCCGAGACCACTGCAACCCTCATCCAAAGAATGATCAGGACCAAATGTGACACACACAGCCCCCATGACCCACTCTACATCCTGGTGCTGTTTGGAGGGGGATGGACCATGGCCAATGGGACTTGCAGTGCCTTCACTAAGTTCCTGAGACCACTGCAAGTCACATACACATCAAATAGGAACCAACACAATGCCTTCCTCAAATAACCCGGGCACCACCGGGTCCCCAAGCTAGTACAACATAAAAATACAACAATTAAAAATAATGAAAACAAAAATACAAAATCGTACAAAAAAGAAAAACAATACCAGTAAATACACAAAGGTATACAATTACAATTAATTAAATCACAGCAGATAAGTGATATTGGAAGACAGTTAAATTGTGATTGCCATGAGCAACTTACTTTATTTATTTATCCACTGTTACTCTTGTTATTGTTGTTATTACTATACAACAATGGTGGTGATAATGAAAGAAAATGATCCAGTCCTCAAGCGAAGGTCAGCCTGCTTAATCGAGGACACTCCAAATGTACTGTATAGGTAAACATATTCTCTTTAATTTGCTGTGTTTATTTAATGGTTTTGGAATGAATATGTGTTGCTAAGGCATTGGAAAGGGCCCTGGTGTTCGCCAGATGTTGTAGGATGCAACTCCGACCATCTAGGTCAGGGTTTCTGCAACCTGGGGGTCGGGAGCCCGGGGGGGGGGGGGTCATAAGGGGGTGTCAGAGGGGTTGCCAAAGACCATCAGAAAACACAGAATATTCTGTTGGTCATGGGCTTTCTGTGTGCCAAGTTTGGTTCAATTCCATTGTTGGTGGAGTTCAGAATGCTCTTTGTTTATAGGTGAACTATAAATCCCAGCAACTACAACTCCCAAATGTCAAGCTCTATTGCCCCCAAACTCCACCAGTGTTCACATTTGGGCACACTGAGTATTCATGCCAAGTTTGGTCCACATCCATAGTTGTTTTTAGTCCACAGTGCTTTCTGGAGGTAGGTGAACTATAGCTCCTAAACTCAAAGTCAATGCCCACCAAAATCTCCCAGTATTTTCTGTTGGTCACGGGAATTCTGTGTGCCAAGTTTGGTTCAATTCCATTGTTGGTGTAGTTCAGAATGCTCTTTGTTTGTAGGTGAACTAGAAATCCCAGCAACTACAACTCCCAAATGTCAAGGTCTATTGGCCCCAAACTCCACCAGTGTTCACATTTGGGTATATTGAGTATTTGTGCCAAGTTTGTGTCAGATCTAGCATAGTTTGAGTCCACAGTGCTTTCTGGAGGTAGGTGAACTATAACTCCAAAACTCAAGGTCAATGCTCACCAAAATCTCCCAGTATTTTCTGTTGGTCACGGGAGTTCTGTATGCCAAATTTGGTTTAATTCCATATTTGGTGGAGTTCACAATACTCTTTGATTGTAGGTGAACTATAAATCCCAGCAACTACAACTCCCAAATGACAAAATCAACCCTCCACCCCACCAGTATTCAAATTTGGAGGTAGGTGAACTACAACTCCAAAACTCAAGGTCAATGCTCACCAAAATCTCCCAGTATTTTCTGTTGGTCACGGGAGTTCTGTATGCCAAATTTGGTTTAATTCCATATTTGGTGGAGTTCTAATGCTCTTTGATTGTAGGTGAACTATAAATCCCAGCAACTACAACTCCCAAATGACAAAATCAACCCTCCACCCCACCAGTATTCAAATTCGGAGGTAGGTGAACTACAACTCCAAAACTCAAGGTCAATGCTCACCAAAATCTCCCAGTATTTTCTGTTGGTCACGGGAGTTCTGTATGCCAAATTTGGTTTAATTCCATATTTGGTGGAGTTCACAATGCTCTTTGATTGTAGGTGAACTATAAATCCCAGCAACTACAACTCCCAAATGACAAAATCAACCCTCCACCCCACCAGTATTCAAATTTGGCCGTATTGGGTAGTTGCACCAAATGTGGTCCAGTGAATGAAAATACAACCTGCATACCAGATATTTACGTAACAGGAGCAAAATTACAGTTATGAAATAGGGATGAAAACAATGTTATGGTTGGGGGTCACCGCAACACGATGAACTGTATTAAGGGGTCGCAGCATTAGGAAGGTTGAGAAATACGAATTTAGGTGCAGATGGGATGTAAAGGCTACACAACTCCATGATAAAGACTGTAAACAAGGGCATTTTCTTAGCGATTTTTAGGTTTTCCTCCTGGATATCATTAAATGGGGGTAAGACTATGCTGCGTTCTCTATCTTAGTAGGATTTGTTGGAACAAGAAAGGTGTCACTCAAAGGAAATCGGTATTGCAGACACGGTCTTGCTCAAGGGAATTGCCACTCTTTACTGCTTCTAGGATTACTACGATTTTATCCTGATCTCTGGGACAAGGCAAACACCATCCGTACCGTAGAATCTGAGCACCACCTACTGACAAGACAAAGGCACTATTTTGTCGTCTTGGCTCTACGGCACTGTTTTTCAACCTTTTTTTGAGCCGCGACACATTTTTTACATTGACAAAACCCTGGGGCACACCACCAACCAAAATGACACAAAATGACACTCTAACACAGTCATACATATAGTTAATATGTTTTTAAATGTATTTATACACTCAGTGGGAAACCTGGGCCTGTTTCAATGAACACAACATAGATATCCTGGCAGGAATGGCAGAAAGGCACAAACTTCCCACACAGAACTCCCATAACCAAGAGAAAATGCCATAAGAGTTTGGTGGGCATTGACCTTGGGTTTTGGAGTTGTAGTTCACCTGCATCCAGAGAGCAATGTGGACTCAAACAGTGATGGATCTTGACCAAACCTAGCACTAGCACTCAATATGCCCAAATGCGAACACTGCTGGAGTTTGGGGAAAATAGACCTTGACATTTAGGAGTTACAGTTTCTGGGATTTATAGTTAACACACAGTCAAAGAGCATCCTGAACTCTTGCAACAATGGAATTGAACCAAACTTGGCATATTGAAACAACAAAAAGTACTGAAAGGGTTTGCTTGGGAATTGACCTTGAGTTTGGAAGTTGTAGTTCACCTACACCCAGAGAGCACTGTGGACTCAAACAATGTTATGTTATGTTGTTGTTTGTTTTCTATCCAGAATCACAATGTTGGAAGGAGGCTCACCACTTTAAGGTCCCTAAAACAGGCATGGGAAAACTCTGGCCCTCTGGGTGCTTTGGACTCCAACTCCCACCATTCCTAACAGCCTGAGGCCCTTTCCTTCTTAAGTGGCTGAGGGGGGAAAGGAAAAGGGCCTGAGGCTGCTAGGAATGGTGGGAGTTGGAGTCCAAAACACCTGGAAGGTCCAAGTTTGCCCATGCCAGCTTTCGACAGAGACCTCTTCCTCCCCCTTCGCGCCCTTCCTTCCCCCTCCTGCCCAACACTTACTTTTTCTTCTACACTGCCGCTTCTGCCGCCATTTTGATCCAAGGGGGCAGCGTGAGCGTGTTCAGGAGGGGAGGGGGGAGGGAGGAAGAAGTGACCCGTGCGGGCGCTACTGCGCAGACTCGCCCCAGAGCAAAGCGAGGCAAAGCGAGCAGAGCGAGGCTGGGAAGAAGGGAGCCCGAGTGGAGAAGAAAAAGTGTTTGGCAGGAAGGGGAAGAAAGGGGATTGGAGGTTCCCATTTCCCACGGCACACCTGATGATCGCTCACGGCACACTAGTGTCCCACGGCACACTGGTTGGGAAACACTGCTCTAGGATAATAATAATAATAATTTTATTTGTATTGTCAAAGAGTAGGTCAACAGGTACCACTTTGGTGGGAAGGTAATAAAAAGGTGCACATGCAGCCATGCTGGCAACACGACCAAGAAGGTGTCTACGGTCAACAGGCTCCTGGACTTGGAAATGGAGCAAGAGCATCTCCCATGCTCTTGCTCCATATCCACCTGGTGTGAGTGAATTAGCCACCTGCAAAGACGTTGCCCAAGGGATGCCCGGATGTTTTTGGTGTTTTGCCATCCTTGTAGGAGGCTACTCTCATGTCCCCACATAGGGAGCTGGAGCTGACAAAGGGAGCTCATCCACGCTCTCCCTGGATTCGAACCTCCAAACTGTTGGTCTTCAGTCCTGCCGGCACAAGGGGTCGGGAACCTTTTTGACTCAGAGAGCCATGAAAGCAAAATATTTGGAAATTTATTTCAGTGAGAGACATATAATAAACCATGCGGAATTTGCAGGGCCTTCACCCTGGAAACTAGGAAAAACCACGACCTCCGACTCAAAGCGGCTCTCTACGAACAAGCCCGCTTGCCTTTCGCCTCTCCCCAGCAGTTTTCGGAGGCGACTGCTCCTTGCGGGCCCCAGATCTTACCTGGCTCGACTGCCAAGGTTTCGGGCCCGCCAAAGAAAACTCTTAAGGCTAATGGCCGTCAAGATGGTGCCCAGCCTTTTCGGCAGCAGGAGAGCCTCCTTGACTTGGGGGGAAAGGCTCCCTCCCTGCTTCCTACAGCCGTTCAGAAGGGTGAGGTTGAGCTCCCCCTACCGGCTACTGAGATGCAGGCCATGGATATGGCTGAGGTTGCGGTTGCGCAATCGGAGCAATCGGGCTTCCGACACCGGCGGGCACGCCAGCACAGGGAAAGCAAGCAACTCCGGCAATGCCAGCGCTCTCCATGCCAACACCCTTCGATATGGGCAGCGTGGAGCCTGGTGTCGATGCAGTTCCGCTGCCGCGTCCTTTGCCTCTGCGAGCCAGAAGCAATCATAAAAAGAGCCACACCTGGCTTGCGAGCCATAGGTTCCCGACCACTGGTTTAACCCATTGCACCACCGGAGGCTCCATTAGATTGTCAATGGAAACTGGTAAACAAAATTAGGGTATGTTTTTATCCTGAGCAATTTATGACTGGATGAGCGCATTCATGTCCTTAAACCAGGAAGAACGAAGCACGAGAAAATTCTAGCCAAGCCACAAGTGCTGGGTAAAATGGTACCCAAAGTAAAACATTCACTCAATTCAAAAAATTTCTGTCCCAACTCTATAAAATGACACTGATAATACTGGGTTAAACTGGGTTAAGAAACACAAACAATCATAACATTAAACCTGCCCCCTCCTTTGTTTTCCTGCTGCTAATAAGGCTGAGCGATAATGAATATTACAAAAGCAATGCCCGTGTTTGCCCTTCTCAAAATCTCTCCGCAGATTATTTATTCATGCTCAGCAATGATTTTATCTGGGATGGTTGCTTGCTGCGAAACAATGTCAGTGTTATTTGTCATAAGGATTTCATGAGATCTATATTTTATTTACCTGTCACTGCATTTTTTAACCGTGAGATTTGTATCTTCCGCAGCCAAAGCTGGAAGCCCAAAGACGTCCTCCAGCCCCGCTCTGGGGAGAACGCTCTGGAACATGGCCATACAGCCCAGAAAACACACAACAACCCAATACTATTTCTATTTTCCATCTGGGAGAATGCTCTGGAGAACATGGCCATACATGCCCAGAAAACTTTCCACAACAACTTCTCAAATACTATTTTCTATTTTCCATTTAAATTTGTATTATATGTGCCAAAGCTACAGGAACTTTGTGATACAGCCCAGAAGTGCTATTTTATTGTTATGTGGCTACAGGAGTAGTGGAGGGAGGGATTTATTATTATTCCCCTTGGCCGAAAACTTTCCTGGTATCTTCTCAAATATGAAGAGAAACAAGGGAGTTTTGGAAAATGGAAATCTCCATAACCTCTTCAAAAATGGCTATTTATAACATTTTGGGAAAACCAGGACTCTTTTGGAAAGGCATGACCTTGTGAGAGATCCTAACCTTTTGCAAAGTATGATCTTCCTGAGCAGGACCGGATGAAGGTAATAAAAAGTAGTAAGCGAACATTATTTTGGCGCCCCCTGGCTCTCCAGCCTGGTGGAAATTGTGCATGTGCGCGCACATGAAAAGGACAGGGGAACATTTTGCAACCCTCCCGCTGCAAAATGTTCCCCCCCCCCGTCCTTTTCGGCCTCTTTGGAGTGCGTTTAGCAACTCCGTCCACCAGAAGCACTCTGTCCCAATAGCGCATGCGTGAAAGTTTCGCGCATGCGCTATTGGGACAGAGCGGTTCTGGTGGACGGAGTAGCGAAACGCACTCCCAAGAGGATGAAAAGGACGGGGGGAATATTTTGCAGCCGGGTCAGAGCCTCCCGCCTGCGCACCAGCCCGCAGCAATGGCGCGGCATAATGCGCTGAACCTGGCGCCCGCGGCCGGATGCGCCCCTGGCCACGTGGCGCCCGGAAGTGGCCGCTTACTTTGCTTACAGTTAAATCCGCCCCTGTTCCTGAGATGAGTTAAAAACTCACTGAACCTTCTCCTTAGTGGTAAATACCCACTAACATTCATGCAAGGCAATTAGTTTTCTCAGCTGTTAGACTGATATACCTAAATATCTCTTTGAACTGTTGGGAACAAAGATATGCCAGCCAATGCACAAAATATAAAGCAGAGTTTCAGAAGTGTTATTTCAGTTCCCCAAAAACATCTATGTAAGTGCAATGCTTTACTTATCTTGGAAACTGCCCTGAGTCCGCTCGGGGAGATAGAGCAGTATATAAATAAAAGACTATTATTATTATTATTATTATTACTACTACTAGTAGTAGTACTACTACTATGGAACCCCTGGCGGTGCAATGGGTCAAACTCTTGTGCCGGCAGTATTGAAGACCGATAGGTGACAGGTTCGAATCTGGGGAGAGCGTGGATAAGCTCCTTCTGTCAGCTCCAGCTTGCCATGTGGGGACATGAGAGAAGCCTCCAACAAGGATGGGAAAACATCAAAACATCTGGGCAACGTCCCTTGGGCAACGTCCCTTGGGCAACGTCCTTGCAGATGGCCAATGCTCTCACACCAGAAACGACTTGGAGTTTCTCAAGTCGCTTCCGAAATGAAATAATAATACTAATAATCTATTCTCCCTTAAAATATCTTGATTTTAATCATGCTTTCAAGAGACCAAAAATAAAGTAGTCTTTGATAATAAAATAACACATGGTCTGCAGCCCCTCTTACAGCACAGTTAAAGAAAACTGCATACCAATACACACATATGCAATACAGTAAGAAATCTGAATTATATACGAACAAATTACGAGTGGAGGATTGAAGAAGGTTGCTATTTCCAACACAGAGTTCCGTTCTACAGGCCATGCTTTGAAAAATCAATGGTGAATCTTACCAGCTATATATTTATTTGGATTTCTTCCGAAGCGGTCATCGACTAAAATGAGCGCTCCCCAGTCACTCCTATGGCGAATACACCTAAAGCAGGAGAAAGAATGGGAAAACCAATAATAAATTATTTGGTTTCTTAGAATTGTGAAAGAAGGAGAGAAAATTCCTCCTAATTTCAGACGTCAGATAACATTATCTATCTATCTATCTATTTATTTACGACATTGATATGCCGCCCTTCTCACCCCGAAGGGGACTCAGAGCGGCTTACAAGTAAAATGTAAATACAATATATTATATTATTGCCATAGCACATAGCACAAGGGCGGGTTATAAAAGAAATAAATACATAAATAAATAAATATTACATGTAATATAAAATATATAATTATAATATCATAATATTATTAATAGTAGTATTATATTGTATTACATTATAATATTATCAATATTATATGTATATACATTATATTATATAATATTAATTATATTATATTATACATTCCTATATTGTACTGCATCAGTATACTGTAATATTATTAGTAATATTACATGTAATATGAAATATATAATTATTATATTGTATTATTAGTTACATTATATTATTATCAATATTATATGTGTATACAATATGTTATTAGCACAGCACAATATTAGTATTATGCATTACTATATTGTACTATACTGTACTGAAATATTATTAGTCTCTCTCTCGGCATTACTTCACGAATGAAGACTTAGGAAGGACTCATCCCACGCTTTTTACAAGCGCATTGATGACTAAAAAGGCCAATCTGAGAAAAGCAAGTTCGGTTGCAGAAAGCACAGCAGAAAGTCTCCTTAGGTGATGTTGTTTCCAAGTTGCGGTTCTTTCTGTGTTGTCGTTTCTCTTCGAGACCCGTTTGGAGTGTCTTCTCGAAAGAGGCCGCAGCATTGTGGATAGTGCATCTCCATGCCTCCCGATGTGAGGCCAGGGTGGACCATTGTGGGTGATCAATCTGGCTGAGCCTGAGATGTTGTTTCAGGGAGTCCTTATATCTCTTTTTGGGGGCGCCTGTCTTGCGCTGACGCTTGGCAAGTTCACCATAGAGTAGTATCTTTGGGAGGCGGTGGTCCTCCATTCTAGAGACGTGCCCTGCCCAGCGCAGCTGTGTTCTCAATAGCATGGCCTCAACGCTGGTGATCCCTGCTTGCTCAAGGACAGCAACATTCGTCACATAGTCGGCCCAGTGTATATTTAGGATTGTGCGATGACAGCGCTGATGAAAGCGTTCGAGGAGTCGTAGGTGTTGGCGATAGGTGACCCATGTTTCAGACCCATAGAGGAGAATAGACAGTACGATAGCTCTGTACGCACTGATTTCTGTGCTTTGCCTCAGGTGCTTGTTGCTCCAGACTCTTTTGTGAAGCCTTCCAAATGCACTCTATGCCTTTGATAATCTGTGATCTATCTCTTTATCAATCTTGGCGTCTGAAGAGATTATGCTTCCCAGGGAGGTGAACTGCTGAACGGACTTAAGCACAGATGTGCCTATGCTGACGTGGGGATGATGGTGTTCTTCCTGTGGTGCGGGCTGGTAGAGGGCTTCCCTTTTCTTCAGGCTGACTTCCAGCCCAGACAGCTCTGCAGCTGTTGCAAAGCAGGATGTGAGGCGCTGCAGGGCTGCTTCTGAATGGGCGACAAGGGCAGCATCGTCAGCAAAAAGCAGCTCACGGACTAGATAGTTTAGAGTCTTAGTGCGAGCCCTCAGGCGGCTTAAGTTGAACAAGCTGCCATCAGTACGATAGCGTATATATACGCCGTCTTCTTCTTCGAGGTCTGCCGTAGCCCTTTGGAGCATCATGCTGAAGAAGATTGTAAATAGGGTTGGTGCAAGAACACAACCTTGTTTCACTCCGTTAGTTATGAGAAAGGGCTCCGAGAGAGCATCGCCGTATCTGACTTGACCGTGCTGGCCCTCATGGAGCAGGATAATCATTTTGAGGAATTTGGGAGGGACATCCTAGATGTTCCAAGATCTGCCACAGACCCTTTCTGCTCACTATACCACTGTACTGTAATATTAATAATATTACATGCAATATATAAAATATAATTATTATATTTTATTATTAGTAGTATTATATTGTATTACATTACAATATTGTTATCAATATTATATGTGTATAACAATATATTATATTATTACCACATTTCTGAGGAATGTATCCATCCTGCAATGCTATTAAGGGATTTTTGAAGTCCAAACACATCACAAGGGATTACAATGAGGTCACACGCAGCTCCACTTTTGTCCGGGGCTTGTGTGAAGCATTTCCCAAAGGACTAGACCTTTTTAAGTGCCAGTACCCATAATGTGTTTATATCCAGAATATTTTCCAGGTGGCCTTTCGATGAAACTCCCATCATTGGGGATACGGGGGAAAGCGCTTGCAAAAACGAAATCCAAGCACGAGATTTCTTCCACCTTTTTTCTTTCTGCTGAGCTGGTAAGTATGTAGAGAAAACAAACGTATCGAGCCCATTGGAGACCTATCCCACACCTCTCAGGTCAAAGCAGTGATGCAAGATTTCATGGCAGAGTTGCCACCTGGCCATGCGCAACATCTGGCATATTCCCCCAATACAAAGATCAGGTTTCATGGACTTATGTTACTTCATATACTGCAAAAAAAACCCGCCACGTCTGGGACCCAAAACAGCTCACCTTAATCTCCGCGTATGAAGTTTTTGTGTCTGTTTATACTTACAAATAAAAAAAAACCCTATGGGCAGAGAGGGGAAAAGAACTGTGTTGTGAATCTCAATGCTCTTTCGTAACCTGATGTTATTCAAATCCCTGAGGTTGATTTGGCGAAATTGAAAGGTAGACTAGCTCAACATACCTGCCAAGGGCTTGGTTAAGAGCCCGGTAGGCCTGGATTTCATACCACTGGCTTCCTGGCAAAAGTCCTCTTGTTTTTGAATGCTGGTCATTGTATTTCCTCTTCAGCTCAACCTGGACAAATTACAAAGACAAAGAGGATCGGTCACCAAGAAAATAATAATAACTTATTTGTATATACCACTCTATATCCCCATAGGTCAAACATTGCAATTACAAAAATAAAAATATACAAATAATCATTATAAACAAAGACATAATACTATAAAACAGTCATACATACTGTAATTCAATTGGGCAAGTTCAGTTTCCTATGGCAGAGATTCGAGAGTAGGCCTCGATAAATGCCCTAAATAAATAAAATAATACATAAACTAGGCCCAGGGGAGTGGATAAATTGGAAACATGATCCTGCATGATGGTCAGGGCGGGACCTGGAGCTATTTATTTCCAATAGAGATGAGGCTAAACTACACGAGGAAGGTGTTCCCACTCTAAATTATGTTGTGACTAAAGTAAAGGCGAAGGTAAAGGTTTCCCCTTGACATTGAGTCGAGTCGGTGCTCTTCTCTATTTCTAAGCCAAAGAGACGGCGTTGTCCGTAGATGCCACCAAGGTCATGTGGCTAGCATGAGTGCATGGAGCGTCGTTACCTTCCATCCGGAGCAGTACCTATTGCTCTATTCATATTTGCATGTTTTCGAACTGCTAGGTTGGCAGATGCTGGGGCTAACAGCGGGAGCTCACCCCACCCCGCAAATTTGAACTGCTGACCTTCTAGTCAGCAAGTTCTGCAGCTTAGCGGTTTTACCCGCTGCACCACCATGGCCCCGTGACTAAAGTAATTGATGGTAAAAAGAGAAATCGAGGTCAATGGGTGGACAGTCAGACTTTAAGGTAGGGGTTGGGAACCTATGGTTCGCGAGCCAGGTGTGGCTCTTTTGATTATTGTACCTGGCTCGCCGATGATTTTGATGATTGCATCGCTCCCCGAAGCAGGCCCTAGTTAACCGAGGCCCCGCAAGCCGGGAGGACACCCCGGGCGGAGGGCCCCAAGCCGGCTGACACCCGCTCCACAGCTGCAAAGGCCGCAGGCAAAACAATGGCGCAGCCCCGGGGGGAGGGGCACGGCACAGGAGCAACCAGCCCGACCACGCGAGCAATGCGGCCAGCCGAGGCCCAGCGCACGCGGTGAGTCAAGGCCCGGTGCGACAGAGGGGCACCCTGGAATGGCAAGTGGCTGCTGAGCGCCACCCCGGGAAGGCCAGCTGAGGCCCGGCATCCGTAGGGAGAGACGAGGAGCAGGGCCGCCACCTCCGGCAACCCCTGTCCATTGCCATGGTGCACCCGGGGCAACAAGGGGAAGGGTGCGGGGGAACAAAAGAGCCCCGCGCCGCCCCGCCAACAGGAAAATTTGCAGCCCAGGGTGCGAGGCAACTGGGCGAGACGGCCCTGGTGCCGCCCAACACCACAGGGCCACAACGAGGGAAGGGAAAAACTGCAATGGCCAAGGAGGGAAGAGGGCCTGCCACCCACGCCCTTGCCGGTACCAGGACATTTTAGAAATAGTTAAAAAATATTATATGGCTCTCACTGAAATAAATTTCCAAATATTTTGCTTTCATGGCTCTCTGAGTCAAAAAGGTTCCCGGAGCCTGCTTTAAGGGCTCCTATTAATTAAAACACACCAAAACTCTACAGGATTAAAAGAGTAAGAATAAGCCCCGAGAATACTTCTTATGGCTCTCAAGCGTCAAGTCGGACCATGTATCTCTTTTTTCTTTCAATGCTTGAGTTTCACGCCGGCGTGTTTGTCTCTCCTTTCTTCCCGGCAGCCGAAAGTTCACTGAGCAATGGCTGAACACGCAGCATACAGCGATTATAGGCTCACTTAAGAGGCCTTCTCGCCCTCCTGGCCAAACACAGAAGATAACAGTTTTGCTCTGCGCCTTCTCTTTACATAACAGCTCAAACGCCGGGTGGATTCCCCCTGCACCAAACGCGGCGGGTTCCCCTTCCACTCCTCACCGCAAGCAGATCAAACGCCCCGGCTGATACGTTGGTGGCGCTTAGCATTAAAGATGAAAGGAGCCTGCCTGGGTTTTGCTCTTTGGGGGTCGGTTGCTCACACAGCATATCAGCACCAATAATAATAATAATAATAATAATAATAATATATTATTATTATTATTATTATTATTATTAGAAACACAACAATTTCACTCTGCTGGCTGTTGTACTGGCTCATATGTTGGACACTTCCCAAATACGCATGTATCCGTGAATAATGCATTCAGGTCTGAGTCGGGTGGCCTTTTGCAGCTGACAGATGGTAATATTATCAGTGCCAATTGTGTTTAAGTGCAGGCCAAGGTCTTTAGGCACTGCGCCCAGTGTGCCGATCACCACTGGGACCACCTTTACTGTCTTGTAAATATTAATAATAATAATAATAATAATTCAGCAGTTCACCTACCTGGGAAGCATCATCTCTTCAGACGCCAAGATTGATAAAGAGATAGATCACAGATTGGCAAAGGCATAGAGTGCATTTGGGAGGCTTCATAGAAGAGTCTGGAGCAACAAGCACCTGAGGCAAAGCACCAAAACCAGTGTGTACAGAGCTATCGTACTGTCTATTCTCCTCTATGGGTCTGAAACATGGGTCACCTATCGCCAACACCTACGACTCCTCGAACACTTTCATCAGCGCTGTTTTCGCACAATCCTAAATATACACTGGACGATGAATGTTGCTGTCCTTGAGCAAGCAGGGGTCACCAGCATTGAGGCCATGCTATTGAGAACACAGCTGCACTGGGCAGGGCAGGTCTCTAGGGTGGAGGACCACCGCCTCCCAAAGGTACTACTCTATGGTGAACTCGCCATAGAGGCGCCCCCAAAAAGAGATAAAAGAACTCCCTGAAACAACATCTCAGGCTCGGTCAGATTGATCACCAACAATGGCCCACCCTGGCCTCACATCGGGAGGCATGGAGATGCACTGTCCACAATGCTGCGGCCTCTTTCGAGAAGACACGCCAAACGGGTCTCGACAACGCAGAAAGAACCGCAACTTGGAAACAACATCACTCAAGGAGACTTTCTGCTGTGCTTTCTGCAACCGGACTTGCCTATCTCAGATTGGCCTATATATATATACTAGCTGTACCCGGCACGCATTGCTGTGCCCTATTTTGGAGATGCGAGGAAGTCTGAGTATGTAAGGCTTGGAGTTGTTGTTAGTTATGGTGTTGTTGGGGTCATGGCTGTGTTGTTGTGGGTTGTTTTGGTGGGTGGGATGTTGGAGTCCTGTGGAGTTGTTGTTGTGTGGTGTTGCTGGCATTCTGCATAGCTTGTGGATATACAATGTTTTTTGTCTTTCCGTCTGCTGTGTTGATGTAGAGGTTGATGCGTGTGTGGGTGGGGTACTTTGGAAGTGAGTGGAGGTACTTGAAATCCCATTATCCATGGTGTGTCCTCCTCTAATCTGCAGTCGGATGGAGTGTGGGTCATGGGGTGCATTGTTTGCCAAGTTTGGTCTTTATCGGTCTTGGTTCTTGGACACAGTGGTCTGTGGGGAATGATGGGTTTTGAAGTACTACAAATCCCATTATCCATGGAGGTACTTCAAGTCCTATAATCCATGGTCCACCCTCCTCCAAACTGTAGTAGAATGTAGCGTGGGTCATAGGGGCTCTGTGTGCCAAGGTATGTTACTGTAAATTCAGGCCATACACAATGTCCCATGAGCTGAGGCCTAGTCAGGAACAGCAAGTTAATGAAGCCTTACTGTCAATTCAGGCCATACACAATGTCCAATGAGCTGAGGGCTAGTCGGGAGAATCAAGTTAATGAAGCCTTACTGTCATTTCAGAGCGTAAACAGCATTCCAATAAGTGAGGCCTAGTCAGGGAAATTAAGTTAATGAAGCCTTACTGTCATTTCAGAGTGTAAACAGCATTCCATTAAGTGAGGCCTAGTCAGGGAAATTAAGTTAATGAAGCCTTACTGTCAATTCAGAGCGTAAACAGCATTCCATTAAGTGAGGCCTAGTCAGGGAAATTAAGTTAATGAAGCCTTACTGTCAATTTTGGGCGTGGTCTGTGATTTGTAGGGGTGTAAATTTTCTGTGGGAAGTGAATTGGGTGTTTGTGTTTGTGCCTCAGCCCTTTGCCTTATCCTCCTCTGACAGTTTATTATGGGTCGGAATGTTCATGTTGGCTGGCCAGTACAGGAGTTATGCAAATCCGCCCTTATTGGCAGCCAATCATGTTGTCAGAATGTAGAGCCTGGGAGAGTCGTTGGCAGCCCCGGAGGATGCTGGGAAATGTAGGGTTTTTTTACTCGTTGTTTTGGGGGCCTTTTAGGGTTTTTTTGGGGGAAGTTTCTTTGCCACAAACGTACCTTGTCTGAGGCCTATTTCTGTTGGCAAGTTTGGTGTCTCTGCGTTGTAAAGTTTCTCTGTTTGGGACGGTCTTTCCATGACGACTCTTCCTATACACACACACACACACACACACACAGTATATATACACATACATACACACACACACACATACTAGCTTGGGGACCCGGCGGTGCCCGGGTTATTTGAGGAAGGCATTGTGTGCCAAGTGAATTAAAGTACTGCAAGTCCCATCATCCATGGTCCATCCTTCCTCAAACTGCACCAGGATGTAGGGTGCATCTTGGGGGGGTCTGTGTGCCAAGTTTGGTCTTGTTCTGTCATTGTTGGGGGCCTAGTCAGGAAAATCAAGTTGAGGAAGCCTTGTTGTCAATTTTGGGCCTGGTCTGTGATGTATAGGGGCTGCAGTGTTGTTTGGGAAGTGAATGAGGTGAAGGTTCTGCAAATCCCATCATTCGTGGCCCATCCTGCCCTAAACCACACCAGGTTGTGAAGTGGGCCATTGGCCCCTTGTTTGCCATGTTTGGTCCTGATCCGTCATTGCTGTGGGCCGCAGTGGCTGAGTGCCTGAGGCCTTTTGCTTTCCCTCTGAGTCACCTTAGAAGTGTATTGGGTGAAGGTACTGAACATTCAATTTCCAACAGAAAAAACTGTCAACTGGATAGGTAGTTGAGAGGGCAGTAATGGAGCAGTTGCAGTCCTTCTTAGATGATACAACATGGCTAGACCCCTTCCAGTCCGGCTTCCGTTCGGGGCATGGGACGGAGACGGTTCTGGTCTCCATCACAGACCAACTCCGCTGCCAGCTCGACCAAGGCGGGTCTGCGCTGCTCGTGTTATTGGACCTCACGGCAGCGTTTGACACGGTCGACCACAATCTATTGATCCACCGCCTGGCCATGGCTGGAGTGAGGGGGACAGCTCTTAAATGGCTGACCTCCTTCCTCCACCAGCGGTCACAGCGTGTGAGGAGGGGCGAGGTGGTCTCTGAGGGCTCCCCATTAGTTTGTGGAGTCCCGCAAGGGGCCATTCTCTCCCCTCTGCTATTTAACATCTACATGCAGCCGCTTGCACAGCTGGTGCGGAGTTATGGGCTGGAGTGCCACCAGTACGCTGATGACACCCAGCTCATCCTGAAGATGGAGGGCAGGCCGGGATCCGTCCCCGATAATTTCCAACATTGCCTCGAAGCCGTTACTGGATGGCTGCGAGCCAGTAGGTTGAGGGTGAATCCGGCAAAGAGGAGATCTTGTGGTTGGGCCGCCCGGGCGATGTAGGTGTCCAGCTTCCGACCCTGGACGGAGTGGCGTTATGCCCATCGTCTTCCGTCAAGAGCCTGGGGGTCCACTTGGGACTCCCAGCTGACCGTGGAGGCCCAGGTCTCTGCAGTCAGCAAGATTGCCTTCTTTCATCTACGACAGGCAAGGAGGCTGGCCCCCTATCTCTCCCGGAATGACCTGGCCACGGTGATCCAAGCCACGGTCATCTCAAGGCTAGATTACTGCAACGCGCTCTACGTTGGCCTTCCTCTGTCGGCGACCCGGAAGCTCAAGCTGGTGCAGAACACTGCCGCCCGGCTCCTGTCTGGCACCCCAGCAGGTTGCCACATAACACCTGTTTTGCAGGATCTGCACTGGCTGCCAATCGAGCACCGGATCGCCTTCAAAGTGTTGGTTCTTACCTTTAAGGCCTTGCACGGTCTGGGGCCAGCGTATCTGAGGGACCGTCTCACCCCATACTGCCCTTCGAGATCACTACGGTCCGAGGATTCCAACCTCTTGGAGATACCTTCGGCGAAGCTTGTAAGACTGACTTCCCGCCGGAGGGCATTCTCTGTCATAGCTCCTACGCTGTGGAACGCCCTCCCGGCCGGAACCCGGCCCATGAAGGACTTGCTCCCGTTCAGACGAGCCTGCAAAACCTACCTGTTTAAGCAGGCCTTCGGCGGGTAGATCCGGCTCATGCCCCGCCATCTGCTCGTTCGTTCTGGGTCGATGTGACGCTCATTCTTGAATTGCGTCATTGTTTTATTGTGTTACTGATGTTTTTAATTGTTTTATTGCCTTGTGTTTTATTGTGCCCTCAGCTCCTGTAAGCCGCCACGAGCCTCAGGGAGTCGGCAGCATAGAAGCCCGAATAATCTATTATATAAATGGGTTCACGTCATGTGATGTATACCTCAAACAAAGAAACCATACAACGCAGAAAAACAATACTTGCCAACAGAAATAGGCCTCAAGCAAGGTACGTTTGTAGCAAAGAAACTTCCCCCCCAAAACCTAAAAGGCCCCCAAAACAACGAGTAAAAATAAAACTACATTTCCCAGTATCCTCCGGGGCAGCCAACAACTCCCCCAGCCTCTACATTCTGAACAACATGATTGGCTGCCAATAAGGGCGGATTTGCATAACTGCTGTAACCATAGCAACGCTGGCAAGAGCCATCCAAGGCTAGGATAGAATGCTGAGAGATTTCAGTTGGTGTTTGAGGGTTAAACTGCCAAAACCAAACTCTGAGGGAGCAATTCTGACTTTGCTGAGTGGACACACTCCAGAATCAAAACACTTCCTCCGCTATATAAGACAATACAACTCATGCTTCCAGATGACATCATTTGGAGCACACATAGAAAGTGCACAATTCATGCCTACATGACCCCACCAAGACCGTAAGTAACATCACATCATTTCCAACCTAGTAAATAAATAAATAAATAAATAACATCTGCCTCGCATCTCTGTGCTAAAGTCACAGCCATTTATGCAAATAAGCAGTGGCAGGAAACGCCACACACATTCCTCCCCCGCTCGGCCGCAAACCATCATAGACAGATAGATAGATATATTACACCGCCACTCCCAGAGGCGTGGGATGATTCTCTTCGTTCGTGAAGTTCAGACCTGGTAATAAATGTAATTAAAATTTTGATGTAAAGGAAAGGCATCCCGAAAGGATTGTGAGAAATTGCTCTCCCGCCCCTGGGGAGACACAAAGGCAGGTTAATTTCACTCAGACCTGGTGTTTTGTTCTACACAAAGGCAGGTTAATTTCACTGCTCTTTTGTTCTGTATTAACCTTTTAAAACTGACAACCGAAAGGACACGCTTCAGGAGAGAAAGCAGCCAACTTCTAACCACTTCTGACAGGTAACTTTCAACTCGAGTTTGGGTAGGAAATCCTTGGCTTTTCCTTCCCTGCGATTCCATGTGCTCGATGCCCTTTAAGAACAGCCTGTCAGGTTGACAGAGTCAAACTTTGCGGCCAGGAAGGAAATTCGGTTTGATTCCACAGCTCCAATATTTGTTACTGTCACTCAAGATTGATCGATCGGGGGCCAAAGGATTCCCCCGCTTTGTTTCCAAGTGCGCAAAATGAAAAAAAAAAACTGGCCCAGCGTCGTCTTCAAACCATGACAAATACCAGGTGTTTTGTTCCAATTATCGATACCGGAGTTTTGTAACTATACCACCTTGATGGATGGGATCTTGAACATGAACAGAAATCAATATTGCACTGCGGCTGAGACAATACAAGCTCTGACACCAATTGGCGGAGAAGAAAACAGTTTGCAGTCCAACTTCTATGACGGAAAAGGAGGCTGTCAACATGGCTGGAGTAAAACTCTCAGGCAAAAAGACAGGGATGTGTGGATGTTGAGGGACGAGGAATCTTGAGGCAAGAGGGCAAAGCAGGGTGTACAGTTGACAATGGTAACGACTCCATGAGCTGGTACGAGGGTTGAATGAAAAGTAATGCCTCCACCTTCGTGGAATATTTTAATAATGGATGGTGCCAATAATGGACGGTGAGGTGGTTAGCCCGTCTCCTCTGGTGAAAAGCCTGGGGGTCCAATTGGACCCTCTGCTGACGATGGACGCTCAGGTCTCCACCGTGAGCAGAGCAGCGTTTTTCCACCTGCGCCAGGCAAGGCGGCTGGAGCCCTACCTTTCCGGTGACGACCTGGCCACGGTAATCCAGGCCACGGTCATCTCGAGACTGGACTACTGTAACGCCCTTTACATTGGCCTTTCTTTGTCGGAATCCGGAAACTTAAGTTGGTGCAAAACGCTGCAGCTCGACTGCTGGCTGAAGTGACACTGTCATGCCACATCACACCAGTCCTACAGCGATTGCACTGGCTCCCTATCGAATACCGGATTGTCTTCAAAGTGCTGGTGCTAACCTTTAAGGCCTTGCATGGTCTAGGGCAGTGTTTCTCAACCAGTGTGCCGTGGCACACTAGTGTGCCGTGAGCGATCATCAGGTGTGCCGCGAGAAAAGCTCTCTGCCCCCCTTCCTTCCCCCCTCCTCCTGCCGAACTCCTGTTGCTTGGGGGAGGAGGAGGAAGGGCTGGGCGGCAGCGAAGAAAAAGAAGGGGCCGGGGCACCGCCTCCTTCAGCCGTTTCCCCAGCCAGCCTCCAATCCGCCGTGACTCCCGCCACGACTCTTGCCCCTCGCTCGCTGAAGCCGCGTGGAGGAGCCCCACCCACTGAAGCCCGTCCACCGCTCATGCTCCCCCTCTGTGGCAGAGATGAAGCTGGGGGGGGGAGGGGGAGGGACATTGTGCGGCCTGGCTCCTCCCCCCCCCGGCGTTAGCGCTCCCACAGCTTTGCCAGCCTTGAGGGGGCAGTGCCAAGCCAGCGGTGGCAGAGCACGCACACTGCTGGCTTGGCACGGCCCCTCAAGGCTGGCGAAACTGTGGTAGAACTGAAGCTGGGAGGGAGGGCGGGGCATGGTGCGCCTGGCTCCTCCCCCTCCCCCGGCTTCAGCACTCCCATAAGCTGCTCAAAGGAAGGCCACCATCCCCCAGCCGTTCTTTACTGTGTTAGAGTGTCATTTTGGTTGGTGGTGTGCCCCCAGATTTTTTAAATGTTAAAAGTGTGCCGCGGCTCAAAAAAGGTTGGGAAACACTGGTCTAGGGCCAGTGTATTTGAAGGACCGCCTTTCCCTGCACTGGATGGCTGCGAGCCAGTAGGTTGAAGGTGAATCCGGCTAAGACGGAGATCCTGTGGCTGGGCCGTCCGGGTACGGGAGGGATCCGACTTCCAAGCCTGGACGGGGCAACTCTTCGCCCGTCCCCTTCGGTAAAGAGCTTAGGAGTCACGCTTGACTCCGAGCTGTCAATGGAGAAACATATCTCCATTGTCAGCGGAGTGGCCTTCCACCATCTCCGACAGGCGAGGAGGCTGGCTCCCTACCTGTCCCGTCATGATCTAGCCACAGTGGTCCAAGCCACGGTCATCTCAAGACTGGACTACTGTAATGCCCTCTACATCGGCCTTCCTTTGTCGGTGATCCGGAAGCTTAAGCTGGTGCAGAACGCTGCAGCATGGCTGGTGGCAGGCCTTCCATCTCGCTGCCACATCACGCCTGTGCTGCGTGACCTGCACTGGCTTCCAATAGAGCACCGGATCACCTTCAAGGTGCTGGTTCCAACCTTTAAGGCCTTGAATGGTCTGGGGCCAGTGTACCTAAGGGACCGCCTCTCCCATTACAGCCCTCCTCGACCACTACGATCCAAATCCCAGAACCTTCTGGTGGTGTCTAGCCGCCAATCTATCCACCTGGGTACAACAGGGAGGAGGGCATTCTGTGCCGCCCTTCCACAATCCAAGCGCAGATTGATCTGCTAACATTCCGCAGGGCCTGCAAAACCCTCCTTTTTACCCAAGCGTTCGGTGCATAGACATTTGAATATGTAGACTGTGTTTGCATGCCTGGTTGCTGCCATTTTAACTGACGATTTGTTTTAGTGTGTTTTATGCCTTTTATGAATGTGAGTCGCCCTGAGCCCACGGGAAGGGCAACTAATAAATTGAATAAATAAATAAATAAATAAATAATTCCCCAGAGACCACTACGATCCATGGATCATAACCTATTAGAGGTTCCATCACTTAAGACCTGCCACCTGTCATCGACGCGGCAGCGCACTGTTGCACCACCTACCCTCTGGAACGCCCTCCCGGACGAGGCACGAGCAATAACGGATCTAAAGGCTTTTCGGAGGGCCTGTAAAATCAACCTGTCCCGCCAGCCGTTCAATCTCTAAGCTGTAACCCCTACTCTGGTCTTAATCTGTTTTTATTCTGATTTATTATGTTTTTAGTATATTGTGTTGTGTTGTTCACTGCTGTGGACCACTCTGAGCCTTTTTGGGAAGGGTGGTATAGAAGTCGAAATAATAAATAAATAAATAAATAATAAATCAAACGCAGAAATAATCCTTAGGATGTGCTCTTGAACTACCACTATTCACTTTTCCACATAATCACCAGACAATTGGGTACATTTCTGCCAACAATGAACACGTTTTCTGAAGCCGTCACGGAAGAAGTCGACACTCTGTTTCCGCAACCAGCATCTCACACTTCTCTCAACGTCTTCAAACGTCTTCATCTTTAAACTTACTCGCCCAACGACGCATAGTACTCACATCAACACAATCACCATAAATAGCTTGCATTCTCTGATTAATGTCCTTTAGGGTGACACCTTCTGCTGTCAAGAATTCAATGACTGTGTGTTGCTTAAGTCGCATTGACCGACCATCTGCGCAGGGTTCCATACTTTGCACTTTAACAACACAACCATTCAATGCTAAGGTTCCCTTCAAAATGGAACTGTACTGGAGAGTCTATTGAACAAGCCAGTACCTGCCACATACCAGTACTTAAATCTGTCGAGGAGTTACGAATGCGGAGGTATTACTTTTCATTCAACCTCAAATAGGCTAACTCCAAACTGTGCTAAGGCTTCCTGCCAAAATGGAACTGTAGTGAAGAGTCTACTGAACAAGCCAGTACCTGCCGCATACCAGTACTGCCATCTGTCGAGGAGTTACGAAGGCGGAGGCATTACTTTTCATTCAACCCTCGAATAGGCTAACTCTAAACTGTGCTAAGGCTTCCTGCCGAACTGGAACTGTAGAGGAGAGTCTACTGAACAAGCCAGTACCTGCCGCACACCAGTAATGCCATCTGTCGAGGAGTTACGAAGGTAATTATTATTATTATTATTTTGTTTTTCCTCTCCTGACAAGGGAAGATGGTGTTACTTTTGGTGCAACAGGCAATACAAGTTCTAAGGGTTCTTCATAGAGAAGGGGAAGGAAGAACAAATATCAAGACATCACTGCGTAACCACAGCGTTAGAACATCAATCTTCACACATCCACACACACACATAACCGCCAGCATGCCTTCTCAAGGGTTAAGCATTCCTTGCAAATCACATAACAGGTAAAAGGTCAGCGCACGTCACTTTAATGCAATCAGAATCCATTTCACTGTATACGTTTGCATTATCGGGCATCACCGTGACGCCCAATTCGACATGACATGGTGCATATGTGGAAAAGCCAGCATCTCCTGCTAGCAAATATCCTAAATGCGCAGTAAACCACAGGCTAGAAGGGATTAGTTAAAATGTCAAAAGACAGCCCTTGACTCCTACCTGTTCATCCTTCAACATGTAGACCCTTCACTACCAAGGCAGGCTTTACAGACAAAAGAGCTCCAGCAGAGGAGCGGCACAAGGCCTGTGGCAAGTCATGTCATCTTGTTGCTGTCAGAGAGATTAGGCTTTGATCTATCTGGGAGGTCACGGTCGCATTGGTATTATTTGCCGGAGTCTCACAACATTATACCTGCTAACCACAGTTTCCTTTAATGCTTAATTAGACAGACCTCCTCTGCAACTGAAAGTTAACCCAGGAATGTGCCACCGCGGCCCAGCTAAGTTTTCATCCTTCTCCCTCCCTCCCTCCCTCCACGTTGCGGAGCTATTTCCTCTCCCGGCCCTTCCATCTTGGTTGTGCTTTCAGGGAAAAGGACAAGTCATAGACCAGTGTTTCTCCATCTGGGGGTCAGGGGTCGCAAGGGGGGTTTCATAGGGGTCGCCAAAGACCATTAGAAAAAACATACTTCTGGTGCTTAGGAACCCTTTTGGCAGAGAAGGCTGAAGATCCCTCCGTCTTGTCCTTCTGTTCCTTTTTGGTGTTGATGAACTACAACTCCCAGAATTCAAAAACAGCCCCCCATCTCGAAAACCACCAGTATTCAGTGTTGACCATGTAGGTAGTGTGCCGGGTTTGGCGCCGATCCATTGTGGGTTGGGTTCAGAGTGCACTTTATTTATTTATTTATTTATTCGATTTGTACACCGCCACTCCCAGAGGCTTGGGGCGGTTTACAGAATTTCAGCACAGCAATCTATTATATAAAGGAGGTCCCGTCATCGAATGACTGACAGAGACAGAGAAACCTTCCAAGGCAGAGACACCAAACTTGCCAACACAAATAGGCCTCAGGCAAGCAAGGTTTTTAGCAAAGAAACTTTCCCCCCAAAAACCTAGAAGGCCCTCAAAACAACGATACAAAAAAACCTACATTTCCCAGCATCCTCTGCGGCAGCCAGCAAAACCCATTGGCCAACATTGGCCCACACAAAATGCAGGGAGGCTGAGTAACCATAGTAACGCTGGGCACAGCCAGCCAAGGCTAGGATAGAATGCTGAGTGATTTGAGTTACAGTCAGTTGGTGTTTGAGGGTTAAACTGACAAAACCAAGCTCTATGAGGGAGCAATTCTCCAGCAATTCCTACCCACACAACACAACACAACTTCCTATCACAACCCATCCCCCCAACCTTACGGGACCCCGCACACACAACACCTACCACCACCACAAACAAAAACCAACTCCACCTATACTCCAACCACAACACAACACAACACTGCACTGATACTCTACAAACACCCAAAACACCCCACCCACACAAGCATTCACATACTACCACACAATGCCACCACTAACTAACTCACCAAAAAAGTAATACCTACACACAACACAATACGCACATAACACAACCTTGCGTCTACTGCTCAACCCATTTGTATGCCATTCCTTCCTTCCACACAGGCAGAAACTGACCCAAAAGACAAGCCATGCCTTCTAAAAAGAACAGCATCGGACGACACACTCGCAACGCTACATACATCAAACAAAAAAGGGCAGAACAAACGCCAGAACAGAAACACAGTTTCTTCTTTCAAATCCAGAGTTGGGAAACCACAGAACCTCCATCAACACAGCAGACGGAAAGACAAAAAAACATTGTATCTCCACAAGCTCTGCAGAACGCCAGCAACACCACACACCGACAACTCCCCAGGACTTCAACATCCCACCCACCAGAACAACCCACAACAACACAGCCATGACCCCATCAAGACCATAAGTAACATCAATTCCAACCCTTACATACTCAGACTTTCTCGCATCTCCTAAATAGGGCACAGCAACGTGTGCCGGGTACAGCTAGTAAAACAATAAAACAATACACATTAAAGTATCATTAAGACTCGAAATCTTGTCTGAACAAGAAGGTCTTACAAGCTTTGCAAAATGTTACCAAATTTCGCAAAGCCCGAGTCTCAGGGGGCAGATCATTCCACAAATCTGGGGCGATGATAGAAAAAGCACTTCGTCGGGTTGTCGACAGGTGGTAAGACTTCACGCCAGGAATATCTAAGAGATTCTGATCTTCTGATCGCAGTGATCTCAAGGGACTATATGGGGACAGGCGATCCCTCAAGTACACTGGCCCCAGACCATGATTGTAGGTGAACTATAAATCCCAGCAACTTCAACCCCCGGTGGTGCAGTGAGTTAAACCACTGAGCTGCTAAATTTGCTGACCAAAAGTCGCAGGTTCGAATCCGGGGAGCCGTTCGAAAACATACAAATGTGAGTAGATCAATAGGTACCACCTCAGCGGGAAGGCAAACAGGCACTCCAAGCAACCATACCAGCCTCACAACCAGAAGGTGTCTACGGACGACAGGCTCCTTGGCTTGGAAATGGAGATGAGCACCTTCCCCAGAGCCAGAGTTGAACAGCGGAGATGAAAGGGGAAGCCTTTGCCTTTGTCTGTGAATTTCTGCCTCATTATATCAAGACCGCTCCGGTGGGAAGGTGATGGTGCTCCATGCAGTCATGCTGGCAACATGACCTTGGAGGTGTCTATGGACTCTTCGGCTTAGAGTCCATAGGTCTATTTTCCCCAATTTCCAACCGTGTTCACATTTGGGCATATTGTGCAAAGTTTGGTCCAGATCCATCATTGTTTGAGGCCACAGTGCTCTCTGGATGCAGGTGAACTACAAGGGGTTATCCTCTATTATTTAACATCTACATGCGTCCACTGGCCCAACTGGTGCGTAGCTTTGTTCTGGAGTGTCATCAGTACGCTGATGACACCCAGCTGGTGCTGAGGATGGAAGACCGGCCGGACTCTGTAGCCGATTATTTCCATCAGTGCCTGGAAGGCGTGACTGGGTGGCTACGGGCCAGCAGGTTGAAGGTGAACCCGTCGAAGATGGAGGTCCTGTGGCTGGGTCGGCCGGGGGAGCTCCAGCTGTCAATAATGGATGGCGAGATGGTTAGCCCATCGGCCCTGGTTAAAAGCCTGGGGGTCGAACTGGACCCTCTGCTGACGATGGAGGCTCAGGTCTCCACTGTGAGCAGAGCGGCGTTTTTCCATCGGTGCCAGGCAAGGCAGCTGGCGCCCTACCTTTCCGGTGGTGACCTAGCCATGGTAATCCAGGCCAGTCATCTCGAGACTGGACTACTGTAACGCCCTTTACATTGGCCTTCCTCTGTCGGTAATCTGGAAACTTAAACTGGCGCAAAATGCTGCGGCTCAACTACTAGTTGGTGCGGCACTATCGTGCCACATCACTCCAGTCCTACAGCAATTGCACTGACTCCCCATGGAGTACCGGATTGCCTTCAAAGTGCTGGTGTTAACCTTTAAGGCCTTGCATGGCCTGGGGCCAGTGTACCTGAAGGACCGCCTATCCCTGCACATTCCCCAGAGACCACTATGGTCCATGGATCTAAACCTACTGGAGGTTCCATCACTTAAGATCTGCCGCCTGTCCTCGACGTGGCAGTGTACTTTCTCTGTAGTAGCGCCTACCCTTTGGATCAAAATAATAAATAAATATAAATAAATATAAATAAATAAAAACTCCAAAACTCAAGGTCAATGTCCACCAAACCTTTCTGGTACGTTTTCAAGATTGTTCGCCGTCTGGTTTCAAACCCGAGCACAGTACCGAGACGGCTTTGGTCGCCTTGGTGGATGACCTCCGCAGGGAACTGGACAGGGGGAGTGTAGCCCTGCTCGTTCTCTTGGATATCTCAGCAGCTTTTGATACCATTGATTATGGTATCCTTCTGGGGAGACTCGCTGGGATGGGACTCGGGGGCACGCTTCTACTGAGGCTCCAGTCCTTCCAGGAGGGTTGCTTCCAGTCGGTGAAGCAGGGAGACCCCTGGCCATTGACCTAGGGGATGATGGTGTTCTTCCTGTGGTGCGGGCTAGTAGAGGATTTCAGTTTTCTTCATGAAACCACTGAGCAAGGTCATCCGGAGCTTTGGAGTGCGGTGCCATCTTTACGCAGATGACATAGGACATATTGGGTATCCGTGCCAAGAACATAGAAGCTGACCCCTGCCGCTGGCACATCCAATACAACTCGGCCAGCTTCAGTGTGCACAAGGCAAACACTTTTATCACCAGGCTGGGTGTTTCCTAATGAGAAGCTGCAACAAACGGAGAAGTTGGCCAAAAGTCAGGACTTAACATCTTCCAGGAAGTTTCACAGGAACTCAGCTGCTCAGCTCGCTGGGTGGCCCTTGTGAAGATGCTGTGTCTCGGCTTAACCAACTAAGAATGACGACCCACATTTGCATATTAAAAAGTGCCAGAGAAATTAGTAACCACGGCATCACCATTAGGAGCAGGCCAAGGCAGCTCAATGGGTGGTCTCGGGCAACACAGAGCTCTATTAAAGTAATCTCACAGCAGTGAAGATAAGAACGGTGCTGTCTTCTAAGTCCAAGATGGGAAGAGTATGAATATTTAACGTCCTGAATCTCTCTTGGTCTGCCAAGTCAGAGGAAAACTGCCAAATATAGGTCTCGGACAAATCCTACCAGTTGGAGGCTCCATTTTTAATTTTATTTGCTCAGTGGGGCACTATTCTGTTCGGAGCAATAGTCAGATGAGATCCAGATTTTCAGGTCTGGTCACACAAGGACCAGTCCAAGGCTGCCTGAGATGAAGTAACAAATATCCCTCTGCATGAAGCCTCACACCTAAAATCAGGAAAGCTATTTGGGCAGAAAAGATACACCTTGGCCCACCTTGTAAGGTGGTTTTCCTACTTTATGAGAAGAGCCTCACAGTGTTTGTTTTTACCCTTTGCCTGTCAAAAGAGAAGCAATAACATCACAGAATCAAAATGTTGGAAGAAGCCTAGTCATAGGGAAGGCAATGGAGTCCACGCGACATCTGAAAAGCTGTGGAAGCTAGGTTGTGATGGTCCAGATTGTCATTCGCAGTCCCTCTATCGCTTATTGCCTTTTTGAAAGCCTGGCAATGTTGCCTACAATAGAGTGGAAGGGTTTTCCAGAATTGTTATTACTAACTAACTAACTAACTAACTAACTAACTAACTAATTTTATTATTTATGAGTTGCCCTCCACAAATGTGCTCTGGGCGACTTACACAGCTAGGCATCTACAATACTAAAATATTAAAATTTTAAAATATTAAAATGTTAAAATATGGGAATAGACCGGTTCCAGGTCACTGATTGTCACTTATGCATATGCTCTTCTAAATAGCCATGTCTTAAGTGCCGCCAGAAATGAAGGCAGGTCGAAGATGGCTCTTTGGTCTGGCGGCAGAGAGTTCCACAGGACAGGGGCCACAACAGAAAAAGATCTCTGACTCGTGGACTCCAAATGAGCCTCTCTCTGACACGGGACACAGAGAAGGTTCTCGTAGGCTGGCCGTGGCGCTCTCGGATGGATAGATGGTATCAGACGGTCTTTTAGGTATGTAGGACCCTGGCCCCACAAGGCCTTAAGTGTCAGGGTCAGGGCCTTATAAAGGACTCTGTACTCGACCGGCAGCCAGTGTAAATGCTGTAAGGATAGCGTTATGTGACACCTCATAGGTGTTTTCGTGAGGAGCCTGGCGGCAGCATTCTATACAATCTGGAGCTTGCGAGTTACTGACCGAGGTAGACCCACGTATAAAGCGTTGCAATAGTCCAGCCTTGATGTAACCGTGGCATGAATCACTGTGGCCAGCATCTCCGTTGGTAGATAGGGCGCCAGTTGCCTCGGTTACGTAGGTGGAAGAAGGCCCTTTTGCTCCTGGAGGTGATCTGGGCCTCCATCGTCATTTTAGAGTCCAGGATGACACCGAGGCTCTTCACGGTGGAAGATGGAGTCAGCGGTTCCCCTTCGAAGGGTGGCAGTGGATTGACTAGTCCTGATGGGCGGCCCGGCCATAGAATTTCAGTCTTTGCTGGATTTACCTTCAGTTTGTGGGCCCACAGCCATCTCGTCACTGCTCCCAGGCACTGGGCAAAGTTGTCAGGCACCGAGGTTGCTCCAGGTTCCAACTTTAGGAGGAGCTGAGTGTCGTCGGCATACTGGTAACATTCCAGCCCAAAGCTCTGAACTAGTCCAGCGAGAGGCCGGACATAGATATTGAACAGCATAGATGATAATATGGCGCCTTGGGGTACTCCACACTCAAGGAGAGATTTTTCAGATGTTTGGCCTAGCCATTCTACTCGTTGACTGCGTCCTCGCAAGAACGAGTTGAGCCAAGATATGGCTGATCCTTGAATTCCCATGGCAGCTAGTTGTTGAATCAGCAGATCGTGGTCCACCGTATCAAAGGCAGCGGTGAGATCGAGCAGCACCAGAACTACTGAACCTCCCTTGTCTAATTGACGGTGGATTGAAAAGGGTCCAGGCCATCCGAATCCTCAAGAAATTTTTGGAGTTGAGTCGCTGCCGCACGTTCGATCAACTTGCTGAGGAACGGGAGGTTTGAGACTGGGCGATAGTTGGCTGGCGTCGCAGGGTCCAAGCTAGGTTTTTTTTAAAAGAGGGCGAACCATGGCTTCTTTTAGAGTGTCCGGGAAGATTCTCCCACATCCTTTGCATTGAAATTGCCTTCTAATCATCTGATGTATATCCAGATATAAACGAATGCTGCACTTAGATATACTGCTACTCCTAATGTAGTTTAATATTAATACTAATATATTATGGTATATATATTAATATTGTAATATAATATATATTGTACATACTACAAACTTATATGATACAATATATTATATAATATTAATAGTATAATATAATGGTGATATATTATATGCATTGTGGTATAATTATATAGTACAATATAATGGTGTGTGTGTATAAATGTAATATTCATTTGTGAGATTAACATAACTCAAATACCACTGGACAACTTGACACCAAATTTGGATACAATACACTTATCAGGCCAATGAGTGACCATCACTCATAAAAACACTGAAAAGGACAGCAGAAGAGACTTAAAGAGCAAAAAAAAAAACACATTACAACACATGCACAAAACCACACACACACATATATACACAAACACACATTTATACACATATACACAAATATACACACACACACACATATACAGGCTGGGCCACAGCAGCATGTAGCAGGAGATGGCTAGTGTGTGTGTGTGTGTATCTCTCTCTCTATATATATATATATGTATATATATACATATATATATATATATATATAATATTACTAATAATATCACAGTATAGTGGTATAGTAGAATATAGTAATATATAATACTAATATTGTGTTATGCTAATAATTAGCCTCTTTCGAGAAGACACGCCAAACGGGTCTCGAAGAGAAACGACAACGCAGAAAGAACCGCAACTTGGAAACAATATCACCCAAGGAAACTTTCTGCTGTGCTTTCTGCAACCGAACTTGCCTATCTCAGATTGGCCTTTTTAGTCATCAACGCGCTTGTAAAAAGTGTGGAATGAGTCCTTCCTAAGAATCTTCATTCACGAAGTAATGCCGAGAGAATTATATACAGATAATATTAACAAATAATATTGTAATGTAAAACAATATAATACTAATATTGCAATATAATATTACATAATAATAATATTGTAAAAATAATAATAAAAGAGTCAAATAATGTAAATGTAAAAAATAGACTAAATTAATGGAAATGAAATAATAATAGAGTAAAATAACAAATGTAATCATAATAAATGCAATAATAATAGAGTAAAATAATAAATGTAATAAAAATAATAATAATGAAAGAGTAAAATAATGTAAATGTAAGAATGAGATAAAAGAAAGCAAATGTAATAAAAATAATAATAACAGAATAAAATAATACATAACTTTGACTTGAGTTTAAGCTGCGAGAGGGGGCTTTTTCTGCCTAAAATAAGCATATATGAGTATATATGGTACTGTCCCCCTCAACATCTGCTACCCGAGGCAAGTCTCTCACTCTGCTTCATAGCAAGGCCAGCCTTGGCTATGTCCTGGAGTAAGTAAGGCTTGGGACACACCAGGTTCGCCCAACATGCCATTTCCCCCACAAACCGGCTGCGATTCTCCGACCCTGGAAGCTCTCAAGAGATTACAATAACCTCCCATAAACAAAACGTAAGGCCAGCATGGCACCGTTTTATCCCTGAGCGATAAAGCCTTTGAGTTCAGGTCATTAAATAAATATAAGGGCTAAACCTGTTAAAACGTGCAGATTCAACCCATTAAGAAAGAAAAAACTTTGCATGAGTAAAAATAAACACATTGCCAGACACTCAAGCAAAAAGGTTTTTATCTTTCGCCAAAGCCTAAACCTTTCGACCCAAAACAGTTTAAAGGAAAAGCACACTGGGGGCAGGAAGAATGTGCCTGAGAAACATTTTCCGTTTGGTACTGGCATACTGTAAACACAATTATCAAGGCAAGCTATCACAATATAAATTTTACTGTCAAATTGCCGCTTTAGGATTTTTGTATACTGTGCAACCTCAGTGGGGTGGGGTCAGGGGGTAGGATTTCTTTTCTTTTTACAAAAATCTGGAACAATGTATAGTCGAAGGTTTTCATGGCCAAAATCACTGGGAATCACTTTCAAAAATTTGTTATAAATGGCAGTTCCTAATTGGTTCTGTCTTAAAAATCGCCAATAATGAAATAATAATGAAATTTTGAAAGTTTTGTTAGACTTCTGAAATGTTCACCACTAGAACTTTAGCAACACTGTAGAAGCAAAGCACCAGCGCCACCTAGTGTTCACCACCAGAACTTTAGCAACACTGTAGAAGCAAAGCACCAGCGCCACCTAGTGTTCACCACCAGAACTTTAGCAACACTGTAGAAGCAAAGCACCAGCGCCACCTAGGGTTCACTACCAGAACATTAGCAACAATGTAGAAGCAAAGCACCAGCACCACCTAGTGTTCACCACAAGAACTTTAGCAACACTGTAGAAGCAAAGCACCAGCGCCACCTAGTGTTCACCACCAGAACATTAGCAACACTGTAGAAGCAAAGCACCAGCGCCACCTAGTGTTCACCACCAGAACTTTAGCAACACTGTAGAAGCAAAGCACCAGCACCACCTAGTGTTCACTACCAGAACATTAGCAACACTGTAGAAGCAAAGCACCAGCACCACCTAGTGTTCACCACAAGAACTTTAGCAACACTGTAGAAGCAAAGCACCAGCGCCACCTAGTGTTCACCACCAGAACTTTAGCAACACTGTAAAGCAAAACACCAGCGCCACCTAGTGTTCACCACAAGAACTTTAGCAACACTGTAGAAGCAAAGCACCAGCGCCACCAAGTGTTCACCACCAGAACAAGAATTAGCAACACTGTAGAAGCAAAGCACCAGCGCCACCTAGTGTTCACCACAAGAACTTTAGCAACACTGTAGAAGCAAAGCACCAGCGCCACCTAGTGTTCACCACCAGAACTTTAGCAACACTGTAGAAGCAAAGCACCAGTGCCACCTAGTGTTCACCACCAGAACTTTAGCAACACTGTAGAAGCAAAGCACCAGCGCCACCTAGTGTTCACCACCAGAACTTTAGCAACACTGTAGAAGCAAAGCACCAGCGCCACCTAGTGTTCACCACCAGAACTTTAGCAACACTGTAGAAGCAAAGACCAGCGCCACCTAGTCTTCACCACCAGAACTTTAGCAACACTGTAAAAGCAAAGCACCAATGCCACCTAATGTTCACCACCAGAACTTTAGCAACACTGTAGAAGCAAAGCACCAGCGCCACCTAGTGTTCACCACCAGAACTTTAGGAACAGTGTAGAAGCAAAGCACCAGCGCCACCTAGTGTTCACCACCAGAACTTTAGCAACACTGTAGAAGCAAAGCACCAGCGCCACCTAGTGTTCACCACCAGAACTTTAGCAACACTGTAGAAGCAAAGCACCAGCGCCACCTAGTCTTCACCACCAGAATTTTAGCAACACTGTAGAAGCAAAGCACCAGTGCCATCTAGTGTTCACCAGCAGAACTTTAGCAACACTGTAGAAGCAAAGCACCAGCGCCACCTAGTGTTCACCACCAGAATCTTAGCAACACTGTAGGAGCAAAGCACCAGCGCCACTTAGTTTTCACCACTAGAACTTCAGTTGTGTAAGTACTTTAGAACCATTTAGAACTAACTAACTAACTTTATTTCCTATGAGTCGCCCTCCACCAAAGGTGCTCTAAGCGTCTTACACAATTAAAATAGGTAGGGAACCTATGTTCGGAAGCCAGATGTGACTCTTTTCATGATTGCATCTGGCTCTCCCTCTTCCTTCCTTTCTCCCCTTCACCCTTTCCTTCTCTCCTTCCTTTTCCCTCCCTCCCTATCTCCCCTTCCTTCTTTCCTCCATTCTCCCTCCCTCTTTCTTCCTTTCTTTCTCCCCTTCACCCTTTCCTTCTCTCCTTCCTTTTCCCTCCCTCTCTCCCCTTCCTTCTTTCCTCCATTCTCCCTCTTCCTTCCTTTCTTTCTCCCCTTCACCCTTTCCTTCTCACCTTCCTTTTCCCTCCCTCTCTCCCCTTCCTTCTTTCCTCAATTCTCCCTCTTCCTTCCTTCCCTTTACCCTTTCCTTCTCTCCTTCCTTTTCCCTCCCTCTCTCCCCTTCCTTCTTTCCTCCATTCTCCCTCTTCCTTCCATCCTCTTTCTTCCTTCCTTTCTCCCCTTCACCCTTTCCTTATCTCCTTCATTTTCCCTCCCTCTCTCCTCTTCCTTCTTTCCTCCATTCTCCCTCTTCCTTCCTTCCTCTTCCTTCCTCCCCTTCACCCTTTCCTTCTCCTTCTCTCCTTCATTTTCTCTCCCTCTCTCCTTCCTTCTTTCATCTATTCTCCCTCTTCCTTCCTCTTCCTTCCTTTCTCCCTCTTCACCCTTTCCTTCTCCTTCTCTCCTTCTTTCTTCCATTCCCCTCCCTCTTCCTTCCTTCCTCTTCTATTCTTTTCCCCCAAGTATTCCTTTCCTTCTCCTTCCTTTTCACTTCCCTCTCTCTCCCCTTCTTTATTTTCTTCTTTCCCCTTCATTGTTTGACTTTTTCCTCACTTCCTTTCCTTTCTTTTCCCCACCCTTTCCTCCCTTCCCATTTCCTTCTTTCTTTTCCTCTCCTTGTCTCTCTCCTGTTTTTCTTTTCTTCCTTTTCCATAGTTTGTTTTTCTTTTCTTTCTTCCTCTCCCTCCTTTATTTCCTCTGTCTTTCTTTCTTTCTTTCTTTCTTTCTTTCTTTCTTTCTTTCTTTCTTTCCCCCTTCCTTCCTTCCGCCTTCCTTCCCAGAGTCCTGAGCATGCCTTTTGCAGAGCCAGGTCTGAAGTGTCCCGTCATTCTGCAGGGGGGAATCCTTCTCTCACAGTATGTACGTATATACTCACATTCAGTCTTAAAATATATTATATATTACAGTATATGGCTCTCACTGAAATAAATTTCCAAATATTTTGCTTTTATGGCTTTCTGAGTCAAAATGGTTCCTGACCCCTGATTTAGAACCATGGATTGCCCAGGCCTAGTAGGTATCTATCTGTGTGTTTTCCGTAAGCTGTGTGGCCCAATTGTTGATCTGGTTTGTGGATGACTAGGACACCTAGAAATGAAGCGCCAAGTCTTCTCTTAACTGACAAAGGAGCCTTCGCAATATCTTAATTGATATTACCATCTCCTGTCACTTGACCCTTCCAAGGCCAAGGAATGAACCTGGAATCATCTGGTTGTAAAGAAGAACCTCTTATCACGAAGCTACGGCCTTCTACCACAAACTTCCCTTGTAAGAAGTCTCCATAGAGTAGTGTCTTCCTTTTACAAACCTTCCTTACCAGGGAAAAGGCATTCAAGGAGAAGATGATGGAAGGACAATGATGCCTTCTAACTACTAGCACAATAAGCCCTCTGTTTAGAGAAGTTCTGGATCTCCATAGTGGCGAACTCTGTGTAGACCAGTGGATCTCAACCTTCCTATTGCCACGACCCCTTAATACAGTCCCTCATTTTGTGGTGACATCCAACCATCAAATTATTTGTGCTGGTTCTTTATAACTGTCATTTTGCTCCTGTTATGAATCATCATGTAAATATCTGATATGCAGGATGTATTTTCACTCATTGGACCACATTTGGCACAAATATACGATATGCCCAAATTTGAGAAATGGTGGGGTTGGGGGAGGATATTGATTTTGTCATTTGGGAGTTGTAGTTGCTGGGTTTTATAGTTCACCTGCAGTCAAAGAGCATCCCGAACTCCACCAACGATGGAACTGAACCAAACTTGGCACACAGAACCAACAGAAAATACTAGAAGGGTTTGGTGGGCATTGACTTTGAGTTCTAGTTCTAGTTCACCTACATCCAGAGAGCCTCTCTCTCTCTCTCTCTCTCTCTCTCGGCATTACTTCGTGAACGAAGATTCTTAGGAAGGACTCATCCCACGCTTTTTACAAGCGTGTTGATGACTAAAAAGGCCAATCTGAGATGGGCAAGTTCGGTTGCAGAAAGCACAGCAGAAAGCCTCCTTGGGTGATGTTGTTTTCCATTCGGCGTGTCTTCACGAAAGAGGCCGCAGCATTGTGGATAGTGCGTCTCCATGCCTCCTGATGTGAGGCCAGGGTGGATCATTGTTGGTGATCAATCTGGCCGAGCCTGAGATGTTGTTTCAGGGAGTCCTTATATCTCTTTTTGGAGGCGCCTCTCTTGCGCTGACCCGTGGCGAATTCACCATAGAGTAGTATCTTTGGGAGACGGTGGTCCTCTATCCTAGAGATGTGTCCTGCCCAGCGCAGCTGTGTTCTCAATAGCATGGCCTCAACGCTGGTGATCCCTGCTTGCTCAAGGACAGCAACATTAGTCACATAGTCGGATTGCTCCAGACTCTTTTGTGAAGCCTTCCAAATGCACTATATGCCTTTGCTAATCTGTGATCTGTGTGAGAGAGTATACACACACACACCCTCTCTCTATATATCTATATATCTATCTATATCTATATATATAATAAAAGTGAATGTTTGTATGTATGTATGCGGCGGCCATGTATGTTGCAGCGTTCTGATTGGTTGCCACTGTGGTAGAATTTGCATATGGTTTCTGATTGGCCAGCCTCAACATTCTAACGTTCTGATTGGTTGCCACTGTGGTAGAATTTGCATATGGTTTCTGATTGGCCACCTCAACATTCTAACATTCTGATTGGTTGCCACTGTGGTAGACTTTGCATATGGTTTCTGATTGGCCTGCTTCAACATTCTAACACTCTTAAGTGGCTGAAAGGGGGGGAAATGGCCTGAGGCAGACAGGAATGGTGGGAGTTGAAGTCCAGACTTGGCACACACACACACAGAGACCCACTCTACATCCTGGTGCTGTTTAGAGGAGGATGGACCACGGACCATGGGATTTTCCTGACTAGGCCTCAGCTCATGGGATACTGTGTAAGGTCTAAATTGACAGTAAGGCTTCCTTAACTTGATTTTTCCAACTAGGCTTCACTTAATGTGATGCTGTATAAGGCCTGAATTGACAGTAAGGCTTCCTCAACTTTATTTTACTGACTAGGCCTCAGCTCATGGGATATTGTGTATGGCCTGAATTGACAGTAACCTTGGCACACAATTCCTTTCTCAAATTACCTATTGGCTGTCAGGGATTGTGGGAGTTGAAGTCCAAAACACCTGGAGGGCCCAAGTTTTCCCATACCTGGTCTAGATCCACCACCCCCCCTTACACACACACATATATAGTTCAAAAGATATGTAGTTATTTTTATGCCATGCTCTTCTGGCACAGGACTCAGTCTGATGTCTCCATTCTTGTCTTAAGCACAAGGAATGTGTTATATCACTTCATCCTGGTGAACATCGTTCTCACTTAACCAAGGTTTACTAAACAGGTCCAAAGTTGGCCTAAAGAAGGATAATATAGATAAAGACATGCAGGGAAGGGCCCTTATAACCTCGGTTTTGCTTCCTTTGCTAAATCCCAGCCTGTTTCTGTCTGCTCCACAGCTTGCTCTCACCATAATTCCAAGACAGCAGGCCTCCCCTTAACATTACGGGCCCAGAAGACTAATAGAGTCGTGTGTGTTCGGATGGAGCTTTGAGCGACTCCATCAAGGAGCCTAGATCTTTGAAGTCGGCTCTTGCGGCAGCCCAAGACTTTACGCGGGCGCTGCTTCGTCTTAACTCTCACAGATGTTATCCTTCCATTTGAAGGTGGTGGGAGATGTTAAAAGCGACAGAGCTTAATACCACTCCCACTTTAAAATAAATTTTTTTTCTGCGTATTTATAAAAAGGCGCGCAGGGTATTTGATGTCTCACTTTCTCACACTGGCTGACTTTTATGGCTGCTTGGCTGTCACTCCGAGGAGAAAGTAGGTGGCGAGTCGCATTGCGAAAGAGTGTAATTATTGCTATTTCAGGTGGAAGCAAAGCTCTTGTGACATGTGAAATCTGAAACATTTATTTCTCATGTCGTTTCCGTATGGCAGTGGGGTGGTTTGCCCTTTTCCCCCCTTTCCTACCATTGTCAGATGCCATCCATTACAATGTGAAAATGTTAGGCTGGGTACTAAAGCACTCAACGGCAATAGGAAGAAGTCTCTGCCCCCCTTCGAGTCCCATGGAAGAGCCTGAAATGACCATCTTTGAGACACGTGTCAAAGGGGAACAGAGTTTTTCCATCCTCAGTGGCTGAGGACTTTTATAGCTGTAGTTACTGAGATTTCTGCATTTTGGGAAGCTCTTCCTATAGTCTCAACCTTGGGGTTGGGACCTCTCGGGGGGTTAAGAGAGGGTGCCAGAGGGGTCACCAAAGACCATCAGAAAACAGTATTTTCTGTTGGTCATGGAGGTTCTATGTGGGAAGTTTGGCCCAATTCTATCACTGGTGGAGTTCAGAATGCTCTTTGATTGTAGGTGAACTATAAATCCCAGTAACTACAACTCCCAAATGTCAAGGTCTATTTTCCCCAAATTCCCATCACGTTTGGAGTATATTGAGTATCCATGCTCAGTTTGGTCCAGATCCATCATTGTTTGAGTCCACATTGCTCTCTGGATGTAGGTGAACTAGAACAGCTGCAGAGCTGTTTGGGCTGGAAGTCAGCCTGAAGAAAAGGGAAGTCCTCTACCAGCCCGCACCACAGGAAGAACACCATCATCCCCACGTCAGCATAGGCAAATCTGTGCTTAAGTCCATTCAGCAGTTCACCTACCTGGGAAGCATCATCTCTTCAGACACCAAGATTGACAAAGAGATAGATCACAGATTAGCAAAGGCATATAGTGCATTTGGAAGGCTTCACAAAAGAGTCTGGAGCAACAAACACCTGAGGCAAAGCACCAAAATCAGTGTGTACAGAGCTATCATACTGTCTATTCTCCTCTATGGGTCTGAAACATGGGTCACCTATCGCCAACACCTACAACTCCTTGAACGCTTTCATCAGCCTTCGCACAATCCTAAATATACACTGGACTGCGGCCTCCTAAATAAACAATGCTGCGGCCTCTTTCGAGAAAACACGCCGAATGGGTCTCGAAGAGAAACGACAACGCAGAAAGAACTGCAACTTGGAAACAACATCACCCAAGGAGACTTTCTGCTGTGCTTTTTGCAATCAAACTTGCCTATCTCAGATTGGCCTTTTTAGTCATCAACGCGCTTGTAAAAAGCGTGGGATGAGTCCTTCCTAAGAATCTTAGTTCGCGAAGTAATGCCAGAGAGAGAGAGAGAGAGAGAGAGAGAGAGAGAGAGAGAGAGAGAGAGAGAGGGTGTGTGTGTGTATACTCTCTCTCTCTGTATGTGTGTGTGTGTGTATATATGTGTGTGTATATATATATATATGTATATATATATATATATTAGGCATGGTTTCGAACCCAAAATCGTGATTCTAAAATCAAATGGGGGGGGGGGTTATTAGTAATAGAAAGACTTACAAAAAAATTTCCAAAAATTTCTAAATGTAACTTAATTACTAACGAAATTCGTTAGTAGTTCGTATGCCAGCGCATGCGCATTCAGATGGTTTTGGCCTTCAACTCCCAGAAATCCTAACAGCTGGTAAATTGGCTGGGATTTCTGGGAGTTGTAGGCCAAAACCTGAATAAATCACACTGAATTCTAGATGGGACTCTCCAAATAGGAAGGAGGGAGGGAGGGGGTATTCTATTCTTGGAAGCAGAAAAAAAAAAAAAAAAAGGAGGAGGAGCCCCCCCCCCTCGCTCCTCGCTGCCTCTCTCTCACCCCGATCCTGAGGGAGCGAGGGCCCAAGTTTGCCCAGGCTGAGAGGAAAAGGAAGAGGCCTGAGGCTGTGAGGAATGGTGGGAGTTGAAGTCCAAAACACCTGGAGGGCTGAAGTTGGCCCCTCATGAAGCCTCTTCAAGACTTTAGATCCTGGCAGGCAGAAGGGGCAGGGAGAGCCGTCACTCCTCCTGCCCTGCCAGGATCTAAAGCATCAAAGAGTATTGGGGTGAGAAACCAACCTAATGTATAATAGAATGAATGCTACTGTAAGTGCCTAATATTATAAGTAATCCAACTGGTCATATACCTACATTCCATGCACATGCAATAATACAGCAGTCATAACAATGGGTATAAGAAGAGGTAAAATTCAAACCGAAGTATTCTGACTGTGGTCCCTCCTCAAACTGCAAAAGGCTCTTCTCTCTGAGCCGGGAAAAGCCAAAACCTTGGGCACAGCGTTTGCTGCCTGGGTGCACACATACATATTCTTTGGGGGGTTGCTGCAGAATCTTCTCTATGAGAGAAGATTCTGCAGCAAATCCCCCACCCAAAGAATATGTATGTGTGTGCACCCAGGCAGCAAACGCTGTGCCCGGGGTTTTGGCTTTTCGGGCTCAGAGAAGAGCCTTTTGCAGTTTGAGGAGGGACCACAGTCAGAATACTTCGGTTTGAATTTTACCTCTTCTTATACCCATTGTTATTACTGCTGTATTATTGCATGTGCATGGAATGTAGGTATATGACCAGTTGATTACTTATAATATTAGGCACTTACAGTAGCATTCATTCTATTATACATTAGGTTGGTTTCTCACCCCAATACTCTTTGATGCTTTAGATCCTGGCAGGCAGGAGAGGCAGGGGAAGCCTGGAAAAATGTAAACAGAGAGGTTTACTCAAGTAAATCCACAAGGAGGGCCTTCATCCAAAGTGCCCTCCTTTGCAGATTTACTTCTGAGTAAGCCTCTGTTTACATTTTTTCCAGGCTTCCAGCCGAAAGAAGGAGCGAGTTTAGGGCTTGCCTTGCCATAATACTTATTGGCAAGGGAGGCGGGAGGGTGGTGAGAGAGAAGGAGGGTGCCCCCTTACGACCTAATAACGACACTTAAGAAAATCCTGGCCCCGAAGTTCTATAAAGAAAGTCCACTTCCTGGTTGGCGTTCCAGATGCGGAAATACTCAAAGTAGCATTTCTTACAATTTCTTCCGAATCATTTCATTTTCATAACTTTTTTTTGCCTCATGCCTGTGTATATATGTGTGTGTAAAGAATAGGTCAACCTGACCAGAGCTCTGAAGAGATTGCTCACAAAGAGCTTTCGTCAAGAAGAGGACTAAAAGTTCTTGACCCTGCTCTTACCACTATCCCACTTTAGTTCTCTCCTTGTGACCCACAGCAAGCAGAAGTTTCAGCTCTTTCCCACTTTGAATCCCAATGCCAAAGAAAAGAACGAAGTCTTATATAACCATCACAAACAGCAAAACACTTTCTAGTGTTGTCAGGCTAGACCAGGCAGCCTCCCTGAGTTCTTGAAGTTCTCGGGCTTTGACAAATCCTGTCGCACGTTCACCCCGGGCTCCGTCTACTCATCAATGTTGGGGAGATTTTGAGGGACTGCGAACAAGGGACTTGATTAAAATCTAATGCAACCAAAACTCTTCTCTGAAGAGAAAAATCCAATCCATTTCCAGTGAAGCGGAAGTGAAGAAAAAATCAAACCGCTTCCCTTGAGGTACGACGCGGCTGCCTGTGCTCAGTGCCGCTGCGTCTAAGGTGAAGTGGTAAGTGTCAGTCATCCTTACAAATCCCCAAGGTGATAGCTTCACTTTTATAGCCTTCAACATACTTTGACAGTCAAGTAAAAACTTAAAGGTCAGCACTACTTGCTAAGGACAAGCTAAACACGGGAAAATCACTTTGGATTCTTCCTCTCTTCGTCGTCTTCTTCCTTTTACCTTTGGATCTGAAAAGTTAAACTAGCGAGCGTAAAAAGCAAAAAAAAAAAAAGAGTGGAAAGTTTGTCTTTGTCCCCAGTATTTTATCTGAAGGTTTCATATTTAAGGGGGGATTGGTGCCAGAGTATGGAGATAAAATGTCACACGAGTCATGATGATACGCCACCCGCAAGCCCCGAGTTTGAACTTCACCGTGACCGCATTACTGCCGTCTGGCAAAGGCATTTTACAAGGCTGTGTAAAACTGTGGGTAGCCTCCAGCACCCTCAAACTGGCAATTTCCTTTTAATATCTCTCTACTGTAACTAGAGTTATGGGGTGGCAGTAATGTTGGGAAAGCAGCATTTTTGCCGCATTGGCAAGAAGCAATGCTAACACTAGAGCGGAAACCAGGGAACCTGGGGCTCTGCAGATTGTTGCTGGACTTCACTTCCCATAATTCATGACCACAGGACATACCAGTTGAGGCTCAAGGGAGCTGGAGTACGACAACACCAGGAAAAGGTACAGGTTCCCCCATGATTACAAAAGCTGGACAGTGAAGAAAGCTTCAACTCATTTGAGATGCTGGAGGAGAGTTATAGGGATACTGCGGACTGCTCCAAAAACAAATGAATAGGTCCAAGAGCAAATCAAAACGAGAAGCAAAGACGGTTGAACTCCCTCCCCAGCAATGTTAGATCAGTCCCCTCCCTTCTGATCTTCCGCAAAAGAATGGAAACATGGTTTCGTGGCCAAGACTTTAGATAACTTGCGCAATAGGCAAGATTTGGAACAATGAGCAATGACTATTGGAATGGCCTGGATTGCATTCATGAATGTATTGTTTTTAAATGTTTTAATTGTTTTTAATGCACTTTAAAAAAATTGTTTTGTGTTTTAGGGCAGTGTTTCCCAACCAGTGTGCCCCGGCACACTAGTGTGCCGTGAGCGATCCTCAGGTGTGCCGTGAGAAATTAGAACCTCCCAGCATGCTTTGCAAATGCGCACTCTGGCGTGCGCAAGGAGGGAAGGACGAGGTGAAAAACATGGCAGATGCACGTATTGTACCTAGAAATGACTATGAATCGCTGTAAATAGACATTGGTCTTGGTTGATAATGAAAGATAAAATATTTTTTAAGGATTGCGTAGGCTGAAGGGGAGGGTGGCAGCCTGGAAGAGCGCATGGCGAAGGAGTCCCGTCACGGCTGCTGCAGGAGCCGTTGGAGGCTGGCTACAGGCCAGTAAGCGCGAAGGAGGAGGAAGAGGCGCGAGGGCGGCGCAGGGGAGGAGTCGCGCTCGTGCAGGCGGAGGAAGTGAGGGGGCAAGGGCAGGCCCGCTTTGAGTGGCAGCGGTTGGCCGTGCTCTGCTGCCGGTGCTTCCTGCTTTCTGATAGGACAAGGCAAGGAAGGGGCGAGGCGGTTCCTCTCGTTGCGCTCTCGCCGGCGGCATTTTGTAGCGCAGCGGAGGAGCCGCAAATAAAAGAATGGTCGGGAAGCGCGTGCGGTGCTGCAGCCCCCCCCCCCCCTCACACGACGGGAAGGGTGAGAAGAAGGAAGGGGAGCAGGCCTTGTCTTGGGGTTCAGAATGCTCTTTGATTGTATATGAACTATGAAACCCAGAAACTGTAATTCCCAAATGTCAAGGTCTATTTTCCCCAAACTCCATCTTTGTTCACATTTGGGCATATTGAGTATTCATGCCAAGTTTGGTCCTGATCCAACATTGTTTGAGTCCCCAGTGCTCTCTGGATATAGGTGAACTACAACTCCAAAACTCAAGGTCAATGCCCACCAAACTTATAGTATTTTCTCTTGGTTATGGTTATGTGTATGAAGTTTGATTCCATTCCATCATTGGTGGAGTTCAGAATGCTCTTTGATTGGGGGTGAACTATAACTCCCAGTAACTACAACTCCCATCGAAACAGGCCCAGGTTTCACACTGAGTGTATAAATACATTTAAAAACATGTTAACTATATGTACTACTGTGTTAGAGTGTCATTTTGTGTCATTTTGGTTGGTGGTGTGCCACAGGATTTTGTAAATGTAAAAAGTGTGCCGCGGCTCAAAAAAGGTTGGGAAGCACTGTTATAGGGCATCGAATTGTTGCTTGTATGTAAAGCCACCTTGAGTCAATCAATCTCTCTCTCTCTCCCTCTCCCTCTCTATATAAATGCTCTGTTCATTTTGAATGACTCAAAAACCACTGGATTAATTGCCACAGAGTTTGGCCACAAAACACCTACTAACCCAAGTCGTGACTATCACTAAAAAAAAATTGACATTGTCATTTGGAAGTTGTAGTTGCTGGGATTTATAGTTAACCTACAATCAAAGAGCATTCTGAACTCCACCAAAGATGGAATTGAACCAAAGTTGGCACACTGGACTCCCATGGCCAACAGTTTGGTGGGCATTGACCTTAAGTTTGGGAGTTGTACTTCACCTACATTCAGAGAGCACTGAGAACTCAAACAATGAAGGATCTAGACCAAACTTGGCACAAATATTCCATATGCCCAAATATAAACACAGATGGAGTCTGGGGGAAACTGACCTTGACATTTGGGAGTTGTAGTTGCTGGGATTTATAGTTCACCTACAATCAAAAATCATTCTGAACCCCACCAATGGTAGAATTGGGTCAAACTTCCCACACAGAGCCCCCATGACCAACAGAAAATACAGTGTTTTCAGGTGGTTTTTGGCGACCCTTAAGACCATCCAGTCCAACTCCCTTCACCAGAGCAAGAAAACATAATCAAAGACTCAAAATGGAAAAATGAGGCAAATACAGGCATTCATATACCTTGACAGACAGCAGAGAGTTGCTGTTGGCTGGAAGGGGACAGGAGCCACCGAATCTGATTGATTCCTCATTAGGGCACTGAAGGAGCTGGGGCCATGAACTTCAAAACCTTTCGCATCATTAACAAAATCCAGAAGCAATGAAATGTGCAACCAAATCAATGTACACAATGTTCACGAATGAGGGTTGCTGGACATGGAGTAATCTACTGTTTTCAATTAGCATATGAATCAGAGAGCCTACATATTTATTCATTTCTATTTGAAGAGAAAATCCCTGCAATTACATTTGTGTGAATGCAAACAAAGCCAAGGATCCTACAATATATATTCAAATATTTAATTTGTCTAAGCCTTGCTGTGTTTAAAATAATTCTATAAAAATTATTTGATTTAAATAAGTAATTTTATTTTGTTTAAAAGAACAATTTTATTTATTATTTTATATAATAATATAATATAATAATAATATAACATGATATAATATATTATTACATTATATCATATTATCATATTATAATGTCAATATATTATATTATGTTATAGTGTAATAATTGTAATGTAATGTATTATTTTATTATTATTATATAATATGATATAGTGTTATATTATATTATAATGTCAATACATTATTTGGGCTGGAAGTCAGCCTGAAGAAAAGGAAAGTCCTCTACCAGCCCGCACCACAGGAAGAACACCATCACCCCCAAGTCAGCATAGTCCGTTCTACTTAAGTCGGTGCTTAAGTCCGTTCAGCAGTTCACCTCCCTGGGAAGCATCATCTCTTCAGACGCCAAGATTGATAAAGAGATAGATCACAGATTAGCAAAGGCATAGAGTGCATTTGGAAGGCTTCACAAAACAGTCTGGAGCAACAAGCGCCTGAGGCAAAGCACCAAAATCAGTGTGTAAAGAGCTATCGTACTGTCTATTCTCCTCTATGGGTCTGAAACATGTGATCTATCTCTTTATCGGCAACACCTACGACTCCTTGAACACTTTCATCAGTGCTGTCTTCGCACAATCCTAAATATACACTGGACCGACTATGTGACGAATGTTACTGTCTTTGAGCAAGCAGGGATCACCAGCATTGAGGCCATGCTATTGAGAACACAGCTGCGCTGGGCAGGGCACGTCTCTAGGATGGAGGACCACCGTCTCCCAAAGATACTACTCTACGGTGAACTCGCCACGGGTCAGCGCAAGAGAGGCGCCCCCAAAAAGAGATATAAGGACTCCTTGAAACAACATCTCAGGCTCGGCCAGATTGATCACCAACAATGGTCCACCCTGGCCTCACATCGGGAGGCATGGAGACGCACTATCCACAATGCTGCGGCCTCTTTCGAGAAGACATGCCGAATGGGTCTCGAAGAGAAACGACAACGCAGAAAGAACTGCAACTTGGAAACAACATCACCCAAGGAGACTTTCTGCTGTGCTTTCTGCAACTGAACTTGCCTATCTCAGATTGGCCTTTTTAGTCATCAACGCGCTTGTAAAAAGCGTGGGATGAGTCCTTCCTGAATCTTCATTCGTGAAGTAATGCTGAGATAATATAATAATTATAATGTAATCTATATATATAAAGAGAGAAGTGGCGTGCTTAGGGGCTTATAGACAAAGAAACCGCTGAACCCCTAAACACCAAATCAGGCCACAAAACCCACAACCAAACAAGGTATTTTTAGCACCTGGAAAAGTCCCAAAAAAATTAAACAGAACACTCTAAAACGGCTAAAAACATGGGGAACAACACTTCCCAGCATCCCTTGTGCCAGAGCAGCACTGCGCATGCACGGACATACTGCCCGCATGCTCTCCGCCCTTCTCGCCCCCTTCCCCCCCAGAACAGAGAAAAATAACAACAACATCCAAACCGGAAGTTGGTTGTTGCCAAAGGGAGGCTAGGAGCAACACGGAGCCCACCTTACCTCACCTTCCCCTTTTTCATTCCTTTCTACTTTCTCTCCTTCCTTCCTTCTGTACCTCTTTCTTTCCTTCCTATTACTATTACTGTTGTTGTTGCTGTTGTAATTAAGCAGACCTTCTCATTACTTAATTTTCCATACCACCAGACTACGCCACAGCAACACGTGGCCGGGTACAGCTAGTGTAGTATAAGATAGTTATGATATAATATATTCTAATATGAGTTTTGTATAATATATTGTATATACATTGATATAATATAATACTACTGATATTGTGATATTGTATTTGTATATTTGTTTTACGTGCACTATTACTAATGATATTGCGATATGTTATAGTGCAATGTGTTGTGTAGTACTGATATTGTGCTATGGCAGTAATGTAGTTTGTTGTATTTTCAGTTTGCTATAAGCCGCTCTGAGCCTTCTTCAGGGTTGAGAAGGGCATATAAATATCGTTAAAAATAAATAAATAAATAAATAAATATGACTACAACTCCCAGAACCCTCAGCCAGCATGGCCAGTAGCTACACTGGAAGCTGTAGTTTAAAAATGAACTTTCCCAAGCACCAGACTCTTTATATACAGGCTCATACGCAGTCTTTTTTTTCCTCCCCGCAAGTGCCTCTTACTGGATTACAGTCTCTTAAGAGGCGCCTGGGAAAGGTGGAAGTGAGGAAAATCCTCTTTGGGAACATGAGCTTAAGGTTTGCACTTCAGAGTCGCCCATTATCAACATCTCACAGTGCGTTTCCTCATTTCCAGGTCCCGGTGGTAAGAGCGGTAAATCACACGCCGGGCTCACCAAGCCACTCTTGGCTCCAAAAATCACATTTTCCAACCTCAATATTGAAGTCCCAGAGGTGAGCAGAGGAAACCTGGTCGCAGCCAAAGAAGTCATTTTTTTGGCCCGGGACGGCATTTTCCTGCCTCTTCCCAGCCAAACCCTGACCCGCTGAGAGGGGACCAGAGCTTTGTGCTGGAGCCTTCACAGCCTTCTCTTTATTTCAGTCGTAACAGCCAACTTCTGGAGGCTGCAGGGACGTACTTCCATAAGGCACAAGCTAATGGTGAGATGTGGCTTTTCAAAAAGACCACTTTTCTTCCATTATGGATGCATGAGTAATGATGGGGCAAATGCCTAATAGCACAAACAACCTCTCTGTCATAGGTGTTGGCGATAGGTGACCCATGTTTCAGACCCATAAAGGAGAATAGACAGTACGATAGCTCTGTATACACTGATTTTGGTGCTTTGCCTCAGGTGCTTGTTGCTCCAGACTCTTTTGTGAAGCCTTCCGAATGCACTCTATGCTTTTGCTAATCTGTGATCTATCTCTTTGTCAATCTTGGCGTCTGAGGGGATTATGCTACCCAGGGAGGTGAACTGCTGAAGGGACTTAAACACAAATGTGCCTATGCTGACGTGGGGATGATGGTGTTCTTCCTGTGGTGCGGGCTGGTAGAGGACTTCCCTTTTCTTCAGGCTGACTTCCAGCCCAAACAGCTCTGCAGCTGTTGCAAAGCAGGATGTTAGGCACTGCAGGGATGCTTCTGTGTGGGCGTATAGTAGTTATACACTATATTAAGTCTTTATACACTTAAAATAAAGTGAAGGAGAGGAAGGAAAGGCCCTTCAAGGCTCGATGGAGGGAGGACTGAGGAGGGAAAGCGCCTTGGAGAGCGGTGGTGGCAAAACCCCACAAAACAGCGAAAATACCATGATATATATTTTAAATTAGTATTTTTTGAAATTGGTGAAACAGCGAGTCCACAATAAGCGAATCGCGAAGTAGCGAAATAACTCTGTAATGTGAGTAGATCAATAGGTACCGCCTTGGTGGGATAGTAAAAGGCGTCCTGCAGCCATGTTGGCAATACATGACCAGGACAACAGGTTCTCGGCATGGAAAATGGACTCATAGACAGAATTGAGCACCGCCTCCAGACACTAGGGATGGAAAGGGAAACCTTTGCCATTGTTTGTGTATTGTGTGTCATTGCTCACTGTATGCAAGGCATTGAATGTTTGCCTATATATGTGTATACTGTAATCTTATGCTAATATAGTATGTTATAATATAATATATTGATAATATTATAATGTGATACAATATAATACGACTACTACTAATAATATATTATAAATATGTATTTTATATTACACGTAATATTACTAATAATATTACAGTATAATGTTATAGTACTATGTAATATATAATATTAATATTGTGCTATGGCAATAATATAATATATTGTATTTACAGTTTACTTGTAAGCCGCTCTGAGTCCCCTTCGAGGTGAGAAGGGCAGCATATAAATGTCATAAATATAATAAATAAATAATCTGCTCTGAGACCCCTCAAGGAGATAGAGTGGAATATAAATAAAGTGATTATTATTATTATTATTATTATTATATAGGTGTTGACTTGCCATTTAACAATGAGTTCTCATCTAACTAAGATAAACCAACACATTTCTAGCCAGAGACTATAGGGAAATGAAGCTTTTCTTAAAAAGTCATCTAAATTAATAAGACCATCTGTGACATGCTCAAAGCCAACCACTTACATATGGATTCTCAGAAGTTATAAAAGAATTATTGGAGGGATTTTAAAATATGCGATTCTGTAGAGAGTGTATCCTTCCATGCAGACTATGTGACCAGCCAACTTATGGTGACCCCAAGAATTTCATAGGGTTTTCCTAGGCGAGGAATACTCAGAGGTGGGGCGATATCATTCCTCTTAATCAAAATGTCTCAATGTTGCCAGCTCTACAACAATACTTCTCATTATTTACGTAGAGTCCCAGGGGCAATATACTGTTACTTTAGGTAAATCAAAGAGAAGCCTTTAAACCCAGTGCCTTTAAGGCAGTGTTTCTCAACACTAGTGTGCCGTGAGCAATCATCAGGTGTGCCGTGGGAAATTGGAACCTCAGGGGGAGTCTAGTGTCTTAAATTATAAAAACCCTAAGAAACCTACCTCGATAAAGGCACAAAATTACAAACACACCCCCCCCTCCCACGCGTTGTCTGCTTGGTCTCTCCCTCTCCATACGTTGGGAAGGCCCGCCTCCCTTTCCCCAAGTAGAGATCTCCTCTTGCCTCCTGGGGGTTCTGTGTGGGAAGTTTGGCCCAGTTCTATCATTGGTGGGGTTCAGAAGGCTCTTTGATTGTAGGGGAACTATAAATCCCAGCAACTACAACTCCTAAATGTCAAGGTCTATTTCCCCTGAACTCCATCTGCGTTCATATTTGGGCTTATTGAGTATTCACGCCAAGTTTGGTCCTGATCCAACATTGTTTGAGTCCACAGTGCTCTCTGGATATTGGTGAACTACAACTCCCAAACTCAAGGACAATGCCCACCAAATTCTTATAGCATTTTCTCTTGGTTATGGGAGTTCTGTGTGGGAAGTTTGTGTCTTTCTGCCATTCCTGCCAGGATATCTATGTTGTGTTCATCGAAACAGGCCCAGGTTTCACACTGAGTGTATAAATACATTAAAAAACATATTAACTATATGTATTACTGTGTTAGAGTGTCATTTTGTGTCCTTTTGGTTGGTGGTGTGCCCCAGGACTTTGCAAATGTAAAAAATGTGCCGCGGCTCAAAAAAGGTGGGGAAACACTGCTTTAAGGAATACATGCTCTGCTAACAAATATATTAAGATTTAGTTCTGAAAGATAGATCTGCTATGTTTGGTTAAAGGTTAACAAATAAACGAGCGACATCAGAGGATGGAATCATGTGGCCCTCCAGCTACTGTTGGACCGCAACTCCCAACATTTCTTATGGCTTCCTACTTGTTTTATTTATCCAAGAGGTTATACCCCAGGATTTCTAGCATGAATTTTGACAGCGCGAAGCAATGTCCTACCTGAAGGTCCTTCACGTTTGGGAAGGGAATTCCTATCGTTATAACTGCCCGGGCATTGTCATCAGAGAAATCCAGGCCTTCACTGACTTTGCCTCGGCAGACAGCAATAAGCAGTGCACCATCTGAAATGGAAACAAAAGGAGGTAACGTTAGCATGAGATGGAATATAAGTCTGCTGTGCTAATTCCAGGACAGAGCTTCCATTCTTAAATTCCTAAAACACAACATAGTAGCCCTGTCAAATTTGTTGTGTGTAGAATTGAATCCCAATTTAAATTATTGAAAGCTTTTTCTGCATCTAGAAATATTCTCGGCATTTTACTTCGTGAACCAGGATTCTTTAGGAAGGACTCATCCCACGCTTTTTACAAGCGTGTTGATGACTAAAAAGGCCAATCTGAGATAGGCAAGTTCGGTTGCAGAAAGCACAGCAGAAAGTCTCCTTGGGTGATGTTGTTTCCAAGTTGCAGTTCTTTCTGAGTTGTTGTTTCTCTTCGAGACCCATTCGACGTGTTTTCTCGAAAGAGGCCGCACCATTGTGGATAGTGCGTCTCCATGCCTCCTGATGTGAGGCCAGGGTGGACCATTGTTGGTGATCAATCTGGCCGAGCCTGAGATATTGTTTCAGGGAGTCCTTATATCTCTTTTTGGGGGTGCCTCTCTTGCGCTGACCCGTGGCAAGTTCACCGTAGAGTAGTATCTTTGGGAGGCGGTGGTCCTCCATCCTAGAGATTTGCCCTGCCCAGCACAGTTGTGTTCTCAATAGCATGGCCTCAATGCTGGTGATCCCTGCTTGCTCAAGGACAGCAACATTAGTCACATAGTCGGACCAGTGTATATTTAGGATTGTGCAAAGACAGCGCTGATGAAAGCGTTCGAGGAGTCGTAGGTGTTGGCGATAGGTGACCCATGTTTCAGACCCATAGAGGAGAATAGACAGTACGATAGCTCTGGACACACTGATTTTGGTGCTTTGCCTCAGGTGCTTGTTGCTCCAGACTCTTTTGTGAAGCCTTCCAAATGCACTCTATGCCTTTGCTAATCTGTGATCAGATTATTCAGCTGCTGCAGTCAAACAATATCTCGAGGGCTCCATCCAAAATCTCACCTCAAGAAGAAAGAGGATAATGCTTAACTCACTGTCTTCCCCTTGCAACCCATTTACACTTGGGCCACTTACCCTTCCCTTGTTTACACTTGATGGCATCATAGTAGATTTGGAGCAGCTCATCAAAGTCGGCCTTGTCGCCTCCTTTGGGTTCCACGATCACCGTCTTGATCAGCTCAAGCTTCTCCCATAAGTCAGTGTGCAGCCAGCGATCTTTCAGTTTATCCAACATCTAAAAGAAGGGCCCCGAATGGAACAACAGAAATGAAAATGGAAGGATTCACAGGTGTAAGTGAATATCATATCAAGGTGTACAAATAAAAACTAAACATTCACTTCACGGCTGTCACACATTTTCCACACCCTTCCGAAACAGGGACTTGGTTTATCACGACAATGCTAAAAGGTAAAGGTTTCCCCTTGACGTTAAGTCTAGTAGTGTCTGACTCTGGGGGGTGGTGCCCCTCTCCATGTCTAAGCCAAAGAGCCGGCTTTGTAGATGCCTCCTAGGTCATGTGGCTGGCATGACTGCACGAAGCGTCATTACCTTCCCGCAGAAGCGGTACCTATTGATCTACTTACATTTGCATGTTTTCGAACTGCTATGTTGGCAGCAGCTAGGGCTAACAGTGGGAGCTCACCCTGCACCCTGAATTTGAACCCCTGACCTTTTGGTCAGCAAGTTCAGCAGCTCAGCAGTTTAAATTGAGCCACCAAGGGCTCCTTATGACATTTGTAAAATTTGGTTAGGTCAAGGAATGCACCTTACACCTTTTATTCCTTATCTACCTTATACTAGGTTCAATATCCCTTCTTGCCATTCTACATTATTTACAATCACAACCTTTATGTGAATCTCAAACAGAAAAAGCAAGCTTTATTTATTTATTTACAGTATTTATAATCCACCCTACTCACCCCCAAAGGGGACTCGGAGCAGATCACAGAGCACATATATGGCAAACATTCAATGCTGATTATACAATGACAAGATAGACAACATAGAACAGGGGTGGACAATTATTTTTTCCAAGGGGCCACACATGAGCCAAAAAATATTATGGAGGGACGCACCTAAAGGCTGAGCTACATTCTAATTGACATTATTTATTTATTTATTTATTTATTTACTATATTTACTATATATTACACATCATTCATATTAACATATTAATATATCAAGAAATATTCATATATTATTAGTATTAATATCATAATTATAATAGTATATCCTCTCCGTTGGCGCCCCCTTGTTGTGGGGGAGAGGCTTGCGTACCCTAATGAAGTTGTGAGCTATGCTGGCGGTGGCATAATAACCACCGGTAGGGCCTCCCATGCCAGACAGGTCACAACCGAAGGGTCTGACAAAGAGCGTCAAAGGGCAGGATGGGCTCCCTAGCCTTTTGGCAACCATCCTAGGAGAAGGAAACCTCTGATTTCAAACCCGGGCAGATGGTGCTCGTTTAACCCTGTAAGGTCAACCATCTAGAGAAGGAAACTCGAACCAAACCTACGACCTGAGGACTTCGCTGCCACTGTCCAAGCTTGCTAGGCCCCGGCAGACGAACCTTTGGTTTAAAGGGTGAGGCCAGTTCTGTGCACGCTGCGCTCCACCAGAAAAATCCATTGCACAGGCTCGAAGGACACATCCAACCTCCGAAGCATCAACGTGCTTGTAGAAAGCGTGGGTGGAGTCCTTCCTGAATCTTCGTTCGCGAAGAAAAGCCAAGAATAGTATATATAGACATTATAATATAATGAAATTAAAATATAATATAACATTATAATATTATAATATTATTATTATAAAATTATTATAAAATAATAATAAAAACCACTAAAATAAAATAAAATGAAATTCAAGAAGACAAGGTGCGAACCAAGATGGAGGCTGACATCCTCAAGAGAGGAAGGATCCCAAGATGAAATGGCCCAATGGCCCCAGCCCAGAGGATGACAAAGCAGACCCAGCCGCCGCCAGAGCAGAGCAGCAGACGATAGGAGGCTGCAGGCCTCCGCCCACTCTCGCCCCCAGCCGTTCCGTCAGAGGTGTTCCCGATCGGCTGATCGCCCTGCCATGGAGTGCCTGCCATCCCAGGAGGCGATCCGGGCCTGCAGCAGGAGCAGTCGGCAACCTGCAGCGGCTGATCGCCCTGGTGACCCGGAAAACGCGGTACCTATTTATCTACTTGCAAATGCTTGTTTTCGATTTGCTAGGTTGGCAGGGAGTTAGGCTGAAAGTCAGGAGTTCACTCTGATCGGGACTTTGAACTGTTAGCCTTTTGATTGGCAAGAATTATTGCAGCTGGTGGTTAACTTACTGTGCTAAAGCCCGATTTTATAATACTTTGTCTTCAATAAACTGTCTTATTGAAAACTGTCTTATTACTGCTTTTGGAGTCCAGGTTGGTGTTAAGGGCAAGGTGGACTCTGGCTGGAGTGCAACAAATATAACCTGGCTTTTGCATGTCATTTTGACTTATGATATCCAGATGCCACTTACAGAATATAAAATTTCTCCAGAATTATAAAATCAGGAGCAATAAACTGAACTTGCACTGGAAACCCAAATGTTTACACACAAAGATGTAAAAAGACAGAAATCAATAGTACATTAATCTATAGTAGTGTTTCTCAACCAATGTGCCGTGGCACACTAGTGTGCCGTGAGCGATCATCAGGTGTGTCGTGGGAAATTGGAACCTCCAATACCCTTTCTTCCCCCTCCTGCCAAACACTTTTTCTTCTCCACTCGGGCTCCCTTCTTCCCAGCCTCGGTCTGCTCACTTTGCCTCGCTTTGCTCACGCTGCCGCTTCTGCAGGAGGGGGGGAGGGAGGAAGATGTGACCCGTGTGGGTGCTACTGCGCAGACTCACCCCACGTCTTCCTCCCTCCCCTCCACAGTGCTCTCTGGATATAGGTGAACTACAACTCCAAAACTCAAGGTCAATGCCCACCAAACTCTTATAGTATTTTCTCTTGGTTATGGGAGTTCTGTGTGGGAAGGTTGATTCCATTCCATCATTGGTGGAGTTCAGAGTGTTCTTTGATTGCGGGTGAACTATAACTCCCAGCTGTTGAGCAAGACCTTCGTGTGTGTCTTTCTGCCATTCCTGCCAGGATATCTATGTTGTGTTCATCGAAACAGGCCCAGGTTTCACACTGAGTGTATAAATACATTTAAAAACATATTTATTATATGTATTACTGTGTTAAGAGTGCCATTTTGTGTCATTTTGGTTGGTGGTGTGCCCCAGGATTTTGTAAATGTAAAAAATGTGCCGCGGCTCAAAAAAGGTTGAAAAACACTGATCTATAGTACATGAATCAAATCATTTTGAATGCCACAGAGAAAAAAAACCCACAAGAATAATTTTGGTCCAAAGTCACTAGGAAGGGTACTAGGAATTCCACAAGAATTCATCTAATAAATTAATAAATCTAAGTCAGACCTCATAAAATCATAAATTTGATATAATTTTAATTAGATATGACAATACCAGGAGATTTTGTGACAAGAGTCAAATTCAAACTCAGTTCCAGTGGCCACTTTTTTGTAGTCCGGCTATTCAAAGCTCTCGGAAACTGTAAATGTTGTGCAAAGTTCCTTGGAAGGAAGTAACCTTGATCTCGCTGCGATCACAGAAGGACTTACACCTGGCCATTTAAATCCAACTTACCAAAATAAGCAATGATACAAAAAAAGAAAACGATAAAGCGCTTCTGCTGTTGAAAGAGTATTGAGCGAGCATAATGATTTTATCTAATTGTCCGAGACCTATTCTCACCTCGATGCACACTCAAACCAGCCATTTCTCTATCTTTTAAAAATGGCAGCAACAGAAACAAAATCCTGTTCACTGGAGGCCAAGGTAGCACGAGAACAGCTTCGTTTGGCTGCCGTGGGGGAAAGAGAAGCCTTAAAAAGCTCTGAAAAGCCAAAATTATTTCCAGGCTTATGGATAACAGAGAAATGCAATGCACATCCTCCACTTTCTGGCCTCTGGAGGCCTGCATTCAAAGCCACTTCTGGATTCTCAATAGCGCTGGGATAATGGCTTCTGTGTTCGTAAACTTGTGCACAGCACACCATTGCAAACTTTTCACACGACTTGAAGTATCCTGAAAAGAGCCTAAAAAGGGTAATGAGCAGTGAGTAACACTGTCAGTGCCAACCAAACCCTTCCAGTATTTTCTGTTAGTCATAAGAGTTCTGTGTGCCAAGTTTGGCCCAATTCGATCATTGGTGGCATTCAGAATGCTCTGATTGTAGGTGAACTATAAATCCCAGCAACTACAACTCCCAAATGTCAAGTTCTATTTTCCCCAAACTCCACTAGTGTTCACATTTGGGCATATTGAGTATTCGTGCCAATTTTGGTTCAGATCCATCATTGTTTGAGTCCACTGTGCTCTCTGGATGTAGGTTAACTGCAACTCCAAAACTCAAGGTCAGTGCCCACCAAACCTTCCAATATTTTCTGTTGATCATGGGAGTTCTGTGTGCCAAGTTTGGTTCAATTCCATCGTTGGTGGAGTTCAGAATGCTTTTTAATTGGAGGTGATGTTGTAGTTGCGGCTGAACCTGAACCTGAGACACTGGAGGCTATGACTAGGAACGCTAAGCGTGCTACTCAAGAGCAGGAGTCTGACGAGGAGCAGAGGAGAACGAGAATAAGACAAATAATCAATGAGTCCTCTGATGATGATACATTTTGGGAGTTTTCAGAGGATGATGGGTGTGACGATGAGGAGCATTCTATGGGAAATGGGGTTGAGGGTTTGCAGAGTTCTGAAGTGTCCAGTGACATGGGCTGGACTAAAGTTCAGCGGATACGGGATGTTTGTGAAGAACCTACTAGCAGTGATTCATTTGCGGGGTTTGCTGGAGATAGCAATTGGAGTACCGGGGATCAGGCTTCATGCTGGGGTGATCTAAGTCAGTGTTTCTCAACCAGTGTGCCGGGGCACACTAGTGTGCCGTGAGCGATCATCAGGTGTGCCGTGGGAAATTTGAACCTCAAGGGGGGGGGGGGGAGTCTAGTGTGTTGAAGTATAAAAACCCTAAGAAACCTACCTCGATAAAAGCACAAAATTACAAACCCCCCTCCCCACCCGTTCTCTACTTGGTCTCTCCCTCTCCATGCATTGGGAAGGCCCGCCTCCCTTTCCCCAAATAGAGACCTCCTCTTGCCTCCTGGGGTTCTGTGTGGGAAGTTTGGCCCAGTTCTATCATTGGTGGGGTTCAGAATGCTCTTTGATTGTAGGGGAACTATAAATCCCAGCAACTACAACTCCCAAATGTCAAGGTCTATTTCCCCTGGACTCCATCTGCATTCATATTTGGGCATATTGGGTATTCATGCCAAGTTTGGTCCTGATCCAACATGTTTGAATCCACAGTGCTCTCTGGGTATAGGTGAACTACAACTCCAAAACTCAAGGTCAATGCCCACCAAACTCTTATAGCATTTTCTCTTGGTTATGGCAGTCCTGTGTGCAGAAGACAAAGGGATTGGCATGAAAGACAAAGGGCAGCACGCGAAGCAGTATTGGCAGCTGAGAGGAATGATGATGGGCCGTTAGCTCAATCTTGTTCTGAGGAAGCATTGTGAATAAAGAGGGACACGGAATTAACCATTCTTTGCAGCTGGCAAAGGTTCGTACTTGCTGCCTATGTTCTACCTTGTGCTGCTGTGTTGCTGTAGAACTGTTTCTTGGACGTGAACCCTGGACCTTGGACCTGCTTCTTGGACTCTGGTATCGTATCTGGTGGGATCTGCATCTCGTACTTGCTCATCGGCTACACCGATTTAAATCCCTGTGTGCTAGATACTGCCGTCCCCCCCGTATATCGAACCAGGACTGCCTAACGACTCTTATCTGCTTGTACTCCTCCCAGATTGGTGACTACGGACTGACTGACAACGTGCTGCTTCCCGTTTCATCGTTTTTGCTGTGTTTTTGTTTATCGCGGGTTTTCCAGAGATTTAATCTGGATTTTTTGTGTTCTGTTTTCTTTTGACTTGGCTGGTTGGATTTTTGTGTTTATTGACTCTATACACATGTGTTTTTTTTAGTATGTTTGGTCTCTTTTGGTCAATTTTGAGCTTTGTGACACTGCAAATAAACTCTTACTTTTAATTCTAGCGGGTTTGGCTTCTTTAAGGTAGTCTGTTCATGACAGATGAACTGTAAATCCCAGCAATTACAACTCCCAAATGACAAAATAATTCCCCTGCAAACCCTACCAGTATTCAAACGTGGGCGTATTTAATTTAATTTAATTATTCGATTTCTTGACCGCCACTCCTGGGTGGCTCGGGGCGGCTCACAAACATAGTAAAATACAACAACAGAAACATTAAAATACAACAGAACGTTTAGCATTAAAAATTAATAAAGTTAATAAGATTAATAAAAGCTAAGACCAACTAGGTTATAAAAGCCTGTCGGAATAACCAGGTCTTGCAGGCCTTCCGGAACGCCATAAGGTCTCCTAATCTCTGGCGGTAAGGAGTTCTAGGTATTTGTGCCAAATTTGGTCCATTGAATGAAAATACATCCTGCGTATCAGATATTTAGGGCATAGGGTTACAGCCTGTGTTGGACAGGGTTACACTCCCCCTGAAGACGCAGGTTCGCAGTTTGGGTGTGATCCTGGACTCATCGCTGAGCCTGGAACCCCAGGTTTCAGCGGTGACCAGGGGAGCATTTGCACAGCTAAAACTTGTGCGCCAACTGCTCCCGTACCTTGGGAAGTCTGACTTGGCCACGGTAGTCCACGCTCTGGTTACATCCCGTATAGATTACTGCAACACCCTCTACGTGGGACTGCCTTTGAAGACTGCTTGGAAGCTTCAACTGGTTCAACGGACAGCAGCCAGGTTGATAACAGGAGCGGCACTCAGGGAGCGCACAACACCTCTGTTGTGCCAGCTCCACTGGCTACCAGTTTGCTACCGGGCACAATTCAAAGTGCTGGCTTTGGCCTTTAAAGCACTTAACGGTTCTGGTCCAACTTACATGTCCGAACGCATCTCTTCCTATGAACCTTCAAGATGCTTAAGATCATCCGGACAGGCCCTGCTCTCGGTCCCGCCTGCTTTGCAGGCGCGATTGGTGGGGACGAGAGACAGGGCCTTTTCAGTGGTGGCTCCTCGGCTTTGGAACGCCCTTCCTAATGACATCAGATCGGCCCCCTCCCTCCTGACATTTTGCAGGAAGGTTAAGACCTGGCTATTTGACCGGGCATTTGCAGATGTAGTATGATTGTCAAATTGAGACATAAGGAACTACGACAATGCATTTGGAAGTCGATTTAATTAATGAGACGCTGATGTTGTGTTGTTAACGTTGAATGCTAATTTGTATATGTTGGAATTGTATTGTAGTGATAATGGTTGGTATGTTTGTCTTGAGCAGTTTTTGCTGTTGTACACCGCCTCGAGTCGCCTTCAGGCTGAGAGAGGCGCTCTAGAAACAAAGTAAATAAATAATAAAATAAATTTACATTACGATTCGTAACAGTAGCAAAATTACAGTTATGAAGTAGCAACAAAAATAATTTTATGGTTGAGGGTCACCACCACATAAGGAACTGTATTAAGGGGTCACAGCATTAGGGAGTTTGAGAACCACTGAACTAGGGACACAGCTAGGCACCTGATCATGAAAGTAGGCTAACCTAAGGACCAAGTTGGCGACTGATCTTGGCCACCATAACTTGAGGACTTGAGGATACTTGCCTTATCTGAGTGCACCACATCTGCATTTAATGGGAACTGGACGAAAATGAGCACTTCCAACTACCAATTGTATATTGCATGTGGCCTGCCCTGAAATTTCCGAACCATTCACTTCATTTCACATTGAATCTAATAAACAATATGCACTTTTGTGCATGCGGTGAGAACACGGGAAAGACGGAAAAGGAAACGAGGAGATACAACCCAGCTTTACACTCTTGATTTCTGCAGCTAGTGCTACTGAAATGACTCTAATAAACAGAGTTAAATAAAATATATTCCTGTCATGCCTCACAGGAACGGCTACCTTAACAGGAGGGTTATGCCACAGAAACAATAGCACTTTGGGTCGGAAAAGCAGAAAGAAAGTCAAAGCTGAAGGTCAGGAGTCACAGAAAGCAGCCATTAACCATCACAGCCAGCCACTTTCCCACTCAGGGGAATAATAGTTTTCACAGTGAGAAGCAGTCTATGTATGTTTTATTAAACTCTTTCGAAATGGACTCTCCCGCGGTTCTGTGAACGAGACAAAGATCTCTCCCAAAGAGAACTCGGGAGTGGGACTGGGGAAGGCAGGGAAAGCTCTAGCTTTCTCTCATCCAACAAACACTGATTAATTTTTGAAAGACATCGCTTCTGTAGAGTGGGGAAAGCCACCAGTTCGACTCTTCTGGGTCTGGTCATGTGTAACATGTTTTTGTTTCCAGCTCAAGGAATTTGGCAGCTCTAAAATCTATGCTATGAGCACAAGTGACCCAATATCTCCCTCCCTCGTCCCACTCAGTAACTTGAAGATCAGCTCTGTGGGGCAGTGGAAACATAAGGAACCCAGTTCTCTTGACTATGGTCAAGAGACTAGAGAGAAGTTAAATAACCCTGTAACTGTAAGTCATAGTTTACTGGGATAAGAAAGTTTTCGGACAGCATTTCTCAATCGGAGGGTCAGGACTCCTGAGGGGATTACAAGGGGGTGTCAAAGGCGTCATCTAAAACCATTAGAAAACACAGTGTTTTCTGTTGGTCATGGGGATTCTGTGTGAGAAGTTTGAACCAGCTGTATCATTGGTGCGGTTCTGAATGCTCTTTGATTGTAGGTGAACTATAAATCCCAGCAACCACAACTCCCAAATGTCAAGGTCTATTTTCTATAAACTCCTATTGAGTATCCATGCCAAGTTTGGTCCAGATCCATCATTGTTTGAGTCTCCAGTACTCTCTGGATGTAGGTGAACTACAACTCCAAAACTCAAGGTCAATGACCACCAAACCCAGTATTTTATCTTGGTCATGGGAGTTCTGTGTGCCAAGGACAAGTCTTGACCCTTACTGCTACCATCTACTTGTCCTATTTCTTTCACTGTACTCCAGTTAAAGTGCTTAACCAGAGCGGTCAAGTCAGATACGGCGATGCTCTCTCGGAGCCCTTTCTTATAACTAACGGAGTGAAACAAGGTTGTGTTCTTGCTCCAACCCTATTTACAATCTTCTTCAGCATGATGCTCGAAAGGGCTACGGCAGACCTCGAAGAAGAAGAAGACAGCATATATATATATATATATATATATATATATATATACACACGCTATTGTACTGATGGCAGCTTGTTCAACTTAAGCCGTCTGAGGGCTCGCACTAAGACTCTAAACTATCTAGTTCGTGAGCTGCTTTTTGCTGACGATGCTGCCCTTGTCGCCCATTCAGAAGCAGCTCTGTAGTGCCTAACATCCTGCTTTGCAACAGCTGCAGAGTTGTTTGGGCTGGAAGCCAGCCTGAAGAAAACAGAAATCCTCTACCAGCCTGCACTACAGGAAGAACACCATCATCCCCACGTCAGCATAGACAAATCTGTGCTTAAGTCTGTTCAGCAGTTCACCTCCCTGGGAAGCATCATCTCTTCAGACGCCAAGTTTGATAAAGAGATAGATCGCAGATTAGCAAAGGCATAGAGTGCATTTGGAAGGCTTCACAAAAGAGTCTGGAGCAATAAGCACCTGAGGCAAAGCACCAATATCAGTGTGTATGGAGCGATAAGTGTTTGGCAGGAGGGGGAAGAAAGGGCACGAAAGGGAAGTGGGAGGAAGAGGTCTCTATCGAAAGCTGGCATGGGCAAACTTGGACCTTCCAGGTGTTTTGGACTCCAACTCCCACCAGGCCCTTTTCCTCCCCCTCAGCCACTAAAGCAGGAAAGGGCCTCAGGCTGTTAGGAATTGTGAGAGTTGAAGTCCAAAGCACCCAGAGGGCCCAAGTTTTCCCATGCCTGTTTTAGGGACCTTAAAGTGGCGAGCCTCCTTCCAACATTGTGATTCTGGATAGAAAACAAACAACAACATAACATAACATTGTTTGAGTCCACAGTGCTCTCTGGGTGTAGGTGAACTACAACTTCCAAACTCAAGGTCAATTCCCAAGCAAACCCTTTCAGTACTTTCTGTTGGTAATGAGAGTTCAATATGCCAAGTTTGGTTCAATTCCATTGTTGCAAGAGTTCAGGATGCTCTTTGATTGTGTGTTAACTATAAATCCCAGAAACTGTAACTCCCAAATGTCAAGGTCTATTTTCCCCAAACTCCATCTATGTTCACATTTGGGCATATTGAATATTCATGCCAAGTTTGGTCCTGATCCAACATTGTTTCAGTCCACAGTGCTCTCTGGATATAGGTGAACTACAAATCCAAAACTCAAGGTCAATGCCCACCAAACTCTTATAGTATTTTCTCTTGGTTCTGGGAGTTCTGTGTGGGAAGTTTGTGTCTTTCTGCCATTCCTGCCAGGATATCTATGTTGTGTTCATCGAAACAGGCCCAGGTTTCACACTGAGTGTATAAATACATTTAAAAACATATTAACTATATGTATTACTGTGTTAGAGTGTCATTTTGGTTGGATGTGTGCCCCAGAATTTTGTAAATGTAAAAAATGTGCCGCGGCTCAAAAAAGGATGAAAAACACTGGCATAGTCAATTTGGTTCTCTCTAAGCCTTGCATTCTCAATCTTTGGTCTTCCAGATGCTCAATCACTGTTTGGTTTGGACTTCTGAGATTTGTAGCTCCAAACACCAGAAGGATCAATATTTGAGAACTGTCGCTCTCAGTCAGAGGTGGGCAAAGGATGGCTCTATGAGTAAACATGGTGGAGTGAAGAAGGAGGAGATCTACACATATGAACAACACACCAAGGACATGCACACTGAATCAAAATGTGCTTTAGCCACATCTTGAACCTAAGGATTGTCCAAAGATCCTCTTATCAAAATAAAATCAAACCAACAAGGGCAGGCGCACAGGCAGTAGCGATTCAGCTTGTCTCCAAATCCCACAAAGAGTACGACTGGGATTATGAGGGTGAGGAAGCAATTCCAGTATTACCCGGGAAAAGAGAAGGCATACGTCGGCTTCCCTTTAATAAATAAATAAATAAAAATCACAGTATTGGCAGCATCCCTGGTGCAAAAAGTCAGCGGCACTCGGGGGACTAACATTGATCTAAAAGCTCCCCACCCCACTGCCCTCGCCATTCGGAGCGCTTCGTGTGTTTGCAATGAGATTTTTCTTTTTGAATAAGCACTGCTTCAGAATCAAAATGTGTCTCCAGCGGGCTGGAAATGTGTTTGAAGGGTCAGACAGAAGTTCTACTTGCAGTCAGCAGGAAACTTTGGAAAGGGAAGGCCAACCCAGTGATCTGACAAGAACGCTCAGGACAACCAGAGTTTGTGTCTGACTTGTTTGGCGGAAACTCGGTGGAGGATTAAAGGCCTACCGCTCTACCTTACCCAGCTCTGGGATGGCTGCGTTTTATCATCCAATGCATTGAAGTTTACATATTCAACTCGCATGCAGAACACATCATGCGACGTGATGGCCTTGATGAATCCAAGGCTGGAGTTAAAATTGCTGGACCAAACATTAACAACCTTAGATATGCAGATGATACCACTTTGATGGCCAAAAGAAAGGAGGAGTTGAAGCAATGATATTCACTGTAGTAAGCTGTAGTATGCTATGGATGCAAGAGCTGGACCATAAGGAAGGCTGAGGAAAGGAAGATAGATGCTTTTGAACTGTGGTGTTGGAGGAAAATTCTGAGAGTGCCTTGGACCGCAAGAAGATCAAATCAGTCCATCCTCCAGGAAACATTGGCTGTATTTCAGATGATTCCAGAACAGACCTGGGCAACCTACAGCCCACGGGCCGAATCCGACCTGGTAGCCGATTCTGTCTGGCCCGGGAAGAAGGGTGTCAGGGGCGGGGTCAAGAGGAAGGGGTGCCGCTGCTGCCATCCCATCACGGGCTGTGGGGCCTGCGTTGGCAGACAGCCTGCCGCTCCGGAGAACAATCGGAGGAGCCGAGGCTTTGGAGTGCCTGCCATCCTGGGAGGCGATCTGGGCCTTGATCGTCTTCTGGTTCGCCAGGGCGATCACCCACCGCAGCTCGCCGACTGCTCCCGCTGCAGGCCCGGATCGCCTCCCAGTATGGCAGGCACTCCAAAGCCGGGATGGCAGGCACTCCATGGCAGGGCGATCAGCTGGGCAACGGCTGGGGCCAAGAGCGGGCGGAGGCCTGCAGCCTCCGATCGTCTGCTGCTCTGCTCTGCTGCGGCGGCTGGGTCCGCTTTGTCATCCTCTGGGCTGGGGCCATTGGGCTGTTCAATCTTGGGATCCTTCCTCTCTTGAGGATATCAGCCTCCATCTTGGTTCACACCTTGTCTTCTTGAATTTCATTTTATTTTATTTTAGTGGTTTTATTAATATTATTTTATAATATTAATGTTATAATAATATAATAAATAATATAATATAATGTTATATTATATTATAATTTCAATATATTATAATGTCTATATATCTATATATATAAAGGAAGAGTCGTCATGGAACGACCGTCCCAAACAGAGAAACCTTACAACGCAGAGACACCAAACTTGCCAACAGAAATAGGCCTCAAGCAAGGTCGGTTTGTAGCAAAGAAACTCCCCCCCCCAAAAAAACCTAAAAGGCCCCCAACAACTCTCCCAGCCTTTACATTCTGACAACATGATTGGCTGCCAATAAGGGCGGATTTGCATAACTCCTGTACTGGCCAGCCAACATGAACATTCCGACCCATAACAAACTGTCAGAGGAGGATAAGGCAAAGGGCTGAGGCACAAACACAAACACCCAATTCACTTCCCACAGAAAATTTACACCCCTACAAATCACAGACCACGCCCAACATTGACAGTAAGGCTTCATTAACTTAATTTCCCTGACTAGGCCTCACTTAATGGAATGCTGTTTACGCTCTGAATTGACAGTAAGGCTTCATTAACTTGATTCTCCCGACTACGCCTGAGCTCATTGCACATTGTGTATGGCCTGAATTGACAGTAAGGCTTCATTAACTTGCTGTTCCTGACTAGGCCTCAGCTCATGGGACATTGTGTATGGCTTGAATTTACAGTAACCTACCTTGGCACACAGAGCCCCTATGACCCACGCTACATTCTACTACAGTTTGGAGGAGGGTGGACCATGGATTATGTGACTTGAAGTACCTCCATGGATAATGGGATTTGTAATACTTAAAAACCCATCATTCCCCACAGACCACTGTGTCCCAGAACCAAGACCGATAAAGACCAAACTTGGCAAACAATGCCCCCCATGACCCACACTCCATCCGACTGCAGATTAGAGGAGGACACACCATGGATAATGGGATTTCAAGTACCTCCACTCACTTCCAAAGTACCCCACCCACACACGCATCAACCTCTACATCAACACAGCAGACGGAAAGACAAAAACACATTATATCCACAAGCAATGCAGAACGCCAGCAACACCACACAACAACAACTCCACAGGACTCCAACATCCCACCCACCAAAACAACCCACAACAACACAGCCATGACCCCAACAACACCATAACTAACAACAACTCCAAGTCTTACATACTCAGACTTCCTCGCATCTCCAAAATAGGGCACAGCAACGCGTGCCGGGTACAGCTAGTATACTATAATATAATAATTATGATATTAATACTAATCATATATTAATATTTCTTGATATATTAATATGTTAATATTAATGATGTGTAATATATAGTAAATAAATAAATAAATAACGTAGATTAGAATGTAGTTCAGCCTTTAGGTGCGGCCCTCCATAATATTTTTTGGCTCTCGTGTGGCCCCTTGGAAAAAATAATTGCCCACCCCTGTTCCAGAACGTATTTCAGTGCAGGAGATCAAGCTAGATTTGCCAAATCCATATGTATGAGCATGGAGTGTAACCCAGGACAAACCCGCCACTTTCATGCGGCTGATATAGTAGCACAAGATCGGTGATAGTGGCCACAATGTTGACATCTGGCCACAATGTCTCCAGATGTCAATTGCGGCCAAAGTCTTTGCAAAATCCACCTGCTTGTGTAAGGAACAGAGGTAACAATGTGGAGAAACTCTCTCAGGCTTGACACAAATAGAACTTTAAAGGGCGGGGAGAGAGAAATGCCACCACGCTGCAACTGCATAATTAAACCGGTCACAGGACATGGTGATAAACTCCGTATTATGAGCATGATGATGATCAGCGTGTGTGTGCACACATGAGCACAATAAACAGTGAATAATTCATAGAGAATTCTGAAGATAGAGTATGCATCACTCAACTTGTGGGGAATGCAAGGGGATTTTGCTGGTATGGTTTTTCTTTAGGGACAACGACAAAGTGCCACTCGCCAGCAGGAAACTGAAGCACTGAACTATGTTCCATGTGCCATAAATCAACACGGCAGCCTACAGGATGTCTCTCTGGTACCAACATGCCATCAATTTTTCAATAACCCCCTTAAATAATGGAAAATGTGAACAGCGACAACAGTAATGAAAAATGAAATGTTTTGCACGCCAAAGATTCCGGAATAACACAGCTAATATGTTGGACCTGACAATGAAGCCGCGACTTATGCAAATGTCGGGCACCTCTGTTGATCCGATGGGCTTCATCAAAACATTAACGCATCTTGATCCCTTCCAGTCCGGCTTCCATACAGGGCACGGGACGGAGACGGTCTTGGTCTCCATCACAGACCAGCTACGTTGCCAGCTTGACCAGGGTGGATCGGCACTGCTTGTGTTACTGGACCTCACAGCAGCGTTTGATACAGTCGATTATGATCTTTTGACGCACCGCCTTGCCGTTGCTGGAGTGAGGGAACAGCCTTGAAATGGTTGTCCTCCTTCCTCCGCAATCAGAATTAGTGAGTGCAAAGGGGGAGCTGGCCCCGGAGGGATTCCCACTACCTTGCAGGGTCCCTCAGGGAGCCATACTCTCTCCCTTGTTATTTAACATCTATATGCGACCACTCGCTCAACTGGCACGTAGCTTTGGGCTGGAATGTCACTAGTACGCTGATGACACCCAGCTCATTCTGAGGATGGTGGCCGGACTCTGTACCCAATAATTTCCATCTGTGCCTTGAGGCCGTTACTGGATGGTTGCGTGCCAGCAGGTTGAAGGTGAATCCAGCGAAGACGGAAATCCTATGGCTGGGCCGTCTGGGCAACAGGGAACTCCAGCTGCCGACCCTGGATGGCGAGGCACTATGCCCGTCATCATCTGTAAAAAGCCTTGGACCCCTGCTGTCAATGGAGGCCCAAATCTCCACTGTCGGCAGGACCGCATTCTTTCACCTGCGGCAGGCGAAGCGGCTGGCCCCTTATCTGTCCCGGAATGACCGGCCTCGGTGCTCCAGGCTACGGTCATCTCAAGACTTGACTACTGTAACGCTCTTTACATTACCCTTCCCTTGACTGCGACCTGGAGACTCAAACTAGTGCAGAACACCACCGCTCGGCTCCTCGCAGGGAAACCTGTGAGCTGTCATGTAACACCCATATTGCGTGATCTGCACTGGTTACCAATTGAATTCCGGATCACTTTCAAGGTGTTAGTTCTTACTTTTGAGGCCTTACATGGTCTAGGGCAGTGTTTCCCAACCTTTTTTGAGCCGCAGCACACTTTTAACATTAAAAAAATCCGGGGGCACACCACCAACCAAAATGACACAAGATGACACTGCAACACAGTAAAGAACGGCTGGGGGATGGTGAGCTGCTGGGAGCAGCTGCTGGGAGTGCCGAAGCCAGGGGAGGAGCCAGGCCACACCATGCCCCTCCCCCTCCCCGGCTTCAGTTCTCCCACAGCTTTGCTAACCTTGAGGGGGCATTGCCAAGCCAGCATTGTGCTGGCTCTGCCACCGCTGGCTTGACACTGCCCCTCAAGGCTGGTGAAGCTGTGAGAGCTCTGAAGCTGGGGGAGGGGGCGGAGCCAGGCCGTGCCATGCCCCACCCCCTCCCCCGGCTTCAGTTCTCCCACAGCTTTGAGGGGGCAAGCCAGCATTGTGCTGGCTCTGCCATCGCTGGCTTGGCACTGCCCCCTCAAGGCTGCCAAAGCTGTGGGAGTGCTGAAGCCGGGGGAGGGGGCGGAGCCAGGCTGCATCATGCCCCCCCCTCCCCCAGCTTCAGCTCTCTCACAGAGGAGGAGCATGAGCGGTGGACGGGCTTCAGTAGGCAGGGCTCCTCCTCCGCGCGGCTTCAACAAGCAAGGGGCGGGAGTCATGGCAGATTGGAGGCTGGTTGGGGAAACGGCCGAAGGAGATGGTGCCCCGGTCCCTCCTTCTTTTTCTTCACCGCCGCCCATCCCTTCCTCCTCCTCTCCCAAGCAGCAGGAGTTTGGCAAGAGGAGGGAGGAAGGAAGGGGGGCAGAGAGCTTTTCTCGCGGCACACCTGATGATCACTCAAGGCACACTAGTGTGCCACGGCACACTGGTTGAGAAACACTGGTCTAGGGCCAGTGTATCTAAGGGATCAGCTGTTCCCTTACAATCCCCCGAGGTCACTACGGTCAGAAGATTTGAACCTTCTTGCTATCCCCAGTGTTAGATCCTTCCACCTAACAGCAACCCGGCGGAGAGCATTCTCCATCATAGGTCCAGTGTTAGGGAACTCTCTGCCGCCTGAGATTCGGGTCCTTCGAGATCTGAGCTTCTTTCGTAGAGCATGCAAAACCTACCTGTTCAGGCAGGCTTTTGACAACTGTTGAGCTTTTAATTCTCTTTTATCTGTATTGTTGTATTTGTTCTTTGTAAACCGCCCCGAGCCATTGGGAGTGGTGGTATAAAATCGAAGAAATAAATAAATAAATAATGGTGAAAAGGTTGATTACTCCAATGGCAACAAGTCTTATGTCTTGAACCTAAATTTGTTTATTCAGAAGCAATATTTTATTCTTCATAAAGGACCAAAAGGTTAAGGGGGAAATCCAAGATATTAATTAAGTAAGTAAAAGGAGGAATTCTCTATGAAGAACTGTCATTTGTTGGAACAAACCTCTTTCAAACTTTCTTCGCGCTCTTCCGAATTTTTGCATACACAAATAATTTCCAAATCAACAATTTTGACAATAAGGACAAGGACATGTGGAACCTCTTGAGAGATGTCAATAGTCCCTCTGAGACTCTCCCGAAACATTTCTACTCATTTCAGTAGCAATATGGTAGCAACCGTGTGTGTTCTATATAAACAGAAAAGCTACAGAACATTGGTTTCAAATGATGCGAAGCTTCCCTTTCAATATAGAGTAGTGAAATATTAACTAAAATCTAGCAGAGAAGGATGTGTTCTGTATCACAGATATCCAACCAGAAACTTCTCTAACTTAGGCTAACAGGATTTTTTTATTTATTGAAGTAATAGGAGCTAATAGGAGCACCAATGATATGTTATTTGCCCTTAGACAACTGCAAGAGAAATGTAGAGAGCAGAACAAAGGACTCTATGTCACATTTGTCGACCTCACCAAAGCCTTCGACACTGTGAGCAGAAAAGGCCTGTGGCAGATCCTGGAACGTCTGGGATGTCCCCCCAAATTCCTCAAAATGATTATCCTGTTACATGAGGGCCAGCGCGGTCAAGTCAGATACGGCGATGCTCTCTCGGAGCCCTTTCCCATAACTCATGGAGTGAAACAAGGCTGTGTTCTTGCAGAAGAAGAAGATGGCATATATATATACGCTACGTCCTGATGGTAGCTTGTTCAGTTTAAGCCGTCTGAGGGCTCGCACTAAGACTCTAAACTATCTAGTCCGTGAGCTGCTTTTTGCTGACGATGCTGCCCTTGTCGCCCATTCAGAAGCAGCTCTGCAGCGCCTAACATCCTGCTTTGCAACAGCTGCAGAGCTGTTTGGGCTGGAAGACCGAAGAACACGGAAGTCCTCTACCAGCCCTCACCACAGGAAGAACATCATCATCCCCACGTCAGCATAGGCAAAATTGTACTTAAGTCCCTTCAGCAGTTCGCCTACCTGGGAAGCATCATCTCTTCAGATGGCAAGATTGATAAAGAGATAGATCACAGATTAGCAAAGACATAGAGTGCATTTGGAAAGCTTCACAAAAGAGTCTGGAGCAACAAGCACCTGAGGCTAAGCTGCAAAATCAGTGTGTACAGAGCTATTGTACTGTCTAGTCCTATATGGGTCTGAAATATGGGTCATCTATCACCAACACCTACGACTCCTCGAACGCTCATCAGTGCTGTCTTCGCACAATCCTACATATACACTGGACCGACTATGTGACGTATGTTGCTGTCCTTGAGCAAGCAGGGATCATCAGCATTGAGGCCATGCTATTGAGAAGACAGCTGCGCTGGGCAGGGCACGTCTCTAGAATGGAGGACCACAGCGTCCAAAAGATCCTACTCTATGGTGAACTCAGCACGGATCAGCACAAGAGAGGCCCCCCAAAAAAGATATACAAGGACTCCCTGAAACAACATCTCAGGCTCGGCCAGATAGATCACCAACAATGGTCCACCCTGGCCTCACATCAGGAGGCATGGACACGCACTATCCACAATGCTGCGGCCTCTTTCAAGAAGTCACTCCGAATTAGTCTCAAAGAGAAATGACAACGCAGAAAGAACTGCAACTTGGAAAAACCATCACCCAAGGAGGCTTTCTGCTGTACTTTCTGCTACCGGACTTGCCTATCTCGGATTGGCCTTCTGAGTCATCAATGCGCTTGTGGAAAGCGTGGGATGAGTCTTTCCTAAGTCTTCGTTCGCGCAGAAAAGCCAAGAATAAGAAGAACAATAATATAATGATGGTGATTGTTTCTCTGCTCCTCTCCAAAATTTTACATTTCAGCTCGACTTCGTTGTTGTTTGTTTCGATAGATAGAAAACACTAAAAGGCAGCCTTTCCAGGGATTGAGAAAAAAGGAGAGCCAACGGCTGGGTGTGGAGACCGCCAACGGCTCTTCCTGACCAAATCCCTGTTGAGATGCCAAGCACTTTAAAGATGGGGCAGCTGCTAAGATTCCAACGGATGATGCGACAGGAGAGAAGGAGAGAGTGTTTTGTGTGCACATTGCCAACGTGGTGTGAGCGACAAAAGGGACCTCCACCATCCCTTCACCAAATGTGGGGGTCGCCTGTGGGTGGGTTATGACTACTGGGACCTGCGGGGAGGCTTTTTCTTTCTGAGATGCCTTCTGGCACTGGCTGGCTTTCGACTTGGGGCAGCGTATTTTCTCGGCAACGGCTTCACGTCCCGCGAAACAGAATTCGTAGCGACAGTTGGTGGCAGATTATCGGACGTCACGTCGAAAAACATTACATGCCGTACTGGCAGATGGAACTTTTTCCCACTGAATTTCACACCCTGGATAGCAGCGTCCTCTAAATATTTAATCACCCTGTTAGTTTAAATATCTTCTACACGCTAGCAGCCAGGATGTAAATGAAGAATTGGTGGTTTTGTTCCCTTTCCCTCTTTTTGTTGTTGTTTGTCGAAGCGTGGCTTGTTTTAACACACAGTCTAATTTCCACTTCAATTAACACATTTTAACGTATAGACTCCACCTCCAACCACACATTAAGCAATAAGAGATTTGTTCTGTGTTACACTTCATTGGCGGACATTTAGTCTTTCTGAGCGTTTCGTTGTGCTTACAAAATGGAGACAGAGGATGAAAGCTCGGCTTCGTTGCCAGAAACAAGAGCGTATGCAATAACCTGGTCCCTTCGTGCGGTTTATTTTATTTCTTTTGATCTAACTATGGTTCAATAATATCACCTCCATTCTTTCTTGGGTGTCTTGATGGTTCACTGCTTGATGTGATTGAGAATTAAAAGTGTTCAATGCCCGAGTCACTGATCACAGTCTTTATGGCATTCGGGTTCAGTGCCCTATCTTTTGAGGTTTGTTATTAATGCAGGCAGGAACAATGGTAAGAAGTCTGCCAAAGTGGCTCAAAAATCACAACCTGAAATATTTTGTTTCAGAATTAATAGCTCCTTGTGGAGGACTGTTGAGACATGAACGTATCAGGTCCATTTTTCCACGGTCAGCCCCAGCTTCTGGCAACCTAGCAGTTCGAAAACATGCAAGTGTGAGTAGATCAATAGATGAGGGCGAACAAATTGAAATTGAATCCAGACAAGACAGAGGCACTCCTGGTCAGTCGAAAGGCCGAACAGGGCATAGGGTTACAGCCTGTGTTAGACGGGGTTACACTCCCCCTGAAGACACAGGTTCGCAGTTTGGGTGTGATCCTGGACTCATCGCTGAGCCTGGAACCCCAGGTTTCGGCGGTGACCAGTTAAAACCAGTTAAAACCAGCTGCGCCCATACCTTGGGAAGTCTGACTTGGCCACGGTGTTCCACGCTCTGGTTACATCCCGTATAGATTACTGCAACGCTCTCTACGTGGGACTTCCTTTGAAGACTGTTCGGAAGCTGCAACTAGTCCAACGGACAGCAGCCAGGTTGATAACAGGAGCGCCATTCAGAGAGCGTACAACTCCCCTGTTGTGCCCGCTCCACTGGCTGCCAGTTTGCTACCGGGCACAATTCAAAGTGCTGGCTTTAGCCTTTAAAGCCCTAAACGGTTCGGGTCCTACTTACCTGTCCAAACACATCTCTCCCTATGAACCACCGAGATGTTTAAGATCATCCGGGAGGCCCTGCTCTCGGTCCCGCCTTCTTTGCAGGCGTGATTGGCGGGGACGAGAGACAGGGCCTTTTCAGTGGTGGCTCCTCGGCTTTGGAACGCCCTCCCTAGAGACATCAGATCGGCCCCTTCCCTCCTGACATTTCGCAAGAAAGTCAAGACCTGGCTGTTTGAGCAGGCATTTGCTGATGAAATATAATGGTTTAATTAGATATATAAAATGATGACGATGTGACGGAAATTGATTTCAACATGACGCCGAGACTGCAATTGTATGTTTTTAACTGTTAAATTGTTGCTATATGGGGTTTTGTTTGTTTGTTTGTTGTGTTGTATTGAGGACAGAGACTGCCTTGTGTAAACCGTCCCGAGTTGCCTTCGGGCTGAGAGGGGCGGTATAGAAATGTGACAAATAAATAAATTATTTTTTTTGGTCTATTGATATTTTCCATATTTATGACAATGTGATGAGTTGTTGGCTGTTGATAATGTGCAATTGGTAGTGGTGAAGGTAAAGGTTGTCCCCTGACATAAAGTCCAGTTGTGTCTGACTCTGGGGGTTGGTGCTCATCTCCATTTCTAAGCCGAAGAGCTGGCGTTGTCCGTAGACACCTCCAAGGTCATGTGGCCTGTATGACTGCATGGAGCGCCATTACCTTCCCACCGGAACAGTACCTATTGATCTACTCACACTTGCATGTTTTCGAACTGCTAGGCTGCCAGAAGCTGGGGCTGACAGCAGACGCTCGCACCGCTCCCTGGAATCGAACCTGCAACCTTTCGGTTAACAAGCTCAGCGCTTTAACCCACTATGCCACCAGAGACTCTGTGGTAGTGCTAACGCAATGCTTATCGTTTGAGTTGTATATAACAGTGTTTTTCAAACCTTTTTGAGCCGCAGCACATTTTTTACATTTCCAAAATCCTGGGGCACACCACCAACCAAAATGACACAAAATGACACTCTAACACAGTAATACATATAGTTAATATGTTTTTAAATGTATTTATACACTCAGTGTGAAACCTGGGCCTGTTTCGATGAACATAACATAGATATCCTGGCAGGAATGGCAGAAAGGCACAAACTTCCCACACAGAACTCCCATAACCAAGAGAAAATACTATAAGAGTTTGGTGGGCATTGACCTTGGGTTTTGGAGTTGTAGTTCACCTATATCCAGAGAGCACTGTGGACTCTCTGTCTCTTGTCCCCACCAAAACAGGGCCTTTTCAGTGGTGGCTCCTCGGCTTTGGAACGCCCTCCCTGGTGACATCAGATCAGCCCCCTCCCTCCTGACATTTCGCAAGAAGGTCAAGACCTGGCTATTTGACCGGGCATTTGCAGATGTAGTATGATTATCAAATTGTGACCTACAGAACGACGACGACGCAATTGGAAACCGATTTAATAATGAGACGCTTTTTGTGTTTTGTGTTTTTAACGTTAAGTGCTAATTTGTATATGATGGAATTGTGTTGATAATTGTTGATATGTTTGTCTTGGGCAGATCTTGTCATTTGTACGCCGCCTCGAGTCGCCTTCGGGCAGAGAGAGGTGGTCTAGAAGCAAAGTAAATAAATAAATAAATAAATAAATTTATGGTGGAATCACCCCAACCGAGGGTTACTTTTGAGCCTAACAGCTCAGACTCCCCAACACTTCAGATCACTTCAAGTTGCTTTCCACCAACTAACACAAAACTTAAGACCTAAACACAAGCACCAATAAAATGGAAAGTTAGCACAAACCCTGTCCCAGAGTTGCATATAAGCTCACAAATGTTAGCCAATTGCTCTTTAGCAAGAAAAAGACAGAAGCGTCCCTTTTACAGTCACCCAGAGGAAATTTTGATTCACCATTTGGTAACTGGTTGAGTGGTTGATTACAAGCCTGAGATGCATATTGAGTGTTTCATATTGATTTCCTTTCGGAGACATGGCTCTAAGCTGCCCAGAAGCCCCGCCGGGAATACCATGTAGGGAATACCTCGGAAGAAAAAACAAACTGAAACACATCAAATATGTATATATTTGTACATCTATATGTGTATCTGTTTATGTATTGTCTTCCAGAGTATACATATGCTTACACTGTAGTTGTTGTTACTTACTCTATGTATATATTCTCCCCATGCTCATGATCCTCAGATAAACAAGCACCTGAAATTCAACTTAAATGAGGACCAGCGCGGTCAAGTCAGATACGGCGATGCTCTCTCGGAGCCCTTTCTCATAACTAATGGAGTGAAACAAGGTTGTGTTCTTGCACCAACCCTATTTACAATCTTCTTCAGCATGATGCTCAAAGGGCTACGGCAGACCTCGAGGAAGAAGACAACATATATATACGCTATCCTACTGATGGTAGTTGTTCAACTTAATCCGTCTGAGGGCGCGCACTAAGACTCTAAACCAGGGGTGGGCAATTCCCGGCCCTCCAGGGGTTTTGGACTTCAACTCCCAGAAATCCCAGCCAGTTTACCAGCTGTTAGGATTTCTGGGAGTTGAAGTCCAAAACACCTGGAGGGTCGGTAATTGCCCACCCCTGCTCTAAACTATCTAGTCCGTGAGCTGCTTTTTGCTGACGATGCTGCCCTCAGAAGCAGCAATGCAGTGCCTCACATCCTGCTTTGCAACAGCTGCAGAGCTGTTTGGGCTGGAAGTAGAAAGGGGAAGTTCTCTACCAGCCCGCTCCTTAGGAAGAACATCATCACCCCCACGTCAGCATAGGCAAATCTGTGCTTAAGTCCGTTCAGCAGTTCACCTACCTGGGAAGCATCATCTCTTCAGACGCAAAGATTGACAAAGAGATAGTTCACAGATTAGCAAAGGCATAGAGTGCATTTGGAAGGCTTCACAAAAGAGACTGGAGCAACAAACACCTGAGGCAAAACACCAAAATCAGTGTGTACAGAGCTATCGTACTGTCTATTCTCCTCTATGGGTCTGAAACATGGGTCACCTATCACCTACACCTACGACTCCTCGAATGCTTTCATCAGCGCTGTCTTCGCACAATCCTAAATATACACTGGACTGACTATGTGACGAATGTTGCTGTCCTTGAGCAAGCAGGGATCACCAGCATTGAGGCCATGCTATTGAGAACACAGCTGCGCTGAGCAGGGCACGTCTCTAGGATGGAGGACCACCGCCTCCCAAAGATACTACTCTAAGGTGAACTCGCCACGGGTCAGCGCAAGAGAGGCGCCCCAAAAAAGAGATATAAGGACTCCCTGAAACAACATCTCAGGCCCGGCCAGATTGATCGCCAAAAATGGTCCACCCAGGCCTCACATCGGGAGGCATGGAGACGCACTATCCACAATGCTGCGGCCTCTTTCGAGAAGACACGCCAAATGGGTCTCGAAGAGAAACGACAACGCAGAAAGAACCGCAACTTGGAAACATCACCCAAGGAGACTTTCTGCTGTGCTTTCTGCAACCAAACTTACCTATCTCAGGTTGGCCTTTTTAGTCATCAACGCGCTTGTAAAAAGCGTGGGATGAGTCCTTCCTAAGAATCTTCATTCGTGAAGTAATGCCAAGAGAATATATTCTCCCCATGCTCATGATCCTCAGATAAACAAGCACCTGAAATTCAACTTTCAAACGTTGTCCATCCCTTATTAACCACTATCTCATTGCAGAATTTGGTTGGGTGGAACTCTAAATACAAGCCTGCTCCATATTTCCTACTCTGTTTAGTGTTTGCTGTTTTCAAAAAAGGAGAGGGATGGCAAAAGGACCAACTCTGAATTTAATCATCCAGTCAAGGTTCACAGTCGCCCTTCTGAAACGTTTCGGAAAGCCTGGATTCTAGCTGGTCCATATCAACCATTAGCAGTGGCCAACCAAGCAAAGAAACCGAAACTGACAGACTCAAAAATGGATGCAAAGTAAGTGAATAAATACCCAACTCCACTTTGCACAATGAAGGATCACCTTTAAAAATGTAAGAGCTATTATTTCTCTGGGCTCCATACTTAATAGCATTTCAGCCATCCATTCCGCCTCCCCCCCTACCATTGGGCCGATGGCAGGAGATGCTGCTGATAAAAGCCACTCTCGGTGGGACAGAAATTGATCTTCCAGCCAGTGGAAACTTTCCATGTCTTCCTGAAACTAAGGCTCAGAAAAGGCCTTCACAAGCACTGACGTCGGCACTTCGTTGATGCCAGATGTTGAAAAAAAGCTGTTACTCCACTGAGGAAGTAAAATAATCCAATATGTAAGCACCTTCTCTCACCTTCATGGTGAAGTGACATCTCCTATCATGTCATATCTAGCTATCTGTTCAGTTGTTTCTCCAATATCTCTCTATGTTTTTCCCCTCCTTAGATCAGTGGTTCCCAACCTTTTTTTGACAAGGGACCTGTAGTGAAGTCATATTTATTTGTTACAGGTTGTAAATGTAGTTGATATTTATGTATATGTAAGTATTTTGTAAAGGTGGAACTTCGCTAACCCTAAGGGGTTAACAGTAAAATTAACTGGCAGAGCTTCCAAGAACCTCCTCGGATTCAAATATATTCAGTTGGTGGCTAACTGCAAACGCAGAAGGGTGTGTGAGAGAATTAGAGAGTCTGTTTAGCCAGCTTTTAGCGTGGTTTAAAATACTCTGGGTTTATTCTAAGCCTGACTCTACTCTGGGGAAAGGGTAGTAGTGGAGGTGTGTAGACTGCTAGAAAAGCAGTGGCTGTTAATGACCAGCAGAGTGTGTGTAAACTGCTGAGTTATTAGTTTTAGGAGTGCAGTAGCTTAGTGTTCAGACTGTATCTCCATAGTTAGCATATTGTAACCTTAAGAAAGTGCCTCTGAGTAGATTGTAACCACCCAAGCTCTTGAAGTCTTGAAACCTCCAAGCTCGAAACACTGTTTAAATAAACTTGATAGTTCTTTGATAAATATATCTATTCTGGTGATTCTTTCTCCCACAAGCCTTGAAAACTCCTCTTTCTTAGTGAGTAGCCAAACACAGTAAACTGATGGTGGCAGCAAGTAAAAATTAGAAGAATCCTTACATATTGTGGTGGCATTGGTATATTCTGCCCTGTCACAACCCTGAGTTTGAATCCTCACATTCTCTCCACACTTAAGACACAAATTTGAATTCAGATCTTCACATAATTGGAGTTTTTACAAATTGGTGGCAGCGGTGGGATATAAGGGAAAGCCTGCCCTGCCACGGTTTAAAAATTAGTATCGTCACAGGACCACTCTCCATTGGCGCCCCTTGTCGTGGGGGAGAAGCTTGCGTACCCTAATGAAGTTGTGAGCTATGCTGGCAGTGCCATAATACCGGTGTAGGGCCTCCCATGCCAGACAGGTCACAACCGAAGGGTCTGACAAAGAGCGTCAAAGGGCAGGATGGGCTCTCTAGCCTTTTGGCAACCATCCTAGGAGAAGGAAAACTCTAAATTCAAACCTGGGCAGATGGTGCTCGTCTAACCCTGTAAAGTCAACAATGTAAGAGAAGGAAACTCAAATTAAACCTATGACCTGAGGACCTCGCTGCCATTGTCCAAGCTTGCTAGGCCCCGGCAGACGGTGAGGCCAGTTCTGTGCACGCTGCGCTTCACCAGAAAAATCCATTGCACAGACTCGAAGGACACATCCAACTTCTGAAAAAGCCCTAGATTGGCCTTTTAGGTCATCAACGTGCTTGTAAAAACGAGGGATGAGTCCTTCCTAAGAATCTTCGTTTGCGAAGTAATGTCAGAGACTTGACCAAGGACCACTCTCCAACCTTAGTACCAAAAGGGTTATGAATCAATTTTTGGTCAATTTTAGATTCGGTCTGGTTATTTGGATGCTGATTCAAAAAATTGCTTTGGCTAGACCACACCAGCTTAGTTTCTGATACAGAACATATGCCATCTAGTAGTCACCATCTGATTGCCAACAGAAAACAATATTTAATAATCTAGAGCTGATGTGGTAGGAGTAATCTTTCGTGGATAGTCAGCCTCTCCCCTCCCGACATTCCCGTTGCCTCGACACTATAAGACGGTTTCAGGAGACCAGTCACTCTTGTTGCCGTGTGGTTTTGAGTGTATTAATTGGGGGGGAGGCACCATATTTTCGTTCTTGCGGACCACAGATTGGGAACTACTGCTTAAGAGGCTAGATTTTGCCATGACAGGAGGATTGCTGTTGGATCTGCTTGGACAACAGTCAACCAATCTGGAAATTCTATCTATCTATCTATCTATCTATCTATCTATCTATCTATGTATTATGGCATAAGAGGGTGGACTGGATGGCCTTTGGAGGCCCCTTCCAACTCTGGATGGCCTTTGGAGGCATTCCATCTATCTATCTATGTATTATGGCAGAAGAGGGTGGACTGGGTGGCCTTTGGAGGCCCCTTCCAATCTATCTCTACCATTCTATCTATCTATGTATTATGGCAGAAGAGGGTGGACTGGATGGCCTTTGGAGGCCCCTTCCAACTCTACCATTCCATCTATCTATGTATTATGGCAGAAGAGGGTGGACTGGATGGCCTTTGGAGGCCCCTTCCAACTCTACCATTCCATCTATCTATGTATTATGGCAGAAGAGGGTGGACTGGATGGCCTTTGGAGGCCCCTTCCAACTCTACCATTCCATCTATCTATCTATGTATTATGGCATAAGAGGGTGGACTGGATGGCCTTTGGAGGCCCCTTCCAACTCTACCATTCCATCCATCCATCCATCCATCCATCCATCCATCCATCCATCTATCTATCTATCTATCTATCTATCTATGTATTATGGCAGAAGAGGGTGGACTGGATGGCCTTTGGAGGCCCCTTCCAACTCTACCATTCCATCTATCTATCTATGTATTATGGCATAAGAGGGTGGACTGGATGGCCTTTGGAGGCCCCTTCCAACTCTACCATTCCATCTATCTATCTATGTATTATGGCAGAAGCGGGTGGACTGGATGGCCTTTGGAGGCCCCTTCTAAATCTAGCATTCTATCTATCTATCTATCTATCTATCTATCTATGTATTATGGCAGAAGAGGGTGGACTGGATGGCCTTTGGAGGCCCCTTCTAACTCTAGCATTCTATCTATCTATCTATCTATCTATCTATGTATGTATTATGGCAGAAGAGGGTGGACTGGATGGCCTTTGGAGGCCCCTTCCAACTCTACCATTCCATCTATCTATCTATTATGGCATAAGAGGGTGGACTGGATGGCCTTTGGAGGCCCCTTCCAACTCTACCATTCCATCTATCTATCTATGTATTATGGCAGAAGAGGGTGGACTGGATGGCCTTTGGAGGCCCCTTCTAACTCTAGCATTCTATCTATCTATCTATCTATCTATCTATCTATCTATGTATTATGGCAGAAGAGGGTGGACTGGATGGCCTTTGGAGGCCCCTTCCAACTCTACCATTCCATCTATCTATCTATGTATTATGGCATAAGAGGGTGGACTGGATGGCCTTTGGAGGCCCCTTCCAACTCTACCATTCCATCTATCTATGTATTATGGCAGAAGAGGGTGGACTGGATGGCCTTTGGAGGCCCCTTCTAACTCTAGCATTCTATCTATCTATCTATCTCTCTATCTCTCTATCTAGGGGCCGCAGTAACGCAGTGAGTTAAACGGCTAGCTGCAGGAAATCTGCTGAGTGGAGGGTTAGCAGTTCGAAGCCATGAGGTTGGGTGAGTTCCCGACTGTTAGTTCTAGCTTCTGCCAACCTGACAGTTCAAAAACATGCAAGTAGATCCATAGGTATTGCCTTGGCTAGAAGGTAAAAGGGTGCCTCATGCAGATATGCTGGCAAAAACACAGTCGGAGATGTCAACAAGCTCCTTGGCGTGGAAAAATGGAACAAGAGTGCCTCTCCATGGCCGGAGCTGAGCATCACCTTCAGACGCTGAAGATTAAAAGGGGAAGGCCTTTACCTTTGTATATGTATGTCGTCGTTGTTCACTGTGTAAAAGGCATTGAATGTTTGCCTTTTATCTGTATACTGTAATCTTCTCAAAGTCCCTCCGGGGAGATAAAGCGGAATATAAATAAAGTGTATTATTATTTATTTATTATTTATTTACTTTGCTTCTAGACCGCCTCTCTCAGCCCAAAGGCGACTCGAGGCGGTGTACAAATGGCAAGAACTGCCCAAGACAAACATATCAACAATGATCAATATTATTATTATCATCATCATCATCTACCTACCAATCTCAAAATTATGTATATGTGTGACGGGAAACTATCTACGGAGCTCTGTGCTCCTTGAAGGAGACAGAGGTTCCCACCAAAATTGAGTTAGTCATCACAACCTTTCACCCATGAATTTCAACCTAAGCATCACTCAGTCTGGATGTGCAACCACAGAGTCTGGAATTTATTTATTTATTTATTTATTATTTCAATTTATATACCACCCTTCCCAAAGAGGCTCGGGGTGGTTCACACCAGTGAACAACATAATCACAGCATAGTTAAAAACATAATAAAACAGATTGAGGCAAGAGTGGAATTTAACAGTCTTAAAGGTGAAACACCTGTCTGAAGAAATTGGTCTTGCAGGCCCTCCGGAAGGCCTATAGTTATTGCTCGAGCCTCCTCTGGAAGGGCGTTCCAAAGGGTAGGCGCTACTACAGAGAAAGTACGCTGCCGCGCCGAGGACAGGCGGCAGATCTTAAGTGATGGAAACCCCAATAGGTTTTGATCCATGGACCTAAGTGGTCTCTGGGGAATGTGCAGGGAGAGGCGGTCCTTCAGGTACACTGGCCCCAGGCCATGCAAGGCCTTAAAGGTTAACACCAGCACTTTGACGGCAATCCGGGACTCGATGGGGAGACAGTGCAATCGCTGTAGGACTGGAGTGATGTGGCACGATAGTGCCACACCAACCAGTAGTCGAGCCGCAGCGTTTTGCACCAGTTTAAGTTTCCGGATTACCGACAAAGGAAGGCCAATGTAAAGGTCGTTACAGTAGTCCAGTCTCGAGATGACCGTGGCCTGCATTACCGTGGCTAGGTCGCCACCGGAAAGGTAGGGTGCCAGCCGCCTTGCCTGGCGCAGATGGAAAAACGCCGCTCTGCTCATGGTGGAGACCTGAGCCTCCATCACTGGTGTGATGTGGCACGACAGTTTCACTCCAGCCAGCAGTCGAGCTGCAGCGTTTTTTACCATCTTCAGTTTCCAGATTACCGACAAAGGAAGGCCAATGTAAAGGGCGTTACAGTAGTCCAGTCTTGAGATGACCGTGGCCTGGATTACCATGGCCAGGTCGTCACCGGAAAGGTAGGGCGTGCTCTGCTCATGGTGGAGACCTGAGCCTCTATCGTCAGCAGAGGGTCCAGTTGGACCCCCAGGCTTTTAACCAGAGATGACGGGCTAACCACCTCGCCGTCCATTCTTGGCAACTGGAGTTTGCCCCCCACCCCATGGCGACCCAGCCACAGGACCTCCGTCTTCGACGGGTTGACCTTCAACCTGCTGGCCCGTAGCCACCCAGTCACGGCTTCAAGGCACTGATGGAAATAATCGGGTACAGAGTCCGGCCGGCCTTCCATCCTCAGCACTAGCTGGGTGTCATCAGCGTACTGTTGACACTCCAGACCAAAGCTACGCTCCAGTTGCGCCAGTGGACGCATGTAGATGTTAAATAATAGAGGGGAGAGGATAGCCCCTTGGGGGACCCCACAATTAAGGGGGACCCTTTCCGAGACCATTCCTCCCCTCTCCACCCGTTGTCCCCGATCTTGGAGAAATTGAAATGTTGAATTTAATTTCAAACTTCACACACACACAGAGAGAGAGAGAGAGAGAGAGAGAGAGAGTCTTCACCGCTTTCTCCTCCCTTGCTCCATGGAATGTCTCTCTCTCTCTCTCTCTCTCTCTCTCTCTCTCTCTCTCTCTCTCTCTCTCTCTCTCTCTCTCTCTCTCTCTCCTATCTGGATATTATCATTTCACTGTCTCCAACTTCTTAAAAAACCAGCCATCCCGTTCAGGAGGAAATCAGTCAGCATCAGGCCTAGTGGGGAAAACTCTGCACTTGCTCAATGTCTGTGACTTTTACACAGTTCCAGATGTTCCACGCATTAATACTACACTAACTCAAACCCTCTTTTTGAAACTTTAGAAGGTGCAAATTGCATTAAAACCTCTTTGCCCTCATTAATGGTATTGTTACAATCCCGGCCTTCTGGAAAATGTTTTTTTGGCCTTTGTTTAAAGTTTGCAATGTTGCCGTTGACTCATTCTTTTAACAGCCAGTGCATTTAAACCAGCGCGAGTAAGCAGACGGGCCCTCTTTTTGAAAATTTATGGAAGTCAATTAATAAAACTCCCCCCCCCCTACATACACACAGAGAGCTACTCCCTCCACTTGCTGCCACTTTCCTGACCATGACATGAAAATAAAATACAAAATACTGGATTGTTTACTCGGGTATTTAGCTTCTGAGGGGGACGGCTTTCTGATGTAAACTTCTGAACCCATTTGGTCCCAAAGGGAATTTCAGAAGCGATCTGGGGATATATAAAACAACTTCAAAAACCGATTGTGCCCAACAGTTCACCCTCCTGCACCTGAAGCTTCAATGACTCAGAGCATTTCTGCCGTACGCAGATAAGCTAATAAAAGATATTGAGTTAATTTGACAAGATCCAGATAGTCAGGAGGCTGCAACCTTACCCTATATTCCACTTAGCCAAGATGGCCCAACTAGATCTGATTTTTGATGCAAATTGATTTACTTATTACTGCTATTATAGTTCCCTAGGCAGCTGATAAATAAATACAGCAGGCAAACAAACAAGCAGATAGAATACTAGATGGATCTTCTTGGCTTTTCTTCACGAACGAAGATTCAGGAAGGACTCATCCCACACTTTCTACAAGCGCGTTGATGACTAAGAAGGCCAATCCGAGAAAGAAAGGCAAGTCCAGTTGCAGAAAGCACAGCAGAAAGTCTCCTTGGGTGATGTTGTTTCCAAGTTGCGGTTCTTTCTGCGTTGTCGAGACTCGATCGGTGTGACTTCTCAAAAAAGGCCACAGCATTGTGGATAGTGCGTCTCCATGCCTCCCAATGTGAGGCCAGGGTGGACCATTGTTGGTGATCAATCTGGCCAAGCCTGAGATGTTGTTTCAGGGAGTCCTTATATCTCTTTTTTGGGGCGCCTCTCTTGCGCTGACCCGTGGCGAGTTCACCGCAGAGTAGTATCTTTGGGAGGTGACGGTCCTCCATCCTAGAGACGTGCCCTGCCCAGCGCAGCCGTGTTCTCAATAGCATGCCCTCAATGCTGGTGATCCCTGCTTGCTCAAGGACAGCAACATTCATCACATAGTCAAGCCAGTGTATATTTAGGATTGTGCCACAGCATTGTGGATACTGTGTCTCCATGCCTCCCAATGCGAGGCCAGGGTGGACCATTGTTGGTGATCAATATGGCCGAGCCTGAAATGTTGTTTCAGGGAGTCCTTATATCTCTTTTTGGGGGCGCCTCTCTTGCGCTGACCCGTGGCGAGTTCACCATAGAGTAGTATCTTTGGGAGGCGGTGGTCCTCCATCCTAGAGACGTGCCCTGCCCAGCGCAGCTGTGTTCTCAATAGCATGGCCTCAATGCTGGTGATCCCTGCTTGCTCAAGGACAGCAACATTCGTCACATAGTCGGACCAGTGTATATTTAGGATTGTGCGAAGACAGCACTGATGAAAGCGATTGAGGAGTCATAGGTGTTGGCAATAGATGACCCATGTTTCAGACCCATATATGATTTGATTTATTCGGCTTTTATGCCGCCACTCCCAAACAGGCTCGGGGCGGCTCACAACCAAAGGCAACAATATAAAACAAATACAGCATAAAAGACAAAAGATAAAAACATCGTTAAAACTAGTGTACAGCATTTAAAACAATTAAAAACAGTTTAGCACCATTAGCACGACCTGGACATAGGTTATTCCCAGGCAGGGTGCAGTCCACTAGGCCTGCACCTGAAAGGCGAGCCGGAAGAGGTGGGTTTTGCACGCCCGCCTGAACGGGAGCAGGCCATGGATGGCCCGTGTAGCTGCCGGAAGGGCATTCCAAAGTGTCGGCGCTACGACCGAGGAGGCCCTTCGACGGGTAGTTGTCCTTCTGGCCACTTTAGCGGAGGGTACAGCTAGAAGGTTGGTATCCTCCGAGCGCAGTGATCTCAGAGGGCAGTATGGGGTGAGACGGTCCCTCAGATACGCTGGCCCCAGGCCGTGTAAGGCCTTAAAGGTGAGAACCAGCACTTTGAAGAATACAGAATATACAAGAATAAACAATATGATAGCTCTGTACACACTGATTTTGGTGCTTTGTCTCAGGTGTTTGTTACTCCAGACTCTTTTGTGAAGCCTTCCAAATGCACTATATGCCTTTGCTAATCTGTGATCTATCTCTTTATCAATCTTGGCATCTGAAGAGATGATGCTTCCCAGGTAGGTGAACTGATGGACGGACTTAAGCACAGATTCACCTATGCTGACATGGGGATGATGGTGTTCTTCCTGTGGTGCGGGCTGGTAGAGGACTTCCCTTTTCTTCAGGCTGACTTCCAGCCCAAACAGCTCTGCAGCTGCTGCAAAGCAGGATGTTCGGCGCTGCAGGGCTGCTTCTGAATGGGCGACAAGGGCAGCATCGTCAGCAAAAAGTAGCTCACGGACTTAGTCTTAGTGCGAGCCCTCAGACAGCTTAAGTTGAACAAGCTGCCATCAGTACTATAGCGTATATATATATGCCGTCTTTTTCTTCGAGATCTGCCGTAGCCATTTGGAGCATCATGCTGAAGAAGATTGTAAATATGGTTGGTGCAAGAACACAACGAATGCACTATATGCCTTTGCTAATCTGTGATATGCCTGTGTAATGGTAGATGGAGAAGAACGTTATTTGAGTACTTTCCAACTTATGAGGACACTCAAGGCGGGTTTTCTTGGCAAGTTTGGTTTAAATGAGGTCTACCATGAAGCTGAGAGAGTGTGACTTGACCAAGGTCACCCAGTGAGTTTCCAGATGTGAAAGTCATTGTAAGGAAGGAAGAGCGGTGACCTCCTGGAAGAGGAGAGGCAACCTCTCAGTGTGGGGTCAAGGGTCCCTGCTAAATGAAGTTAGCTGTTGTCTCTTTAGAAGAAGAATCCCTGAAAATTGGATAATGGCCCCATCCATTCGCAGCAAACCTCTGTCCGTGGAAAGCAAACTCTGGCTCCAGCCAGAGGAAATTGCACAGCCTTCGTTAACTATATTTCAGCGATTTCCTCCAGAGCTGGAAATATTACAGCTGCCACAATATAGCAAAGTGGATGATGCAGTAGATGTTCATCTCTTCAATAAGGATGCACACACCAAAGAGAAGCAAGAAGGAAAGTCAACTCATTCAAAACGTGGCACTGGAGAATTGTTCGACAGATGGCATGGACTGCCAAGAAGACTGGTATATAGTCTTGAAAATTAAGGCTGGAAACCGATATGTAATGAAATGGAAAAGGCTTATGATTGTTTACCTAATGTTGTTTTAATTCTATTGTATTGTATGTTTTTATCTTGTTATTATAATTGTATTTTATTGCGGCATCGAATCGCTGCCATTGTTAGCCGCTCTGAGTCCCCCTGCGAAGATTCTTAGGAAGGACTCATCCCACGCTTTTTACAAGCGCGTTGATGACTAAAAAGGCCAATCTGAGATAGGCAAGTTCGGTTGCAGAAAGCACAGCAGAAAGTCTCCTTGGGTGATGTTGTTTCCAAGTTGCAGTTCTTTCTGCGTTGTCGTTTATCTTCGAGACCCGTTTGGCGTGTCTTCTCGAAAGAAGCTGCAGCATTGTGGATAGTGTGTCTCCATGCCTCTCGATGTGAGGCCAGGGTGGATCATTGTTGGTGATCAATCTGGCCGAGTCTGAGATGTTGTTTCAGGGAGTCCTTATATCTCTTTTTGGGGGCGCCTCTCTTGTGCTGACCCGTGGCGAGTTCACCATAGAGTAGTATCTTTGGGAGGCGGTGGTCCTCCATCCTAGAGACGTGCCCTGCCCAGCACAGCTGTGTTCTCAATAGCATGGCCTCAATGCTGGTGACCCCTGCTTGCTCAAGGACAGCAACATTAGTCACATAGTCGGTCCAGTGTATATTTAGGATTGTGCGAAGACAGCGCTGATGAAAGCGTTCGAGTAGTCGTAGGCGTTGGCGATAGGTGACCCATGTTTCAGACCCATAGAGGAGAATAGACAGTATGATAGCTGCGTACACACTGATTTTGGTGCTTTGCCTCAGGAGCTTGTAGCTCCAGACTCTCTTGTGAAGCCTTCCGAATGCACTCTATGCCTTTGATAATCTGTGATCGATCTCTTTGTCAATCTTGGCGTCTGAAGAGATGATGCTTCCCAGAGAGGTGAACTGCTGAATGGACCTAAGCACAGATTTGCCTATGCTGACGTGGGGATGATGGTGTTCTTCTTGTGGTGCGGGCTGGTAGAGGACTTCCGTTTTCTTCAGGCTGACTTCAGCGGGGTAAAAATGTTGTAAATAAATAAAATGTTCAAGAATGCCACATTGGCTTGTGGTTACTATGAAAAGTCATACAAAAACACAAAGCAAACCACTAATTTGAACTGGAGAAATTCTCTATTTTCTTATAATGCAAATACCCTGAAGGTGCCAATGTGATCTTTGAAGCTAAAGCCATGTCAGCACTTGAGTGGGGAAACCTGTCGCTGTCGGCTATTTTTCAGAGGAAGGCAACGGCCAACCTCAGAGAAACCCATGAAATTCATGAGGCAGCCATAAGTTGACCAGCAACTTGAAGGTATATACATACGACTTAAAGTATCTGTTATGTGAGCAACCTGGCAGGCTCAGTTCTGAAATTAAAGTTCCTGTGGTCTTTTAAAGAGACCATAAATGATAGTGAATTAAAGGGAATGTGAGGGGGAAGGGGCAGCATTAAAGACAGAAAGGAGGTGACTGACTAGGCTGTATTTGCTCATGTACTTGACAGCAAATGCATATATCTATATTTATAGATCTATAGATCTATGGTGTGGTGGTGCGACGGGAGGAATATGTGCCAGCGTTTCGATTGGTTGCCACTGTGGGATTATTTGCATAAAGGGCTCTGAATGGCCAGCCTCAGAACTCCAACATTCTGCGGACCCAGACAAAGAGGATTGGTTGACACTACAATGGTATTTGCATAAAGGACTCAGATTGGCCAACCACATTCCAACATTCTAAAGTGATTCAGAGGGAAAAGGAAATGCCTCAGGCAGTCACCAACTGCGGCTCACAGCAATGACGGAGAAGGACCAAACTTGGCAAACGGGGGCCCAATGGCCCACTTCACATCCTGGTGTGGTTTAGGGCAGGATGGGCCGCGAATGATGGGATTTGCAGTACCTTCACATCATTCACTTCCAAAACAACACTGTAGCCCCTATAAATCACAGACCAGGCCCAACATTGACAGCAAGGCTTCCTTAACTTGATTTTCCTGACTAGGCCTCAGCTCATGGGATATTGTTAGGCTTCCTCAACTTGATTTTCCTGACTAGGCCCTCAACAATGACAGAACAAGACCAAACTGAGCACACAGACCCCCAAGATGCACCCTACATCCTGGTGCAGTTTGAGGGAGGATGGACCATGGATGATGGGACTTGCAGCACTTCAATTCACTTCCTTAGAGCACTGTGGCCCACACCAATGACGAATCAGGCCCAAACTTGGCACACAGAGGCCCAATGGCCCACTTTACAAACCTGGTGCGGTTTACGGCAGGATGGCTCACAAATGATGGGATTTGCAGAACCTTCACCCAATACATTTCCCACAGAACATAGCAGCCCCTACAAATCAGAGACCAGGCCCAAACTTGGCACACAGAGCACACAGAGCCCCCATGACCCACTCTACATCCTGGTTTAGTTTGGAGAACAGGGCACCATGGATGATGGGACTTTCAGTACCTTTCCTCACTTCCAGAGACCACTGCAACCCTCATCCAGAGAATGATCAAAACCAAATGTGACACACACAGCCCTCATAACCCACTCTACATTCTGGTGCTGTTTGGAGGGGGATGGACCATGGCCAATGGGACTTGCAGTACCTTCACTAAGTTCCTGAGACCACTGCAAGCCACATACACATCTAATAGGAATCAACCTTAGCACACAATGCCTTCCTCAAATAACCTGGGCACCATCGGGTCCTCAGCTAGTATAGATATAAAGGTAAACGTTTCCCCTGGCATTAAGTCTAGTCGTGTGCGACTCTGGGAGGTGGTGCTCATCTCCATTTCTAAACCGAAGAGCTGGCATTGTCTGTAGACATCCCCAAGGTCATGTGGCCAGCATGACTGCAGGGAGTGCCATTACCTTCCCACAGAAGCAGTACCTATTGATCTACTCACACTTGTATGTTTTTGAACTGCTAAGTTGGTAGAAGCTGGGCCTAACAGTGGGAGATCACCCCACTCCTTGGATTCCAACTGCCAGCCATAATAATAATAATAATCTTTATTTGTATCCCGCCACCATCTCCCCAATGGGACCCGGGGCGGCTTACACCCATCAATACAGTAAACACAATATAACACAAAAGCACAACAGAAAATCAAAAAATAGAATAACTTAAAATACAAAACCAATGTAAATAAAACAACACAACAATATGAAATCAAAACATATGTATACACACACACACACACACACACACATGTATGTATGCACTGGAAATGTTTCTGCAGAAGCCAAGCAGTAAGAACGTTAACTTTGGCACCATACTGAAATCTTCATTTTCCTCCTCATGGAAAATTCACTACTGGCCCAGGAAGGCCGCTTTGGAGCCATTCTTTTTCCTAATTAAGGTTTTGCAGGAAACCATGGTGCAAGAAAAGTGCGGCGCCCCAACATCGAGAGCTGTGCCAGATGTCTGGGCCTAGCAATATGTCATAGGCCTCCATGTTTCACCTGGGTCTCTTTCAACCAGGAATGCTCTCACGTGACGAATGGATGCTCCAAAGTGCAACAGATGGCCCTTCACCTTGAAATTGTCTTTCTCTGCAGCGACATCCATACTTAAGCCATCTCAAGCGGCCCAAGACATGAAGAGAAAAGGCATGGGAATTATTATACGCAGTTACCCTACAAACTCAGCAAGCAAAGTTGGCAAAGCATAAGACTCTTCATCTCAGGGTTATATATATATATTTTCACTACGGGCCCAGGAAGGCCGCTTTGGAACCATTCCCCCCCCCTCTCTCTATATATATATATAATAAAAGAGAATGTTTGTATGTATGTGTGTTTGTGAATATATGCCAGCTTTCCGATTGGCTCCAGCCTCTACATTCTAACAACATGATTGGTTGCCACTGAGGTAGTATTTGCATAAAGGACTCTGACTGGCCAGCACCACCAACATTCCGACACTCTAAAGTGGCAGAGAGGGGTAAGGAAAAGGCCTGAGGCAGTCAGGCATGGTGGAAGTTTAAGGCCAAAACACTTTGCGGCCCCCAACAATGACAGAACAAGACCAAACTTGGCACACAGAAACCCCAAGACCCACTTTACGTCCTGGTGCAGTTTGAGGGAGAATGGACCATGGATGACGGGACTTCCAGTACTTTAATTCACTTCCTTCGAGTACTGTGGCCCACACCAATGACGAATCAGGGCCACACTTGCCACACAGAGGCCCAACCTGGTGCGGTTTAGGGCAGAATGGGCCACAAATGATGGGATTTGCAGTACCTTCACCCGATTCACTTCCCACAGACCAGGCCCAAAATTGACAGTAAGGCTTCATTAACTTAATTTCCCTGACTAGGCCTCATTTAATGGGATGCTGTTTAAGGTCTGAATTGACAACAAGGCTTCATTCACTTGATTTTCCTGACTAGGCCTCAGCGCATGGGACATTGTGTATGGCCTGAATTGACAGTAACCAATCCTGGCATTAAGAGCCCCTATGATCCATGCTACATTCTACTGCAGTTTGGAGGAGGGTGGACCATGGATGATGGGACTTGAAGTATCTATACAGATTATGGGATTTGTAGTACTTTCAAACCCTTCATTTCCCACAGACCACTGCGGCCATGAACAAAGACCGATCAAGACTAAACTTGGCACAGTGCCCCCATGACCCACTTTAAATCCTGGTGCAGTTTAGAGGATGGTGGACCACGGATGATGGGACTTGAAGTACCTTTACTCATTTCCCGAGCCCGCTGCGACCCTCATCCAATGACTGATTAAGACCAAACTTGGCACACAAAGCCCCCATGAACCACTCTACATCCTGGTGCAGTTTTGAAGAGGATGGACAACGAATGATGGGACTTGAAGTACCTTTACTCATTTCCCAAGCCCACTGCGACCCTCATCCAATGACTGATTAAGACCAAACTTGGCACACAAAGCCCCCATGAACCACTCTACATCCTGGTGCAGTTTTGAAGAGGATGGACAACGAATGATGGGACTTGAAGTACCTTTACTCATTTCCCAAGCCCACTGCGACCCTCATCCAATGACTGATTAAGACCAAACTTGGCACACAAAGCCCCCATGAACCACTCTACATCCTGGTGCAGTTTTGAAGAGGATGGACAACGAATGATGGGACTTGAAGTACCTTTACTCATTTCCCAAGCCCACTGCGACCCTCATCCAATGACTGATTAAGACCAAACTTGGCACACAAAGCCCCCATGAACCACTCTACATCCTGGTGCAGTTTTGAAGAGGATGGACAACGAATGATGGGACTTTAAGAACCTCCACTCACTTCACAAGACCGCTGCCAACCTTATCCAATGACTGATCAAGACCAAACTTGGGACACAGAGCCTCCATGACTCATTCTACATCCTGGTGCAGTATCGAGGAGGATGGACCACGGATGATGGGACTTGAAGTACCTTCACTCACTTCCTGAGACCACTGCGAGCCAAATGAACAACTGAAAAGGACCAACCTTGGCACACAATACCTTTCTCAATTAACCCGGGCAGGGCCGGGTCCCCAAGCTAGTATATATATATGGGAAACTGGTTTAAGAGAACCAGCATGGTGTCATTATTTCAAATCTGGACTAGAACGCCCTAGGGACCAGGGTTCAAATGCCTACCTAGCCCCATCTCCATAGGTAAGAAAAAATGTTTATCTCATCATAGGACAAAAGTAATCTCAAATTTGTTTACACTCCTTTTCACGGATCGTCAGAAATGTGACTCAGCATCCTCCAGGGTTTAAAAGTCATGGGATTTACAGTATGTAATTTTTCTGTAGGAGCCCCCAGTGGCGCTGTGGGTTAAACCGCTGAGCTGCTAAACTTGTTGACCGAAAGGTCGCAGGTTCAAATGCAGGGAGCGGCGTAAGCTTCCGCTGCCAGCCCCAGCTTCTGCCAACCTAGCAGTTCGAAAACATGCAAATGTGCTTAGATCAGGGGTGCCCATTAGGTAGATCGCGACCTACTGGTAGATCGCATGATGTGTCCTGGTAGATTGCAGGCAGAGCAGGAGGAAGGCTCAGTCCCGCCCCACATGCTCCTGACGCCACCTAGGTGCAGAAGCAGGTTGGATGGTGTTCTTCCTGTGGCACGGGCTGGTAGAGGACTTCCATTTCCTTCAGGCTGACTTCCAGCCCAAACAGCTCTGCAGCTGCTGCAAAGCAGGATGTTAGGCGCTTCAGAGCTGCTTCTGAATGGGCGACAAGGGCAGCATCGTCAGCAAAAAGCCGCTCATGGACTAGATTGTTTAGCCTCTCCCCCACTGCAAGGGGGCGCCAATGGAGAGGATTATTATTATTATCATCATTATTATTATTATAAGTTGAACAATCTCACAGTGTTATTATTATTCAGGAGTGGAATATGCTGCCCTGGAGTCAGTAGAGTCTATTTTTTGGAAGTGTTGAAACAGAGGCTGGAAGGCCATCTGTTGGGAGGGCTTCTGTTGTGTATTCCTGCATAGCAGAAGGTTGGATTGGATGGTCTCTGTGGTCTCTTCTAATCCTAGATTCTATGCGCTCCACCATGCAATGAGCGCTAATGTCAATTGCCCAATCCACACGAACGAAATGTTCCCATTGCAGACACGTCCTGGGATTTTTCCAAAATGCCAGGACGTGTCTGTAATGCGGCCACCAGCGGGACCATCTCCCTGGCCCTTCTCAAGCATCTTGGTGACACAATCATTTGCAGCATCCAAAGTGCAAAAAAAATTAAAGTATGCGCTCTCTTTCGCACGCACCAATTTACATTACGAGGAAATGCCTTTGTGCTTATGCATGGGCTGTTTTGGATTTGGCTCAGGTCAAGGGATGATATTAATCAAGATCCAAATCAAGGGAATGGAGAGAGAGACACACACAAAAGAGTATTGAAAGGTTATATGCATTGCTCCAACCACGGAGGAAAGTTCAGATATCGAGCATGATGGATCATCCTTGCAATTTATACGCATCTGCATTTTTCTCAAAACGAAAACCCGCGGTGGTTGCTTTGACTTTGATACGACGCATATTGAATGAATCATTCCAAGATACAGGCACCAGGCAGAATGCATTTAAAAGCAGACAGGTTGGCGACAAGCATCCTAATGACCCTTATCTTAATCTTGTTTAAAAGCACCTTAGACTCCTGAGTAATCTTTTCACTTTCTGAGATTCCCCTTTATTGGGTGCGCTTGCCGGGGCAGCTACCGATTTTACTAGGAGCGCTTTTTATTGCCAACGCCGGTCCCCTGCTCCCTCCGCTTTGCGGCGTAATGCGTTCAACCTTTAGGATCTGTGTCTCGCCGCACATTCTTAAACAGGAGAAATTAAAGTTCATTTCTAGACCCAAGGCAGGAAAGGCTGCTTTGAAATGTCACAGGTTTTGATAGGAAGCGTTATTTAAAAACCTGCAGCAGTGCCAGTTATAAGAACAGCACCATTATTTCTCATCACTCTTCATGGGAGAAGAAAGACAATATATACATTTTAAATAAATAAATAAATAATGTATTATTTATTGCCATTGCCACCAGAAATGGGATTTTCTTGTGCTTAGGACTAGATGGGGACTGCAGGGTCTTTAAATGTTATCCGGCCAAATTCTATATATGAGTTAATGCATTAATGACAGTGGCTAGGATGGGGTTACACTCCCCCTGAAGACACAGGTTCGCAGCCTGGGAGTGATCCTGGATTCATCGCTGAGCCTGGAACCTCAGGTCTCGGCGGTGGCCGGGAGAGCTTTTGCACAATTAAAACTGTGCCCGTTCCTTGGGAAGTCTGACTTGGCCACAGTGGTCCATGCTCTGGTTACATCCCGAATAGACTACTGCAACGCACTCTACGTGGGGCTGCCTTTGAAAACCTCTCAGAAGCTCCCATTAGTTCAACGGTCGGCGTCCAGGTTGTTAACAGGGAGCATACCACTCCTCTGTTGCGCCACCTCCACTGGCTCCCGATCAGCTACCGGGCACAATTCAAAGTGCTGGTTCTAACCTTTAAAGTCCTGAATTGTTCTGGCCCAAATTACCTGTCCGAACGTATCTCCTGCTATGAACCATCACGAAGCTTAAGATTGTCAAAAGAAGCCCTGCTCTCGATCCCGGCACTCTCGCAAACGCGGTTGGTGGGTATGAGACAGGGCCTTCTTGGCAGTGAGCCCACGTCTGTGGAACTCTCTCCCCAAGGACATCAGGTTGGCCACTTCCCTCCTGTCCTTTAGAACAGTGTTTCCCATCCAGTGTGCCACGGCACGGTAGTGTGCTGTGAGAGATCATCAGGTGTGCCGTGGGAAATTACAGTGTGGAGAGAGAGGGAGAGCCTAGCAGGAAACTTGAGGCAACAGAAATGAGGTTTTCCTGGCCGAAGCAGCAATGCCAGCTAGCCTGGCTGCAATCAGGGAGAGCCCTTGGCGTCCAGAACCTTTCTCCCTCCCTCCCTCCTCTCTCTCTCCTTCCCTTCCTTCCCTCCCTCTGCCCACCAAGGGCTACCTGGCCGGGCTGCGGCTCCTCCTGCTTCCTGGGCGCTCTTCTGCCCTCCTCCCCTCTGGCAGCAAGGAGGAGGAGAGGGAGGAGTCCGCGAGAGCTGTCCCCGTCCGACCCCGCTCCCGGAGGCTCGAGGCGAGGCTTTCTGCCCTCTAGCCCCTCCGCACCGGGAAAAGGGAGCAACCCCTCATCTCCTGGCCTCTCCTGGCTGGGCTCCGGGTTCGCTGCAGAGCAGAGCAGTGGCCAGGATACGCAGCTCCACAGCCCAGCTTGGTTCCTTCCCGATCTGGCCCCAAGGTGACAGCAGGGAAGCCGAAGGGACGCCGGGGAGGGGGAGGCACTCCTGGGGGGCTGAACCCCTTGGGGAAGGAGAGCTGGGGGTGGCGACGGCTGCAAGCCTCCGTCACAGTTTGTTCCAAGGCTCGGAGCCACCCCATGTGCTCAATTCCTATTCGTCCTGCTCAGCCGAGCCCGCATGTGCTTCGGCCACTGAGCACAGCCCTCCCCCGCAGGACGGTGACGGGCCTCCTGCGCGTGGGCCTCCCGGGGGGAGGGGGTTTGGCGGAAGCAGCAGCGTCACAAGGGGGGAGGGTGACCGTTAGTAAAATGACAGAGTGTCATTTTGGTTGGTGGTGTGCCCCAGGATTTTGTAAATGTAAAAAATGTGCCGCAGCTCAAAAAAGGTTGAAAATCACTGTCCTAAAGGACTGCAAACTGTTTGAAGTCCCGGGTCAGTGTGAGCTGCCGGCTGTCAAGTCCAGCTTACTGTTGACCTAAGCTGCAAAGGAATGCAGGGAATGCAGAAAGTACTTTAGCAGTGTCGCAGATGGATGGTGAAGCGACAGCTCCCCGGTAGCCACAAGTTTGAATGTTAAATAGCCTCTGTCTGTCTGTCTATATGTGTTGTGTGTCTATGGCATTGAATGTTTACCATGTATGTGTACATTGTAATCCGCCCTGAGTCCCCTGCGGGGTGAGAAGGGCAGAATATAAATACTGTAAATAAATAAATAAATAATATTCCTCTGCTGCATGGCAAGAGGTCATCTTGAACAGGAAGGCCCTGGAGAGGTGGCACAACAAGCTCTCTCAAAATGCAGTGAACTCCCCATCTTTCCCAAGATGAGCTTTGAGCCAGAGAGAGAGAGCACAGTACAATTATCGTCTAGTTTGAGATGCCAGTCCCCGGGGGCCAGGTGCATCGCTTTAAGCCTCTCAACAGCTTTCGATGCCACCACTCTGGAGGAGCTCCTGATGCACACTCAGGGCCTCCCGGGAGCCATCCGGAGGGGCACTTGAGTGGCTCCCTGCCCGTTTCTGCTCTCAGAGGGAGGTGCCAGGCAATTCCTCCAGACTGGCCCAGAGAGAGTCTCCCCAGTGGATGGAAGGCCCATTTCTATTTGCTGTCCCTTTCGCTCTTAGAGTTAGAAAGCAGTTCTGGGAGGGAACAAACAACTCCGGGGCAGAACAAAGACACAAAATGAAGAGTCGTCTAAAACAGGAGCAAGGAAAGAAAAATACAGTAATTCAGAGGGGGAAACTAGCTGCAACCGAATGCTACTTGGCAGCATAAAGAGGTGTTGCATTGATATCTTATGGGCACAGCATTTCTGTGTTCTTAAATAATAGGCTGTGTACAGGTCGGTTCACCAGGTGGTTGACTTCTCTAGTTGGATTAGTCTGCACTGCCTTTCATGTTCCATGATTTGTGTCTGAATTTGGTGGTCCCTCTGTAGACTTGTCCACAGCTGCATGGCATGTGGTAGACTCCTGCAGAGGTGAGAGGATCCTTCTTGTCCTTTGCTGAACGGAGCATTTGTTGGAGTCTACTGTATACAGCGGTCTGCCCTATATCGTGCGACTATGGACAAGTCTCCATAGGGACCATCAAACACAGCATTGCTCAGACACGAATCAAGGAACATGAAAGGCACTGCAGACTAATCCAAACAGAGAAGTCAGGCATAGCAGAGCATCTCATAAACCAATCTGGACACAACATATTATTATTGGAAAACACAGAGATGCTGGACCACTCTGACAACCACCATGTCGGGCTACGCGGAGAAGTCACTGAAATCCGTAAGCATGTGGATAATGTTTTGATTTCATATTGTTGTGTTGTTTATTTACATTGGTTTTGTATTTTAAGTTGTTTTATTTTCTGATTTTCTGTTGTGCTCATGTTATATTGTGTTTACTGTATTTATTTATTTATTTATTTATTATTTGGACTTGTACGCCGCCACTCCCTGAGGGCTCGGAGCAGCTTACAAACATATAAAAGCATCACAGGAGTAAAAACAACATATTAAACTAGACCAATAAAGATTTTCCAGCTTAGCGATCAAAGGCTAGCCGGAAAAGGTTGGGTCTTGCAGGCCTTGCGGAGAGTAGATCATGCAAGGCCCGCACATCACTTGGAAGGGTGTTCCAGATTGACGGCGCTACTACAGAAAAGGCTCTGCGCCGGGTTGATGTGAGGCGAATTGCTTTAAAAGTTGGCACTTCCAGGAGATTCATTTGTTCGGATCGAAGTGACCTCTGGGGTTGGTAGGGGAAGAGACGGTCCCTCAGATACAGCGGCCCCAGACCATGCAAGGCCTTGAAGGTTAACACTATCACCTTGAAGGTGATCCAGTGCTCAACCGGAAGCCAATGGAGCTGCTGGAGAATAGGTGTTATGTGACATCTCACTGGTGTCCCAGTGATAAGTTGGGCAGCGGCATTCTGGACGAGCTTTAGTTTCCGGATCACTGACAAGGGCAGGCCAAGGTAAAGGGCGTTACAGTAGTCCAGTCTCGAGATGACCGTAGCTTGGATCACCGTGGCTAGGTCGTCTCTAGAAAGATAAGGGGCCAGCCACCTAGCCTACCGCAGATGCAAAAATGCGGTTTTGCTGACAGTATAGACCTGAGCCTCCATTGTCAGCAGGGAGTGTAAGACAACCTCTAGGCTCTTTACTGAAGATGACGGGCGTAGTGCCTCGCCATCCAGGGTAGGCAGCTGGACCACCCCACCATCCGGTCGCCCCAACCACAGTATCTCCGTCTTTGCTGGATACACCCTCAATCTGCTGGCACGCAGCCATCCAGTGACGGCCTCAAGGCACTGATGGAAACTAGAGGGTACGGAGTCCGGTCGGCCTTCCATCTTCAGAACAAGCTGAAACTTCAAACCAGATGAGCAAGTGGCCGCATATAGATGTTAAATAACAAAGAGGAAAGTATAGCCCCTTGAGGGACCCCACAGGTTAAAGGGTGGCGGGGGATAAATAAAGATTACTATTATGATTTTCAACAAAAAGGAGGAAACCATGAAAATGAACAAAATCTGCCTTCCAGTGTTTTTTTTTTTAAAAAACCTCTAGAATCAAAAAAGCAAGGAATTCCAGACAGGAAACAATCAGTGCCAGCTAACACATCCCAACGAAGAATTCCCCCGGGCAGCAAGCAGCCAGGCTTTGAAGCTGCAAAGCTATTCAATGCTAATCAAGGTGGCCAATTCAATGGCATCAAATTGTGCCAAATGTAAGCCATCCTGAGTCCCCCTTCGGGGGTTGAGAAGGATGGAGTAGAAATACTGGAAATAAATAAATAAAATAAATAAATTGCAACATCCACACTTGACTCCAACAGACAAGAGTTCTTTCTTCTACCCTGGACATTATTCCATAGGTACATAAACCCCACTTGCCTAGTTTCCAACAGACCTCACAACCTCTAAGGATGCCAGCCATAGATGTGGGTGAAACGTCAGGAGAGAATGCTTCTGGAACATGGCCAGACAGCCTGGAACACTCACAGCAACCCAGTGATTCTGGCCATGAAAGCCTTTGACAACAAACACTGGAGTTTACAAAAAATATGCTTCCAACTTCTCTCTGTGTGTCTCAAAAGTGTTACAGGATTCCTGTAATCAAACATTTGGGGGAAATCCCAGACCCAAATTCCGGGGTATCCAATAAATCCAAGTGATGTGGAGAACTGCTGTGTATGCAGCAGGTCCCTTCTTTTGCTAGCTGCTTTTAATTCTGCAGTCCAAGGTGGTCACCTAATGGTCATTCTCAGTAACTGCAAGACCTCCTTTACTTTTCTTGCTAGAGAGCAAGAAAATTTGTCCACCTCACCAAAGCCTCCAACACTGTCAGCAGAAAAGGTCTGTGGCAGATCCTGGAACGTCTAGGATGTCCCCCCAAATTCCTCAAAATGATTATCCTGTTACATGAGGGCCAGCGCGGTCAAGTCAGATACGGCGATGCTCTCTCGGAGCCCTTTCTCATAACTAATGAAATGAAACAAGGTTGTGTTCTTGCACCAATCCTATTTACAATCTTCTTCAGCACGATGCTCCAAAGGGCTACGGCAGACCTCGAAGAAGAAGACGGCATATATATACACTATCGTACTGATGGTAGCTTGTTCAACTTAAGCTGTCTGAGGGCTCGCACTAAGACTCTAAACTATTAGTCTGTGAGCTGCTTTTTGCTGACGATGCTGCCCTTGTCGCCCATTCAGAAGCAGCCCTGCAGCACCTCACATCCTGCTTTGCAACAGCTGCAGAGCTGTTTGGGCTGGAAGTTGGCCTGAAGGAAACGGAAGTCCTCTACCAGCCCACACCACAGGAAGAACACCATCATCCCCACGTCAGCATAGGCAAATCTGTGCTTAAATCCGTTCTGCGGTTCACCTACCTGGGAAGCATCATCTCTTCAGAGGCCAAGATTGACAAAGAGATAGATCACAGATTAGCAAAGGCATAGAGTGCATTTGGAAGGCTTCACAAAAGAGTCTGGAGCAACAAGCACCTGAGGCAAAGCACCGAAATCAGTGTGTACAGAGCTATCGTACTGTCTATTCTCCTTTATGGGTCTGAAACATGGGTCACCTATCGTCCGCACCTTCGACTCCTCGAACGCTTTCATCAGCGCTGTCATCGCACAATCCTAAATAGACAATGAACTGACTATGTGACTACTGTTGCTATCCTTGAGCAAGCAGGGATCACCAGCATTGAGGCCATGCTATTGAGAACACAGCTGCGCTGGGCAGGGCACCTCTCTAGGATGGAGGACCACTGCCTCCCAAAGAAACTACTCTACGGTGAACTCGCCACGGGTCAGCGCAAGACAGGCATCCCCAAAAAGAGGTACAAGGACTCCCTGAAACAACATCTCAGGCTTGGCTAGATTGATCACAAACAATGGTCCACCCTGGCCTCACATCGGGAGGCATGGAGACGCACTATCCACAAAACTGCGGCCTCTTTCGAGAAGACACGCCGAATGGGTCTCGAAGAGAAACGACAATGTAGAAAGAACCGCAACTTGGAAACAACATCACCCAAGGAGACTTTCTGCTGTGCTTTCTGCAACCGAACTTGCCTATCTCAGATTGGCCTTTTTAGTCATCAACACGCTTGTAAAAAGTGTGGGATGAGTCCTTCCTAAAGAATCTTTGTTCGCGAAATAATGCCGAGGGGGAGAGAGCAAGAAGGAGAAAGAGTTGACCATCTCTTGACACAAGCAAGACCCACATGAGATGATGGCAGACAGTGAGTTATCTCTAACAGAAGAGTCTTTACCTTATAGGATGGCAAAAAGCATAAAACGCCATGGCTGATGGTCTGGCAAACCGAAAGCAGAAGCTCTCCCACTTCATCTTGGAATTCAAAGGTTTCTATGTGCTGGAAAGTGGCGCATAAAGACTTGCCTTTGGGACCGGCTCCGACGGTACCAACCCATACCTGTTGGGGGAAAGATTTTATTACTGGACTTACCACATGAAATATGAGGTCAAAACAGGTGCAGTTGAAGACTTAAGGCAGTGTTTCTCGACCTCGGAGTCGGGACCCTAGAGGGCTTGCGAGGGAGTGTCAGAGGGGTCACCAAAGACCATCAGAAAACACAGTATTTTCTGTTGGTCATGGGGGTTCTGTGGGAAGTTTGGCCCAATTCTATCAATGGTAGGGCTCAGAATGCTCTTTGATTGTGGGTGAACTATATATCCCAGCAACTACAACTCCCAAATGCCAAGGTCTATTTTCCCCAAACTCCCAACATTTGGGCATACTGAGTATTCATGTCAGGTTTGATCCAGATCCATTATTGTTTGAGTCCACAGTGCTCTCTGGATGTAGGTGAACTACAACTCCCAAACTCAACCCACCAAACCCTTATGGTATTTTCTGTTGGTCATGGGAGTTCTGTGTGCTAAGTTTGGTTCCATTCCATCATTGCTGGCGATCAGAATGCTCTTTGATTACAGGTTAACTATAAATCCCAGCAACTACAACTCCCAAATGTCAAGGTCTATTTTCCCCAAACTCCACCAGTGTTCACATTTGGGCATATTGAGTATTCATGCCAAGTTTGGTCCAGATCCATATGAGTCCACAGTTCTCTCTGGATATAGGTGAACTACAACTCCCAAACTCAACCCACCAAACCCTTATGGTATTTTCTGCTGGTCATGGGAGTTCTGTGTGGGAAGTTTGGCCCGGTTCTATCGTTGGTGGGGTTCAGAATGCTCTTTGATTGGAGGTGAACTATAAATTCCAGCAACTACAACTCCCAAATGTCAAGGTCTATTTTCTCCAAACTCCACCAGTGTTCACATTTTGGTATATTGAGTATTCATGCCAAGTTTGGTCCAGATCCATAATTGTTTGAGTCCACAGTGCTCTCTGGATGTAGGTGAACTACAACCCCCAAACTCAAGGTCAATATCCCCCAAAGCCTTCCGGTATTTTCTGTTGGCCATGGGAGTTCTGTGTGCCAAGTTTGGTTCAATTCCATCGTTGGTGGAGTTCGGGATGCTCTTTGATTGCAGGTGAACTATAAATCCCAGCAAGTACAACTCCCAAATGACAAAATCAATAACCCTCCAACCCCACCAGTATTCAAATTTGAGCTTATGGGGTATTTGGTCCAGTGAATGAAAAGACATCCTGCATATCAGATATTTACAAAATTACAGTTATGACGTAGCAACGAAAATGTTATGGTTCGGGGTCACCACAACATGAGGTCAGAGGTCATTCAGAGGTCACGGCATTAGGAAGGTTGAGAGATATAGAGGAAGAAAATATAGTAAATTGGATTATTAGGAATGTTCATTCTAAAATCCATGGGTGAATTAAGTCAAGGTATTGATGAGGAAGGGCAGCCTAGTGTCAGATATTCAAGCAATCCCTGAGGGCAACCAGCAATTCCTTCCAGGCGAATAGGCTGTCAGAGCCACGACTCTTACTGCCTTTCGATGAACAGGAGCTGGAAAGTGGACAGCCTGCTTTTTCACCCCGTATTTTGTGATTATATGGAGACCACATGCTCTTATTTTACTTATTAGAAGCATTGTTAATTATTTGACCGCCCAACGAAAAAAATAAGAACGACATTTCTTCAAAGCTAGTTCGAAAACCCAATTTTTTATATTATGTTTTACAAGAGATTCAAAAACAAAGCCAGATTGAAAACCAGCTTTGAAGACCAAAGACCTTATGAAATCATATAATTTCTCTGGATTTGGGACTGTGGCGCAGCTGGCTGGGAGTCAGCTGCATAAGATTTCTACTGACCAGAAGGTCATGAGTTCGAGGCCTGCCCGGGTCGGGGTGAGCTCTTGACCAATTTGTGTAGCTTGCTGTCGACCTTTGCAACCCAAAAGACAGTTGCATCTGTCAAGTACGAAATTTAGGTTCCACTTTGTGGGGAGGCTAATTTAACTGATTTATGAGGCCTTAAAATCTCCAGGAAGTATGCAAAGAAAAAAGGAATGTGACAACCCCCTTGGTGGCCAGAAGCTGGAACGTTAAATAGCCTCTGAATGTCTGTCTATATATGTTGTGTGTCTATGGCATTGAATGTTTGCCATGCATATGTACATTGTAATCCGCCCTGAGTCCCCTGCGGGGTGAGAAGGGTGGAATATAAATGATGTAAATAAATAAATAAATAAAATCTGTAGTTCTTGTAAGAACTACAGATTTTATTTATATGTATGTATTCCATTGTGTTTACTGTTTTGTTTTGTTGAAATTTGTTGTCTGGGCTTGGCCTCATGTGAGCAGCCCCGAGTCCCCATCGGGGAGATGGTGGCGGGGTATAAATAAAGATTATTATTATTATTATCTATGTATATAATAAAAGTCAATGTTTGCGGAGGGCGGGAGGTGCGGAGGAATATGTGCCAGCTTTTCGATTGGTTGCCACTGTGGGATTATTTGCATAACGGACTCTGATTGGCCAGCCTAAGAGCTCCGACACTCTAAGGCACCAGATTATTTGCATAAAGGACTCTGATTGGCCAGCCTCAGAACTCCAACACTCTAAGGCACCAGACAGGGGGCATTAGTTGCCACTGAGAGACAATTTGCATAAAGGACTCTGATTGGCCAGCAAAACGGAATGCAACTGAATGCTTGAGTTAGCCAAATGACAGGTTTTTTTCCATTGGAAATGGAATGTTCATTTTCTGGGAGGTGCGGAGGTGCAAGGAATATGTGTCATCATTTCGATAGGTTGCCACTATGGGAATATTTGCATAAAGAACTCTGATTGGCCAGCCTCAGAACTCCAACATTCTATGGCCCCAGACAGAGGGGATTGGTTGCCAATGAAATGGTATTTGCATAAAGGACTCCGATTGGCCATCCACATTCCAACATTCTAAAGTGATGCAGAGGGAAAAGGAAAGGCTTCAGGCAGTCAGACACTGCGCCCCACAGCAGTGACGGATCAGGACCAAACTTGCCACACAGGGGCCCAATGGCCCACTTCACAATGCGACCCTCACCCAATGACTACTACAGACCAAAATTAGCACACAGAGCCCCCTTGACCCACTCTACACCCTGGTGCTGTTTCAAGAGGATGGACCACAGATGATGGGACTTGAAATACCTTCACTCACCTTCTGAGACCGCTAAAACCCTCATCCAAAGAATGATCAAGACCAAATGTGACACACAAAGCCCCCATGACCCACTCTACATCCTGGTGCTGTTTGGAGGGGGGTGGACCATGGCCAATGGGACTTGCAGAACCTTCACTAAGTTCCTGAGACCACTGCAAGCCACATACACATCTAATAGGAACCAACCCTGGCACACAATGCCTTCCTCAAATAACCCGGGCACCGCCGGGTCCCCAAGCTAGGTATTATTAAAAGCTTGAAGGAGAACGAAAGGTGTGTAAATAGTAGCCTGGTGTAAAAGGGTGCCTTGGCTTTCAGTTACAAAACGTAGGGAGCGACCACTGTTTTTTATTTATTTATTTACATCATTTTTACCCTGCTCTTCTCACTCAGTTCTGCTTTACGATTTTATATCAAGGGACAGAATTATGTCACATGAACACGTGAAAGCAAATAAGCTGATAGATTGGACTGTGCCTACAGAACCATATTTAACAATCATTTACTTGTAAGAGTGAGGGGGTTGGGTTGCTCTCTGGAGGGGAGCATCCAAAAAACGACACCTCCATCGGCCGCCTTGTGCACAAAACAGGACACCGTCTATTTAGCTAGGAATCTAAAAATATCCTTCTGCAAACACTAATATTGGCTCTGGCCCAGCTGTTTATTTATTTATTTATTTCCGAATACCTGACTTTTTCCTGAGACTCTGCAGTAGGCATCCACCAACAATTTTCACTGCTTCCTTAACATGGAATTCTAATAATAATAATAATAATAATAAATTATTATTATTAATAATAATAATAATGGGGACTCGGGCGGCTAACATGAGGCCAAGCCGTTCTAAAATACAATACAATACAGTAAAATACAAAATAATAATAATAATAATCTTTATTTATACCCCGCCACCATCTCCCCGATGGGGACTCGGGCGGCTAACATGAGGCCAAGCCCAAACAACAAATTACAATAAAATAAGAATCAAAACATCAACAATAAACACAATGAGAATACATACATATAAATAAAAGAACAATATACAATTAGATATCTAAATTCAGAAATGACAAGGCGATATCTACGCGATAGCTGAGTATTGTTGAAAGTGTCTGTATTTGACGCTTGTTAGCATTTAAGACAGTTTAACAAGATGACAGTCTACATTTAGGAGGTGAAAATTCACATTGAATTTGCACTTTTTTTTCCGTGTCTGGGGCAACTTGAGAAACTGCAAGTCGCTTCTGGTGTGAGAGAATCGTCCGTCTGCAAGGACGCCCAGGGGACGCCCAGATGTTCTACCATCTTGTGGGAGGCTTTTCTCACGTCCCCAAAGGAGAAGCTGGAACTGACAGATGGAAACTCACCCCACTCCCCGGATTTGAACCACCAACCATCAGGTCAGCAGTTCAGTCGGCACATGGGTTTAACCCATTGCGTCATCGAGGTCTCCTGGCTACAATATGAATTACAGTTCCTAACAGTAAAAAGATACCTAGGTATATCAGTCTAACAGCCGAGAACCCTAATCGCCTTGCATGAATACTAGAGGATATTTACCACTAAGGAGAAGGTTGACTCAAGGAAGTTTTTAAAGATGATACTTTACAAAAGGCTATGATTTCTAACAAGGTCATGCCTTTCCAAAAGATTCCTTGGTTTTTCCAAAAGGTTATGAATGCCGTTTTCCAAAAGGCTATGTATTTCCCAAAAGAAACAGCCTCATAAAACTATATTTTAGTAGAATCTTGGCTCTATAGATCACTCTTGATCACAAAGGTAAATCCGCCCATGAAGGAAACAAGCCATACCTGCGAGTTCTGAATGACATGGTTTGCTTCAAGCTGAATGGAAAACTTCACCCCAAGCTCAGAAGAAAAGGAATCCATTGGAGAAAGGGTCCCGGAGGTTAAAACAATGGACCTCACGTTTCCGCTCAAGTCAGAGAAGGCCTGCGGAGAATGAAGAGCCCCATTCAACTCTTAAAGATGCCTGTTTATAGGGCTAAAAGGAGATTGCAGGAGAACCAATTGTGAATCACTTACATCAGTGTTTCCCAACCGCTGTTCTGCGGCACACTAGTGTTCTGTGAGCGATCACCTGGTGTGCCACGGGAAAACCTCTCTTCCTTGGCCCCGCCTCCTGTCTTGGCCCTCGGCCCCCCTCCCCTCTTCTCCTCCTTCTCTGCCTCTGCTGGGTCTGCCCTTCGCCGCTCCATTCAGTGCCATTCGTCCTGCGCTGCTCACTGTCTGCCGTCGGCGCTCTCGGGACACATTCGTGGGATGTGATGTGACCCGCGGCCAGAGAAAATGACGGCAGCAGCAGCAGCGGGAGGACCAGGACCAGGGATGGCTTTGAACCGCCTCTCCGCCTCTTCGGTGGGGAACGAAGCCCACGCTGTTGCTGCTGCCACTGCCGCAGCTGCCACCACCGCCGCAGCTGCCACCGCCGCAGCTGCTGCCGCCACTGCTGCTGCCACCACTACTGCTCGGACCCTAAAGCTGGTGAGGAGTGGAGGCAGCGGCAAAAGCGGCGGAGAAGTCATGCTGGCCAGGGAGCCGTGCACCTCGGACTGGCAGCGGAAGCAGCTGCGCAAAGTGCGGAGCGCGGAGCTGGACGGGCTGCCCGAGCTGCCCTGCGAGGGCCCCCCCCCGCCGCCAAAGGGGGCGCGGCGTGCCTCCTCCTCCTCCCCGCTCACGACCTTCCGACGACGACAGAACCCAGGACGGAGAGTGGGTGAGGACTGGAAGGAGCCCATTCCTTTGGACTGAGGCCTCCTCTCCTTCTCCCTTGTTTCCTGAGGGCCGGACTGCGTGTGAAGGAGAGTCACGACACAGAGAGAGCCCTGCTTTCCATACTGAGGTTCAAAAGTCTCCTGTGTGTGCATGGATCCATCTAGACCAGGTCTGGGCCAAGTTGGGCCCTCAAAATGTTTTGGACTCCAACTCCCACCATTCCTAACAGCCTCAGGCCCTTTCCTTTCCCCCCTCAGCCGCTTAAGCGGCTGAGGGGGAAAAGGAAGGGGCCTGAGGCTGTTAGGAATGGTGGGAGTTGATGTCCAAAGCACCTGGAGGGCCCAAGTTTGCCCATGCCTGGTGTAGATGCACCCATAACTCCAATGCTCAAATTACTTATCTATATTGGTTCATCTATGTTGTGTTCATCAAAACAGGCCCAGGTTTCACACTGAGTGTATAAATACATTTAAAAACGTATTAACTACATGTATTACTGTGTTAGAGTGTCATTTTGTGTCATTTTGGTTGGTGGTGTGCCCCAGGATTTTGTAAATGTAAAAAGTGTGCCGCGTCTCAAAAAAGGCTGGGAAACGCTGACTTGCATCAATACTTCTTAAGCCAAATAATAATAACAACAGAATAAAATAATAAATAATTTTGGCACGGATATAAACCGAGGAGGGCTTTTTCAGCCTAAAAAAATGGCTGAAAAACTCGGCGTAGACTCAAATATAAGTAAACAGTGATGACACTCTGACACAGTAATACAAATAGTTAATATGTTTTTAAATGTATTTATACACTCAGTGTGAAACCTGGGCCTGTTTCGATGAACACAACATAGATGACCTATCCAATAACCAGGGCTGCTGAAAATAATTTAAAAAAAACCTTGAAGAACTTTATTTTTGAAATTATAAATCCCCCAAACCACCATGAGCTCTAGGAGAAGCACAGAACCTTCCGGACACTACAGGATGAACAAACAAGTCAGTGGGACTCCAATATTTCTGTATGGCTATTGGCCCCAACAGCAACCATATTGGTCCCACAGGTCATCTTACCACAGCTGGATTCAAGCACCAGAAGTTGAGATTATGCACTGGCACTTTGCGTCGCGACTTCCTTTTCGGTCGGGCAAAAAACCCTCTTGCGTCTGGAGCATCCGCCGGAGTCTCGTTTGTCCAGGCGTAGGTTTGCTGCAAAGCCACTCTGTAGTCATCCGCAAACCTAAAGCAAACAACGCAACTCTGTGACCAAAGCCTGAAATATACTTGCAACATTAATATGTGCATATAATCACAGAGGAAAGAGGGAGGCCGCCTCACCGACCTGTAGTTCTCTCGGAAAAGATACTGCAACACCATGAATAGGCCTTTGAGGACAATCTGAGTCGGAGGGCTGATAACCGGAATAGAAATGACTTCTTCTCCGCCATGGAAAAGGGGCACTTTTTCTTCTTTTTCAAGAACAGCAGCTAAATGTCGCTGGAGAACACCAAAGGAACAGATAGTAGGTATCGCTCTCGAATTAATTTAAGTCAGTGTTTTTCAACCTTTTTTGAGCCGCAGCACATTTTTTTACATTTACCAAATCCTGGGGCACACCACCAACCAAAATGACACAAAACAACACTCTAGCACAGTAATACATATAGTTAATATGTTTTTAAATGTATTTATACACTCAGTGTGAAACCTGGGCCTGTTTCGATGAACACAACATAGATATCCTGGCAGGAATGGCAGAAAGACAGAAAGACACACACGAAGGTCTTGCTCAACAGCTGTTCATTTGTGGGATTAACATAACTCAAAAACCACTGGACAAATTGCTGCCAAATTTGGCCACAAGACATCCTAATACTAACCCAAGGAGGGACCATCAGTCAAAAAATTGATTTTGTCATTTGGGAGTTGTAGTTGCTGGGAGTTATCGTTCACCCGAAATCAAAGAGCACTCTGAACTCCACCAATGATGGAACTAAACCAAATGTGGCACACAGGACTCCATGACCAATAGAAAACACTAGAAGGGTTTGGTGGGCATTGACCTTGAGTTTTGGGAGTTGTAGTTCACCAACATCCAGAGAGCACTGTGGACTCAAACAATGTTGGACCAGGACCAAACTTGGCAAATACTGAATATGAACACTGGTGGAGTTTGGGGGAAATAGATCTTGGCAATTGGGAATTGAAGTTGCTGAAAGAGAAGGAAGGGGTGAGAGAGAGCGAGGCAGAAGAGAAGGGAGGGGGAGCGCGCAATGCGGAAGGGAGGGGTGAAAGAAAGCGAGGCAGAAGGGAGGGGTGAGAGAGAGCGAGGCGGAAGGGAAGGGTGAGAGAGAGCGAAGCGGAAGGGAAGGGATGAGGAAAGCGAAGGCATGCTCTGCGGCGGCGCTTGCTCCTGGCCTCCTCCTCTTCTCCCCCTCCCTTCCCCTCCGTTGGCCGCTCTGCTTGCCTGCCTGCCTGCCTGCCAGTGCCCTTACGCGGGCTGATCAGAATCGGCCAGTGGGCTGCAAAATGCCCAGGTCTGGTATTGGAGGTTCCAATTTCCCACGGCACACCTGATGATCGCTCACGGCACACTGGTTGGGAAACACTGCCTTAAAGCATGGCGAATCATAGCAGAAGCGTTGCTGAGAATGTAGACAGACGCAGTATAAGGCAGTTTCCTGCATTCTTACCTGCAAGAAGGGAAATGAAGCATTCGTTATTCCCATATCGTGGAAGAGTGTGACCATTTGCCTTCCACTCCAGACTTTACTAGATGTCTCATAATCTCGCTCGATCAACTGACCACAGGTTTCCTTTAACCAGCTGGAAATAAAGAAATACAATAGATAACAAAGGCGATAACATGTTTATAGTGTGAGGGGCTGTGTTTTGTAGGAAACATTTGGATCCCGTAAAAAGCGCATTTTCCCTGAAAATGTTTCCTCCCTGAAATTGTTGACAGAACGGTTTGAGATATGGTTTAATAACTCACTTGCAAGGCTAGGTTGTGCCACCCATTGAGACAGCTAATGCAAACAGCAACGATATTTGGCTGACCAGATAATATGCATATGATGTGGACTATGGATACTTCACCTGATCCAATGACTGATTAATACACATTGCAAAGGGAATGTGGCACAGCTGGCTAAGTGTAAGCTGCGTAAGATCTCTCTGACCAGTAGGTCATGAGTTCGAGACCTGCTGGGGTCAAGGTGGGTGCCCGACCTAAGGTATAGCTTGCTGTCGACCTTTGCAGCCCGAAAGACAGTTGCATCTGTCAAGTAGGAGATAAAGGTACCACATTGAAGTGGGGAGGCACATTTTGACTGATTTATGAGGCCATAAAAAAGAACTCCAGGAATCGCTGAGGAATGCGGAAGAAACAACAATGGGACGCTGGAAAACGCTGAGAGATGAGGAGTGCGTCAGCTCCCCCTGGTGGCCAGAAGTTTGCCTCTGTTCGTCTATGTGTCGTATGTTCGTCTATATGTGTCATTTGTTGAACTGCAGAGATTGTAAAGTATGTGTACTGTAATCCGCTCTGAGTCCCCTTCGGGGTGAGAAGAGCGGAATATAAATAAAGTAAATAAATACTGTATATACTCAAAGATAAGCCCTGTTTTAGGCTAAAAAAGCCCCCCCCCCCTGGCTTATAGTCGAGTCAAGATTATTTATTACTTTACTCTATTTATTATTATTATTATATTTATAATTTTACTCTATTATTATTACATTTATTATAATTTTACTCTTTATTATTATTGGAAGGACAGTAAGCACATTTACATTGAAGGAGGTTAGAATAATTTATTTTTTTATTTCACGATATTTATATGCCGCCCTTCTCAACCCCAAAGGGAACTCAGAGCGGCTTACAGCAAACTGGAAATACAACGAACTGCATTGCTGCCATAGCACAATAGCAGTACTACACATCACATTGCACTATAACATTATATCGCAATATCATTAGCAATATTGTATGTAAAACAATATACAATTATAATATCACAATATCATTAGTAGTATTATATTGTATCAATGTATATACAATATATTATACCATATTCATATTATACTATATTATATAGCAATATCATTAGCAATATTGCATGTAAAACAAATATACAATTATAATATAACAATATCATTAGTAGTATTATATTGTATCAATGTATATACAATATATTATACCATACTCATATGATAATATATTATATCATAACTATCTTATGCTACATTACATTATAATTATTATATTATAATATATTGACATTATAATATAATATAGCATTACATATTATCTATTATATAAAGGAGGTCCCGTCATCGAATGACTGACAGAGACAGAGAAACCTTCCAAGGCAGAGACACCAAACTTGCCAACACAAATAGGCCTCAGGCAAGGAAGGTTTTTAGCAAAGAAACTTTCTCCCCAAAAAACCTAGAAGGCCCCCAAAACAACGATACAAAAAAACCTACATTTCCCAGCATCCTCTGCGGCAGCCAGCGAAACCCATTGGCCAACATCGGCCCACACAAAATGCAGGGAGGCTGAGTAACCATAGTAACGCTGGGCACAGCCAGCCAAGGCTAGGATAGAATGCTGAGTGATTTCAGTTCTGTCAGTTGGAGTTTGAGGGTTAAACTGACAAAACCAAACTCTATGAGGGAGCAATTCTCCAGCAATTCCTACCCACACAACACAACACAACTTCCTATCACAACCCATCCCCCCAACCTTACGGGACCCCGCACACACGACACCTACCACCACCACAAACAAAAACCAACTCCACCTATACTCCAACCACAACACAACACTGCACTGATACTCTACAAATGCACACAAACACCCAAAACACCTCACCCACACAAGCATTCCACAACATACTACCACCCACAATTCCACCACACACCCACTAATTCACCAAAAAAGTAATACCTACACACAACACAATACGGACAAAACACAACCTTGCGTCTACTGCTCAACCCATTTGTATGCCATTCCTTCCTTCCACACAGGCAGAAACTGACCCAAAAGACAAGCCATGCCTTCTAAAAGAACAGCATCGGACGACACACTCGCAACGCTACATACATCAAACAAAAAGGGCAGAACAAACGCCAGAACAGAAAACACAGTTTTTTTTTTCAAATCCAGAGTTGGGAAACCACAGAACCTCTCCATCAACACAGCAGACGGAAAGACAAAAAACATTGTATATCCACAAGCTCTGCAGAACGCCAGCAACACCACACACCAACAACTCCCCAGGACTTCAACATCCCACCTACCAGAACAATCCACAACACAGCTATGACCCCACCAAGACCATAAGTAACATCAATTCCAACCCTTACATACTCATACTTTCTTGCATCTCCTAAATAGGGCACAGCAACGCGTGCCGGGTACAGCTAGTATTATTATAAAATACATTACATTACACCACACTTATTATATTGCAATATGATACAACATATTGACATCATAATATATTACATAATACTACATTATAATGTAATATAACATTATATTATATTATTATTATATAAATAATAAATAATATTGGTTGAATCAGAGTTGGACAGACTTATTAAATAGCCATTTATTAATACCAACTACTGAATTTTCTGTCTCTTACTTTGTCAGACTGTAGCATACCGCGCGCAACGGCTCATGGTCCTGTTTCCTAATGTTGTTGTTGACCATGGCGTCCAGCTCTTCTCTAGCCATTTGGAGCTGAGCTTCTGTCACGCTGAAGCTGGCTGATTCGCGGGCACAGTCCTCAATGTTGTGAGCTTCATCCAAAATGACCACCTGGTCCTTCAAATTAATTTCCATCTGCCATGGAAAAAAAACGCCCGGTTATCATCTTCAACTTCATAAAACCAGCAAAAATATTTGCAATCAACTACATGGGGAACTGTCTATCTTTTGATGGTTGGCATGAGTTAGCATTATTGGATTAGTTCCTTGTTTAATATTTATTTTAATACTAGCTTGGGGACCCAGCGGTCCCCGGGTTATTTGAGAAAGGCATTGTGTGCCAAGGTTGGTCTTTATCAGTTGGTTATGTGGCTTGCAGTGGTCTCTGGAAGTTAGTGAGGGTACTTCAAGTCCCATAATCCATGGTCCATCACCCTCCAAATTGCACCAGGATGTAAAGTGGGTCATGGGGGCTGTGTGTGTGCCAAGTTTGGTCTTGATCAGTCATTGGATGAGGGTCGCTGCAGTCTCGGGAAATGAGTGAAGGTACCTCAAGTCCCATTATCCATGGTCCACCCTACTCCGAACTGCACCGGGATGAAAAGTGGGTCATGGGGGCTTTGTGTGCGAAGTGTGGTCTTCCTCAATCACTGGATGAGGGTCGCAGCGGGCTCAGGAAATGAATGGAGGTACTTGAAATCCCATCATGCATGGTCTGCCCTCCTCTAAACTGCAGTCGGATGGAGTGCAGGTCATGGGGGCTCTGTGGGCAAAGTTTGGTCTTTATCGGTCTTGGTTCCGGGCCGCAGTGGTCTGTGGGGAATGAAGGGTTTGAAAGTACTACAAATCCCATAATCCATGGAGGTACATCAAGTCCCATCATCCATGGTCCACCCTCTTCCAAACTGCATGGGTCATAGGGGCTCTGTGTGCCAAGGTAGGTTACTGTCAATTCAGGCCATACTCAATGTCCCATGAGCTGAGGCCTACTCGGGAAAATCAAGTTAGTGAAGCCTTACTGTCAATTTTGGGCCTGGTCTGTGATTTATAGGGGCTACAATGCTGTTTGGGAAGTGAATCAGGTGAAGGTACTGCAAACCCCATCATTCGTGGCCCATCCTGCCCTAAACCACAGTGGGCCCCTGTTTGCAAAGTTTGGTCCTGATCCGTCATTGCTGTTGGCCACAGTGACTGACTGCCTGAGGCCTTTCCTTTTCCCTCTATGTCACCTTAGAATGTTGGATTGTCGATGGCCAATCAGAGTCCTTTATGCAAATACTCCCTCCATGGCAACCAATCCCCTCCGTCTGGTGCCTTAGAATTTTGGAGATCTGAGGCTGGCCAATCAATGTCCTTTATGCAAATAATCCCACAGTGCCAACCAATCGAAACGCTGGCACATATTCCTCCCTCCGCACCACTACACAACCGCCCGCAAAGACTGACTTTTCTTATATACATAGAAAGAATAATTGACTTATTTATTTATTTTAATATTAATTGACTAATTTTAAGGGGTTTGGTGGCAAATGTAAGTAAACTATATTATAATCAAATAGCATTTCTTTAATAAACGGAAGCAAATTACACTTGCTATGCAATATACTCACACTCTCTCTTATTTGTGGGTCTAAAAGGTAGTTGTAAGGACAAAAGACAATGTCCGCTGAAGCCATAAGTTCCCGAGCAGCAAAATAAGGACATGCTCGGAGCTTCTTTCCCAGGCGCACTAGATCCTCTATGTCCCAGGCTTGGTATTTCCTTTGGGCAAACTGAAAGAGGTGGTGCTCACTCAGCTTATGGGCTCCGTGGTAAAAAGAACAAGATGTACCCTGAAAAGAACCAATATTATTATTATTATTATTATTATTATTATTATTATTATTATGCTCTCTCGGAGCCCATTCGAATAACTAATGGAGTGAAACAAAGTTGGGTTCTTGCACCAACACTATTTACAATCTTCTTCAGCATGATGTTCCAAAGGGCTACGGCAGACCTCGAAGAAGAAGACGGCATATATATACGCTATAGTACTGATGGTAGCTTGTTCAATTTAAGCCGCCTGAGGGCTCGTACTAAGACTCTAAACTATCTAGTCCGTGAGCTACTTTTTGCTGATGATGTTGCCCTTGTCGCCCATTCAGAAGCAGCCCTGCAGCGCCTCACATCCTGCTTTGCAGCAGCTGCAGAGCTGTTTGGGCTGGAAGTCAGCCTGAAGAAAATGGAAGTCCTCTACCAGCCCGCACCACAGGAAGAACACCATCGTCCCCACGTCAGCATAGGCAAATCTGTGCTTAAGTCTGTTCAGCAGTTCACCTCCCTGGGAAGCATAATCTCTTCAGGCGCCAAGATTGACAAAGAGATCGATCACAGATTAGCAAAGGCATAGAGTGCATTCGGAAGGCTTCACAAAAGAGTCTGGAGCAACAAGCACCTGAGGCAAAGCACCGAAATCAGTGTGTACAGAGCTATTGTACTGTCTATCTCCTCTATGGGTCTGAAACATGGGTCACCTATCGCCAACACCTACGACTCCTCGAACGCTTTCAACAGCGCTGTCTTCGCACAATCCTAAATATACACTTGACTGACTATGTGATGAATGTTGCTGTCCTTGAGCAAGCAGGGATCACCAGCGTTGAGGCCATGCTATTGAGAACACAGCTGCGCTGGGCAGGGCACATCTCTAGGATGGAGCACCATCGCCTCCCAAAGATACTACTCTATGGTGAACTTGCCATGGGTCAGCGCAAGAGAGGCGCCCCCAAAAAGAGATATAAGGACTCTCTGAAACAACATCTCAGGCTCGGCCAGATTGATCACCAACAATGGTCCACCCTGGCCTCACATCGGGAGGCATGGAGATGCACTATCCACAATGCTGCGGCCTCTTTCGAAAAGACACACCGAATGGGTCTCGAAAAGAAACAACAACGCAGAAAGAACCGCAACTTGGAAACAACATCACCCAAGAAGACTTTCTGCTGTGCTTTCTGCAACCGAACTTGCCTATCTCAGATTGGCCTTTTTAGTCATCAACGCGCTTGTAAAAAGCGTGGGATGAGTCCTTCCTAAGAATCTTCGTTCGCGAAGTAATCCCGAGAGATGTCATATGTAATTAATTATGTTGTTTTGATGATTTTATTGTGTTGTTGTGTTGATGGGCTTGGCCTCATGTAAGCCACCCCGAGTTGGGGAGATGGTGGCGGGGTACAAATAATTATTATTATAATATTATACATTAAAGCACCCAATAAAAGGAGCTCCTGGTGGCGCAATGGGTTAAACCAGACCTGGGCAATTGCCGGCCCTCCAGGTGTTTTGGACTTCAACTCCCAGAAATCCTAGCCAGTTTACCAGCTGTTAGGATTTCTGGGATTTGAAATCCAAAACACCTGGAGGGCCCGCAATTGCCCAGGTCTGGGTTAAACCCTTGTGCTGGCAGGACTGCTGACCAACAGGTCAGCATTTTGAATCCAGGGAGAGCGGGATGAGCGTCCTCTGTTAGCTCCAGCTCCCCATGCAGGGACATGAGAGAAGCCTCTCACAAGGATGGTAAAACACCAAACGTCCAGGCATCCCCTGGGCAACGTTTTCTCTCACACCAGAAGCGACTTGTATTTTCTCTAGTAACTCCTAACATGGGAAAAAAACACTAAAAACCTATCGAAATTAAAATGATTTAAATCACATAATCTAATATCACATAATCTAATATCTAATCTAATATTTAAATCACATAATCACAGTATGTGAATCTATTCCATATTCACATACTGTGCCAATCAATTATCCAAATGCTTGGTCCCACATCCAAGTTTTCAGTTTTTTTCCCCTAAAGGTCAGGAGAGAGGGGGCTAAACTGATGTCACTCGAGAGGGAGTTCCACAGCCAAGGGGCCACCACGGAGAAGACCCTGTATCTTGTCCCCAGCAACCACACCTGCGAAGGAGGCGGGACCGAGAGCAGCCCCCCCCCCCCCCAGGATCTTAACCTCCGAGATGGTTCATAGAGGGAAATGCATTCAGATAGGTCAGCTGGGCCAGAACCGATTGAGGCTTTATAGGCCGAAGCCTGCACTTTGAATTGTGCTCGGTAGCAGACTAGCAGCCAGTGGAGATGACGTAACATTCCCATGTTCATCTTTGTAAAGATATCTGTTGTGTTTCTGTATTTGGACTGGTTTCAAGGACCTCTTCTGCCTCTGATTTCCCTTTTAAATGGTTATTGTGAGAGGTGCCGTGTAATAAAACGTGTCAACTCTCACAATAGCCATTCAAAAGGAAAATCAGAAATGAATGCCACTTGGAAGCTCTCTAGGGCTTCCTGAACACACGGAGGCTGATAAGGAGAAGAGAAAAGCCACTCCGTGTTAAGCCTGTAACACAACCCAAAGGGGAGACTGGCAATTGAAGTGTTATCACGCCCAGGGCCCTCTTCCGTTTATCGGCCAGCTTTTTGCAATATGGTTGTATGGAGAAAGGAAGACAATGGGGACAATGAGCATGACAGTGTTAATGGGTCCTCATTACCACTGCGGTTTACCCTCTGGGTCTGAAGAAGGGAGGGAAGGAAACTTCACACCTTGTTTGCACTTGTCAAGACCAAAAGTGGCTCAGAAACAAGAGAAAAGGAAAGGGAGTTTGCCAACAGCAGTGATAGCGAACTCCACTTGAGGGTTTGTCAGTGAGGTTGGTTTCGGTATTGATCCCGCTGTGGTTCGGAGAGCTGGCCAAAGACCAAGAAAGAAGACCTGTTCAGCCCCGAAGGGCTTGGGGAAGGTTAAATGTAAAATAAAGCAGTTTATGGGCATGCCCACCATCAAGCAATCCAAGAAAAGACAAACTCTATGCACATCAACACAAAGATCGTAATTAGGGTTTTGGAAAGATAACATAGGGCAGTGTTTCCCAACCGCTGTTCCACGGCACACTACTGTTCCGTGATGGATCATCTGGTGTGCCACGAAAAACGTCTCTCCCCTCCCTTTTCTCCCCCTCCTGCCGAAGTCCTGCTGCTTGGGGAGGAGGAGGAGGAGAGGGCAGGCCAGCGGCGAAGAAAGAAGAAGGGGCCGGGCGCCGCTCCTTCCGGCCGTTTCCCCAGCCAGCCTCCAATCGAGGGAGGGAGGAGGGAAGGGTGACGTCGCTCGGGCCCCGCCCCCTTCCCAGCGGCAGAAGCTTGCTTGTGCCTGATTGAATCATGGCAGGAGTCATGGAGGAGAGCAGCCCCCGTCCCTGGCGCCACTCTCTGCCATGACTCCGGCCCCTCGCATGCTGAGGCCGCACGGAGGAGCATGAGCGGTGGACGGGCTTCAGTCATGCTCCTCCTCCTCTGCACGGCTTCAGCGAGCGAGGGGCAGGAGTCATGGAGGAGAGTGCCCCCGTCCCGTCCGCTCTCCGCCATGACTCCAGCCCCTCGCTTGCTGAGGCCGTGCGGAGGAGGAGCATGAACGGTGGGCGGGCTTCAGTCATGCTCCTCCTCCTCTGCAAGGCTTCAGCGAGCGAGGGGCGGGAGTCATGGCAGAGAGTGGCCCCTGTCCCCGGCGCCACTCTCCACCATGACTCCGGCCCCTCACTCGCTAAGGCCACGCGGAGGAGGTGCATGAGCGGTGGACGGGCTTCAGTCATGCTCCTCCTCCTCTGCGCGGTTTCAGCGAGCAAGGGGCGGGAGTCATGGCGGAGAGCGGGCCCCCGTCCCCGCTCTCCCCCATGACTCCAGCCCCTCGCTCGCTGAGGCTGCGTGGAGGAGGAGGAGCATGAGCGGTGGATGGGCTTCAGTGGGCGGGGCTGAAGCCTGTCCACTGCTCATGGTCCTCCTCCTCAGCGCGGCCTCAGCAAGCGAGGGGTGGGAGTCATGGCGGAGAGCGGCGCTGGGGAATTGCCACCTTCTCCCTCTCCCCCACTGCCCCTTTCGCCCGTGAGCCGCTACCCGTGGCAATGGGAGCAGCTGAGCCTGGCGGCGGGACCCTGGGCCGGAGCCTGGGCTTGGTGGCGGCCCTCGGCCTGCTCTACTGCCTGAGGGGCCCGCTTGCCAAGTTTGGTCCAGAGCCATCATTGTTTGAGTCCACAGTGCTCTCTGGATGTAGGTGAACTACAACTCCAAAACTCAAGGTCAATTAACTATATGTATTTTAGTGTTAGAGTGTCATTTTGGTTGGTGGTGTGCCCCTGGATTTTTTTTATGTTAAAAGTGTGCCGCGGCTCAAAAAAGGTTGGGAAACACTGACATAGGGCATCTTTCTTATACTCAACAGCAATATGAGTTTGCTCTTAACAGTCCATAGTCTATATGGCGTCTCATGGAGTCTATGCTCTAGACCAGAGTGTGGCTCTTTTGATGATTGCATCTGGTTTGCAATAGGGTTGCCACATGTCCCGTATTTTGGGTCTGAATTTAGTGTCCCGGGGCACTACTGCAGCGCCTTCTTGTTCCTTTCCCGGCCCTCACATACATGGCAGCCATTTTCAGACAGGGGCCGGGACGGTCCACGCCACTGAGAAACACGTTTTCTTCAGGGCAGGCATAACGTGTGGTCGCTACGCTGGCCGAAGCACGCGCATGAGAGAAGGGAAAGGGGCGCTCTGATTGGCCGTGGTGTGCATAGTGACGCAGGAAGAAGCCCCCGCGACGCCTCGAGATTGGCGGGAGATTTCACCCTCAATTCTTCTTCCACCTCTTCTCCGTCCTCTTCCATCTCGTCTGCTTCGGCCCACGTGAGGGCTGCTGGCCTGTAGGGACGATAGCAGAGACTGGCTTCGTGTGCGCCGTGCTCAGCCTCCCGGAGAAGCCCACACCATGTGCACTTTAAGAAGGGGCAGCTCCGTACCGCGGAGGCTCTTGCACTTAAACTGGGTCCAGGTGAGTTCTCGCAGGAGGAGTGGAAGGCTCTGATCTACTTCCCTCTCTTTCCTTTCCCTCTTTGCTTCCTCCCAGCCCTTGCTTTCAGCAATTGGGGGGAAATAGAGAGGCGGCTGGGAGAGTTTGCCTGGCAGAAGAGCCCCTAAAGTTCAGAGAGGCATCAGAAAGGGGGTGGGTTTGGAAGGAGGAAAGGGGGCTCCTTGCATTATTATATTATATGGCTCTCACGGAAATAAAATTCCAAATATTTTCCTTTCATGGCTCTCTGAGTCAAAAAGGTTCCTGACCGCTGCTCTAGACAGTCTGAAGTCCGAATAATCTCATGGCTAAAGCATTTCCGTGTTCTAAAATGGGGTCTGAGCTCTAAACAGTCCCAGATGTGATCATGTGGTCTGCAGCCCCTCCTACTACCTAAAGAAACATAAAGGGAAGCTGTATACCAAAACACACACACACACAATCCAGAAAGCAAATAGAATTATATACAAACAAATTAGTAGTAGGAAGGTTACTATTTCCAACAGGCCCCAGAAAACAGGGGTGGGTGGGTGTCACATTACTGACCCACTCCCTGCATTCAGGCTGCACCCCCCCCCCTTTTATGTCTTTAAATAAATATAAATTCTGTGCGAAAAAGTACAATAACTTACATTTTTGGCTTCCAACAACTCCACGCATTTTTCGTTCTTACTGCCACAAGTCGACACTGTTGGATGGACACAGGTGTGGTCCCTGCTAGAAAGAATAGTCATCTGGACACCGGCATATGCCGTCCTCCGCATCTCTCGCGTGATCTGTGCGATCTGTTTATGGGTCCGGGTTCCAAAATATATTTTGGGGATAAACGGCCTCTCTCCATTTTCTTTCTTCTTTGCGTCGGCAGTGTCTCTGCCTTTTTCCTCCGCAGAAGAACAGGAACACTGGTTGCAAGGGTCAGAAAGCTGAAAAGGGGGGGGGGGGATCTGATTAAAGAGGTTACCTGCAAAATACCAGAGTCTTCTAACACAAAACTTCAATATAGTCCTTTAGCATCAGCTTTAGTACACTCCATCCTACTTCATCTGTTCCAGCCACACCTGACAAAATGGACCGGAGTCCATAAAAGTTCGTACATTTGTGTACATGTGTTTGTACATGTATGTGTACCCTGATGTTTGTACATCCTGATATTCATACATTTTTTATGCTGGTCATTGACCGTAATAAATCTTGTTTTGTTACTGCAAAGACTTTGGCACAAGCCAGTCAAGGTGGTCCCAGTGGTGATCGGCAGACTGGGTGCAGTGCCTCAAGACCTTGGCCTGCACTTAAACACAATCGGCGCTGACAAAATTACCATCTGCCAGCTGCAGAAGGCCACCTTATTGGGATTTGCAGGCATTATTTGCCAATACATTACACAGTCCTAGACACTTGGGAAGTGTCCGACATGTGATCCAATACAACAGCTAGCAGAATGTTTGCTATTGTTGTGTTTTAAATAATAATAATACTTTTTTAATATTCTGATCTATCTCCCAAAGAAGACTCAGAGCGGATTACAGAATACATATATGGCAAACATTCAGTGCCGTTGTATGATTAACAAAGACGCAAAATACATAGTAAGAGGCAAGGCTTCTGTCTTTTTCATGTCTGGCATCTGTAGGCTTGTATGATTCTACAGAGACAGTGAAATAAAAAGAAATCAAACAATGGTACACTACACCAGTGTTTCCCAACTGGTGTGCCGAGGCACACTGGTGTGACATGAGCCATCATCAGGTATGCCGTGGGAAATTGGAACCTCTTGAGTCTTGAATAAGCCAGGCCCCTTTTTTCCCCGTGGGCCAATCCCGTCATGGTGGCCTTGAACTCCTGCCCGGCACCAAGATGGCGGTTGCGGCGGGACCGGAAGCGCCTTCCCTGAGGGGGCGCCAGTGTAGCGGAAGTGCCTCGTCTGAGGCAATGCGGCAGCAGGTGTGCCTGGGGGTATTGGGCTTGGCGGCGGGCCTGACGCTGGTTTGGCCGGCCAGGGCAATGCAGCCCTTGAGCCTGAGCCTGGCCCTGGCCGGCGGCGCCACCTTCACGGGCTTTCTCTCCTATCCGTGGCTCTACTGCCTCTTCGCCGATTGCTGACATGACATAGGGAACAGCGGGGCCCGCCTCCGGGCAGGTACGCGAGCGGCTCAGAGACTGTGACGCGACGTGGAAGGAGCCTCATGGGCTATATTATTATTATTATGAACTATGTATTAACATATTATTATTATTTTCCCTTTGTATATGCCATTATATTGTTATATTATCAGTATTTGTCATAGTCATGGTGTATATCGTTATTAACTATGAGAGTAATAATAACAGTTAGGATTAACTCCTGTGCTTTACCGATAATATATTGTATGTACCTATAATATTTATATTATGATGATGTAATACAAGGTAACACTTTTAAAAATAATACAATATTGAAATTATATATTTTATATTACTTGTAATAATAGTACTAATAATATTACAGTATAATGGTATAGTACAATCTAGTAAGTTAGTATCATTTTGTGTCATTTTGGTTGGTGGTGTGCCCCAGAATTTTGTAAATGTAAAAAATGTGCTTAAAAAAACACTGAACTACACATTTCTTTTTTGAATACCTTTTCACCCATTGGGTTCTACAAGTCAGCTCCCCAAACACAAGTTGAAATTAAAACAGTTTCAATCATGTTATGTTCCTGTTTAGGCTCAATATAAGGAGGAAAGCCGACCTCCAAAAGCAAAGGGGCCAGAACCTTTGCAAAACAGCTCCCTGGTATTAGCTCAAATAATAATCTTGTGTTCGAAAGCGGTCTTAAACATTTTTTTAAAAAGGACACCGTGACACCACGAGCCAAACAGAGTGTCCTTGTCGTCTTTGCCGTTCCTTCCTTCACCCCTCCTCTGAATGGTGACCAGTAAGATTATCCTTGGTGAGCAAACGCAAAGTCATGGTGTGCGTCACATCACAATACCAGGGATCAAGTGTCTCTTGGCCTTCGCTCTGTGGAAAAGGGGCTCAAATTACCCTCAGTCCCACTCAAGCTTGTCCACCATTAAATATTACAATACGCGATAGAATGGGAGTAAATGCAACCCTTCAGGAGCTGCCACTCATTGGGATAAAAGGTCTGCTGACGTGCCAAATAAACAGGCCGTCAAAGCGGATGGAGTTACCGACCGCGCTAGAATTGTTACATTCCTCTCTCGGGTTGCCAATAACAGCCGATTTCATTACGGTGTGCTGCCACATTAAATGGCCGGTTCCAAATATCCTGCCTTCTCTATATTGAATAATTACTTATTCACCGAAAGGACAAAAGGAAGCGTTATGAATGGAGCTCTTGTCAAGAATACAGGAGGAAACAGCTGACGGGAGGTGTACGTTACATACGAGTTCGTGTCGGCCTCCATCGGAGAGGCGGCACAGGGAAAATGGGGACTCGCTCGCATGATCATCGCGTGATATTCCTTGTTCCGCGCTCGGGCGTGCGCTTCGGAAAAGAATAAGGAGCATACCTGCCCATAAGCCCACCACCCACGCGCAAAATGTGGCTTCAAGCATTGATTGTCAAATCGTTCCTGATCTCTCTCTTGCTTTTGATTGACACAAATAGGGTTTTTTAAAAAAATAGGACACTCTTCACAACAACAACAACAACAACAACAACAACAACAACAACAACAATCTTTATTTATACCCCGCCACCATCTCGATGGGGATGGGGACTCGGGCCCTTCTAAAATACAATACAAACAGGAGGCCAAGTCCTTCTAAAATACACTACAACACGGGGCAAAAAAAGGACACTTTACAAAACAAAATACATCAGAAATAATAATAATCTTTATTTATACCCCGCCACCATCTCCCCGATGGGGACTTGTGGCGGCTAACATGAGACCAAGCCCTTCTAAAATACACTACAACACAGTAAAAAAATAGGACACTCTTCACAATATTAATAATAATAATCTTTATTTATACCCCGCCAGGGTATATAGTTCAGACAGTCTGAAAAGTAATAATAATAATAACACCTTATTTGTATTCCACCCTATCGCCCGAGGGGACGCAGGGCGGATTCCGGCATCTACACAGACACAAAGCAAGCATTCAAGAATTAAACACAGACCCAAAGATAAGGGTAAAGGCTTCCCTTTCAGCTCTGGCTCTGGGGGTGGTGCTCATCTCCATTTCTAAGAGCCAGCGTTGTCCGTAGACGTCTCCTGATCATGTGGCTGGCATGACTGCATGGAGTGGTTTATCTTCCCGCTGAGCCGGTACCTATTGATCTGCTACGATGCCTCAACTAATGCAATTTTATGGATATCTATTTTTATTTTGAAACTGACCAGTAGTTGCTCCCTTTCCCACCCTTGACTTATACTCGAGTCAATATGTTTTCCTAGTTTTTGGTGGTGAAATTAGGAGTGTTGGCTTATTTTCGGGTCGGCGTATACTCGAGTATATACGGTAATTCATAATACAGTAGAATCTCGCTTATCCAACATAAATGAGCCGGCAGAATGTTGGGTAAGTGAAAATGTTGGATAATAAGGAGTGATTAATATTATAATGTAATACAATATACTATTACTAATAATAATATATTATAATTATATATTTTATATTATATGTAATATTACTAATAATATTACAGTATAATGTTATAGTACAATGTAATATATAATATTAGTATTGTGGTATGGTAGTGTTTCCCAACCAGCGTCCCGTGAGCGATCATCAGGTGTGCCGTGGGAAATTGGGAACCTCCAATACCCTTTCTTCCCCCTCCTACCGAACACTTTTCCTTCTCCACTCGGGTTCCCTTCTTCCCAGCCTCGCTCTACTCGCTTTGCCTCGCTTTGCTCTGGGGCGAGTCTGCGCAGTAGCGCCCGCACGAGTCACGTCTTCCTCGCTCCCCCCCCCCCTCCCCTCCTGAAGAAGGGAGCCCAAGTGGAGAACAAAAAGTAAGTGTTCGGCAGGAGGGGGAAGAACGGGTGGGAAGGGGGAGGAAGAGGTCTCTGTCGAAAGCTGGCATGGGCAAACTTGGACCTTCCGAGTGTTTTGGACTCCAACTCCCACCATTCCTAGCAGCCTCAGGCCCTTTTCCTTTTCCCCCCTCAGCCACTTAAGCAGGAAAGGGCCTCAGGCTGTTAGGAATGGTGGGAGTTGGAGTCCAAAGCACCCAGAGGGCCGAAGTTTTCCCATGCCTGTTTTAGGGACCTTAAAGTGGTGAGCCTCCTTCCAACATTGTGATTCTGGATAGAAAAAAAAACAACATAACATAACATTGTTTGAGTCCACAGTGCTCTCTGGGTGTAGGTGAACTACAACTTCCAAACTCAAGGTCAATTCCCAAGCAAACCCTTTCAGTACTTTCTGTTGATGATGAGAGTTCAATATGCCAAGTTTGGTTCAATTCCATTGTTGCAAGAGTTCAGGATGCTCTTTGATTGTGTGTTAACTACAAATCCCAGAAACTGTAACTCCCAAATGTCAAGGTCTATTTTCCCCAAACTCCATCTGTGTTCACATTTGGGCATATTGAGTATTCATGCCAAGTTTGGTCCTGATCCAACATTGTTTGAGTCCACAGTGCTCTCTGGATATAGGTGAACTACAACTCCAAAACCCAAGGTCAATGCCCACCAAACTCTTATAGCATTTTCTCTTGGTTATGGGAGTTCTGTGTGGGAAGTTTGTGTCTTTCTGCCATTCCTGCCAGGATATCTATGTTGTCTTCATCGAAACAGGCCCAGGTTTCACACTAAGTGAGTGTATAAATACATTTTAAAACATATTAACTATATGTACTACTGTGTTAGAGTGTCATTTTGGTTGGTGGTGTGCCCCAGGATTTTGTCAATGTAAAAAATGTGCCGCGGCTCAAAAAAGGTTGAAAAACACTGTGCTATGGCAATAATATAATATATTGTATTTACATTTTACTTGTAAGCCGCTCTGAGTCCCCTTTGGAGTGAAACAAACACATGTATTACGTCCTGTGTTTTTTGTTGCCTACCATCTGCTTCATCAAATACACAAAGGATTATGCCAGGATAAATATTAGAGTCTTAGGACACCATACTGTTGCTTTGCAACAAGCAAACACAACTACGAGCACAACTATACTCCTGGGAGTTCAGCGTGCCATAGGAGGGAAACATGCATTGACACTGTAACCTAAATCAATACGATCAGGAAGTTTAATGGACTTTCTGTAAAAAAAACCAAAAAACATGAGCGCCTTCTACCAGAGGGTTTATTGGAGGCGGGAATTAAAATGTACTTGGCATCAAGAATTTTTTTTAGAAGTATATATAAAATAAAGATAGCCCAAAAAAAAAAAACTGCGAGGAGCTGAAAAATAACATTATTTTACAGGTGGCCTCAAAAGAATTTCTTAAAAGGTTTGAAATTGGTATAATACTGCCTTTAATAAGCACCTCGCCCTCGACTGCAGCTTGGAAATGTTACCTTTCGGCTTAAAAAAATACCCAACGCCAGGAAAGTAGTAAACTCTGTCTGATTTTATAGTCACCAGTAAAATAGCATAGAACTGCTTTGCAGTAGTCATAACATTTCTCAAAGCCACAGACGCCACCGGCCAAAAAATAAAACCTTTAAGGTGCCCTAACAGAAGGGAGGGTGTGTGTATAGAATTGTAACCTTTCCATACACATACATAGATATATGTAGATCTGAATGAAAAACCTACCACTATCATTTAGCGATTCAAGTCTTTGTTGTTTTTTTAAAAATTAATTTCTCCCCTTTGGGGATCCCAGGGTTGCAAAGCTCTACTTTGTCCACTTTTAGTTCAAATGTCATATAACAGGGCTGCCCAACTGGCGACCCGGGGGCCATATACGGCCCCCAGCCCCTTCCCTATGGCCCCCTAAACTTTTAAATAAAAAATAAAAATTGAAAAATAAAATAAATAAATAAATAAAAAATACCTACTTCCGCGTTCAGAGCAAGTATCGTGAGAATACGCAATCCACACGGGATTTCGCTGTCAACGCGAGATCACGCCGGCGTTGACAGCGAAATCCCGTGTGGATTGCGTATTCTCGCGATACCCTTCGGCTACTCTACTACTGGATCGCTGAGGCCCACAGACGCGATTAGGACCTTCTTCGACTCAGTCGGTCGTCGCCTCTCTCGTCTTCCGGGTACTTTTGGATCCTGCGCGTTTGGAAAAGGTAGGCTGAAGCAGGGGGCTCCTCAGGGGCTCCTCATTCTTTCCCCCATCTCCCTCATGTATTAAATATAAAATTAAATATATTTAAAGATGAAATAAGGGGAGATGGGATACATTAAAATAAGGGGAGAGGGGAGGATGGAATTAAATATATTTAATATTAAATAAAAATAAGGGGAGAGGGGAGGATGGAATTAAATATATTTAATATTTAATATTAAATAAAAATAAGGGGGAGGATGGAATTAAATATATTTAATATTAAATTAAAATAAGGGGGAGGGGAGGATGGAATGAAATATATTTAATTAAAATTAAATAAAAATAAGGGGGAGGGGAGGATGGAATTAAATATATTTAATATTAAATAAAAAAAAGGGGAGGGGGAGGATGGAATTAAATATATTTAATATTAAATAAAAATAAGGGGAGAGGGGAGGATGGAATGAAATATATTTATTTTAAATTAAAATAAGGGGAGAGGGCGCCGGAGGAGAGGGCGGAGCCAAAGGCAGGGAGGGGGCGGAGCCAGGGGCAGGGGCAGACCCTAAGGCCCCCCAGGTCATCAGTGACCCTGGGCCGGTAGAAGTTGGACAGCCCTGTCATATAACACTTAAAAAAAACACACACAACAGGCATTTGTTTGTTACTGTTATGTGCCTTCAAATCGTTTCCAGCTCATGGCGATCCTAAGGCAAGCCCAACATGGGGTTTACGTGGTAAGATTCATTTAATGTTTTGCCACAGCCTTCCTCTGAAGCTGAAAGAGTGTGGCCTTGCTAAAACCATGACACCACAATGGCTTAGTAAAGAGAAAAAATATGGCACAGTTCATTGGAAGATCCAAGAAAAATAATAATGATAATAATACTAATATTGCATTGAGCCACGGTAGCACAGTGGGTTGTGCTGCTGAACTGCTGACCTGAAGATTAGCAGTTCAAATCCGCAAGACAAGGTGAGCTCCCTTCTGTCAGCTCCAGCTCCTGCCTATTTAGCAGTTTGAAAACATGCTAATGTTAGTAGATAAATAGGTACCGCTTTGGCAGGAAGATAATAAAGGCGCCTGGGTAATTTATTTATTTATTTAAAACTTTTGTACCCCGACCTTCTCACTTCAATAGAGGGACTCAGACCGGCAACCAGCAAGAATTCAATGCTAACATTTAAAATTCACAATAAAATTAACAATTATCAATACAATAAATACATAAAAACTATTCGCCACAGTAAAATCATGTCCAGTTCAGTCCTTGTATACAATCCATGTCTGGTGGTCAGCAACTTTAGCCAATTAGTGATCTCCGCCCTCATTGTGCGAAGGCCTCATTGCACAGCCATGTTTTCACCAGCTTCCTAAAAGTCAGGAGGGAGGGGGGAGATCTAAATTCACTTGGGAGGGAATTCCACAACCGAGGTGCCACCACAGAAAAGGCCCTGTCCCTCAGCCCCACCAGCCGCAACCATGCTGGCAAGATGACCAGAGAGATTTCTACAGGCAACAGGCTCCTCAGCTTGGAAATGGAACAAGAGCACCTCCCCATGGCCAGATTGAGCACCACCTCCAGAAGCCGGAGATGAAAGGGGAAGGCTTTACTTTTGTTCTGTGTATTTGTGTGTCATTGTTATTGCACTGTATTAAAGGCATTGAATGTTTGCCTATTTGTGTATGTTGTAATCCGCTCTGAGTCCCCTCGGGGAGATAGAGCGGAATATAAATAAAGTGTTATTATTATTTATACATAAAATTATATATACTTTTATTACATAATATATTTATATAATAGAAATTTTACTTTCTATATATAATTATTTGAATTCCACCCTAACTCCCCTAGGGCAGTGTTTCCCAACCAGTGTGCCATGACACACTAGTGTGCCGCGAGAGATCATCAGGTGTGCCGTGGGAAATTAGATTCTTATCTATCTGATGTCATATATAAAGTTTGCTACTCTGTCTCCGGAACCTCAGCGCACGGGTCCCTGTTTCTGGGAGGGCCGCGCAGTAGGGCAGACCTGTTTGGGCCCGTTCCCTTCCGTTCTGCTCCGGCAGGGAGCACTTCTGGTCCAGTCCAGCACAGCCCTGTTGGCGCTATAGGAGGTGTGAGTCAGAGAGCAGCGGAGCCCGAGCGCTGAAGGCAGGCAGGCAGGCAGCTGGAGCGGCAGGTAGGCAGGCAGGCAGGCAGGGAGTCAGCCAGCTAACGGGGGAAAGGAGGGAAGGGAACTCATGGGAGAAATATGGGTCCCCCAAAGGCCATCCAGCCTGACCCCCTTCAGCCTAGCAGGAAGGCACCACCCAAGCCCTCACGACAGATGGGCATGGAGACTCTGACTATACATTAAGGCAGGCAGCATCTTTATTAAGGGCTTGGAAGAAGGTTTAGACTAGATATGGTCAAACTTGGGCCTTCCTCCAGGTGTTTTGGACTTCAACTAATAATGCGAAATAATTGTTATAATACCATGTGGTATGTAATTGTTGTACTGTGACAATGACATAGTATGTTGTATTTGATATTATAGCAATATACGTATATTGTGTATACATATAATATTGATAATGTTGTAATGTAATGCAATATAATAATAATATACTATATAACTATATATTTTATGTTCATCCAAACAGGCCCAGGTTTCACACTAAGTGAGTGTATAAATACATTTAAAAACATATTAACTATATGTATTACTGTGTTAGAGTGTCATTTTGTGTCATTTTGGTTGGTGGTGTGCCCCAGGATTTTGTAAATGTAAAAAATGTGCCACGGCTCAAAAAAGGTTGAAAAACACTGCCCTAGGGGACTCATCAAATCCACAAAAGTGAAACAGGCAAATATGGAGGTACGAGCATATCTTCTCAGTCAAGACTAATAGAGTCGGGCTCAAAGCAATAAGACATTCAACAGCCAGGTTCCCCACAAGCACTTTTTGAGAATTGGTTTACTTGTTTCTCTATTCTTTTTGGCACGTGAGCAGTTCTCTGGCTCTTATGGCACAGAGTTTGCGGTTTAAGGGCTATAGTGACCATTAAGCAAAAGTGACCTGTTTTCCAACTCAAGTGTTTAATAATTAAAGTAAAACAATGTTATTAGATACACACTGCTATACTTGCTGGTGTCTCGAGATGTTGTATTCATTTTGCCCCAGTGCTGCGATGAGTGATAAGGCAACCTATATTTTGCCAAGTGAAACAAATGCTAAGGCCATAGAAGGCAGTGAAGAACAAAAACAAAAGCCGTTTACCTGCTCTCGGTGGAGCAGTGGGTTAAACCCTTGTGCCAGCAGGACTGAAGACCGATAGGTCGGAGGTTTTAATCCAGGGAGAGCGCGGATGAGCTCCCTCTGTCAGCTTCAGCTCCCCATGCGGGGACATGAGAGAAGCCTCCCACAAGGATGGTCAAACATCAAAGCACCCAGGCAACGTCCCCTGACGGCCAATTCTCTCACACCAGAAGCAACTTGCAGTTTCTCAAGTCGCTCCTGACACAAAAAACATTATTATTATCATCATCATCATTATTATTATCGACTCTCCCTTAAAACTCTCCCTTAAAACAAGAATGGTAAAACATCAAAACATCCGGGCATCCCCTGGGCAACGTCCTTGCAGGCGGCCAATTCTCTCACACCAGAAGTGACTTGCAGTTTCTCAAGTCGCTCCTGACACAAAAAATGTTATTATCATCATCATCATCATTATTATTATCGACTCTCCCTTAAAACTCTCCCTTAAAACAAGAATGGCAAAACATAAAAATATCTGGGCATCCCCTGGGCAACGTCCTTGCAGACGGCCAATTCTCTCACACCAGAAGTGACTTACAGTTTCTCAAGTCGCTCCTGACACAAAAATATCATCATCATCATCATCATCATTATTAACAACTCTCCCTTAAAACAAGAATGGTAAAACATCAAAACATCCGGGCATCCCCTGGGCAACGTCCTTGCAGGCGGCCAATTCTCTCACACCAGAAGTGACTTGCAGTTTCTCAAGTCGCTCCTGACACAAAAAATGTTATCATCATCATCATCATTATTATTATTATCGACTCTCCCTTAAAACTCTCCCTTAAAACAAGAATGGCAAAACATCAAAATATCTGGGCATCCCCTGGGCAACGTCCTTGCAGACGGCCAATTCTCTCACACCAGAAGAGACTTACAGTTTCTCAAGTCGCTCCTGACACAAAAATAAATATTATCATCATCATCATTATTATTAACAACTCTCCCTTAAAACAAGAATGGTAAAACATCAAAACATCCGGGCATCCCCTGGGCAACGTCCTTGCAGACGGCCAATTCTCTCACACCAGAAGCGACTTGCAGTTTCTCAAGTCATTCCTGACACGAAACAGAAAAAAACCTAACCTATTTCTGGAAAATGAAAAGTGAAAAAATCGTGCCCAAATGTAACATTGGCAAGTGCTTTCGGTTCTGAGTTGTGTTTTATTCTAATTCAGCTTTTTGAAATTACCATAAGGTGAATTATGAGCTTAATGTGTTTTTTTTAATGTCCTTTTATGAAAAACCAAGAATTCAAATATTGAAGGTACTTTATAGACTACTTTATAGCTCTCACATTTTTTGAGAAAGACTCAACTAGGACATTAATTCAAGATTTGGGGTGTGTGTGGGGAGAGACAAACCACCTCTAAAGCCAGCATTTCCCAAATATGTTTAGCAGCACAATTTTATGAAGTCGCCAAGCCAATTTAATGCAGAATGCGGTTCTACCTTCCATCTAAGTAAGAAAAACAATAACTGGGAAAGTACTTGACTGCTTGATTCGTTGCAATAAAATGTTAGCGCTGGTGGAGAGCAGTACGTGAAATCCAACAACCAGACAGGTTTCCAGAACGCCCCCAAATCTTATCCATTTAGGCGTTCCCTCCTCCCAGGGTGAACTGACACTTTTCTGCTCAAACAAGCCATTTTCAAAGTCCAAATACTGCCATTAGAATGCTCTGTTCCAGCAAAATACGCATTTGGATATTCTGATTTTGAGCACCTATCTCCAGCTGAAGGATTATGGGAACTGTAGTCCAAAAGGATATGACCATCCTAATGGCAGAGTCTAGTATACAAACCCAGTTAAACATGGCTATAATAATAATAATAATAAAACAACATTTTATTTATATTCCGCCCTATCTCCCCAAGGGAACTCAGGACGGATCACAGTACACATACATGTCAAACATTCAATGCCGTTTTGTATAGACAACACAATTACATTACTGTCAATTCAGGCTGAGGCCTAGTCTCAAAAATCAAGTTGAGGAAGCCTTACTGTCAATTCAGGCTGAGGCCTAGTTTGTAAAATCAGGTAAAGAAAGCCTTTTTGTCTGGCACCTTTGAGATTTGGGATGTTGGAATGCTGGCCAATCCATGGCCCATCCTCCCTCAAGCTGCACCAAGATGTAAAGTGGGTTTTGTGGGTTCTGTGTGCCAAGTTTGGTTTTGTTGTCTCATTGTTGGGGGCTGCAAAGTGTTTTGGACTTAAACTCCCACCATGCCTGACTGCCTCAGGCCTTTTCCTTACCCCGCTCTGGCACTTTAGAGGGTCGGAATGTTCGTGTTGGCTGGCCAATGGGAGTCCTTTATGCAAATTATCCCGCAGTAGGAGCCAATCGAAACGCTAGCACATATTCGCTCGGTCGCACCACCCACCCACCACCCGCAAACACTGAATTTTATTATATACATAGATTTATTTATTTATTTATTTATTTATTTACAGTGTTTATATTCTGCCCTTCTCACCCCGCAGGGGACTCAGGGCGGATTACAATGTACATATACATGGCAAACATTCAATGCCATAGATACACAACATATATAGACAGACACTCAGAGGCTATTTAATATTCCAGCTTCTGGCCATCAGGGGAGCTGTCGCTTCCTCATTCTTTGCATACTTCCTGGAGATTTTTATGGCCTCGTTAAATTAGCCTCCCCACAAAGTGGTACTTAAATTTCCTACTTATTTATTATTATTATTTATTTCCAACATTTCTACCCTGCTCTTCTCAACCCCCGAGGGGGGACTCAGAGCGGCCTAACAAAAGGCACAATTTGATGCCAGCATAATAAAATACAATATAAAACCAAAAACATATAGCATTAAAATACATTAAAATACAATTAGCATTAACACATCATACACATTATCTTAAGTTAAAAACAGTATTTCATCCATAACAGGAGCATTGAGCCATATCCATCAACTTGCCATTACAAATCCAGTCTAAAGTGCTTCATTGTGCTAACGTGCAAAAGCCTGGTCCCACAGCCAAGATTTCACTTTTTTCCTGAATGCCAGGAGGGATGGGGTTGATCGTATGTCGCTTGGAAGCGCATTCCACAGACGGGGAACCACCACCGAGAAGGCCCTCTCTCTCGTCCCCACCAACCGCATTTGAGAAGTTGGTGGGAGCGAGAGCAGGGCCTCCCCGGATGATCTTTAATTACGAGGTGGGACGTAGAGGCTGATGTGTTCGGACAAGTAAGCTGGGCCAGAACCGTATAGAGCAGGGGCGCTCATTAGGTAGCTTGGGAGCTACTAGTAGATCTTCGGCCCTCTTCCAGGTGATCTTTGGGCCTCACCAGCCGAATGGGGCGCTCCTGCCATGCGCGCGCACACCCTGCGCGCACTCCTGCTCCTGCTGCTGGCTTCTGCTCTCGCGATGCTTTTTTCGTCTGCGTCGCATTGCAGGAAGAAGGAAGCACGAGGAGGGGCCTCTGGAGGGAGCGGCCTGCCTCTCTCTCGTCCAGAAGCAGCTGTGCAGCCTCCGTTGCCGGCGACACAGGCAGGGCGGAGCGCTACCTCTGGATGCCCCGCCTCATGCTTTCTCCTTTCTGCAATGCCCCGCAAGTGGAAGAAGCACTGCGTGGGCGGAAAACAGCAGCAGGAGCACGCGCGGTGGCAAGAGCACACGGCAGCGGGGGCAGGTAGATCGTTTGGACTTGGTTGCTTTAAGAGTAGCTCGCATGCTGAAAAAGTGTGAGAACCCCTGGAATAGAGCTTTAAAGGTCAAAACCAGCACTTTGAATTGAGCTCGGAAATGGACAGGCAGCCAGTGGAGCTGACACAACAGGGGGGTGGTATGCTCCCTGAATGTAGCTCCAGTTAGTAATCTGGCTGCTGCCCGTTGGACTAATTGTAATTTCCGAACTGTCTTCAAAGGCAGCCCCACGTAGAGTACGTTGCAGTAATCTATTCGGGATGTGACCAGAGCATGGACGACTGTAGCCAGATCAGACTTCCCAAGGTACGGGCGCAGCTGGTGCACGAGTCTTAACTTGACAGATGCAAATGTCTTTCGGGTGGCAAAGGTCGACAACAAGCTACACAATTTTGGTCAGGAGCTCAAACTGACCCAGGCTGGCTTTGAACTCATGACCTTTCCGTCAGTAGTGATCTTAATGTAGCTGACTCCTACCCAGCTGCACCACAGTCCCGGTGCTTTTTCTACTAACTTCCACTTTAACGGACATTATCATATCTTCCAACAAGACAAAATAAAATGGCCAGACTCTGATTTCATGCCTGTGTCCTGATGAATATTCCTATGAGCAAGAGAGGCTCCTTCACAGCCACCTAATGGGGACCTTGCCTTACTGCTGAGCAACGAAAGGCCTGCTTCTCACGCAGACGCCCAAAGGAATATGTTCCAGCAGACAGATTTCATGGCCAAGCCATCATCACAGCTGCCTGCTCCAAAGGACAACGTCGCTCGAGATAAGCCAGCTTAGGAGGTCAACGGCTATAAAGGCGAAGGGCTGAAACATCAGAAATGGAAACGCAAAATTGAATGCAATATAAGGCTAAACAAACAACGGGGTCGCGATCCTTGACACAAGAAGCGATAAGAGCTTCCTCAATATCCTCCATCTAAGTATCGCTGGGAACAAAGTGTGCTTGGTTCTGGGTGCCCGTGTGCGAAATCTCACACAAGGGGACCCGACTAAGATAACCGAAGGAGCTTTATCGAAACGTCTCTTTTTCCCCTACCAGAAAAAAAGCCCGGCCCGCTTCTTTTAAAAGGTGTAGTCTTCGGCTTCTTGATTAAAAGTGCACAAAGCAGCTGTTTATCCGCTCACTGTAACCAGCAGGTGAACCCGATTCAATATTTATCACAGGCTTTCACAGATCACCGCTAACCAAGCAAACGTTTTAATTAAGCTGGAGCTCGCTTCAAAGAGCTCATTCAGGACGTCAATCAGCAGGGGTAGAGGATCGGATACTGTGTCGGGGTGAGAGTGTGTAATACAAATCCGCAACTTTCTTCGTCCCGTCGACGGTAAGCTAGCCGGCCGAGAGCCCGCGCTCTGATTGTAACAGACTGCCAGTCTCCTGGAATGCGTAACCGAAGTCACTCAAGCCCTATTGTGCAGGTTGTAAGCAATATGTTAAACTCCAATGGGCTAGCACATTAAGACAGATCCTTTTCACAGCTGTTTCTTGATACTCCAAGTGTTTGTTACACTACTCTCCATTTACTGTTTACTTTCTTGCCGAGTGGAAAAGGGGAGGAAAAGGGTCCTCAATGCAGCTGCTCCGGTTTCTTTGCAAGGAAAGGATGGAGGGGCAGGGTGGGCTTCGGCAGAAGTCTCTAGGACAGCGATGGGCAACCGTTTGAGCTTGGCGTGTCAAAATGCACCAGAAAAACAGAATAACTCGAGTGGGGTGTCACTTCAAGGGGAAAAAAACCCATAATTTTGTGATATTTATAGTTTAAATAACAAAAATGCATAATTGTAATACAGTGTTTCCCAACTGCTGTGCCGCGGCACACTTGTGTGCCGTGAGCAATCATCAGGTGGGCCGTGGAAGAACCGACCACCCCGCCAGGAGTCATCTGGGCAGCCTGCCTCTCGCTCTGTCTCTACGTTTCTCCGTCTCTCTCTCTCTCTCTCTCTCTCTGGGGCGCCAGCAGGGCTAATCAACGCCGGCCAAGAAGCACGCCCCGCCTCTCTAAGGGTCTCCCGCCCGGCACCATGTTTGTTCAGGGCGGAAGTCCCAAGGGAGGTGAGGGGGCGCGGCCTCAGCTTCCTGGAGAAGCGGTTGGTTGGAGGCTGAGGAGGGGAGGGGCCAGGCGGCGCCTTTCCCTGTGAGGTCACTTCCGGAGGAGGCGGAGAGCTTCCAGAGAGAGCGTTGGGCTTTGTTTTCCTCTCAGCCACCTGTTTTCCCCTTCTGGCTCAGGATTCCTTCGGGCTTTGGGGCCGAGGCGGCTCCGGGGCCTCCTCCCTTCTTCCTCTCTTGGCCTGGGCTCTGCCTCGGCCTCTCCTGCTCTCAGGCCTTCCTTCCTTCCCAGCACTGCCTCTCGGCTTCGGAAGGGAGCGGCCTGCCCCTGCGCCTCCCTCCCTGTCTGTCTGAGGGAAACCCAGGTGAGCAGTGGCCTTGAAGCACCGGGTGGTGATGATAGGGCAGCGTCGGCCCAGGCGACCCAGTCCGAAGCACACAAGGCGGGATACCTATGTCCGAAGCACAAAAGGCGAAATATCTATGTCCAAAGCACACAAGGCAGGATATCTATGTCCGAAGCACAAAAGGCGGGATATCTATGTCCAAAGCACACAAGGCAGGATATCTAAGTTGTGTTCAAACAGGCCCAGGTTTCACTGAGTGTATAAATGCATTTCAAAACATATTAACTATATGTATTACTGTGTTAGAGTGTCATTTTGTGTCATTTTGGTTGGTGGTGTGCCCCAGGATTTTGTAAATGTAAAAAATGTGCCGCGGCTCAAAAAAGGATGAAAAACACTGGTCTATACAATGCAATTTTCTGAATCAGCACCTCAAATAACCAAACCTAATCTGAAGTTCACCAAAACCTGGTTCGTAACAACTAATGTTGGAGAGCGGTCCCTGGTCAAAAAAAGGTTGGGAATCAGTGCTCTACCCCAACCTGTCTCTCTTCACTTGTGTTGGACCACAACTAACATCATTCCTACAGTGGGCGTAATGAGACCTTAGTCTAGCACAGCTCAAGGAAGCCATATTGATGTTGGCTGCCTCAACCTGTTGACTTACATGATCAAGTTTCAGAGCAAGAGCTAAGAATGATCTCCCTAAACACTTTCTAGAGAGAGAAAAAGATACAAAGGACTATTGAATCTCAGTTAGATCAAGAATGGAGGGCTATTACAGACTGGCAAACCTCCTCTGAAGACATTTGCCCAGAAAAACCCATGATAGCTTCACCTTACAACAGGGGTGCTCACACTTTTTCAGCATGCGAGCTACTTATAAAACAACCAAGTCAAAATGATCTCCCTACCCACTACTCGGAGAGCCATAAAAGCAAAATATTTGGAAATTTATTTCAGTGAGAGCCATATAATATATAATATATTTTAAGACTGAATTCAACTAAATGTGAGTGTAATAAGCTCCTGAATTTATTCATACTAATAATGATGATGATAATATTCATTCAGCCTCTGCTACTACTACTAATAATAGTAACAACAACAACAATAGGTTCCTAGAATAGGAGGAGACCTCCAAGAGCCATCCAGTCCAACCTCCTTCTGCCATAAGGGAAAAACACAATCAAAGCATTCCTCGCAGTTGGCCATTCAGCCTCTGATAATAATAATAACAATGGGTTCCTAGAGTAGAAGGAGACCTCCAACAGCCATCCAGTCCAACCTCCTTCTGCCATAACAGAAAAACACATTCAAAGCATTCCTCGCAGTTGGACATTCAGCCTCTGATAATAATAATAATAATAATAACAACAACAACAATGGGTTCCTAGAAAAGAAGGAGACCTCCAAGGGCCATCCAGTCCCACCTCCTTCTGCATCTGGGCCGCATCGGGAGCCTGCGGGGCGGGACTGAGCCTTCCTCCCGCCCTACCTGCGATCTACCAGGATGCCCTACGCCAGTGGTTCTCCATCTGGGGGTCCCCAGATGTTTTGGCCTCCAACTCCCAGAAACCCGAACAGCTGGTAAACTGGCTCGGAATTCTGGGAGTTGTAGGCCAAAACACCTGGGGACCCACAGGTTGAGAACCACTGCCCTACGCGATCTACCAGTAGATCGCGATCTACCTAATGAGCACCCCTGCCTTACGATCTTCGTAAGTCCATAATGTCCAAAGAATGGCCCATAATACAGCTGAGAAATACGGTTATAGTTCAGGCTAACAGTCCCTCTCCGGGTCACGTATTGTGATTAAAATCACACCTCCAGACAGTAAGAGCGAGCATTTGGCATACTGGATCTTGAATTTTCTTTTTATGATGCCGAAATCCCTCAAACATCAAAACGGCACATCTGGGGAGTCAGGTGGTAAGGTTGTAGGATAATAACCCTTTCAAATTTATCTGTGGAGCCAGTATTAATTTTTTTTAAAAAGGAAACATAAAGATAATCAGATGCACAGTGTTTACTGAACGACACAATTTCTGTTTGAAGTTTTACTTTCCCGAAGCTGCCAGTCATATAGACAAAGGCCTCTCCTTTCAAACATTCGCTCTTTTAAGATAAAAGGTCAGGTCCAAACAAAAGCTCAGTGCCCTTTTAACTGTTAATATAAATGCAATTCTTTTCAAAAAGTCATGGCTCTCTGATCCCCACGGCATCCTCCTTTTATTTCCCCCCACTCTTTTTTCTTATGTAACCCACGGCAAGTCTTTCTAAGTGAACAAATATGTTTTAATTCTTCTACTGGAAACACTTGCCCTCTAGGTTTGAGACCAAAAAGTAGGCTCACTTTTTAAAAAAGGAATACATATGTATGTTCAAAGGCTTCCGTGCACAGCTTGGCTTTGGTAATATGTAGTTAGCATAAGAAAGAGAGAGAAAAACATCCTTCAAAGGATGCGTTATGAATAAACACCAGGCAGGCATACCACTCATGTATTGTATCAGATCACAACATTAAAGAGAATGAAGAGTTTCCTATTGGTTTTCTCTCTTGTCGCCTTTTTGTCTCAGGCTTTAGAACTGGTACCAAAATAAGCCCATTGCAAAAGGAAAAATAGAACCATAACAACGACGGCGACGTTAAAAAACATTATTCACCGATATATCACACAGTCCTAGGCATTTGGGAAGCCAGCATAGTGATTTTGTTTGCTGTGTATTCATCTTGTTGTGTTTCAATAATAATAATAATAATAATAATAATATTCCTACTACTCCTCGAATGCTTTCATCAGCGCTGTCTTCGAACAATCCTAAATATACACTGGACCGACTATGTGACGAATGTTGCTGTCCTTGAGCAAGCAGGGATCACCAGCGTTGAGGCCATGCTATTGAGAACACAGCTGCGCTGGGCAGGGCGCGTCTCTAGGATGGAGGACCACCGCCTCCCAAAGATACTACTCTATGGTGAACTCGCCATGGGTCAGCACAAGAGAGGCGCCCCCAAAAAGAGATATAAGGAGTCCCTGAAACAACAACTCAGGCTCGGCCAGATTGATCACCAACAATGGTCCACGCTGGCTGGAAGTCAGCCTGAAGAAAACGGAAGTCGTCTACCAGCCCGCACCACACGAAGAACACCATCACCCCTACGTCAGCATAGGCACATCTGTGCTTAAGTCCATTCAGCAGTTCACCTACCTGGGAAGCATCATCTCTTCAGACACCGAGATTGATAAAGAGATAGATCACAGATTAGCAAAGGCATAGAGTGCATTTGGAAAGCTTCACAAAAGAGTCTGGAGTAACAAGCACCTGAGGCAAATCACCAAAATCAGTGTGTACAGAGCTATCGTACTGTCTAATCTCCTCTATAGGTCTGAAACATGGGTCACCTATCACCAACACCTACGACTCCTCGAACGCTTTCATCAGCGCTGTCTTCGCACAATCCTAAATATACACTGGACCGACTATGTGACCTATGTTGCTGTCCTTGAGCAAGCAGGGATCACCAGCGTTGAGGCCATGCTATTGAGAACACAGCTGCACTGGGCAGGGCACATCTCTAGGATGGAGGACCACCGCCTCCCAAAGATACTACTCTACAGTGAACTCGCCACGGGTCAGCGCAAGAGAGGTGCCCCCAAAAAGAGATATAAGGACTCCCTGAAACAACACCTCAGGCTCAGCCAGATTGATCACCAACAATGGTCCACCCTGGCCTCACATCGGGAGGCATGGAGACGCACTATCCACAATGCTGTGGCCTCTTTCGAGAAGACATGCCAAACGGGTCTCGAAGAGAAACGACAACGCAGAAAGAACCGCAACTTAGAAACAACATCACCCAAGGAGACTTTCTGCTGTGCTTTCTGCAACCATACTTGCCTATCTCAGATTGGCCTTTATAGTCATCAACGCGCTTGTAAAAAGCGTGGGATGAGTCCTTCCTAAAAATCTTCATTCACGAAGTAATGCCGAGACAATCTTGCTGTGTTATAATAGTAATAATAATCATAATAATCGTAATAATTTATTTGTATACCGCTCTATCTCCCCGAGGGACTCTAAGCGGTTTCCAACATGGGTAAAGCACTGCAATTATGGATACAAAATACATACAGAATAATCATTAAGAAATCATTAAGAAACACAGACATCATACCATATAAAAGACATACATATTTAAAATTAAAAGCCAGTTCAGTATTTATTTCCACTGGGCAAGTTGGGGATTTTTTTAATGAATGTGGTACTATTTATTTATTTATTTATTTAAAACTTTTGTACCCCAACCTTCTCACCTCTATCGAGAGACTCAGACCGGCATAACAGCAAAAAATCCATGCTAAGAAGCAAGAATTTTCCATTCCTCTAAAGGAGGCTTCACTTCTTCACACCAATTTGCAAAAACTATACTACCTAAATAAATAGCAAAAATAGCCCTGTGCGATTGCAGCGATGTTGGTGATCGGCAGTTAATCTAGCATCAGAAAACACAATATTTTCTGTTAGTCATGGGAGTTCTGTGGGAAGTTTGGCCCAATTCTATCATTGGTGGGGCTCAGAGTGCTCTTTGATTGTAGGTGAACTATAAATCCCAGCAACTACAACTCCCAAATGTCAAGGTTTATTTTTCCCAAACTCCACCAGTGTTCACATTTGGGCATATTGAGTATTTGTGCCAAGTTTGGTCCAGATCCATTATTGTTTGGGTCCACAGTGCTCTCTGGGTGTAGGTGAACTACAATTCCCAAACTCAAGGTCAATGCCCATCAAACCCTTCCAGTATTTTCTGTTGGTCATAGGAGTCCTGTGTCCCAAGTTTGGTTCAATTCCATTGTTGGCAGAGTTTAGAATGTGCTTTGACTGTAGTGTGCTATAAATCCCAGCAACTTCAACTCCCAAATGACAAAATCAATTTTACCCCCAACCCCACCAGTATTCAAATTTGGTCATATTGGGTATTTGTGCCAAACTTGGTCCAGTGAATGAAAATACATCCTGCATATCAGGTATTTACATGACGATTCATAACAGTCGCAAAATTCCAGTTATGAAGTAGCAATGAAAACAATGTTATGTTTGGGGGTCACCACATATGAGGAACTGTATTAAGAGGTCACGGCATGGGGAAGGTTGAGAAACACTGAAAGCTTGATGAAATTAGGAACAATAATTAGAAAAGGTATTTTCATCTAAAAACCAACAGCACCCCCTGCTGGCACCTAACGGTCTTTACCATTAAAAGCTTGACTGTTGTCAAATTTGACAACCCTATTCAGTGCACTCCTATTATTTATTGCACATTAAAGCCAAACAGATCCCTTGTGCTTACAAAAGCAACCATTATAGTTTGGCTTGTTAAGACGTTCAAGGTATGAGGCTTGAGAGGAACACAAAGTACACTCTAAAAATATTTGAAACAAGCCTCTCTGCTTAGATCTATGCCTGCAATGGAAGATATCTTGTTCCCGGCGCAATCGTTTCCCCGCAGGAACCCGTCCACTTTCTTAGCTGAGAAGCACTTAACTTGATTTTACAATAAAGGCTGACTTATCTGGGGAAGTACATGACTTCTGGGGAAAAGACTTATGATGAGAAAGCAACAGTAGAAGGCAATAAGACACAAAAATAACTCTTAACTATTGACCGGAAGCTGATATTTATACACTGTTTCACTTCCTTCTCATTTTGTTTTCCTGGCGCAACAATATCCCAATGAGGTCCCTTCCACACAGCCATATCACCTAGAACAGTGTTTCCCAACCAGTGTGCCGGGGCACACTAGTGTGCCGTGAGCGATCATCAGGTGTGCCGTGGGAAATTGGAATGGGGGAGTCTAGTGTGTTGAAGTATAAAAACCCTAAGAAACCAGTTCTAAAGGCACAAAATTACAAATCCCCACCCGTTGTTTATGTCTCTTCTCCCTGCATTGGGAAGGCCCGCCTCCCTTTCCCCAAATAGAGACCTCCTCTTGCCTCCTGGGGGTTCTGTGAGGGAAGTTTGGCCCAGTTCTATCGGTGGGGTTCAGAATGCTCTTTGATTGTAGGGGAACTATAAATCCCAGCAACTACAACTCCCAAATGTCAAGGTCTATGTCCCCTGAACTCCATCTGTGTTCATATTTGGGCATATTGAGTATTCATGCCAAGTTTGGTCCTGATCCAACATTGTTTGAGTCCACAGTGCTCTCTGGATATAGGTGAACTACAACTCCAAAACTCAAGGTCAATGCCCACCAAACTCTTATAGTATTTTCTCTTGGTTATGGGAGTTCTGTGTGGGAAGTTTGTGTCTTTCTGACATTCCTGCCAGGATATCTATGTCGTGTTCATCGAAACAGGCCCAGGTTTCACACTGAGTGTATAAATACATTTAGAAACATATTAACTATATGTATGACTGTGTTAGAGTGTCATTTTGTGTCATTTTGGTTGGTGGTGTGCCCCAGGATTTTGCAAATGTAAAAAGTGTGCCGCGGCTCAAAAAAGGTTGGGAAACACTGACCTAGAACAGTGTTTTCATCCTTTTTTTGAGCCGCGGCACATTGTTTACATTTACAAAATCCTGGGGCACACCACCAACCAAAATGACACAAAATGACACTCTAACACAGTCATACATATAGTTAATATGTTTTTAAATGTATTTATACACTCCGTGGAAAAACTGGGCCTGTTTCGATGAACTCAACATAGATATCCTGGCAAGAATAGCAGAAAGACACAAACTTCCCACACAGAACTCCCATAACCAAGAGAAAATACTATAAGAGTTTGGTGGGCATTGACCTTGGGTTTTGGAGTTGTAGTTCACCTATATCCAGAGAGCACTGTGGACTCAAACAATGTTGGATCAGGACCAAACTTGGCATGACTATTCAATATACCCAAATGTGAACACAGATGGAGTTTGGGGAAAACAGACCTTAACATTTGGGTGTTGTAGTTGCTGGGATTTATAGTTCACCTACAATCAAAGAGCATCCTGAACTCTTGCAACAATGGAATTGAACCAAACTTGGCACATTGAACTCTCATTACCAACAGAAAGTACTGAAAGGGTTTGCTTGGGAATTGACCTTGAGTTTGGAAGTTGTAGTTCACCTACACCCAAGGAGCACTGTGAACTCAAACAATGTTATGTTATGTTGTTGTTTGTTTTCTATCCAAAATCACAATGTTGGAAGGAGGCTCACCACTTTAAGGTCCCTAAAACAGGCATGGGAAAACTTCAGCCCTCTGGGTGCTTTGGACTTCAACTTCCACCATTCCTAACAGCCTGAGGCCCTTTCCTGCTTAAGTGGCTGAGGTGGGAAAATGAAAAGAGCCTGAGGCTGCTAGGAATGGTGGGAGTTGGAGTCCAAAACACCTGGAAGGTCCAAGTGTGCCCATGGCAGCTTTCGACAGAGACCTCATCTTCCCCCTTCCCCTTCGCGCCCTTTCTTCCCCCTCCTGCCGAACACTTACTTTTTCTTCTACACTGCCGCTTCTGCCGCCATTTTGATCCGAAGGGGCAGCGTGAGCATGTTCAGGAGGGGAGGGGGGAGGGAGGAAGACGTGACCCGTGCGGGCGCTACTGCGCAGACTCGCCCCAGAGCAAAGTGAGGCAAAGCGAGCAGAGCGAGGCTGGGAAGAAGGGAGCCCGAGTGGAGAAGAAAACTTTTTTTTTTGGTCCGTGATCTCCGCCCCCTCGGCTTGCGCCCCTAGGCCATGGCCTAGGTTGGCCCTATGGGTAATCCGGGCCTGCCAGCACATCCTCTGTTCGGATGCTAGCCACCATATCAAGGCCTTAAATCAAGAAACAGCTTCCTAAGATCTAGAGACACTTGCAGGAGCACTTCAGCAAACAACAGTCCAAAACTGGCAGGCTAAAGCCCCAAACCTCAATCAGTGGCTGAGACCGGATGAGAGACTCCTTCCTGGGCACACAGAAGACGGGGAAAGTACTGAACAGACTGCGCTCTGGCACCACGAGGTGCAGAGCCAATCTTCAGAAATGGGGCCACAAAGTGGAATCCACATATGCGAGTGCGGAGAAGAGCAAACCACAGACCACCTTCTACAAGGCGGCCTGAGTCCTGCCACATGCACAATGGAGGACTTTCTCACAGTCACACCAGAGACACTCCAAGTGGCCAACTTCGGGTCAAAAAACATTTAACATAATGCCAAGTTTTTAAAACTTTGTTTTTGTTTTAAAATACATTTTAACTGTACCCTTAACTCACTTCTGATGCAATAAATAAATATTGGACTAGGATTTGTAAAAACCAGAGTTCGATTCCTTGCTCAGCTGCGGAAATTCCCGGAGAACCTTAATAATAATGTTATTATTATTATCATTATTGATGTTAGCATCTGAACTATGTCTCCTATCAGTAAAAATAAGACAGAGTTCCAACGTACAAAAATTCAAAACTCTGATGAGAGATTTGGAACATTCCGGAATCTGACGGGAGAGGGTTTACCTGAAGTTACTACTTGTGAAGCAATTCAGCTGAAGGAATCCCTATTGATTTCCTATAGCGCTCAACTCTGCTACAGGAGAAGGATGCTAACTATAGAAGCAACTTAATTGTGCAGTGACTGCTTTTCTGTTAGACACAAGGAAAATCAATACACCTTGTCCAACTTATTAAGTCATTGTGGCAGCTGAGGTCATTGACAGCACCAAAAAAGAAGGGGCAACAGAGAGTTTAAAGCAGTGTTTCTCAACCTGGGGGTCAGGACCCCTGGAGGGGTCAGGGGGGGTCGCCAAAGACCATCAGAAAACACAGTATTTTCTGTTGGTTATGGGGGTTCTGTGTGGGAAGATTGGCCCAATTCTATCATTGGTGGGGCTCAGAATGCTCTTTGATTGGAGGTGAACTATAAATCTCAGCAACTACAACTCCCAAATGTCAAGGTCTATTTTCCCCAAACTCCACCAGTGTTCACATTTGGGCATATTGAATATTCGTGCCAAATTTGGTCCAGATCCATCATTGTTTGAGTCCACAGTGCTCTCTGGATGTAGGTGAACTACAACTCCCAAACCCAAGGTCTATGCGCCTCCAATCCCTTCCAGTATTTTCTGTTGGTCATGGGAGTTCTGTGTGCCAAGTTTGGTTCAATTCCATCATTGGTGGAGTTCGGGATGCTCTTTGATTGCAGGTGAACTATCGATCCCAGCAACTACAACTCTCAAATGACAAAATGAATTCCCCCTGCCAACCCCACCAGTATTCAAATATTGGGTTTTTGTGCCAAATTTGGTCCAGTGAATAGAAATACATCCTGCATATCAGATATTTATATTTTGATTCATAACAGTAGTAAAATGGTAGTTATGAAGGAGCAACAAAAATAATGTTATGTTTGGGGGGGGGGGTCACCACAACATGAGGAACTGTATTAAGGGGTCACGGCATCAGGAAGGTTGGGAACCACTGGTTTAAAGGAAAAGCACTCTCTTGTTTAAGTTAAAAGAGGCCATGTCTCTAACTTAAACTGTTCTGTTTACACTTTCAAGGGGAGATTATTAAGTTTTCCAGCACAAAAAATGAGTCATTTTTGTGGCGCAGTTGGCTGGAAGTCAGCTGCATTAAGATCACTACTGACCGAAAGGTCATGAGTTCGAAGCCAGCCCAGGTCGGAGTGAGCTCCTGACCAAAATTGTGTCGCTTGTTGTCAACCTTCGCAGCCCGAAAGACAGTTGCATCTGTCAAGTAGGAAATTTAGATACCACTTTGTGGGGAGGCTAATTTAACTGATTTACGAGGACATAAAAATCTCCAGGAAGTATGCAAAGAATGAGGAAGCGACAGCTCCCCTGGTAGCCAGAAGCTGGAATGTTAAATAGCCTCTGAGTGTCTGTCTATATATGTTGTGTGTCTATGGCATTGAATGTTTGCCATGTACAGTATATGTACATTGTAATCCGCCCTGAGTTCCCTGCGGGGTGAGAAGGGAGGAATATAAATGACGTAAATAAATAAATAAATAAAATTTAGAGATATTTATATTTATTTATTTACATCATTTCTACCCCGCTCTTCTCAACCCCCGAGGGGGGACTCAGAGCGGCCTAACAAAAGGCAACAATTCGATGCCGATACACAATATAAATACAATATAAAACCATAGACACTCAAGATTAAAATACAATTAGCATTAACACATAATACACACACACTTAAGTTAAAAACAGATACGTTTGGGATGCAAAAATCCATAAAAACTGAATTGAGGCACAGAAACCGACTTGCACAGAACCAAGGGGCCAATGTCCTTACAGGAGAAGCAAATCTCACAACAGCATCCTTTCGAAAGGAAACCTTTCTTAGAGTGGGAAGAAAAAATCCTGAACCAAAGTCCACCATCACAACACTATTATATCTATCTATCTATCTATCTATCTATGTATATAATAAAAGTGAATGTGTGTATGTATGCGTGCGGAGGTCGGAAGGATATGTGGCAGCTTTCTGATTGGTTGCCACTGTGGGATTATTTGCATAACACCTCTGATTGGCCAGCACCACCAACATTCCAACACTCTAAAGTGGCAGAGGGGGGTAAGGAATAGGCCTGAGGCAGTCAGACATGTTAGGAGTTTAAGGCCAAAACACTTTGCGGCCCCCAACAATGACAGAACAAGACCAAAATTCGCACACAGAACCCACAAGATGCACTCTACATCCTGGTGCAGTTTGAGGGAGGATGGAACATGGATGACGGGACTTGCAGTACTTTAACTCACTTCCTTAGAGCAGTGATTTTCAACCTTTTTTGAGCCGCGGCACATTTTTTACATTTACAAAATCCTGGGGCACACCACCAACCAAAATGACACGAAACGACACTCTAACACAGTAATACATATAGTTAATATGTTTTTAAATGTATTTATACACTCACTTAGTGTGAAACCTGTTTCGATAAACACAAAATAGATATCCTGGCAGGAATGGTAGAAAGACACACATGAAGCTCTTGCTCAACAACTGTCAGTCTCTCTCTGTTTGTTTACTTTCTTTACTTAGCCGCGTCTGAGCGAATCCAAGATGGCGCGACCATAGCACTCTCGCGTCACTTCTTAGGTGACGTGAGAGTGCTATGGTTCTATTTCTTAAAAGGACAGATGCGCCTTATAGTTTATATATGAATGTTCAAAAATAATTTCCCACGGCACACCTGATGATCTCTCATGGCACACTAGTGTTCCACGGCACACTGGTTGAAAATCACTGCCTTAGAGCACTGTGGCCCACACCAATGACGGGTCAGGACCAAACTTGGCGCACAGAGGCCTAATGGCCCACTTTACAACCTGGTGCGGTTTAGGGCAGGATGGGCAACAAATGATGGGATTTGCAATACCTTCACCCGATTCACTTCCCACAGAACACTGTAGCCCCTACAAATGATGGACCAGGCCCAAACTTGCCACACAGACTACTCATGGACCACTCTACATCCTGCTGCAGTTTTAAGAGGGATGGACCATGAATGATTAGACTTGCAGTACCTTCAGTAATTTCATGACACCACTGCAACTCCCAATAATGCTGGATCAAGGCCAAACTTGCCACACAGGGCCCCCATGACACACTCTGCATCCTAGTGCAGTTGAGAGGAGGACAGACCACATATGATGGGGCTTGCAGTACCTTCAGTAATTTCATGATACCACTGCAACTCCCAATAATGATGGATCACAGCCAAACTTGGCAGACAGAGCCTCCATGCCACTCTACATCCTGGTGCTGTTTGGAGGAGGGTGGACCATGGACGATGGGATTCGCAGTGCCTTCACCAACTTCCTGACACCACTGCGAGCCACATAAATAACTGCTAAAGACCAACTAATATGTTTCTCAAATAACCCGGGCACCGCCGGGTTCTCAGCTAGTTAACTATAAAACATGAGCACGAAGGAGCAAACGAAACATGTCTACTGCAGGAATGTAACAAAAGGGGATGCGGAATTTCTCTTCCATTGTATTAAGTCATTGCCCCCCCCCCTCGCCAAAATAACATTTATACAACTCAGAAAGAAAAAAAAACCCCTAAAGTTGTGAAAATAAAACAATGTTAGGAGATAATCTTCGATCTCAGAGTAGCTATATTTAATATAACATCGCCAACCATGTTTTGTATATCTTTTTTATCTTCACAGTCCAAGTCTGTTGTACTCACTGTTTTGAGAGAGGAAGGTGTAGTTTTCCCAGAAGACACAATCAATTCCCCATTTTTCTGCTGCTGATAAATTTCCAAGACATCAACAAACTGGACCCCTTTAGCCAGCCGGTGTCGTTTTCTAGCCTGTTCGGATTAAAGAAACAAAGGAAGTAATTGCAAAACTTTGGGCAAGTCACATTCTCTCAGCCTCAGAGGAAAGCAAAGGTAAACTCTACAGCAGTGTTTCCCAACCTTTTTTGAGCCGCGGCACATTTTTTACATTTACAAAATCCTGGGGCACACCACCAACCAAAATGACACAAAATGACACTCTAACACAGTAATACATATAGTTAATATGTTTTAAAATGTATTTATACACTCAGTGTGAAACCTGGGCCTGTTTCGATGAACATGCAGAGTCCACCCTTTCTGGAGTGTCTTCCATGGCAACCATGGGGCTGTCCCAACTAGTAGCTGGCCCTACCCACTGTGCTGGACACACATTAGATTTGGTTTTCTGCCAGGGATGGGAGAATGGTGGCGTTGTTGAGGAGCTCTCCATCGCTCCGTTGCCATGGACTGACCATCACCTGATTAGGTTTAGACTTTCTGCTCCCCCCAACCTGTGCAGGGGTGGGGGACCCATTAGGATGGTCCGCCCTAGGAGACTTATGGATCCACTGCACCCCGTCGCTGGCCCGGCCCTTCCTTCTCCGGCAGCGAGGCGGGCGGCTTCAGGGGCTCGTTGAAGCTCTCCATGAGAGGAGGAGCAGCACTTGAGGCTCACCTCGAACACAAGAGCCGTGCTCTTCCTCCTTTCCTTCCTCCTCCTCACCGAGACCTGAGGTGAAGGCATCCTCCTCTCCTCTGCGCAATGACCTGAAGATGGGGAAGGGCAAAGTGGCCACCCAGTGCCCCCACGCAGCTGTCTCGGCTTACAGACAGCTCCAGCACCAAAGCCCCGAACTCCTGAAGCAGTGGGAGTATTGCGGGCAGCCCAAGGGGGTCCTCAAAGCTCCCGATGAAGAAGCTCTCGTCCAGCTCCTGAGCGAAGCCAAAAGGTTCGGATTGACCGTGAGCTTGATCCAAGACGCCGGGCGCAACCAGATCGCCCCGGGCTCCCGTACTGTGCTTGGCATCGTCCCAGGGCCGGCTGAGGTTGTGGATCAGGTGTCTGGCCATCGAAAACTGTACTGACCTGGACCGCCTGGGACCTGAGAAGAAGAGCTGCACTCCAACCTTCAGAATCTGAGAGCGGAAGTCCTTTCCACAGCAGCTCCCATTGGCCGAGAGAGACGTGATGTGGCTAGCCACACAACGTCCCCTGCAGGCCAGCCTCAACGCGCCCGCCCACCTACGTGTTGTGGAACAGCGCCGAGGGGGGCGTGGAAAAGTTTGTAGCCCTGGCGCCAAGTCCCCAGGAACAAGACACTGTCTTTGTGGGACGCCTCTTCCTCAAGGTGGGTTGCGATCCCGCGTGTTTTCCGGTAGCCTTCCTCTCCCTCCTCACTTTACAATTGCCCCTGTTTGGCAGGAGGGGGAAGAAAGGGGGGGAGGTTTTTCCACGGCACACCAGCTGATCACTCATGGAACACTAGTGTGCCGCGGAACAGCGGTTGGGAAACACTGCTCTACAGAATCAAATCTGGCCAAAACCCCTGTGATAGGGTCACCATAGATGGGAAACGACCTGAAGGCACACGACAACAACAACAACACTATTAGATAACATCTGAACCCATTTTACCAAGAGCAAAGCTTTCTCACCTGCTCTTCGGTTTCCAGGGAACGAATCCGCTTCCTATCAACTTTAAAATCATTGTCTTCCCCTTCCTGCAATGATGCCTGCTTCTTCGCAAATAGTTTGGAAGCAAGTGTGGTTTTCGTTGTGTGCTTTCCAGCAGCAGGGGATAAAACGGAGTCTGCGAAAGAAAACATAGGTATGCATAACATCATCAATATTTTACTCGTTCTAAAGGTAAAGGTTTCCCCTGATTTTAAGTCCAGTCATGTCTCCATTTCTTGAACCAAAGAGCCGGCTTTGTCCGTAGACACCTCCTAGGACATGTGGCCGGCATGACTGCATAGAACACGTTTACCTTCCTGCCAAAGCAGTATCTACTGATCCACTCACACTTGCATGCTTTTGAACTGCTAGGTTGGCAGAAGCTAGGGCTTACAGCAGGAGCTCCCCCCGTTCCCAGGATTCAAACTGCCAACCTTTCAGTCAGCTAGTTCAGCAGCTCAGCGGTTTAACCCGCTGCGCCACCAGGGGGCCTATATAGATAGATATGCAACTCAAGTTGGACTGAAAAGAGCCATGAGAGCATTAACAAATTACTGCCAGGAAGAACAGTTGCACCTCAACTTTCAGAAAACTAAAATTATGGTGTTTGCTAAACGACCCAAGAGGCACAACTGGAGAATAGATGGAAACAAAATAGAGCAGGTCTCAAGCTTTAAATATCTTGGTGTTACCCTCCACAGCAGCAACAGCAGGAAAGCCCATGCAGAGTGTGCAGCAGAGACAGCACAAAAGAGTTCATCCGCTATCTTAAGGTATCTCAGGACGGGAGGAGGTCACTTTATACCGGCAGCACTTAAACATTTTGAAGCAAAATCAGTCGCACAAATGCTGTATGGAGCCCAGCTTGGACCCTTCTCAAATTATGCCCCACTAGAGCGTGTCCAATCGAAATTCCTAAGAGCGGCTCTACAGGTCCCAGATGTGTCCCTAACGCTACCCTGCGATTGGAGACAGGCTTCGTGAGAGTGGAAGTGAGAATATGGACAGCTATTCTCAATTACTGGCTACACCTATGCTTCTCCCCATGTGGTCTTGCCCCCCTAATCATGAGAGACGACTTCCAGTCCACATGGATTAAAACTGTAACAGCAAAGATCGCAACACTAGGTTTCTCCCAAGGACAATTGCTAAGCATGAGATGGGACCAAGCCAAGGATCTCATTATGCAACGGATCCTGGACATAGAGCGCCAATCCGACCTAGCCTGTCCCCCAGCCTTCATTGTTAGGGAAGCCACTAGCCCCCTTCAAGCAGAGACTATGCCCCTGTGGGTCTGGTCATGTGGAAACAACTGAGCACGTGCTTCTTCAATGCATGTTCTACAGAGATCTTAGATCCAATCTCATTGGACCATGGCTTTTAAAGTACCCGGGGCGCAGTATAAGAGGTTATTCCACCCTGCTGCTTTCGGACTAGCAATGACTTACAGTGTTGCTAAGTTCTGTGCTGCTGCCCTTGATATTAGACGGGTGATGATTGACATCGTAAGGGAACAATATCCTGTCTTTTAAAACATATTTTTATACTGATTTCTAGTCTGATTTTAAATAACTGTTTACTGGGGAGTTGTCCTTCTCCTCTTAGGGCGCTTGTGCCTGCTTTGTGCTGGTCTGTGACCGTAATAAAGTTTTGCTTGATTTCTTGAACCAAAGAGCCGGCTTTGTCCGTAGACACCTCTTAGGACATGTGGCCGGCATGACTGCATAGAACACGTTTACCATCCTGCCAAAGCAGTACCTACTGATCCACTCACACTTGCATGTTTTTGAACTGTTAGGTTGGCAGAAGCTAAGGCTTACAGCAGGAGTTCCCAGGATTCAAACTGCCAACCTTTCAGTCAGCTAGTTCAGCAGCTCAGCGGTTTAACCCGCTGCGCCACCAGGGGGCCTATATAGATAGATATAGATAGACAGACATACGCACACACGTGGGTCAAAAAGTTTTGCCTTCTGTATTATAAAAATGTTATGAATGAACACATAACAGCAGAAGTTGCTACAGATCATAGTCTGAACCGTCCTCTACACAAAACTCCTATACATACATAAACTGGAAGTCTGTTGACAGTAAGAAAAAATAGTCTTTGTGTATAAAGATACAACAAATAAAGTTGGGTATCAAAAGGAAGTAGGAGCAGCCCCAAGGAAACCCTGTGTTTATTTTATTTTTGGTGGTTCTCCAAATCAGAAAATAAATGTTAAAATTAATTTGGAATGTTTTGCTCCTTGAGGAGGGACTTCCAATGAGAGAAAACTGGCCGCAGTTGCCTCCCGTAATCCCTAGGACAGGGGTGCCCACACTTTTTCATCATGCGAGCTACTATATGAACAATCAAGTTGAAAAGATCACTTGTTGTGCATGCGCGGGGCTTCTTTCTTGCCTGCCCACAAACTCGCCGCCGCGCGCACCCGGGAAGGGGATCCTCCTTGCCTGCGCGTGCGCTCTCTCTTAATGTCTTCGCTGCCTTCCTCCTTCCTGCTGCGAACACGGCGGAGCCCTCCCTCCTCACCCCCAACCAAGGAAATAAAGCAGCCCCACACAGCTCGCTCGCCCAGGTCTCGGCTTGGAATGGAAGTCCCGAGGGCAGCAGCAGGGTTTGCGGCGGGGCTTGCTTGGCTTTGCCCCACTTTGCCCGGCCTCCTTCACCTCTTTCTCTCTCCCTCTCCCTCTCCCCTTCCAGCGCCCGCCTGCCTGCCTGCCAAAAGGATCCGAAAAAGTTCTCCGGATTTCTTTCTTCTCTCCTTGGCTCTCTCTCTCTCACACACACACATTCCCTCCATCCCTCCCACAGCCTCGCATCTTATCCGTGCGCGTACCTTCGCCTTGCTCCGCCCCCCCCCAGTAGCAACCAATGGGCGGTCATGTCACCACACCGTGCGTGGCAAGACGAGTGCCAGGGCCCGCCCCACTAAAGCCTAATTTTGGCAAAAGAAGCCCCGCGAAGGTGGCGGCGGGAGCGCACGTGCGCGCGCATGACAGGAGCACACCATCCGGCTGGTGAGGCCCAAAGATCACCTGGAAGAGGGCCGAAGATCACCTAGGTGCTCCCGATCACCGTAATGAGCACCCCTGCCCTAGGATATCAACACTCAAGGCTTCCCGAAGAAGCTTTAAGATTGACCTTCGCTTCTGGATGCACTTCCACTGCCGGTGGGCACGACGGGGGCACCGTTGGTGAAGGCAGGAGACGCCCTTTGGTCCTGCTTCATCCCACCCTGGCTCTGAGTTGTGCGGCTAGCGTGGCAATCACAGCGGCATGGCATTAAGGGCTCTGGCTTCTTGGATTCCTTTGAGCCTGACACGTTCTCCAGGGGTTTGTCTGAAGAAAAAAAAAAACAAGAGGTATTTTCTTCTTAAAATCTTAGTGAACTTGGAGAAATGATTAAATGGGGTGTTTCGCCTTTCCAAGCTGGGCAGATACAGTAATTGTTCTCCCGAAAAGGAACCAGCATAGCTGGCTCCCCCAGCATAACCCGAATTCAGGACTTTTCTGTCCATTGACCAAACCAAACAATTAAGCAGTTATGTAGAAATATAGTAAATAAAGGGTGCTTGTGGCCGCTTTGTGCTGGTCAGTGACTGTAATAAAGTGTTGTTGTTGTTGTTATAGTAAATAAATAAATATTTTTAACCCCTTATCATGTCCCCGGAGACCCCGTGGTGCAGCAGTTTAAACCGCTGAGCTGCTGAACTTGCTGATCAAAAGGTTATTTACTTATTTATTTACTTTATTTATATTTATTAATAAAAGGTTAGTGGTTTGAATCTGGGGAGCAAGGTGAGTTTCCGCTGTTAGCCCCAGCTTCTGCCAAATTAGCAATTTGAAAACATGTAAATGTGAGTAGATCAACAGGTAATAATAAATATAATAATAATAAACTTTATTTATACCCCACCACCATCTCTCCAATGGGGACTCGGGGCGGCTAACATAAGGCCAAGCCCTTCTAAAATACAATACAACACAATAAAACGCGAAATACGAAAACAAAATACATCAGAAATAATAAAAATAAATATAAATATAAATATACACACAAACACAGAATTACAATAATAAATGAAATAATACAGGAAATGCACACACAAGAACCGAATAGGATGAGTAGGTCAATGGACATGATAAAATGATTTTTAAAAACCCTAGGGTGAGGTAGGAGTTATCTCTCGGCATTACTTCGCGAACAAAGATTCTTAGGAAGGACTCATCCCACGCTTTTTACAAGCGCGTTGATGACTAAAAAGGCCAATCTGAGATAGGCAAGTCTGGTTGCAGAAAGCACAGCAGAAAGTCTCCTTGGGTGATGTTGTTTCCAAGTTGCAGTTCTTTCTGTGTTGTCGTTTCTCTTCCAGACCCGTTTGGCATGTCTTCTAATATTTATTTAATATAAATAAATATTCGTATTTTTATCGTTATTATTTTTTATCTTGGATCTTCCAATGGACCATGCCATATTTTTCTCTTTACTAGGCTGCTTCTGAATGGGCGACAAGGATGTATTAGTATTATGCTAATGGTGTTAGAATAATGGGGATGATGGTGTTCTTCCTGTGGTGGGATGTGTCCTTCGAGCCTGTGCAATGGATTTTTCTGGTGGGGCACAGTGTGCACAGAACTGGCCTCACCCTTTAAACCAAAGGTTCGTCTGCCGGGGCCTAGCAAGCTTGGACGGTGGCAGAGAGGTCCACAGGTCTTAGGTTTGGTTCGAGTTTCCTTCTCTTAGGTCAGGGCTGTCCAACTGGCGGCCCGGTGCCCGTATACGGCCCCCAGCCCCTTCCCTACGGCCCCCTAAGCTTTTTAATAAAAAAAATAAAAAAATTAAATTGAAGTATTTTTAAAAATTACCCACTTCCGGGTTTCGGAGCAAGTATTGCGAGACTACGGAAGCCACACGGGATTTGGCTCTCAACGCGAAATCTCGCCTGCGTTGAGCGAAATCCTGTGTGGCTTCCGTAGTCTCGCGATACTCCTGTTGCCGAAATCTCGGCTACTTAATCCCTGCGGCCCACGCAGACGTGATTTGTACCTTCCCGGCTGCTGCCTCGGTCGGTCGTCGCCTCTGCTCGTGGTCCGGCTGCTCCTGGATCCCGCACGTTTGGGAAGGTAGGCTAACCTTTATGTTATTATTATGTAATTATGTATTTGAATGCCCACCCTGCATTTAATGTTAGCAAAATATTATATTTGACTGTATGGATGCCCCTTTTGAATGCCCACCCTGCATTTTATCTCAGTAAAATATTATATTTGACTGTATTGATGCCCCTTTTGAATGCCCACCCTGCATTTAATGTTAGTAAAATATTATATTTGACTGTATGGATGCCCCTTTTGAATGCCCACCCTGCATTTAATGTTAGTAAAATATTATATTTGACTGTATGGATGCCCCTTTTGAATGCCCACCCTGCATTTAATGTTAGTAAAATATTATATTTGACTGTATGGATGCCCCTTTTGAATGCCCACCCTGCATTTAATGTTAGTAAAATATTATATTTGACTGTATGGGTGCCCCATTTTTTGAATGCCCACCCTGCATTTAATGTTAGTAAAATATTATATTTGACTGTATGGATGCCCCTTTTGAATGCCCACCCTGCATTTAATGTTAGTAAAATATTATATTTGACTGTATTGATGCCCCTTTTGAATGCCCACCCTGCATTTAATGTTAGTAAAATATTATATTTGACTGTATGGATGCCCCTTTTGAATGCCCACCCTGCATTTAATGTTAGTAAAATATTATATTTGACTGTATTGATGCCCCTTTTGAATGCCCACCCTGCATTTAATGTTAGTAAAATATTATATTTGACTGTATGGATGCCCCTTTTGAATGCCCACCCTGCATTTAATGTTAGTAAAATATTATATTTGACTGTATGGATGCCCCTTTTGAATGCCCACCCTGCATTTAATGTTAGTAAAATATTATATTTGACTGTATGGATGCCCCTTTTGAATGCCCACCCTGCATTTAATGATAGTAAAATATTATATTTGACTGTATGGATGCCCCTTTTGAATGCCCACCCTGCATTTTATGTTAGTAAAATATTATATTTGACTGTATGGATGCCCCTTTTGAATGCCCACCCTGCATTTAATGTTAGTAAAATATTATATTTGACTGTATGGATGCCCCTTTTGAATGCCCACCCTGCATTTAATGGTAGTAATATATTATATTTGACTGTATTGATGCCCCTTTTGAATGCCCACCCCATTTAATGTTAGTAAAATATTATATTTGACTGTATGGATGCCCCTTTTGAATGCCCACCCTGCATTTAATGTTAGTAAAATATTATATTTGACTGTATGGATGCCCCTTTTGAATGCCCACCCTGCATTTAATGTTAGTAAAATATTATATTTGACTGTATGGATGCCCCTTTTGAATGCCCACCCTGCATTTAATGTTAGTAAAATATTATATTTGACTGTATGGATGCCCCTTTTGAATGCCCACCCTGCATTTAATGTTAGTAAAATATTATATTTGACTGTATTGATGCCCCTTTTGAATGCCCACCCTGCATTTTATCTCAGTAAAAGATTATATTTGACTGTATTGATGCCCCTTTTGAATGCCCACCCTGCATTTAATGTTAGTAAAATATTATATTTGACTGTATGGATGCCCCTTTTGAATGCCCACCCTGCATTTTATCTCAGTAAAAGATTATATTTGACTGTATTGATGCCCCTTTTGAATGCCCACCCTGCATTTAATGTTAGTAAAATATTATATTTGACTGTATGGATGCCCCTTTTGAATGCCCACCCTGCATTTAATGTTAGTAAAATATTATATTTGACTGTATGGATGCCCCTTTTGAATGCCCACCCTGCATTTTATCTCAGTAAAATATTATATTTGACTGTATGGATGCCCCTTTTGAATGCCCACCCTGCATTTAATGTTAGTAAAATATTATATTTGACTGTATGGATGCCCCTTTTGAATGCCCAACCTGCATTTAATGTTAGCAAAATATTATATTTGACTGTATGGATGCCCCTTTTGAATGCCCACCCTGCATTTTATCTCAGTAAAATATATTTGACTGTATGGATGCCCCTTTTGAATGCCCAACCTGCATTTAATGTTAGTAAAATATTATATTTGACTGTATGGATGCCCCTTTTGAATGCCCACCCTGCATTTAATGTTAGTAAAATATTATATTTGACTGTATGGATGCCCCTTTTGAATGCCCACCCAGCATTTAATGTTAGTAAAATATTATATTTGACTGTATGGATGCCCCTTTTGAATGCCCACCCTGCATTTTATCTCAGTAAAAGATTATATTTGACTGTATGGATGCCCCTTTTGAATGCCCACCCAGCATTTTATCTCAGTAAAAGATTATATTTGACTGTATGCATGCCTCTTATTTATTTATTTATTATTCGGGCTTCTATGCCGCCGACTCCCTGAGGCTCGCGGCGGCTTACAGGAGCCGAAGGGCACAGTAAAATACAGGCAATAAGCAGTTAAAAACAATTAAAAACAACAGCAGTATAGTAGTAGTAGTAGTATGAGTAGTAAGCCGGGGGCGAGGGCAGACCCTACGGCCCCCCAGGTCATCAGTGACCAGAATTCAGGCCCCTTGGCCGGTAGAAGTTGGACAGCCCTGTCTTAGATGGTTGACCTTACAGGGTTAGATGAGCACCATCTGCCCGGGGGATAGGAGTAGGAGGTAGCAAATGAGGGGGTCCAAAATAATAAATAGTGCAGACAGACTTTCAGTTTAGGATGGGGGGGGGGAGTGCATCATAGGGAAACACTATAGATGGAGCAATACAACTGGAGAGGATGGTCATACTCTTCAAAGGCACAACGGAAAAGCCAGGTCTTCAGATTTTTCTTAAAGTCTGCTAAGGAGGGGGGCTTGCCTAATCTCACCAGGTAGTGAGTTCCAAAGACGGGGAAGGTAAAAGCACTCCATGCAGTCACATGAACTTGGAGGTGTCTATGGACAACGCTGGCTCTTCGGTCTAGAAATAGAGATCAGCACCACCCCCCAGAGTTGGATACGACTTAACTTAATGTCAAGGGGAAATCTTTACTTTATCAAATCCCAGCCTTGGAAATGAAGTGACAAGATCTGTGTGGAGTCTTCCAGAGCCATAAACCACCATGGAGTCAGACCTCACCTGACCTCCGTGTTGGCCAGATTCCTTCTCACTCTAAATATAATTCCTTTGCAGCCCAAAATCCATCTGTCCTCTTGTGTTCCATATGGAGGAGCACCACAACAAAACTCAATAATGAATAAATCACAGCCGAGCACCATTTGAATAATTTACAAAGTCAGGGGAAAATATAATTTCCAGTTGACCGGACTGCATACTCTTCAGGAAGGCCTAAAAAGTGATTAGGGCCAAAAGAATGCTATGGCTGATGCGACGTGAGGGAGACCATTGGTCTATCTAGCTCAATACAGTCAATAATAATAATAATAATCTTTATTTGTACCCCGCGACCAGCTTCCCAACGAGGACTTGGGGCGGGGCCAAGCCCAACAACACAACAAAATAAAACCAATCAAAAACAACATAATCAGTTACATCTATCTAACTTCTATCTATCTATCTATCTATCTATCTACTGTATGTATATAATAAAAGTCAGTGTTTGAGGCAGTGCGGTGGGAGGAATATGTGCCAGCGTTTCGATTGGCTGCCAATGTGCGATTATTTGCATAAAGGGCTCTGATTGGTCAGCCTCCGAACTCCAACATTCTACGGCCCCAGACAGAGGGGATTGGCTGCCACTGAAATGGTATTTGCATAAAGGACTCCAATTGGCCAACCACATTCCAACATTCTAAGGTGACTCAGAGGGAAAAGGAAAGGCCTCAGGCAGTCATCCACTGAGGCCCACAGCAATGACGGTTCAGGACCAAACTTGGCAAACAGGGGCCCAATGGCCCACTTCACAACCTGGTGTGGTTTAGGGCAGGATGGGCCACGAATGATGGGATTTGCAGTACCTTAACCTCATTCAGTTCCCAAACAACACTGTAGCCCCTATAAATCACAGACCAGGCCCAAACGGCCCCAGACAGAGGGGATTGGTTGCCCAATGGCCCACTTCACAACGCGACCCCCACCCAATGCCACAATTACAAATTACAATACAGAGCCCCCATGACCCACTCTACACCCTGGTGCTATTTCAAGGAGGACGGACCACAGCTGATGGGACTTTACATACCTTCACTCACCTTCCGAGACCGCTACAACCCTCATCCAAAGAATGATCAAGACCACATGTGACACACAGAGCCTCCATGACCCACTTTATGTCTTGGTGCTGTTTGGAGGGGGATGGACCATGGCCAATGGGACTTGCAGTACCTTCACTAAGTTCCTGAGACCACTGCAAGCCACATAAACATCTAATAGGAACCAACCTTGACACACAATGCCTTCCTCAAATAACCCGGGCACCGCCGGGTCCGCAAGCTAGTAGAACATAAATTAAAAATACAACAATCAATATAAAATAAAAACCATTTATGATGCAGGACAATGATAACAAGATGTAAAGAAAGCCAGTAACCTGTAAAGCTAAGAAGGAAGAAGACATTTGTAGAAAGAAGTCCCTTCTACACTGCCATATAAACCAGATTATCCAAACAGATAATCCTGATTATCTGCTCTGAACTGGATTATATGAGTCTACATTGCCATATAATTCAGTTCAAAGCAGGCAATCTGGATTTTATATGGCAGTGTAGATGGGGCCTAAGTTCACTTCTCCATCTGAGACCATGCAAACTAGAGCTCACCGTATCGTGCCTGTTGCCATGACAAAGCTGAGCAGAGCAAGGCCAAGCTTTTCCCGCTTCCCGTCGGACTCTCCAAGAGGCAATGTTGCTTGGAGTTCAGCCCTTTTACAATCTGCAATGAATGAAAACATTTAATTAGCACCGAAGGCATGAAGCTATCTTTAGAGTCTAGCTTTTTGCCTATGGGAATTTCTTTTTGTTAACCCTAGTGATATCGGAGGTGACCTCCCCCCCGGGCGAACGAAGATTCTTAGGAAGGAGTCATCCCACGGTTTCTACAAGTGCGTTGATGACTAAAAAGGCCAATCTGAGATAGGCAAGTTCGGTTGCAGAAAGCACAGCAGAAAATCTCCTCGGGTGATGTTGTTTCCAAGTTGCGTTTTTTTCTGCATTGTCGTTTCTCTTCGAGACCCGTTCGGCGTGTCTTCTCAAAGGAGGCCGAAGCATTGTGGATAGTGTGTCTCCATGCCTCCCAATGTAAGGCCAGGGTGGACCATTGTTGGTGATCAATCTGGCCGAGCCTGAGATGCTGTTTCAGGGAGTCCTTATATCTCTTTTGGGGGGCGCCTCTCTTGCGCTGACCCGTGGCAGGTTCACCATAGAGTAGTATCTTTGGGAGGCGGTGGTCCTCCATCCTAGAGACGTGCCCTGCCCAGCGCAGCTGTGTTCTCAATAGCATGGCCTCAATGCTGGCGATCCCTGCTTACTCAAGGACAGCAACATTCGTCACGTAGTTGGTCCAGTGTATATTTAGGATTGTGCGAAGACAGCGCTGATGAAAGCGTTCGAGGAGTTGCAGATGTTGGCGATAGGTGACCCATGTTTCAGACCCGTTGAGGGGAATAGACAGTACGATAGCTCTGTACACACTGATTTTGGTGCTTTGCCTCAGGTGCTTGTTGCTCCAGACTCTTTTGTGAAGCCTTCCGAATGCACTCTATGCCTTTGCTAATCTGTGATCTATCTCTTTGTCAATCTTGGTGTCTGAAGAGATGATGCTTCCCAGGGAGGTGAACTGCTGAACGGACTTAAGCACAGATGTGCCTATGCTGACGTGGGGGTGATGGTGTTCTTCCCGTGGTGCGGGCTGGTAGAGGACTTCCCTTTTCTTCAGCCTGACTTCCAGCCCAAACAGCTCTGCAGCTGCTGCAAAGCAGGATGTCAGGCGCTGCAGGGCTGCTTCTGAATGGGCAACAAGGGCAGTATTGTCAGCAAAAAGCAGCTCACGGACTAGATAGTTTAGAGTCTTAGTGCGAGCCCTCAGGCGGCTTAAGTTGAACAAGCTACCAGCAATTTAAATACTGGTGGCATTGTGGCAGGTATTCTTATTGGGATGCATTCGGTTCATTGTGTGCCCGTGCAATTTAGGTTGACACAACTTACGGCGTTCATCATTGCCAGCTGAGAAGGATACGCCTTGCAAGGAAAGAGAACCTTCACCCCGCCAATGGTGTATTCTGAGGCTGACGACGCCATCATCACATTCTCTTCTCAGAATCCAGTGCTTTTGCCTGCAAAAAAAAATGGATGCATTTTCAATATACAGGCAGTTTTCCCCAAGTTTCAAACAGTAATAATAATAAACTTTATTTATACCCCACCACCATCTCCCCAAGGGGACTCGGGGCAGCTTACATGAGGCCACGCCCATCAGTACAGTAACACAATATAAGTTTTCAGGCTCCTCCTAAAGATTTCCAGAGTGGGGGCTTGCCTGAGATCTCTGGGGAGCGAATTCCAGAGCTGAGGGGCCACTACAGAGAAGGTCCTCTCTCTCGTCCCAAGTCGCGCCTGCGATGGAGGCAGGAGTGAGAGAAGGGCCTCTCCAGAGGATCGAAGAGAACGGGTGGGTGTGTAGATGGAGATGCGGTCACACAGGAAGATTGCCAGGGTGGGGGCTTGCCTGAGATCTCTGGGGAGCAAATTCCAGAGCCGAGGGGCCACTACAGAGAAGGCCCTCTCTCTCGTCCCAAGTCGCGCCTGCGATGGAGGCAGGAGTGAGAGAAGGGCCTCTCCAGAGGATCGAAGCGAACGGGTGGGTGTGCAGATGGAGATGCGGTCACACAGGTAAAGATTGCCAGGGTGGGGGCTTGCCTGAGATCTCTGGGGAGCAAATTCCAGAGCCGAGGGGCCCCTACAGAGGAGGCCCTCTCCCTCGTCCCTACCACACCCGCCTGCGATGGAGGCAAGAGTGAGAGAAGGGCCTCTCCAGAGGATCGAAGAGAACGGGTGGGTGTGTAGATGGAGATGCGGTCACACAGGTAAAGATTGCCAGGGTGGGGGCTTGCCTGAGATCTCTGGGGAGCAAATTCCAGAGCCGAGGGGCCACTACAGAGGAGGCCCTCTCCCTCGTCCCTACCAAACACGCCTGCGATGGAGGCAAGAGTGAGAGAAGGGCCTCTTCAGAGGATCAAAGAGAACGGGTGGGTGTATAGATAGAGATGCGGTCACACAGGTAAAGATTGCCAGGGTGGGGGCTTGCCCGAGATCTCTGGGGAGCAAATTCCAGAGCTGAGGGGCCACTACAGAGAAGGCCCTCTCTCTCGTCCCCACAAGTCGCGCCTGCGATGGAGGCGGGAGTGAGAGAAGGGGATCGAAGAGAACGGGTGGGTGTGTAGATGGCGATGCGGTCGCACAGGTAGGCGGGTCCCAAACCGTTCATGGGTTGCACTTTGAATTGGGACCGGAAAATAAATGGTAGCCAGTGGAGCTCCTTAAACAGGGGGGTTGACCGCTTCCTGTAAGTCGCTTCAGTTAGTAACATGGCTGCCACCCATTGTACCAGTAGGAATTTCCGGGCCGCCTTCAAGGGCAGCCCCACGTAGAGCGCATTGCAATAGTCGATCCTCTGGAGAGGCCCTTCTCTCACTCCCGCCTCCATCGGAGGCGCGACTTGTGGGGACAAGGGAGAGGGCCTTCTCTGTAGTGGCCCCTCGGCTCTGGAATTCGCTCCCCAGGTAACTAAGGCGTGGCCAAATCCGACTTCATGAGGTACGGTCGCAGCTCGCGCACGAGTTTCAATTGTGCAAAGGCCCTCCCAGCCACCCCCGATGCCTGCGCTTCAAGCGTTAGCGATGAATCTAGGACACCCAGGCTGCGGGCCTGTGACTTCAGGAGTGCAACCCCGTCCAGCACAGGTTGCCACCCTATACCTCAATCCGGCCTATGATCGACCTGGAGGACCTATGTCTTGTCAGGATTGATCTTCAGCTTATTCGCCCTCATGCGGACCGTCACAGAGGTCAAGCACTCGTCCAGTATCTGAGGGGCTTATTTATTTATTTATTTCAAATTATGTACCCCGACTTTCTCATCTCTATAGAGGGACTCAGATTGGCTAGCAGCAAAATTCAATGCTATACAAATTTAAATAAACTGTTACAACAATATATCTCGGCATTACTACGCGAACGAAGATTCTTAGGAAGGACTCATCCCACGCTTTTTACAAGCGCGTTGATGGCTTACAAGGCCAATCTGAGATAGGCAAGTTCGGTTGCAGAAAGCACAGCAGAAAGTCTCCTTGGGTGATGTTGTTTCCAAGTTGCGGTTCTTTCTGCGTTGTCGAGACCCGTCCGGCGTGTCTTCTCAAAAGAGGCCGCAGCATTGTGGATAGTGCGTCTCCATGCCTCCTGATGTGAGGCCAGGGTGGACCATTGTTGGTGATCAATCTGGTTGAAGCTGAGGTGTTGTTTCAGAGACCCCTTATATCTCTTTTTGGGGGCGCCTCTCTTGCGCTGACCCGTGGCGAGTTCACCATAGAGTAGTATCTTTGGGAAGCGGTGGTCCTCCATCCTAGAGACGTGTCCTGCCCAGCGCAGATATTCTCAATAGCATGGCCTCAATGCTGGTGACCCCTGCTTGCTCAAGGACAGGAACATTCGTCACGTAGTTGGTCCAGTGTATATTTAGGATTGTGCGAAGACAGCGCTGATGAAAGTGTTCAAGGAGTCGTAGGTATTGGTGATAGGTGACCCATGTTCCGACCTATAGAGGATAATAGACAGTACGATAGCTCTGTACACACTGATTTTGGTGCTTTGCCTCAGGTGCTTGTTGCTCCAGGCTCTTTTGTGAAGCTTTCCGAATGCACTCTATGCCTTTGATAGTCTGTGATCGATCTCTTTGTCAATCTTGGCGTCTGAAGAGATGATGCTTCCCAGGTAGGTGAACTGCTCAATGGACTTAAGCACAGATGTGCCTATGCTGACGTGGGGATGATGGTGTTCTTCCTGTGGTGCGGGCTGGTAGAGGACTATGATGATCTATCTCTTTATCAATCTTAGTGTCTGAAGAGCAGGGCCGGATTATCATCTTCGGCCGCCCGAGGCCAAGACGCTCCGCGCTGCCGCCCCCCCAGGGTGCGGGAAGCCACGCCCCCAGGGTGCTGCTGTGCATGTGCGGCGGCAGCCCCGGCTGTGCGGCCTCCGTTGCCTCCTCGGGCCCTCCTTCCGTTCGCGGGAGGAGGCGGCCGGTGCCGTGCGGCTTCTGTCGCCTCCGGAAGGAGGGCCCGAGGTGGTGGACGGAAGCCGCGCGGCTCCGGCCCCGTAGCTTCCGTCCACCTCGCACTTTCCTTTTGGTTGCGGGAGGAGGACGGAAGGCGCGCGGCACTGTTCGCAGCCGGGGCTTCCGTCTGCCGCCTCCTCCTCCCGCGCCCGAAAGGAAGGCACGAGGAGGAAGGGAAGTCCCGCCCTCCTCCTCACCGCCTGGGCCGCCCCTTGCAAGGAAGGGCGGCCAGGAGGAGGATGAGGAAGGGAAGTCCGCTGGCGGGCATGCGTGCGCATGCATGCATGCCCGCCCGGTGGCGGAGCTTCCCTTCCTCCTCCCTCCTCCTGGCCGCCTCCTTCCTTTGAAAAAAAATATGTTTTCGGGGGGCCGAATCCGCTGCCCCCCAAGGGAGGTGAACTGCTGAACGGACTTAAGCACAGATGTGCCTATGCTGACGTGGGAATGATGGTGTTCTTCCTGTGGTGCGGGCTGGTAGAGGACTTCCCTTTTCTTCAGGCGGAACGGACTTAAGCACAGATGTGCCTATGCTGACGTGGGGATGATGGTGTTCTTCCTGTGGTGCGGGCTGGTAGAGGACTTTCCTTTTCTTCAGGCTGAACGGACTTAAGCACAGATGTGCCTATGCTGACGTGGGGATGATGGTGTTCTTCCTGTGGTGCGGGCTGGTAGAGGACTTCCCTTTTCTTCAGGCTGAACAGACTTAAGCACAGATGTGCCTATGCTGATGTGGGAATGATGGTGTTCTTCCTGTGGTGCGGGCTGGTAGAGGACTTCCCTTTTCTTCAGGCTGAACAGACTTAAGCACAGATGTGCCTATGCTGACGTGGGAATGATGGTGTTCTTCCTGTGGTGCGGGCTGGTAGAGGACTTCCCTTTTCTTCAGGCTGAACAGACTTAAGCACAGATGTGCCTATGCTGACGTGGGGATGATGGTATTCTTCCTGTGGTGCGGGCTGGTAGAGGACTTCCCTTTTCTTCAGGCTGAACGGGCTTAAGCACAGATGTGCCGATGCTGACGTTGGGATGATGGTGTTCTTCCTGTGGTGCGGGCTGGTAGAGGACTTCCCTTTTCTTCAGGTTGACTTCCAGCCCAAACAGCTCTGCAATGGAACTGAAGGGCCTGCAAGGCCAGGAAGCGCCATTTTTGCTCTCCTCCCATCAACCCACACCACTCTATAATAATAAAGAAGAGAATGGGTTCCCCCTCTTGAGGAGAAATGGATTCGTCCAAGCCCCTCACTCTCCCTCCCCCTCCCTTCTGCGCGCAAGGAATTTACCTCAGGAGGCACCTTCCCTCAAGCTCGAGACAATCTTCCCGCCTGTTTTTTTTTCCAGCCACCTCTCGTCACCTGACGGCGTCAGCAGCCAATCAAGAACGAAAACCACCCTCCCCGAGGGCCAATCCACCGCCAGGACATAATAGCCCCGCCTACGGCAGAAGCAGCCAATCAGGAACGAAAGCAACCTCCCCTCCCTCGTGGCCAAGATATCATAGCCCCGCCTATGCTTTCTCTCCAGTTCTTAAGCGTGGCTTCCTGGTTTCCTCTCGTTGCCACGGCAACCGACTGCTTCCATGCGGCCTAGCTGAATTTGGGCCACCTCCAAAGCCTGCTTTTGCAAACATCCAATCAATACACAATCAATACATTGTATGCATTGGCCCTCTTAGGCTGTATTTATGAAGTCATACACCACTCTGAATCTCCATATGTGTAGGTTATATATTTTGAGCCAAACTTTGGCCTTCCAGGGGACTACAACTCCCACCAGGCCCCTTCCTTTTCCTCTGTGTGGCTCTTTTGCCTTTACTCAGGAACACTCAGGAAATGAGAATAATAAACCAGGGCCAGCTAACACCTTGCGACAAAGGATTCCGGGGAGCAGCCAGGCTTTGAAGCTGCAAGGCCATTAAATGGTCAATGGCAATGATGGCGTGCAACAGAAGGCCCCCTGCGTTCAGGTTGATCTGACCTGCGGCAGGGAGTTCCGCAGTTCCTGGATGTTCCAACTGGGCCAAGCATCGCCGGGAGTGTGGCTACAGCAGCAGTTCAACAAGCAGGGGCGGTCTATCCATTACGCGAACTACGCGGTCGCGTAGAGCGCTGCCACCTGGGAGGGGCGCCGCCCCGCCGGCCCCACCCGCCACCTGCGCCGCCCCGCCGCCTGCGCCACACCGCCTGCGCCCCGCATGCACAGAGATTTCCGCACATGCGTACTGTCTCCAAAGCGTGCCTCCAGCTTTGGAGCCAGTGCGCATGCGCACAGATTTGCGCATGTGCACTGGGCTCCAAAGCTGGAGACGTGCTCTGGAGACAGTACGCATGCGCGAAAATCTCCACGCATGCGTACTGGCTCCAGAGCGCGCCTCCAGCTTTGGAGCCAGTGTGCATGCGCACAGATTCACGCATGCGCACTGGGCTCCAGAGCGTGACTCGCGCTCGGGAGCCATGGGGGGGCGCAAAAATAATTTTCGCTTCCCCCCCCCCCGGAATTGGTAGGACCGCCCGTCAACAAGCCATCTTTCTCTTTCACCGGATGCTCCTACAGCAACCCGGGGAGGCCAAAACCACGTTCCTTTAAACCGTGGATACGGAAACCCATCAGGCCCCTGTATCCGCGAGTCAATGGATCGCCTCCATTTTGGTGCCATATTTTTCCTAGACTAATTCTAAGACTAACTGCTATCTCGCTTTTGTTCTTTGGGCCCCTGCACCCCGGGAATAACCTTTTTTTATCAAAAAGTAATACAGTTTAAAGGGAAACCAGCTGATTGTCAAATCCATGGCTCCTCGCTGCATCGACCAGTCCCCACATTCACATCTGCCTCCAAAAGACAAGTTTCCAATCTCCCCTATTTGGGCAAAGTCCTGGAACGTGTGGTGGCTTCGCAACTCCAGGGGTTCTTGGTAGACACGGATTATCTTGATCCGGCACAGTCTGGCTTTAGGCCGGGACATGGCACTGAAACAGCCTTGGTGGATGATCTACGCCGGGAGCTCGACAGGGGGAGTGTGTCCCTGTTGGTCCTGCTGGACCTCTCAGCGGCTTTCGATACCGTCACCTCGCAGAAATGGGCCTTGGAGGTACTGCTTTGCAGTGGCTCCAATCCTTCCTGGAAGGTCGTACCCAGAAGGTGTTATTGGGTGACACCTGTTCGGCTCCGCAGCCTTTGTCTTGTGGAGTCCCTCAGGGTTCAGTTCTGTCCCCGATGTTATTCAACATCTACATGAAACCACTGGGAGAGATCATTCGGAGTTTCGGAGTAAGGTGTTATCTGTACGCAGATGACGTCCAGATCTCACTCCTTCCCACCTGTCACCAAGGAGGCTGTCCAGACTTTGAACCGGTGCTTGGCTGCTGTATCGGACTGGATGAGGGCTAGCACATTGAAACTTAATCCAGACAAGACAGAGGTCCTCCTGGTCAGTCAAAAGGCCGAACAGGGCATAGGGTTACAGCCTGTGTTGGATGGGGTTACACTCCCCCTGAAGACGCAGGTTCGCAGCCTGGGAGTGATCCTGGACTCATCGCTGAGCCTGGAAGCCCAGGTCTCAGCGGTGGCCGGGGGAGCTTTTGCACAGTTAAGACTCGTGCGCCAGCTGCGCCCGTACCTTGGGAAGTCTGATCTGGCTACGGTCGTCCATGCTCTGATCGCATCCCGAATAGATTACTGCAACACACACTACGTGGAGCTGCCTTTGAAGACAGTTCGGAAATTGCAGCTAGTCGAACGGGCGGCAGCCAGATTACTAACCGGAGCTACATATAGGGAGCATACCACCCCTTTGGCTGCCTGTCCACTTCCAAGCTCAATTCAAAGTGCTGGCTTTGACCTTTAAAGCTCTATATCAGGGCTGTCCAACTTCTACCGGCCCAGGGGCCTGAATTCCGGTCACTGATGACCTGGGGGGCCATAGGGTCTGCCCCCGCCCTGGCTCCGCCCCCTCCCCACCCCCTCCTCGCCCCCTCCCCAGCGCCCTCTCCCCTTATTTTAATTTAATATTAAATATATTTAATTCCATCCTCCCCTCTCCCCTTATTTTAATGTATCCCATCTCCCCTTATTTCATCTTTAAATATATTTAATTTTATATTTAATACATGAGGGGAGATGGGGGAGGGAATGAGGAGCCCCTGAGGAGCCCCTGCTTCGGCCTACCTTTTCCAAACGCGCAGGATCCAGGAGTACCCGGACAACGAGAGAGGCGACGACCAACTGAGTCGAAGAAGGTCCTAATTGCGTCTATGGGCCTCAGCGATCCGCAATCCACACGGGATTTCGCTGCCCACGCCGGCGTGATCTCGTATTGGCAGCGAAATCCCGTGTGGATTGCGTATTCTCGCAATACTTGCTCCAAAACCGGAAGTAGGTATTTTTAAAAAAATATTATTATTTATTTTATTTTTCAATTTTATTTTTTATTTAAAAGCTTAGGGGGCCGTAGGGAAGGGGCTGGGGGCCGAATACGCCCCCCGGGCCGCCAGTTGGACAGCCCTGCTCTATATGGTTCTGGCCCAGCATACTTGTCCGAACGCATCAGCCTCTATGTCCCACCTCGTAATTTAAGATCATCCGGGGAGGCCCTGCTCTCGCTCCCGCCAACATCTCAAATGCGGCTGGCGGGGACGAGAGAGGGCCTTCTCGGTGGTGGCTCCCCGTCTGTGGAACGCTCTTCCAAGCGACATACGATCAACCCCATCCCTCCTGGCATTCAGGAAAAAAGTGAAATCGTGGCTATGGGACCAGGCATTTGCGCATTATAACAATGCAGCACTTTGGATTGGAATTGTAATGGCAAGTTGATGGATATGGCTCAATGCTCATGTTGTGGACGGAACACTGTTTTAACTTAAGTGTATGTGTATTATGTGTCAACGCTAACTGTATTTTAATGCTGAATGTCTATGGTTCTATATTGTATTTATATTGTGTATCGGCATCGAATTGTTGCCTTGTGTTAGGCCGCTCCGAGTCCCCCCTCGGGGGTTGAGAAGAGTGGGGTAGAAATTATGTAAATTAAATAAATAAATAAATAAATAGATTCTTTCTCCCACCCTGGACATCATTCAACGGATTTGGAAACTCAATTTTCCTAGTTTCCAACAAACCTCACAACCTCTGAGGATGCCAGCCATGAATGTGGGTGAAACGTCAGGAGAGAATGCTTCTGGAAGGTGGCCAGAGAGCCCGGAAAACTCACAGCAACCCAATTATCATTTTTATGAGGATGTGAGGTCTGAGAATGCCTGCCACAGATGCAGGCAAAACGTCAGGAGAGAATGCTTCTGGAACATGGCCCTGCAGCCTGAAAAACCTACAACGACCCAGTGATTCCGGCCGTGAAAGCCTTCGACAATACATTGAAAATCTGAATTATTTTGCAGGAAGGAAGTTATGTATTGAATCTGAATGTATTCAGCACTCAAATTGGACAAGAGTCAGTATGTAAACAGGAAGAGGGAACTAAGTGAGTAGCTTATACAAAAGGAAGCGATTGGTCCGCTTGTCGCACCGAGAACCTCGATTTTCCTATCACATCCTTCCCGGGAAAATGGGAGGAAACAGGAAAGCGATGATCCGCAATGGGTTCTTTGCGCCGAGTCTCTTGCACGTTGATAGCCTCCTCCAAAAGCACGTTGCACGGGAATCAAGCTCATTTCCAAGGCCAAGAAGGAGGCCGTCCACCCAGATGTCTGACCCATCTTCAGCTCCAAGGACCCAGGATCCTTTCTGTGGTGGCACCTCCAGACCATCGGAGATGCTTCTGCCCGCATCCGTCCTGGTGGTGGGAAACAATAATCCCCCTGTCTGCTGAGAAACCAAGATGCCTGGCCACGTAGAGCATTTCGGAAAGGGGTTAAACGCCACTGACGCTCATGTTGATGATCTCGACGAACGTATTCTCAACGCAATGGCACAGCTGGACGTTGGGGTCCGCGCTATTCGCCTGCCCTGCTGTGGATTTGCAAACGGGTTCCTTCAGGAGCCGGCTCCGGTCGCTCGGCTTCTCCTTCAGCTGTTGGAGACCTTGAAGCAATAATAATAATAATAATATCCAGTACAACAGCCAGCATAGTGTTCTTGTTTGCTGTGGACTAATCTTGTTGTGTTTATAATAATAATAATAATAATATAATATGAGGATTTAAAGATTGAACTGCAAAGACTCTGGTACAAGCCAGTCAAGGTGGTCCCAGTGGTGATCGGCAGACTGGGTGCAGTGCCTCAAGACCTTGGCCTGCACTTAAACACAATCGGCGCTGACAAAATTACCATCTGCCAGCTGCAAAAGGCCACCTTGCTGGGATCTGCACGCATTATTCGCCGATTATTCTGCCTGACTCTTTCCCTCGCCCACATTTCCGCTCAACACAGTTGCTCCCCACATTGGGACGGGATTGGGTTCCCGCTCCCTCCGTGGTCATCCGTAGCACATTCCCACACGCATCCGACACTTACGCGTTATGATCGGGTCGAAGTCTCTGGTCTCCGTGGCCACATCCGAGGCGCAAACATGCCCAATCTGAATGAGGAGGGACATGATGTCCTCGTAGAGGGGAGGGAAGGCTTGGCAGAAGGGAACCAAGCAAGGCAAGGTGGGCACGAAGAAGGCGTAACGTTTGGCTGCGGTCAAGACTGACAAGAAAAGGGAAATCATTTGAAATAACAACCTTAGTGCAGTGTGTCCCAAACAGTGTGCCTGGGCACACTAGTGTGCCGTGAGTGATCATAAGGTGTGCCGTGGGAAATTGGAACCTCCAGGAGGGGAGGGGGGAGAGTCTAGTGTGTTGAAGTATAAAAATCCTAAGAAACCTACCTCTATAAAGGCACAAAATTACAAACACCCCCCCCCCTACCCCTTTTCTACTTGGTCTCTCCCTCTCCATGCATTGGGAAGACCCGCCTCCCTTTCCCCAAGTAGAGACCAGATCTTGCCCTCAGGGGGTTTTGTGTGGGAAGTTTGTCCCAGTTCTATCATTGGTTGGGTTCAGAATGCTCTTTGATTGTAGGGAACTATAAATCCCAGCAACTACAACTCCAAATGTCAAGGTCTATTTCCCCTGAACTCCATCTGCGTTCATATTTTGGCATATTGAGTATTCATGCCAAGTTTGGTCCTGATCCAACATTGTTTCAGTCCACAGTGCTCTCTGGATATAGGTGAACGACAACTCCAAAACCCAAGGTCAATGCCCACCAAACTCTTATAGTATTTTCTCTTGGTTATGGGAGTTCTGTGTGGGAAGTTTGTGTCTTTCTTCCATTCCTGCCAGGATATCTATGTTGTGTTTATTGAAACAGGCCCAGGTTTCACACTGAGTGTATAAATACATTTAAAAACATATTAACTATATGTATTACTGTGTTAGAGTATCATTTTGTGTCATTTTGGTTGGTGGTGTGCCCCAGGATTTTGTAAATGAAAAAAGTGTGCCGCAGCTCAAAAAAGGTTGGGAAACACTGCCTTAGTGTGTAAACCAGACATGGGCCAACTTGGGCCTTCCGGGTGTTTTGGACTTCGACTCCCACAATTCGCAACAGCCGGTAGGATAGCTTTGACGGTGTGGTGCGTAAATTAGAACCAGACGTCCTGAGGCGTGATTCCCACTGATTCAGACACAATTTGAGCTTCCCCTCAAATTCTAACATCTCGTAGGGACCTGATCTTACCTGTTAGCAGCGTCCCCATCACATTAATGGCTAAACGTGCCACGCTGAGGGATTTCGGCAGAGCATACTGAATGCACAAGTAGGAGAGCAACTGGATGGCGAAAATCTGGAAAGCGAGAGCAAACAGAATGGGAGATAGGAAAGCCCAGAGATAAAACGAGGCCAAGATATAATGCTTTGCTACAAAGTCAAACACATATCTTTAATCTCCTTCAGAAGAGATAAGCAGTGTATAAATAATAATAATTATTATTATCATCATCATCTTTATACAAAAACACAGTATGTCACAACAAACAAGATATATATGCTAGATTATTATAATATCTACTATTATTTTTATTATTTAGATATTATTATCATCACCATTATACAAAAACAGTATATCACAACTAACAAGATATATATGCTAGATTATTGTTATCTATTATTATTATTTTTATTTTTTATTATTTATTTATTATCATCATCATACAAAAACACAGTATATCACAACAAACAAGATATATATGCTAGATTATTATCTATTATTATTTATTTATTTTTATTATTATCATTATACAAAAACAAAGTATGTCACAACAAACAAGATATATATGCTATATCAGTGCTGTCCAACTTCTGCCGACCCAAGGGCCGGACTTCTGGTGAGTGATCCCCTGGGGGGCCGAGTGGCCATGCCCCCTGGCCACGCCCCCCTGGCCACGCCCCCAGTCACGTGGCTCCGCCCCCTCTCCCAAAGCATCACAATAGCCTTGGAAACGGGCGATTTCGCCCGCTTCCGAGGCTGTTGTGACGCTTTGAGAGAGGAGGAGGAGCCACGGGGAGCCTTCCGCGGCCCCGCCCCCTTGCCCAAAGCGTCACAACAGCTGTTGTGACACTTTGGGGAGAGGCAGCTGCGGTGCCAGGGGAAAGGAGGGAGGCAGGACGGGGTCCTGGCAGGGAGGAGGCAGCGGATCGCTGCCCCTTCCCTTCCAGGACCCTTCAGTCCCTCCTTTCCTCCTGGCAGCGGCGTCCCAAACGGAACGCGCTGCCAGGGGGAAAGGAGGGAGGCAGGACGGGGTCCTGGCAGGGAGGAGGCAGCGGATCGCTGCCCCTTCCTTTCCAGGACCCTTCAGTCCCTCCTTTCCTCCTGGCAGCGGCGTCCCAAACGGAACGCCGCTGCCAGGGGGAAAGGAGGGAGGGAGGACGGGGAAGAGGAGGAGGAGGAGGGAGAACTCCGCGGCGCCCGGGAAAGAGGAGGAGGAGGGAGAGTTCTCCCTCCTCCTCCTCTTTCCCCCCGCCCGCGCCCTTGCCCCGATCCCGGCGCCGGCGCGCGTGGGGGGAAAGAGGGGCGAAGGAGGAGGCAGCCAGCTGACTGCCTCCTCCTTCGTCCCTCCTCCTCCCCGCGGACGCGCCGCGGCTCCGATCGCGAGCCGCGGTGAGGGGAGGGGAAGGAGGAGGAGCTGGCTCCCTCCTCCCTGCCCCGCCCCCCCTCCCCCCGGCCACCATTTTTTAAAAAAAAATTCAATTTTTTTTTAAAAAAATTAAAAATGGCGGCCGGGGGCATAGCAGGGGCCGTGTCCAACAGGCTGGGGGGCCGTGTACGGCCCCCGGGCCGCCAGTTGGACAGCCCTGTGCTATATGCTAGATTATTATTAGTAGTAGTAGTATCATGATCATCATTATACGAAAACACAATGTCACAACAAACAAGATATATATGCTATATTATTATCTATTATTATTTTATTTATTATTATAATTATCATCATTATACAAAAAACACAGTATGTCACAATAAACAAGATATATATGTTATATTATCTATTATTATTTTATTTATTAATTTAGTATTATTAACATCATTATACAAAAACACAGTATGTCACAACAAACAAGATATATATCCTAGATTATTATTATTATTATTGAGGCTGTAGTACTTTGGTCATATTATGAAAGACGACTCGCTGGAAAAGACTATGAATACTTTTTTTGTGTGTCAGGAGCAACTTGAGAAATTGCAAGTCGCTTCTGGTGTGAGAGAATTGGCCGTCTGCAAGGACGTTGCCCAGGGGATGCCCGGATGTTTTTACCATCCTGTGGGAGGCTTCTCTCATGTCCTTGCATGGGAAGCTGGAGCTGACAGAGGGAGCTCATCCGCACTCTCCCTGGGTTCGAACCTCTGACCTGTCGGTCAAGTTGTGGAACTCCCTTCCGCATGAACCTTGCTTGGCTCCTCCCCAGTATATATATATCTACTGGTTGGCAAATGACCTTTTGATTGAGGTAGGTTTGAAACTTGCGACCGCAGGAGCATTTAATACCTGTTTCTCCAGTTCAGGTTGAGCAATCAGCTCCGGGATGAAGTCCAGGCAAATGTGCATCGAGGGGATGCCCGCCACTGTCAGGGGAAGCAGCTCACACGGGTAACCCTGTTCGGACAAAAATGTATTTATTTATTTATTCAGTCTGAGAGAGGCCTCAGTGTGAGGTAGGCTTCAGTGTGTGCAAGGACTGGTGTAAGGTTTGCGACATTTATCTGCCGCCCTTCTCACCCCAAAGGGGACTCAGAGCGGCTTACAATATATATATACATACAATATATTATATTATTAGAATATATTTGCATAATTATTACATTATTATATTGCATTACTATTAGTATTATATTGTATTGCAATATATTACATTAGTAGCATATCACAATATTAGTATTATATATTACTATATTTTAATATACCATTATATTAGTAGTATCACATGCAATATAAAAATATAATTATAATATAGTATTATTATTAGTTTTTCTTTCTTTCTTTATTTACGACATTTATATGCCGCCCTTCTCACCCCGAAGGGGACTCAGAGTGGCTTACAAGTAAAATGCAAATACAAAATATTATATTATTGCCATATCAAAATATTAATATTATATATTACATTGTACTATAACATTATACTGTAATATTATTAGTAATATTGCATGTAATATAAAATAATTATAATATCATATTATTAGTAGTATATTGTATTACTTTATATTATCAATATTATATGTATATACAATATATTATATTATATATTGTATTATACATAATTTATATAATCTATTATATAAAGGGGTTCCCGTCATGGAACGACCGTCCCAAACAGAGAAACCTTACAACGCAGAAACACCAAACTTGCCAACAGAAATAGGCCTCAAGCAAGGTAGGTTTGTAGCAAAGAAACTTTCCTCCCCAAAACCTAAAAGGCCCCCAAAACAACGAGTAAAAAAACTACATTTCCCAGCATCCTCTGGGGCTGCCAACGACTCTCCCAGCCTCTACATTCTGACAACATGATTGCCTGCCAATAAGGGTGGATTTGCATAACTCCTGTACTGGCCAGCCAACATGAACATTCCGACCCTAATAAACTGTCAGAGGAGGATAAGGCAAAGGGCTGAGGCACAAACACAAACACCCAATTCACTTCCCACAGAAAATTTACACCCCTACAAATCACACACCACGCCCAAAATTGACAGTAAGGCTTCGTTAACTTAATTTCCCTGACTAGGCCTCACTTAATGGAATGCTGTTTACGCTCTGAATTGACAGTAAGGCTTCAGTAACTTGATTCTCCCGACTAGCCCTCAGCTCATTGGACATTGTGTATGGCCTGAATTGACAGTAAGGCTTCATTAACTTGCTGTTCCTGACTAGGCCTCAGCTCATGGGACATTGTGTATGGCCTGAATTTACAGTAACCTACCTTGGCACACAGAGCCCCTATGACCCACGCTACATTCTACTACAGTTTGGAGGAGGGTGGACCATGGATTATGGGACTTGAAGTACCTCCATGGATAATGGGATTTGTACTACTTCACAACCCATCATTCCCCACAGACCACTGTGGCCCAGAACCAAGACCGATAAAGACCAAACTTGACACACAATGCCCCCCATGACCCACACTCCATCCGACTGCAGTTCAGAGGAGGAGACACCATGGATAATGGGATTTCAAGTACCTCCACTCACTTCCAAAGTACCCCACCCACACAAGCATCAACCTCTACATCAACACAGCAGACGGAAAGACAAAAAACATTGTATATCCACAAGCTATGCAGAACGCCAGGAACACCACACACCAACAACTCCCTAGGACTTCAACATCCCACCCACCAGAACAAACCACAACAACACAGCCATGACCCCACCAAGACCATAACTAACAACAATTCCAATCCTTACATACTCAGACTTTCTCGCATCTCCTAAATAGGGCACAGCAACGCGTGCCGGGTACAGCTAGTAATGTATATAATAATATCATATTATTAATAGTTTTTATATTATATTACATTATAATATTATCAATATTATATGTATATACAATATATTATATTATATTACATATTGTATTATTATATATAATAGATATAATAATGTATATAATAATATTGTATTATTAGTTTTTATATTGCATTACATTAAAATATTATAAATATTATATGTATATACTGTTACAACAGAAGCCCAGTAAACGCCAAGCCAGGAGAAGAATCAAACAAAGAGTGTTCTCTACTACCAGTAGTAGCTGAAACTCCAGACCCAAACCTAACATATACAATATATTATATAATAATAATAATAATAATAATAATAATATAAAAACCCAAAGCAAGAAGAAAGGTGAGGTGACAGGAAGAAAGTTGGGCGACATCACATGGCATCTGTTTCAGATCAATTCAAGGAGAGGGAAGGAACCACGCCAAACTCAACCCACTGCTCTCAGACATGGATTATGTTCTCTCTAGGTCAGCGTTTCTCAACTTGGGGGTCGCAACCCCTGAGGGTGTCATGTGGGGATGTCGGAGGGGTCACCAAAGACCATCAGAAAACACAGTATTGTCTGTTGCTCATGGGGATTCAGTGTCGGAAGTTTGGCCCAATTCTATCGTTGGCGGGGATCAGAATGCTCTTTGATTGGAGGCGAACTATAAATCCCAGCAACTACAACTCCCAAATGTCAAGGTCTATTTCCCCCAAACTCCACCACATTTGGGCATACTGGGTATCTGTGCCAAGTTTGGTCCAGATCCATCATTTTGTGAGTCCACGGTGCTCTCTGGATGCCGGTGAACTACAACTCCCAAACCCAAGGTCAATGCCCACTAAACCCCTTCAGTATTTTCTGTTGGGAATTATGTGGGCCAAGTTTAGTTCCATTCCATCGTTGGTGGAGTTCCGAATACTCTTTGATTGTAGGTGAACTATAAATCTATAAATAGATTGATTAATTGGGTGCTCTAGGAATCTCTATGTCCTCCAGTGAGACTCTATAGCAGGCATGGGAAAACTTCGAGATGTTTTGGACTTCAACTCCCAGAATTCCTAACGGAACCGCAACAAGCCCTGATGCTGAAGTGAGAATCCGAAACGGAGATGCACCGTGAGCGTACCTGGAAGTGGACCAACTTGGCGATGTTGGGGTCCGCAATGAACATCTGGTGGAGGAGGCAGCAAATGAGGCACTGCACCTCGCGCTGGTTGCACAGAAGGCTCTCTCCTTCGCGGGGACCCTCGACGTCGCCGTCGTCCTCCTCCTTGGGGTGCCTTTTGGAGCCCACGGTCCCCGAGTTGCTCTTCAGCAGCCTGCCAGAACCACCGCCGAGGGGCTTGTCCTCCTCCATGGGCAAGCAGATCTCCAAGAGGATCTGGACCGCAGCACTGTCCTGGGCAGAGGGAAAAACAAGCCCATTTGAGAGGTGGATAGGGTTGCCACTTTCTGATATACAGTAAATAAGGGACATTTACTGTATTAGTATTATGCTAATAATATAGTACGTTAGTATAATATATTATCTTGTATATACATATAATATTGATAATATTATAATGTAATACAATACAATACTAATAATATTATAATATTATAATTATATATTTTATATTACATGCAATATTACTAAAAACATTACAGTATAATGTTATAGTACAATGAAATATATAATATTAATATTGTGCTATGGCAATAATCTATATATATAAAGGAAGAGTCGTCATGGAACGACCGTCCCAAACAGAGAAACCTTACAACGCAGAGATACCAAACTTGCCAACAGAAATAGGCCTCAGACAAGGTAGGTTTGAAGCAAAGAAACTTTCCCCCACAAAACCTAAAAGGCCCCCAAAACAACGAGTAAAAAAACCCTACATTTCCCAGCATCCTCTGGGGCTGCCAACGACTCTCCCAGCCTCTACATTCTGACAACATGATTGGCTGGCAATAAGGGTGGATTTGCATAACTCCTGTACTGGCCAGCCAACATGAACATTCCGACCCATAATAAACTGTCAGAGGAGGATAAGGCAAAGGGCTGAGGCACAAACACAAACACCCAATTCACTTCCCACAGAAAATTTACACCCCTACAAATCACAGACCACGCCCAAAATCGACAGTAAGGCTTCATTAACTTAATTTCCCTGACTAGGCCTCACTTAATGGAATGCTGTTTACGCTCTGAATTGACAGTAAGGCTTCATTAACTTGATTCTCCCGACTACGCCTCAGCTCATTGGACATTGTGTATGGCCTGAATTGACAGTAAGGCTTCATTAATTTGCTGTTCCTGACTAGGCCTCAGCTCATGGGACATTGTGTATGGCCTGAATTTACAGTAACCTACCTTGGCACACAGAGACCCTATGACCCACGCTACATTCTACGACAGTTTGGAGGAGGGTGGACCATGGATTATGGGACTTGAAGTACCTCCATGGATAATGGGATTTGTACTACTTCAAAACCCATCATTCCCCACAGACCACTGCGTCCCAGAACCAAGACCGATAAAGACCAAACTTGGCAAACAATGCCCCCCATGACCCACACTCCATCCGACTGTAGATTAGAGGAGGACACACCATGGATAATGGGATTTCAAGTACCTCCACTCACTTCCAAAGTACCCCACCCACACACGCATCAACCTCTACATCAACACAGCAGATGGAAACACAAAAAACATTGTATATCCACAAGCTATGCAGAACGCCAGCAACACCACACAACAACAACTCCACAGGACTCAAACATCCCACCCACCAAAACAACCCACAACAACACAGCCATGACCCCACCAAGACCATAACTAACAACAACTCCAACCCTTACATACTCAGACTTCCTCGCATCTCCAAAATAGGGCACAGCAACGCGTGCCGGGTACAGCTAGTATAATATATTGCATTTACATTTTACTTGTATGTGGTTTTTTTTTTTTTGGAGGGACGCTCCTGTCGAATTACCTGGGCCGCCAGCAGTGCATTTTTCAGTTCTTCCCTGGTGACTTCCGGAGCTTCGAGGCCCATGACGTTGTTTTGAGACGGCCGAATGTCCTGATCGGCCGTTTCCTTGAGGTGGGCACTCAAGAAGGCTTTGGAGGCAAGTAGGTAGCCATTGAGCATGTGGAGGGTGATGTCCATCAGAGGGGGGCACCTGGGGAACACGGGGCGACGGGCAGGAGAGGGGAAAGTATCAAGGCATTTCGCCGGTCAACTTGCTTCTTATGCAATTACTGTATATACTTGAGTATAAGCCTAGCTTTTCAGTCCTGTTTTATGGCTGAAAAAGTCCCCCTCGGCTTATACTCGAGTTAATGTTATTTATTATTTTACTATGTTATTATCATTACATTTATTACTTTACTTTATCCCTTATTATTATTAAAATATTTTACTTTATGATTTTTGTTATCATTACATTTATTATTTTACTATGTTGTTATTATTACATTTATCATTTAACTTTATCCCTTATTATTATTACTAAATTATTTTACTTTATGATTTTTGTTATTATTACATTTATTATTTCACTCCATTACTTTTTTATTTTACTCTATTATTACATTTATCATTTTACTCTATTTTTATGATTCCATTTATCATTTTAAACTATTATTCCTGTAATTATTACATTTCCATTATTTTAAATCTGTTATTATTACTATTATTATTATTATTATTACATTTGTCATTTTATGCTGCCCTTGTGGCCCATTCAGAAGCAGCCCTGCAGCGCCTCACATCCTGCTTTGCAACAGCTGCAGAGCTGTTTGGGCTGGAAGTCAGCCTGAAGAAAAGGGAAGTCATCTACCAGCCCGCACCACAGGAAGAACACCATCATCCCCACGTCAGCATAGGCACATCTGTGCTGAAGTTCAGCAGTTCACCTCCCTGGGAGGCATCATCTCTTCAGACGCCAAGATTGACAAAGAGATAGATCACAGATTAGCAAAGGCATCGAGTGCATTTAGAAGGCTTCACAAAAGAGTCTGGAGCAAAAAGTACCTGAGGCAAAGCACCAAAATTAGTGTGTACAGAGCTATCGTACTGTCTATTCTTCTCTATGGGTCTGAAACATGGGTCACCTATCGCCAACACCTACGACTCCTCAAACGCTTTCATCAGCGCTGACTTCGCACAATCCTAAATATACACTGGACCGACTATGTGACGAATGTTGCTGTCCTTGAGCAAGCAGGGGTCAACAGCGTTGATGCCATGCTATTGAGAACACAGCTGCGCTGGGCAGGGCACGTCTCTAGGAAGGAGGACCACCGCCTCCCAAAGATACTCTAGGGCAGAGGTGCTCACACTTTTTCAGCATGGGAGCTACTGATTAATAAACCAAGTCCCAAAGATCACTTACCCAGAAATGTAAAACGTATAACTATTTTCTTATTTATTTATTTATTTATTTATTTATTTATATTATTCATTTTTATGTACCGCTCCTTCCAGCAGGCTCGGGGCAGTTGACATAAAATGAAGTTATAAAACATCAACATTTCAAATTAATAACAACAATATAAAACAGAGCATAAAAATACATCCAACCACCCCATTTCTCCCACACTGCCATATTCCCCAACATATTTCTCAAGGAACAAAGCAAGCAGAGAGGCTTTGGAGCTAAAATGCCATTTTTTAACATTAAAAATAAACAAAGAGACATGCCACAGAACAATCAAGCACCCCACACCAAAGTAAAAAGACCGACCTTTGAGATGTGGTAAGGAAATGACCCCAACGCGTCCTTCTTCTTCTCCTCCGTTGTTGCTCCTATTTCCACGCCGCCAGCATGCGTGCCGCCTCCAAGAGCTCACGAGAAGTCCAAGAGGCAGAATGGGCGCTTCTGCGCATGCGTGCGGGGCCAGCCATGCATCGCGTCATCCAGGCCCGCCCCCTTTGGTCTCCTACGACTCTGAGTGGCTGGAGAAGGACGGAGGGAGGAGGAGGAGGAATCCAAAAGAGGGGGCCCATTCTGCCTCTTGGAATCTGGAGCTTTTGGAGGCGGCGCGCAAGCAGGGAGCGGGGAGGAGCAACGACGGAGGACTTCTTTGAGTGTGCAGGGGCGCGTGAAGAGGACCAACAGCAAAAACCTGGTCAGGGGCCTGAAGATCACCAGGATGAGGCCCGAAGATCACCCTGGTGATTGAGATCACCATTCTGAGCACCCCTGCTCTAGGGTGAACTCGCCACAGGTCAGCGCAAGGGAGGCGCCCCCAAAAAGAGATATAAGGACTCCCTGAAACAACATCTCAGGCTGGCCAGATTGATCACCAACAATGGTCCACCCTGGCCTCACATCGGGAGGCATGGAGACGCACTATCCACAATGCTGCGGCCTTTTTCGAGAAGACACGCCGAATGGGTCTCGAAGAGAAACGACAACGCAGAAAGAACCGCAACTTGGAAACAACATCACCCAAGGAGACTTTCTGCTGTGCTTTCTGCAACTGAACTTCCCTATCTCAGATTGGCCTTTTTAGTCCTCAACGCGCTTGTAAAAAGCGTGGGATGAGTCCTTCCTAAGAATCTTCGTTCGTGAAGTAATGCCGAGAGATAATGATATATTTTAGATTACATGCAATATTACTAATAATATTATAGTATAATGTCATAGAACAATGTAATATATAATATTAATACTGTGCTACGGCAATAATATAATATATTGTATTTACATTTGACTTGTGAGTCCTTTTCGGGGTGAGAAGGGTGGCATATAAATATTGTAAATAAATAAATAAATAAATAAATTTAACTCATTCATTACTTGCAACTAGGCCGTTTTCACAATTAACTGCCCTGACGAATAAGCCAAACTGAACAGAAAAACAATAACATTACACATCAGGCAAAACAAGTATTCACCATGGTTGGGGGAAGGCTGTTTACCTGTGGACACGCTGATCGCACCTTAACACAATGAGAGGGTCGATCATCAAGTCCTTCTGCGTGTACTTTTGCTGCCGGATCATCTTATTGGTTGGCTGCAAGGCATTGACAGTCATGACCCACAACCTATGCAAAAAATATAGACGTATTCCGAGATGTTGGCCTGTGCGGAATCACACTGTGGTGATGTCAAGGGGTGTCATTGGTAACTACCTCCGCGGCATGACGGTGTTCAACGCCATCCACAGCCTGCTGACGGTCTGAAGGATTCTCCGAGGGACGCCGGGGAAGAGCAGCTGGTTCATATTGGCGGTCAAGGCCTCGGCGTAAGGGATCAGCTCTCCGGTGGAGAGGAGGGTCAAGTGCTCCAGGATCTGCAGGACCTGGGTGTGATTTCCCTGCAGGGCTGAAAACGCTAAAAGGAAAAATCGGGATCGAATCAGGAAAAGGAGAACATGTGGACCTTTACAAACAGGCTATCGTTCCAAGTGCCGAGGAGCCTCCAAAGCAGTGGTTCTCAACCTGGGGGTTGGGACCCCTGGAGGGGTCAGGACGGGGTGTCAGAGGGGTCGCCAAAGATCACCAGAAAACACAGTATTTTCTGTTGGTCATGGGGGTTCTGTAAGAAATTTGGCCCCAATTTTATCATTGGTGGGGTTCAGAATGCTCTTTGATTGTAGATGAACTATAAATCCCAGCAAGGACAACTCCCAAATATCAAGTCTCTTTTCCCAAACTCCACCAGTGTTCATATTTGGGTATATTGAATATTCTTGCCAAGTTTGGTCTAAATCCATCATTGTTTGAGTCCACAGTGTTCCCTGAATGTAGGTGAACTACAACTCCAAAACTCAAGGTCAATGCCCACCAAACCCTTCCAGTATTTTCTGTTGGTCATGGGAGTTCTGTGTGCCAAGTTTGGGTCAATTCCATCATTGGTGGTGTTCAGAATGCTCCTTGATTGTAGGTGAACTATAAATCCAAGCAACTATAACTCCCAAAGGACAAAATCAGTCGTCCCCCCCCTCTCCCAACCCCACCAGTATTGAAATGTGGGCATATCAGGTATTTGTGGCAAATTTGGTCCAGTGAGTGAAAATACATCTGGCATATCAGATACTTACATTACAATTCATAAACATGGCAAAATTACAGTTATGGAGTAGCAACAAAATAATTTTATGGGGTCACCACAACAGGAGGAAAAGTATTAAGGGGTCACCACATAAGGAAGGTTGAGAACCACTGCTCCAAAGGCTTAGTAGCCTCAGTCCGTGAGAGGCCTCAGTGGGAGAAGGGCCTCAGTATGAGAAGCTTCCGTCAATTGGAACAAGAAAAAACTCTGTCAGTAGAGTAAGGAGACCTCTATTCCAGTGTTTCCCAACCAGTGTGCCGTGAGCGACCATCAGGTGTGCCGTGGGAAATGGGAGCCTCCAATCCCCTTTCTTCCCCCTCCTGCCGAACACTTTTTCTTCTCCACTCGGGCTCCCTTCTTCCCAGCCTCGCTCTGCTCGCTTTGCCTCGCTTTGCTCTGGGGCGAGTCTGCGCAGTAGCGCCCGCACGGGTCACACCTTCCTCCCTCCCCCCCCTCCCCTCCTGAACACGCTCACGCTGCCCCCTCGGATCAAAATGGCGGCAGAAGCGGCAGTGGAGAAGAAAAAGTAAGTGTTCAGCAGGAGGGGAAGAAAGGAAGGAAGGGGAGGGGAGGAAGAGGTCTCTGTCGAAAGCTGGCATGGGCAAACTTGGGCCTTCCAGGTGTTTTGGACTCCAACTCCCACCATTCCTAGCAGCCTCAGGCCCTTTTCCTTCCCCCCCCCCCAGCCACTTAAGCAGGAAAGGGCCTCAGGCTGTTAGGAATGGTGGGAGTTGGAGTCCAAAGCACCCAGAGGGCCGAAGTTTTCCCATGCCTGTTTCAGGGACCTTAAAGTGGTGAGCCTCCTTCCAACATTGTGATTCTGGATAGAAAACAAACAACCTAACATGACATTGTTTGAGTCCAGAGTGCTCTCTGGGTGTAGGTGAACTACAACTTCCAAGCTCAAGGCCAATTCCCAAGCAAACCCTTTCAGTACTTTCCGTTGGTAATGAGAGTTCAATATGCCAAGTTTGGTTCAATTCCATTGTTGCAAGAGTTCAGGATGCTCTTTGATTGTGTGTTAACTATAAATCCCAGAAACTGTCACTCCCAAATCTCAAGGTCTATTTTCCCCTGAACTCTATCTGCGTTCACATTTGGACATATTGAGTATTCATGCCAAGTTTGGTCCTGATCCAACACTGTTTGAGTCCACAGTGCTCTCTGGATATAGGTGAACTACAACTCCAAAACCCAAGGTCAATGCCCAGCAAACTCTTATACTATTTTCTCTTGGTTATGGGAGTTCTGTGTGGGAAGTTTGTGTCTTTCTGCCATTCCTGCCAGGATATCTATGTTGTGTTCATCGAAACAGGCCCAGGTCTCACACTGAGTGTATAAATACATTTTAAAACATATTAACTATATGTATTACTGTGTTAGAGTGTCATTTTGTGTCATTTTGGTTGGTGGTGTGCCCCAGGATTTGGTAAATGTAAAAAGTATGCCACGGCTCAAAAAAGGTTGAAAAACACTGCTCTATCCTATCGAGCATAGTTAGACCAGTTGTAAGTGCTGAGAAGCCTCCAAAGGCCTAGTAGAATCAGTCTGTGAGAGGCCTCGGTGGGAGAAGGGCCTCAGTATGAGCAGGCCTCAGTGTGAGAAGCTTCTGTCAACTGGAACAAGAGAAGACTCTGTCCGTAGAGTGAAATGACCTCTATCCTATCAAGAATATAGACCAGTTGCAAGTGCTGAGAAGCCTCCAAAGGTTGTGAGAGGCATACTGCCTGGGTTTGTGGGTAATTGCCCTGGGAATCTGGGAGTTGTAGTTCACCCTTATCTAGATATCCCTGAACCCAGCTGATATCGGATCTCGACCACACTTGGCACACAGACCCAACACGGCCAACTGTGCATACATGCGCAACCGTGCATAATGGTTGGGTTTGTGGGTGATTGCCCTGGGAATCTGGGAGTTGTAGTTCACCCTTATCTAGATATCCCTGAACCCAGCTGATATCGGATCTCGACCACACTTGGCACACAGACCCAACACGGCCAACTGTGCATACATGCGCAACGGTGCATTGGTTGGGTTTGTGGGTGCCCTGGGAATCTGGGAGTTGTAGTTCACCCTTTATCTAGATATCCCTGAACCCAGCTGATATCGGATCTGGACCAAACTTGGCACACAGACCCAACGTTGCCAACTGTGCATACATGGGCAACTGTGGTTACTGGCTGGGTTTGTGGGTGGTTGCCCTGGGAATCTGGGAGTTGTAGTTCACCCTTATCTAGATATCCCTGAACCCAGCTGATATTGGATTTTGACCACACTTGGCACACAGACCCAACATGGCCAACTGTGCATACATGGGCAACCGTGCATAATGGTTGGGTTTGTGGGTGATTGCCCTGGGAATCTGGGAGTTGTAGTTCACCCTTATCTAGATATCCCTGAGCCCAGCTGATATTGGATTTTGACCACACTTGGCACACAGACCCAACATGGCCAACTGTGCATACATGGGCAACCGTGCATAATGGTTGGGTTTGTGGGTGATTGCCCTGGGAGTCTGGGAGTTGTAGTTCACCCTTATCTAGATATCCCTGAACCCAGCTGATATCGGATCTCGACCACACTTGGCACACAGACCCAACATGGCCAACTGTGCCTACTGGCAGGGTTTGTGGGTGATTGCCCTGGGAGTCTGGGAGTTGTAGTTCACCCTTATCTAAATATCCCTGAACCCCGCTGATATCGGATCTCAACCACACTTGGCACACAGACCCAACATGGCCAACTGTGCATAAATGGGCAACCGTGCATACTGGCTGGGTTTGTGGGTGATTCCCCTGGGAATCTGGGAGTTGTAGTTCACCCTTATCTATATATCCCTGAACCCAGCTGAAGTCGGATTTTGACCACACAGGTCAGGAAATGAGGGCAAGGAAAGGAGGCCTACCCTCCTGAAGCTGCTTGGGAGAGTGTTTTTTGGCCGCATGGGTCAGGAGCATCCTGCGCAGCAAGGCGTCGGTGCCCGTGATGTGCTCCTCGCAGATCCAGTCGTCCACGATGCAGAGGTGAGGGTAGTTGGTGGCCAGGAGACGCAGGAGCGCCGAATGCAAGCCTTTGAAAACCAAGAGAATGGGGTCTGAGCGACAGGCGGGCATTTCTCACGACAGAAACCGATCATACAAGCAAACATACAATGCCACTTTCTCCCCTGAGCACTCGTACGCCATAACTATACGCCGGCTTTGTCGTAAATCCCAACTAGTTACCTCCCAGTTCCTGCTGGAGGCCCTGAGCCTGTCGGATCAGGTATTTGATGGGGATCTGATCCATCAAGGCCGGAGAGTAAGACTTGGGTTTCCTCTGCATAGCAGCTGCAAAAAAAGGAGATGGTGATTAAATATGATTTATTTACTTACCTATTCATTTTGATTACTATACTTACTATGTTTATTCTGTATTATTTTATTTTTATTGGATCTATAATTTATTTATTTATTTATTTACATTTATATTCCGCCCTTCTCACCCCGCAGGGGACTCAGGACGGATAACAATGCACATATACAGGCAAACATTCAATGCCATAGATATACAACATATATAGACAGACAACGAGCTACACAATTGGTCGAGAGCTCACCCTGACCCAAGCAGGCCTCGAACTCATGACCTTTTTGGTCAGTAGAGATCTTATGCAGCCGACTGCCAACCAGCTGCACCACATTCCCGGTGTATACAAACCTCACTTGCCGAGTCTCCAACACACCTCACAAATTCTGAGGATGCCTGCCATAGATGTCGGCCAAACGTCAGGAGAGAATGCTACCGGGACATGGCCAGACAGCCCGGAAAACTCAAGGCAACCTGAATCCAATTCTATTACCAATATAGATGCGGGTGAAACGTCAGGAGAGAATGCTACCGGGACATGGGCAGACCTCCCGGAAAACTCAAAGCAACCGGAATACAATTCTATTTACCAATGTAGATGCGGGTGAAACGTCAAGAGAGAATCACCTCCCAACAAAGGATTCCACCCAGCAGTAAGAAGCCAGACCTTGAATCTGCTGGGTCATTAAGTGCTAATCAACATTCACACCTACCTCCAACACACCAGACTTCTTTCTCCCACCCTGGACATCATTCCACAGATTTATTATTATTATTATTATTAACCCAATTTTCCAAGTTTCCAACAGACGTCACAACCTCCGAGGATGCTTGCCGGGGAGGAGTGACGCAAATGCACCGCGACTGCCGCTTCCGAGCTGCCATCTCCGCCCTCTTCCTCATCCCCCACTACTATCGGGGCCCTGTGCCCTCTCCACTGAGGATGGCGGAGCCCGGCGGCGGTGCCTCGTCCTCTTCGTCCTCCGCCACGGCCCTCAGGGGACGCGGCGGAGGCAGGCCTGGCCCTGCGGACCCGGCCTCGCTGCCCCCGGGGGACGCCCAGCTCATCGCCCTCATCGTTGGCAACTCAAGAGCCACTGCCTCTCCGACGCCTTCCGGGGGGACTGCCTCGCCGACGTCCACACCAAGGTCCGCCTTGGCCCCGCCCCCTTCCTTCCTTCCTTCCTCTTCCTTTCTTTTCCCCTCTCTTTTTCTTTCATTCTTTTCTCTCCCTCTCTCCCAACCTTCTTTCCTCCCTCTCTTCCATTCTTTCCTTCTCTCCTTCCTTTCCTTCCCACTCTCCCCTTCCTTCTTTCCTCCATTCTCCCTCTTCCTTCCTCTTCCTTCCTTTCTCCCCTTCACCCTTTTCTTCTTTCCTTCCTTTCCTTCCCTCTCTCCCCTTCCTTCTTTCCTCCATTCTCCCTCTTCCTTCCTCTTCCTTCCTTTCTCCCCTTCACCCTTTCCTTCTCCTCTCCTTCCTTTTCCCTCCCTCTCCCCTTCCTTCTTTCCTCCAATCTCTCTCTTCCTTTCCTTCTCCCCTTCACCCTTTCCTTCTTTCTCTCCTTCCTTTTCCCTCCCTCTCCCCTTCCTTCTTTCCTCCAATCTCTCTCTTCCTTTCCTTCTCCCCTTCACCCTTTCCTTCTTTCTCTCCTTCCTTTTCCCTCCCTCTCCCCCCCTTCCTTCTTTCCTCCAATCTCTCTCTTCCTTTCCTTCTCCCCTTCACCCTTTCCTTCTTTCTCTCCTTCACCCTTTCCTTCTCCTCTCCTTCCTCTCCCCTTCCTTCTTTCCTCCAATCTCTCTCTTCCTTTCCTTTCTCCCTTTTCACCCTTTCCTTCTTCCTTCCTTTTCCTCCCTTCCCCTTTTCCTCAATCTCTCTCTTCCTTTCCTTCTCCCTTCACCCCTTTCCTTCTTCCTCTCCTTCCTTTCCTCTTCTTTCCTTCTTTTCAATCCTCTTCCTTCTTTTTTCTCCTTCTTCACAATCTTTCCTTTTCTCTCCTTTTTCCTTTCCCCTTCCTTCTTTCCTCCTTCTCTCTCTTCCTTTCCTTCTCCCTTCACCCTTTCCTTTCCTTCCTTTTCCTTCCCTTTCCTTCTCATTCTCTCTCCTTCCTTTTCTCCCTTCCCTCTCCTTCCTTCTTTTCCTCCTTCTCTTCTTCTTCCTTTCTCTTCTTCCTTTCCTTCACCCTTTCCTTCTTTCTCTCCTTCCTTTCCTTCCCTCTCCCCTTCCTTCTTTCCTCCAATCTCTCTCTTCCTTTCCTTCTCCCCTTCACCCTTCCTTCTTTCTCTCCTTCCTTTTCCCTCCCTCTCCCCTTCCTTTTCCCTTCCTCTCATCCTTCCTCTCTCTTCCTTTCCTTTCTCCCCTTCACCCTTTTCTTCTCTTTCTCTCCTTCCCCTTTCCTCCAATCTCTCTCTTCCTTTCCTTCTCCCCTTCACCCTTTCCTTCTTTCTCTCTTCCTTCCTTCTTTTCCCCTTCTCTCCTTCCTTTTCCCTCCCTCTCTCCCCTTCCTTCTTTCCTTCTCTCCTTCCTTTTCCATCTCTCCTTTCCTTCTCCCCTTCCCTTCCTTCTTTTTCCTCCTTTTCTCCCTCTCCCCTTCCTTCTTTCCTCTCTTCTCTTCCTTTCTTTCTCCCCTTCACCCTTTCCTTCTCCTCTCCTTCCTTTTCCCTCCCTCTCCCCTTCCTTCTTTCCTCCAATCTCTCTCTTCCTTTCCTTCTCCCCTTCACCCTTTCCTTCTTTCTCTCCTTCCTTTTCCCTCCCTCTCCCCTTCCTTCTTTTCACCCTTTCCTTCTTTCTCTCTTCTTCCTTCCTTCCTCCCCATCACCCTTTCCTTCTCCTTCTTCTTCCTTTTCCCTCCCTCTCCCCTTCCTTCTTTCCTCCATTCTCCCTCCTTCCTTCCTTTCTTTCTCCCCTTCACCCTTTCCTTCTTCTTCTCTCCTTCCTTTTCCTTCCCTCTCTCCCCTTCCTTCTTTCCTCCATTCTCACTCCCTCTTTCTTCCTTCTTTTTCTATTCTTTTCCCCAAGCCTTCCTTTCCTTCTCCTTCCTTTCTTTTCACTTCCCTCTCTCCCCTTTTTTCTTTTTTTCTTTCCCCTTCATTATTTTACTTTTTCCTCACACCCTTTCCTTTCTTTTCCCCACCCTTTCCTTTCCTCCCTTCCCATTTCCTTCTTTCTCTTCCCCTCCTTGTCTCTCCTGCTTTTCTTGTCTTCCTTTTCCATAGTTCGTTCTTCTTTCCTTTCTTCCTCTCCCCCTCCCTCCTTTATTTCCTCTGTCTGTCATTCTTTCTTTCTTTCCCCCTTCCTTCCTTCCGCCTTCTCTTCCTTCCCAGAGTCCTGAGCGTGCCTTTTGAAGAGCCAGGTCTGAAGTGTCCCCTCATTCTGCCTCTATGGGAATCCTTTCCTCATCGTATGTACGTATAGACTCACATTGTGTTGAATTCAGTCTTAAAAGATATTTTATATATTCTATGGCTCTCACTGGAATACATTTCCAAGTATTTTGCTTTCATGGCTCTCTGAGTCAAAAAGGTTCCCGACCCCTGACCTCTACTGCCTAGAATCTTCCATACCCAGAGACTTGGAACTGGCCAGGATGGCTTCCTCGTACGACAGGACGTAATACAGGACCAGGAGTTGGGCCGTGATGCCGTAGCGCTGGCTCAGGCGCGCGTTTTCTCCTCCCTGCAAATGAGAAAAGCCGATCAAGAGAAGGCTTGGCGTGCAACCAAGGCAGGGTATCGATATTGACATGGATATTTAACTCTCTGGATCGGGCATGGGCAAACTTGGGCCCTCCGGGTGTTTTGGACTTCGACTCCCACAATTCCTAACAGCCTTTCCAAGTTTCCTCATGCCTGGTATAGAGAACGGGAAATGAATGAGATGAACTTAATCGCTTAACGCAAGAAGGCAAAGTTTGCCCGTGCCTGGTCCAGAGAGTTAAATACCAATGTCAACTCCATACGCTGCCACCAATATAAAGATATCTGGTTACATCCCGTATAGACTACTGCAACGCTCTCTACGTGGGACTGCCCTTGAAGACTGTTCGTCAGAAACAAAAAGGTTTCATACGCTGCCACCAATATAAAGATATCTGGTTACATCCCGTATAGACTACTGCAACGCTCTCTATGTGGGGCTGCCTTTGAAGACTGTTCATTCCAAACAAAAAGGTTTCATACGCTGCCACCAACATAAAGATATCTGGTTAGTGGTTACATCCCGTATAGACTACTGCAACACTCTCTATGTGGGACTGCCTTTGAAGACTGTTCATTCCAAACAAAAAGGTTTCATACGCTGCCACCAATATAAAGATATCTGGTTACATCCGTATGGACTACTGCAACGCTCTCTATGGGCTGCCTTTGGGGCTGCCTTTGAAGACTGTTCATTCAAACAAAAGGTTTCATACGCTGCCACCAACATAAAGATATCTGGTTACATCCCGTATAGACTACTGCAACGCTCCCTATGTGGGGCTGCCTTTGAAGACTGTTCATTCCAAACAAAAAGGTTTCATACGCTGCCACCAATATAAAGATATCTGGTTACGTCGCGTATGGACTACTGCAACGCTCTCTATGTGGGGCTGCCTTTGAAGACTGTTCATTCAAACAAAAGGTTTCATACACTGCCACCAACATAAAGATATCTGGTTACATCCCGTATGGACTACTGCAACGCTCTCTATGTGGGGCTGCCTTTGAAGACTGTTCATTCCAAACAAAAAGGTTTCATACACTGCCACCAATATAAAGATATCTGGTTACATCCCGTATAGACTACTGCAACGCTCTCTGTTGTGGGGCTGCCTTTGAAGACTGTTCATTCAAACAAAAAGGTTTCATACACTGCCACCAACATAAAGATATCTGGTTACATCCCGTATAGACTACTGCAACGTTCATTCCAAACAAAAAGGTTTCTCTATGTGGGGGCTGCCTTTGAAGACTGTTCGTCAGAAACAAAAAAGGTTTCATACGCTGCCACCAATATCTGGTTAAAGATATCTGGTTACATCCCGTATAGACTACTGCGTATAGACTACACTCTCTACTGTGGGGCTGCCTTTGAAGACTGTTCATTCCAAACAAAAGGTTTCATACACTGCCACCAACATAAAGATATCTGGTTACATCCCGTATGGACTACTGCAACGCGCTCTCTATGTGGGGGCTGCCTTTGAAGACTGTTCATTCAAAAAAAAAAGGTTTCATACACTGCCACCAAAATAAAGATATCTGGTTACATCCCGTATAGACTACTGCAACGCTCTCTATGTGGGACTGCCTTTGAAGACAGTTCTTCAGAAACAAAAAGGTTTTATACACTGCCACCAACATAAAGATATCTGGTTACATCCCGTATAGACTACTGCGCGCTCTCCATGTGGGACTGCCCTTGAAGACTGTTCATCACAAACAAAAAGGTTTCATACGCTGCCACCAATATAAAGATATCTGGTTACATCCCGTATAGACTACTGCAACGCTCTCTATGTGGGGCTGCCTTTGAAGACTGTTCATTCCAAACAAAAAAGGTTTCATACGCTGCCACCAACATAAAGATATCTGGTTACATCCCGTATAGACTACTGCAACGCTCTCTATGTGGGGCTGCCTTTGAAGACTGTTCATTCCAAACAAAAAGGTTTCATACGCTGCCACCAACATAAAGATATCTGGTTACATCCCGTATGGACTACTGCAACGCTCTCTATGTGGGGCTGCCTTTGAAGACTGTTCATTCCAAACAAAAAGGTTTCATACGCTGCCACCAACATAAAGATATCTGGTTACATCCCGTATAGACTACTGCAACGCTCTCTATGTGGGGCTGCCTTTGAAGACTGTTCGTCAGAAACAAAAGGTTTCATACGCTGCCACCAATATAAAGATATCTGGTTACATCCCGTATAGACTACTGCAACGCTCTCTATGTGGGGCTGCCTTTGAAGACTGTTCATTCCAAACAAAAAAGGTTTCATACGCTGCCACCAACATAAAGATATCTGGTTACATCCCGTATGGACTACTGCAACGCTCTCTATGTGGGGCTGCCTTTGAAGACTGTTCATTCCAAACAAAAAGGTTTCATACGCTGCCACCAACATAAAGATATCTGGTTACATCCCGTATAGACTACTGCAACGCTCTCTATGTGGGGCTGCCTTTGAAGACTGTTCGTCAGAAACAAAAAGGTTTCATACGCTGCCACCAATATAAAGATATCTGGTTACATCCCGTATAGACTACTGCAACGCTCTCTATGTGGGGCTGCCTTTGAAGACTGTTCATTCCAAACAAAAAGGTTTCATACACTGCCACCAACATAAAGATATCTGGTTACATCCCGTATAGACTACTGCAACGCTCTCTATGTGGGGCTGCCTTTGAAGACTGTTCATTCCAAACAAAAAGGTTTCATACGCTGCCACCAACATAAAGATATCTGGTTACATCCCGTATGGACTACTGCAACGCTCTCTATGTGGGGCTGCCTTTGAAGACTGTTCATTCCAAACAAAAAGGTTTCATACGCTGCCACCAATATAAAGATATCTGGTTACATCCCGTATAGACTACTGCAACGCTCTCTATGTGGGGCTGCCTTTGAAGACTGTTCGTCAGAAACAAAAAGGTTTCATACGCTGCCACCAATAGAAAGATATCTGGTTACATCCCGTATAGACTACTGCAACACTCTACGTGGGACTGCCTTTGAAGACTGTTCGGAACCTCCAAATGGTACAACGGGCGGCTGGCAGGTTGCTAACAGGAGCGGCGCTCAGGGAGCACACAACTCCTCTGTTGCGCCAGCTCCACTGGCTGCCGGTGACCATGACAGGATAAGTCCAAAACACTGGGGGGGTTTGCCCATGCCTGATCTATATGAATATACACACATACCTCCATTAACCCTTCAAAAACATTCAGGATTTCCTGTTCTGTGATAGGCTGGTTGGTGGCCTCTGGGTTGGACTTGGAGGCCGGCGTGAGGACGGAATTGATGTAGACGTCAATGAGCGGCAGCAGCTGCGGATGGAGCGGCGTGGTGGTTTCGCACAGCTGACGATAAATCCAATCCTTAAACAGAAAATATTGACAAGGTTTGGTGGGTATTGACCTTGAGTTTTGGAGTTGTAGTTGCTGGGATTTGTAGTTCACCTACAATCTAAGAGCATTCTCAACTCCACCAATGATGGAATTAGGCCAAACCTCCCACACACATCTCCCACAACCAACAGAAAATACTGGAAGGGTTTGGTTGGCATTGACCTTGAGTTTGGGAGTTGTAGTTTGCCTACATCCACAGAGCACTGTGGACTCAAACAACAATGGATCGGGACCAAACTTGGCACGAATACTCGATATGCCCAAATGTGAACACTGGTGGAATTTGGGGAAAATAGATCTCGATATTTGGGAGTTGTAGTTGCTGGGATTCACATACAATCAAAGAGCATTCAGGACCCCACCAACGAAAGAATTGGGCCAAGCTTCCCACACAGAAACCCCTTGACTAACAGAAAATACTGTGCGTTTTGATAGTCTTTGACCTCATTGTAATATTATAATGTAATACAATGTAATACAAATAATAATACAATATTATAATTATATATTTTATATTATATGTAATATTACTAATAATATTGCAATATAATGGCATAGTATAATATAGTAATTATATAATTATAATATTGTGCTATGCTATTAGTGTAAGATATTGGGATACAAAATAATACTAATAGTCATGCTAATATATGCTAATAATATAATATAATGTATACACATGTAATATTTATAATATTATAATGTAATGCAATATAAAAACTAATAATAATATAATATAATAATTATATATTTTATGTTACATGTAATATTACTAATAATATTACAATATAATGGTATATTACAATATAGTGATTATATAATACTAATATTGTGCTATGCTATTAGTGTAAGATATTGGAATACAAAATAATACTAATAGTAAGGCTAATATATGCTAATAATATAATATATTGTATACACATGTAATATTTATAATATTACAATGTAATGCAATATAAAAACTAATAATAATATAATATAATAATTATATATTTTATGTTACATGTAATATTACTAATAATATTACAATATAATGGTATATTACAATATAGTGATTATATAATACTAATATTGTGCTATGCTATCAGTGTAAGATATTGGAATACAAAATAATACTAATAGTAATGCTAATATATGCTAATAATATAATTTATTGTATACACATGTAATATTTATATTATAATGTAATGCAATATAAAAACTAATAATAATATAATATTATAATTCTGAAGGACCCACCTTGATGGAGACTTTGTGCTTGGTGAACGACCGGCTCCTGAGAAGCTGGTAAATGCAGTGGATGGGCAGGAATCCCGTGATGTTGGCGCTCAAGTTGCTGGTGACGGCCACCCGGACCGCGTGAGCCGTGACCACCTGCGAGAAAGACATTCCTCACGTCGGAAACTCAACATCTTCAACTTACGAGCTAACTGCAATGAGGTTATATTATGGCCTATGCCCAGCCCATGCTCAGATGCGATGATCTTTTCCCAGTTCACCTCCCACAGAGTGCAATACTCAGGTGTATATTCTTATGGAGCAGAGACAACCAGGAGAGGAAAATGAGAGAGGAAGAAGAGCAGCAAACGTCCCGCCGGTTACCTGCTCAGTGAAGATTTCTTGCGTGAAGATGGTCTTCATGCGACTCAGAGAACTAGGCTTAATGACAATCTGAAAAACAGGATGAGGTTACAATACTGACACAAAAACAGTTGTTGTTGCAGTTTTGTTGTTATTATTATTATTATTACTTTACTGACACAAAAACCCAGTTGTTGCTATTATTATTATTACTTTACTGGCACAAAAACCCAGTTTTTGTTGTTATTATTACTATTATTTTTATTACTTTACTGACACAAAAACACAGTTGTTGCTGCTATTATTATTATTATTACTTTACTGGCACAAAACACAGTTTTTGTTGTTATTATTACTATTATTTTTATTACTTTACTGACACAAAAACACAGTTGTTGCTGCTATTATTATTATTATTATTACTTTACTGGCACAAAAACCCAGTTTTTGTTGTTATTATTACTATTATTTTTATTACTTTACTGACACAAAAACACAGTTGTTGCTGCTATTATTATTATTATTACTTTACTGGCACAAAAACACAGTTGTTGCTATTATTATTATTATTATTAATTTGTTACCTGCCTCTCTTCCTGGCTTGAGGCAGGGTACAACACAATCAAAACGCATCCCCATAACGCACATAAAAGAAGGGGGGGGGGGTCTCGAGAGGCAGGAGCTTACCTTCATCCCCAGAGTCGAACAGACCAAGTCAATGATGGCGCTGAGCTGGTTGCTGTGGAAATACATGGCCACCAACAGAAGCATCTCTCCAAAGGAAGCCGACACGCCGGAAGTGCTGCCAGAGGAAGATTTTAGAATACCAAGTTAATTCCAGGTCCATAGTTGGCGGGATACTCTTAGATTGCAAGTGAACTATACATCCCAGTCCCTACAACTCCCATATATCATGGTGAATTCTCCCCAGCCCCCCCCCCCCCCTTAGTATGTGTGCCATAAGAAAGGGTCGGAAAGGGTTAAGGGAGAGGCAGCGGGTGAGGCCACGTAACCTGCCATGTCCTTGGAGAGAGAGATTTGGGTTAAAGCAGTGTGTGGGAGGCTGTCTGTGTAAGTAGACACTCCTGCCACAGACACACCTACAGATTTTCACTTTTATTATGTGTGTATATTGTATAGTGTATAGATATAGATATACATCTATTTTTTCCGGTGTGGTACAGAGTGACATGAGATGGGGGAAAGGCACATTTACCTTTCGAAGTAGGCTTCCTCTTTGATCATCCAGCTCAGCCACATCACCATCAACTGCTCCTGTTCTGGTGTGCTAAAGCGACAAAGAGAGTAACTGTCTTCTGTTTCCACCAGAACAAAAAGAAACGCTAAATATTATCAGTGAATGAATCAGTGAGGTTTACCTCACACTGAGGCCTCTCTCAGACTGAGGCCTTCCTCACACCGAGGCCTCTATAACAGGCCTATGAACTTTGAGGTGTTTTCTTACCGAGTCAAACTAACACCAAAGTCTTCTCATACCGAGGCCTACTAACATTAAGGCCTACTAACACACTGAGGCCTATCTCACTGAGGTATACATCACACTGAGGCCTCTCTCAGTCTGAGGCCTTCCTCCCACTGAGGCCTCTATAACACTGAGGCCTATGAACTTTGAGGTATTTCCTTACCAAGTCAAACTAACACTGGAGCCTTCTCATACTAAAGCCTTCTCAAACCGAGGCCTACTAACACTAAGGTCTACTCACACACTGAGGCCTATCTCACTGAGGTTTACCTCACACTGAGGCCTCTCTCAGACTGAGGCCTTCCTCCCACTGAGGCCTCTATAACACTGAGGCCTATGAACTTCGAGGTGTTTTCTTACCAAGTCAAACTAACACTGGAGCCTTCTCATACCGACGCTGAATAACACTAAGGTCAACTAACACACTGAGGCCTATCTAACTGAGGTTTACCTCATGCTGAGGCCTCTCTCAGACTGAGGCCTTCCTCCCACTGAGGCCTCTATAACACTGAAACCTATAAGCTTTGAGGTGTTTTCTTCCTGACTAAAGCTAGCACTGGAGCCTTCTCATACCACGGCCTAATAACACTAAGGTCTACTAACACACTGAGACTTATCTTACGCTGGGGCCTCTGTCAGACTGAGGCCTTCCTCCCACTGGAGCCTCTATAACACCGATGCCTATGAACTTTGAGGTGTTTTCTTCCTGAGTAAAGCTAAAACAGGAGCCTTGTCATACAGAGGCCTACTAACACACTGAGGCCTATCTCACTGAGGTCTACTAACACACTCAGACTGAGGCCTTCTCACACTGGGGGCCTCTCTCAGACTGAGGCCTTCATCCCACTGGAGCCTCTATAACACTAAGGCCTATGAACTTTGAGGTGTTTTCTTCCTGAGTAAAGCTAACACAGGAGCCTTGTCATACCGAGGTCTACTAACACACTGAGGCCTATCTCACTGAGGTTTACCTCACGCAGAGGCCTCTCTCAGACTGAGGCCTTCCTCACACTGAGGCCTCTATAACACTAAGACCTATGAACTTTGAGGTGTTTTCTTACTGTTTCAAACTAACACTGGAGCCTTCTCATACTGAGGCCTACTAACACTAAGGTTTACTAACACACTGAGGCCTATCTAACTGAGGTTTACCTCATGCTGAGGCCTCTCTCAGACTGAGGCCTTCCTCCCACTGGAGTCTCTATAACACTGAGGCCTATGAACTTTGAGGTGTTTTCTTACTGAATCAAACTAACACTGGAGCCTTCTCACGCTGAGGCCTTCTCATACCAAGGCCTACTAACACTAAGGCCTACTAACACACTGAGGCCTATCTCACTGAGGTTTACCTCACGCAGAGGCCTCTCTCAGACTGAGGCCTTCCTCCCACTGAGGCTTCTATAACACTGAGATCTATGAACGTTGAGGTCTTTTCTTACCGAGTCAAACTAACACCGGAGCCTTCTCATACGGAAGCCTACTAACAGTAAGGTCTACTGATACACTAAGGCCTATCTCACTGAGGTTTACCACACACTGAGGCCATCCGGGAGTGGCGACTCACAAATTTGAATAAATAAAGAAATAAGTAAATAAAAATATAACACTGAAGCCTTCCTCCCACTGAGGCCTCTATAACACTGAGGCCTATCTCACTGAGGTTTACCTCACACTAAGGCCTCTATAACACTGAAGCTTTCCTCCCACTAAGGCCTATATAACACTGAGGCCTATCTCACTGAGGTTTACCACACACTGAGGCCTCTATAACACTGAAGCCTTCCTCCCACTGAGGCCTCTATAACACTGAGGCCTATGAACTTTGAGGTGTTTTCTTACTGAATCAAACTAACACGGGAGCCTTGTCATACCGAGGCCTACTAACACTAAGGTCTACTAACACACTGAGGCCTATCTCACTGAGGTTTACCACACACTGAGGCCTCTATAACACTGAAGCCTTCCTCCTACTGAGGCCTCTATAACACTGAAACCTATGAACTTTGAGGTGTTTTCTTACTGTTTCAAACTAACACTGGAGCCTTCTCATACCGAGGCCTACTAACACGAAGGTCAAACTAACACACTGAGGCCTATCTCACTGAGGTTTCCCTTACGCTAAGGCCTCTCTCAGACTGAGGCCGTCCTCCCACTGAGGCCTCTTTAGAGGAGGAGAGAGGGTCTTGGTTATGGGGTGAAAAGGGTACCTGACGAGCGTGGAGAAGGCCAGCAGCATGCAGAAGGAGAGCGAGACAAACCGGACGCCGGCTGGGGTTGCCGGAGGGCGGCTAGTCATGAGCTGAAGCAACTGCTCGGCTTCCTCATCCGTCGGCCTGGAAGACAACAACAACAACAACAATAGAAAGAAAGAATCAGCCTCTGCCGACAGAGACAACCCACTCCCTCGCACATATACACAATGGGAGAAGTGCCATGTCGCAAACATCAGAGAACTCCTGAGTCTAGGAGTCTCGATCTATTCGCCAAGTGCTTACTTCAAGCCGGCGATCCCCATAAGAGCGCAATACAGGCGCAGGAGTGCGCTGGCCTTGACCACGTGCTCCTCCTTCAGCCCCGAATACACGGAGACGTTGGGGCCCGTGTCGCCCTCGGCTTCCTCCGTCATGCGCATGCTGCGGACGGTGGGCAGGATACCCATCAGCTCCAGGAGCAGCTGCCTCCTCATCTGCCAAAGCACGGAGCTGATGTTTTCCCTCTTCCTCTGGAAGGAGACGACAAAGCCACTGCCATTAGCCCGCCGTTCGAGAGATGCTTGTTATTTAGTTATTTACGACATTTCTATGCCGCCCTCCTCAGAGCGGCTTGTAAGTAAAATGGAAATACAATATATCATATTATTGCCATAGCACAATATTAATATTAATATATTACATTGTGCTATAACATTATACCGTAATATTATTAGTAATATTACATGTAATATATAATATACTAGCTAAACCCGGCACGCGTTGCTGTGCCCTATGTAGGAGATGTTGGAAAGTATGTAAGGGTATGTTATGATGTGAGTGTGTGTTGTGCGTGTGTATATATGTGTTTGGTTGTGTGTATGTATGGCTGTATGTGTGTTTAATTGTTGTGTGTATGTTTTTATTTGTGTCTGTGTATATTTGGGGGTGTTTGTGTGTGTGGGTGAATGTATGGGTTTGTGTATATATGTGTTTGTGGTTTTGTGTGTGTATATATTTGTATGTGTGTGTATATATACTATTGGTGTCTATGTATGTGTTTATTTGTGTAGGTTTGTGTTTTTTTGTGCAGTAGTGGGGGTTTTTTGTTTTGTTTTTTGTCGGCTTGCCTGTGTCTTCGTTGTCCGTCTGTTCTGGCTCCTGATGGCCGCCTTCTCGCTCTCCTCCGGTGCCTCTCTGCCGTTCCCAGAAGAGGAGGGGAAGGGAGAGAGACTGTGCGGGCCTTTTTCGCAGGAGGAGGTGGAGGACGTGGTCCTGACCAGAGCACCGTTCTCCACCGCAGCCCTCTTCCCTGCGAAGGTCGCTCTTCGGCCCACCCTGTGGCAGGGAAGTGGCGAAGGGGGGAGCGATGGCGGCGGCGCCATGGCGGTTCTTCCGGCCCCTGTGCGCTCTCCTCCGCCGGTTCAGTGCTGCTCCCTGAAGAGGAGGACGAAAGGGGCCCCCGCGCGATCTCTCTTCCGCTTCCAGAAGAAAAGGGCGAAGGGAGAGCGATCGCGCGGGGGTCCCTTTCGTCCTCCTCTTCAGGGAGCAGCACGGAGGCGGCGGAGGAGAGCGAAAAGGGGCCGGAAGAGCGGCCATTGCGCCGCCGCCATCGCTCCCCCTTCGTCACTTCCCAGCCACAGGGTGGGCCGAAGAGTGACCTTCGGAGGGAGGAGGGCTGCGTTGGAGAACGTTGTTGTGGTTGGCCAGACGTCCCTCAGCTCCTCCTGTGAAAGTGGCCCACGGTCCTCTCTCTTCCCCTCCTCTGCTGGGAGCGGAAGAGAGGCAGCGGAGGAGAGCGAGAAGGCTATGAACTTCCTGTTAGTGTTTTAGGTATGTGTTTCCTGCCGGGTTTTTTTTTTTAGGGACAACTTCCGGGGGAGTGTTATTTGTGGGACAGGAAGTGGTTTTTGCGCCATTTTGGTTGTAGGTTTTTGGTGTTCCTGATCCCTCCATAGGTTTGTATGGGGTTTTTGGGGGGCCGGTTTTAGGGGTCTTAGGAGTTATGCTTTGGGGTTTTTTTGTGCCACGTTTGTAGGTGTTGGTCTGTTGAAATGTGTGTGGTGGGTTTTGAGGGTCTGGGTGTTATGGTGTGTCCGTGCATAAGCGTCAAAAACGGACTCTCTCTTTTTATATATATAGATAATTATAATATCATATGATTAGTATTAGTATTATATTGAATTACATTATAATATTATCAATATTATATGCATATACAATATATTATATTTTCATGTTATACATCAGTGTTTCCCAACCTTTTTTGAGCCACGGCACACTTTTAACATTAAAAAAATCCTGGGGCACACCACCAACCAAAATGACACAAAATGACACTCTAACACAGTAATACTTACAGTTAATTGACCTTGAGTTTTGGAGTTGTAGTTCACCTACACCCGGAGAGCACTGTGGACTCAAACAATGATGGATTTGGACCAAACTTGGCAAGCAGGCCCTTCAGGCAGTAGAGCAGGCTGAGGGCCGCCACCAAGCCCAGGGTCCGGCCGCCAGCCTCAGCCGCTCCCATTGGTAGCGGCTCACGGGCAAAAGGGGCGGCGGGGGAGAGGGAGAAGGCGGCAATTCCCCGTCCCCGGTGCCTCTCTCCGCCATGACTCCGGCCCCTCGCTTGCTGAAGCCGCGCAGAGGAGCGTGATTGGTGGACAGGCTTCAGCCCTGCCCACTGAAGCCCGTCCACCGCTCATGCTCCTCCTCCTCCGCGCGGCCTCAGTGAGCGAGGGGCCGGAGTCATGGCGGAGAGTGGCGCCAGGGACGGGGGTCGCTCCCGCCTTGACTCCCACCATGACTCCGGCCCCTCGCTCGCTGCGGCCGCATGGAGGAGGAGGAGCATGAGCGGTGAACGGGCTTCAGTGGGCAGAGCCTCAGCGAGCGAGGGGCCGGAGTCATGGCAGAGAGAGGGGACGGGGGCCGCTCTCCGCCATGACTCCCGCCATGTCTCAATCAGGCACGAGCAAGCCTCTGCCGTTGGGAAGGGGGCGGGGCCCGAGCGACGTCACCCTTCCCTCCTCCCTCCCTCGATTGGAAGCTGGCTGGGGAAACGGCCGAAGGAGGCGGCGCCCCGGCCCCTTCTTCTTTTTCTTTGCCGCCACCCGGCCCTTCCTGCTCCTCCCCCCCTCCTCCCCCAAGCAGCAGGAGTTTGGCAGGAGGGGGGAGAAGGGGGGGAGACGTTTTTCGCAGCACAGCAGATGATCCGTCACGGAACAGTAGTGTGCCGCGGAACAGCGGTTGGGAAACACTGGCAGTGTTTCCCAACCTTTTTTGCGCCGCGGCACATTTTTTACATTTCCAAAATCTTGGGGCACACCACCAACCAAAATGACCCAAAACAACACTCTAACTTACTATATTGTACTATGCCATTATACTGTAATATTATTAGTACTATTACAAGTAATATAAAATATATAATTTCAATATTGTATTGTTTTTTAAAGTGTTACCTTGTATTACATCATCATAATATAAATATTATAGGTACATACAATATATTATCAGTAAAGGACAGGAGTTAATCCTGACTGTTATCATTACTCTCATAGTCAATAACGATATACACCACGACTATGACAAATACTGATAATATAACAATATAATAGCATATATTAAGGGAAAATAATATTATGTTAATACATAGTTCATAATAATAATAATAATATAGCCCATGAGGCTCCTTCCACGTCACGTCACAGTCTCTGAGGCCCGGTAGGCCACTCGTTTACCTGCCCGGAGGCGGGCCCCGTTGTTCCCCATGTCGTGGCAGCAGTGGGCGAAGAGGCAGTAGAGCCGCGGGTAGGAGAGGAAGCCCGTGAAGGCGGCGGCGCCGGCCAGGGCCAGGCTCAGCCTCAAGGGCTCCACCTCCCCGGCCGGCTGGACAGCGCCAGGCCCGCCGCCAAGCCCGCCGCTAAGCCCATCACCGCCAGGCACACCCGCCGCCACATCGCCTCAGACGAGGCACTTCCGCTCCACTGGCGTCCCCTCAGGGAAGGCGCTTCCGTTCCCGCCGCCTCCGCCGCAGCCATCTTGGTGCCAGGCGGGAGTTCAAGGCCACCGCGATGGGATTGGCCCGTGGGGAATAAAGGGGCGTGGCTTATTCAAGACTCAAGAGGTTCCAATTTCTCACGGCACACCGGTTGGGAAACACCGATTTACAGTATCATATGCTGCCGACAGATCTATGAAGACAGCTCCTGTAATCTGCGGCCTTTCAAAACACATCACAAGCTCTCACCTGCTGACCGTTCCGGATAAAAGTCCCAAACCAAGTCCGGACCTTCGCATTGGTGCCTAGCAGCAACCCGCTCACAAAGCAGACCAGATCACTGACGCCATCCTCCGAAGACTCATTCTTGGTGTGATCGAGGGTCAAAGCCACTCCAAGGCCGGGTAAGTGGCATTCCTCCACCTAACCCGAAAGGAAACCAAGGCGTTTACGTCCAACTTAAGTCCAACTTAATCCATATATTCGATCCATATCAAGTGGTTAGCGACTTTAGTCCCTTCGGGATCCCCTCCTTCATTCTGCGAAGGCCTCACTGCACAGCCACGTTTTCACCCACTTCCTAAATCAGGAGGGAGGGGGCGGATCTGATTTCATTTGGGAGGGAATTCCACAGCCGGGGGGCCACCACCGAAAAGGCCCTGTCCCTCGTCCCCACCAGACGCACCTGCGAAGGAGGCGGGACCGAGAGCAGGGCCTCTCCAGACGATCTTAGCACTCTTGATGGTTCATAGGGGAGAATACGTTCGGACAGGTAAACTGGGCCGGAACCGTTTAGGGTTTTGTAGGTCAACACCAGCTAGGAAGCAAATTGGCAGCCAGTGGAGCTGGCGCAACAGAGGAGTTGTGCGCACCCTGTACCCCGCTCCCGTTAGTAGTCTGGCTGCTGCGCGCTGGACTAATTGCAGCTTCCGGGCAGTCTTCATAGGCAACCCCACGTAGAGAGCATTGCAGTAGTCTATACGGGATGTAACCAGAGCGTGGACCACCGTGGCCAAGTCTGACTTCCCAAGGTACGGGTGCAACTGGCACACGAGTCTTAACTGTGCAAAAGCTCTCCCGGCCACAGCCGAGACCTGGGGCTCCAGGCTCAGCGATGAGTCCAGGATCACTCCCAGACTGCGAACCTGCGCCTTCAGGGGGAGTGTCACCGCGTCAAGCACAGGCTGTAACCCTATGCCCTGTTCGGCCTTATGACTGACCAGGAAGACCTCTGTCTTGTCTGGATTTAGTTTCAATCTGTTCGCCCTCATCCAGTCCGTTACAGCGGCCAAGCACCGGTTCAGGACTTGAACAGCCTCCTTAGTAGCAGGTGGGAAGGAGTGACAGAGTTGGACATCGTCTGCATACAGATGACACCGCACCCCAAAACTCCGGATGATCTCCCCCTTTTATGTTAAATAGCATAGGGGACAGTAATGAGCCCTGCGGGACCCCACAGTACAATGGCCGTGGGGCCGAGCAGGAGTCCCCTAGCAACACCTTCTGGGAGCGACCCTCGAGGAAGCACTGGAGCCACTGCAAAGCAGTACCCCCAAGGCCCATTCCTGCGAGGCGTCTCAGAAGGATACCGTGGTCGACGGTATCGAAGGCCGATGAGCCACCCTTTCTTGCAACGGCAGACTCAGAAACACTTACCACCATGCCGCGGACCCTCAATGCCTGGGAGGGGTTCATCTTACAAAGGTGCCGGAGCGCCTCGGTCCTCCGGCGGCCTCCAAAACTTTCCTCGTCTTGCCGTTCGCCGTTCTTGATCAAGCCCCTGCAGACTGGAAACGCATAAATGTAAACAAACAAACAATAAACTAGGGCTCCATCTACTTCTCAGACCAGGACAGCAGTGAGATAATAGAATGGGAAGCAGGCCCGGATTACCCATAAGGCCAACCTAGGCCATGGCCTAGGGGTGCAAGCCGAGGGGGGGGGGGTTGCAGATCACGGACCCAAAAAAATGTTGAAACAAATAAAAACACAACGCGCATGGAGATGAGGAAGGAAGTTTTAAGTGTGAACGGATTGCTCTCTGTATGCAGAGCAGAATTACGCAGTTTACTTGAATGTCGTAGCCTGCAGGAGGGAAGGGGAGGGTAGCTGGTATGGCGCAAGCGTCAGGCGATGACTCACCGGAAATACAGACGACTAGACGAGCCATCAGCTCCCCTTGCCTCGCAGATTGTTTTGTACCTTGAAGTGTCAGTTATTGTTTGTGTTGGTGAATTATTGGCATTTTCTGCTAGCTTATTCAAACTGTTAACCTTCTGGTCAGCAAGTTCAGCAGCTCAGCAGTTTAACCCACTGCGCCACTGTGGCCCCATATCTATCATACCATATATATATATATATATATATACACACACACACACACACACACACACACACACACACACATATACACACACACACACACCTCCACTGTAGAAATAATGTGGCTTGGCACCACTGGAGGGTCCATGGCTTCATGCTATGGCCTCCTGGCAGTTGTGGTTTGGTGAGGCACCAGCTCTCTTCAGCAAGGCCTGCTAAAACCACAACTCCCAGGGTGACACAGCACAGAGCTGTAGGGGTTAAAGAGCTGCCAGGCCGCATTCGTTCTGCGGCGTAACTGCAGCCATTGCGAGTGTGTGTTCCTTCTCACTCTCCCTGCCGGTGGGCCTTCACGTGTGAAGGAAGCGCTGGGTGTCATGAGGCGGGGCGGCCTGCCTGCCTCGTAGCCGCACCCCCTCGCCATTCGGTTCCAATGAGGTGGCAGGAGCGGCGGCGGCGAGGGCTGCGGCTGGGGCGCGGAGCTGAGAGGCGGTGGCGGTGATGGAAGGGAAGATTTTGGCCGTTGGCGGTGGCTCGTCCACAGGGTCCGTCTCGGTGCTGTCCCCGAACGGCTGCCATGTGACGGTGCGCGTGGGCCCGAGCACGGCGCTGCTGCAGGTGGGTCCGGCCCAGCGCCGTGCTCGGGAGCCCCGCAGATAAAACTGCGCTGATTGGCGTGGGTTGTTGTTGATTTATTTGGATGTTACTGATAAACTGAGATGTATTGGGCTACCTGAGTGAATTTGAGGTAAGTTGCATGATATGATTTAGTTTTAGTGTGGGTCTGAGTGATGTGGGGTGTGGTAGAGGTTGGCGGATTAAAGGGGGCGTAATTCCAAAGTGTGGCCCAGGGCGCAAAAAGGTGTTAATCTGGACCTGATGGGAAGGATAATAATATTTGACGGAGTGGTGCGTGAATTAGAACCAGACGTCCTGAGGAGTGAGAGCTGAAGTCCAAAACACCGGGAGGGCCAAAGTTGGCTCTGCACCAAGAGACGCCTCTCCCAAGAACGGGTCATTAATTGTGCTGCATACCTTCGTTAAAGCTGTCAGGAACATTAGCCACAAGGAGACAGAGGAACCAGGCCCCGTTCTTCATGTGGAGCAAAGCTTCGGCCACGTCCACAATCGGTAACAGCGAAGGAAGCTCTGAACGGAAAGAGGTTTCCTTTGAATAGCCGCCCCTCTGCCCACTTCTTTCCCGAGTTAGGTAACCCCATTTATGACTATTCAGGTATACGTAGGGGAAGCGGCTCTTCCGGTGGCACGTACCTGCCTGCAGGATGCAAAGCACGTCGGCAGCTTCTTCCAAGTAAACCGGGCTCTCAAACAGTTCGGGTGACTTGAAAAAAAACTCCCCGTTGGAGTCTGCCACCTAGAGCAAGACGGGACGTTGAGAGAGGCTTTTGATTTTGGGGAAAGGGAATCATGCAGCTGAACCAAGAGTAGGAGGGTCATAGAGTTGAAGGGCCACCCAAGAAGCCGGAAAATCGCATTCAAAACACCTCCGACAGATGGCCACCCAGCCTCTGTTTCAAAGCCTCCAAAGGAGAAGCCTCCACCACACTCCAGAGCAGAGAGTTCCATTGCTGAACAGCTCTCACAGTCAGGAAGTTCTTCCTAATGTTCAGATGGAATCTCCTTTCTTGTAGTCCATTGCGTCCTAGTCTCCAGGGCAGCAGAAAACAAGCTTGCTCCCTCCTCCCTATGACTTCCCCTCACATACTTATACATGGCTAACATGTCTCCTCCCCACCTTCTCTTCTGCAGGCTCAACATGCCCAGCTCTTTAAGCCGCTCCTCATAGGGCTTGTTCTCCAGATCCTTGATCCTTTCAGTTGCCCTCCAGCTTAGAGTCCAGAGTCAACCTCTCCCTTCCATTGTGGTGCCCAGAACTGGACACACTGTGATTCCAGGTAAAGTGGTCTCACCAAGGCAGAATAGAATAGAGGGGGAGCATTGTGCCCGGGGCCTGTTTTGCTCATTTGGTGCCTTTTAGAATTTGTTTAGGGCCTCTTCAGTGTCATATCATTGATATCAAAGTGTCAACCTTGAGCACCACCATCTGGAGTGGTGCTCTAGATTGTTGTACTTGAGCCTGAGAGAGAGGAGTCTGTAGCTAGAAATGCCAAAGGGTCTACTCGTGAGCAAGAATCGGGAGCAAGAAAGGAAGAGGCTGAGGCTGGACTGATCAATGGACAAACTGTGGACGTGGAATTCTGGATCTTGGAATTGTATTTCGTGTGCTTCTGCATCTTTGTATCCTGCCTTTGGCTGCTCCACCTTAAATCCCTTCTGTGCTAGATTTTCCTGCTTCTTTGTTTTGGACTCCGGATTGATTTGACTTCGCTGCTTCGTTTACATCCCCCCTGGCTTGACGTAAGGACTGACAACTCTTCTCATTCTGTTTGCTTCTGGCATGACGTTTGGACTGTGTGATGATGCTACTACTTCTTGACAGTGCTGTTACTTACTTACTTACTTCATTTCTATTCCGCCCTTCTCACCCCGCAGGGGACTCAGGGCGGATTACAATGCACACATTACATTTAGACACACAAACACACAAGACAGACAGAGGCAATTTAACATCGGGCCACCAGGGGGAGCTGTCGCACTCCTTCATTCCTCAGCGTGTTTACTGGAGATCCTTTTTATGGCCTCGTAAATCAGTTAAATTTAGCCTCCCCACTAAGTGGTACCTTTAATTTACTACCTAACAGAGGCAACTGTCTTTCGGGTTGCAAAGGTCGACAACAGGCTACACAATAGGTCGAGAGCCTACCTCAACCTGGGCAGGCCTCAAACTCACGACCTTCTGGTCAGTAGAGACCTTATGCAGCTGACACCCAGCCAGCTGCGCCACATTCCCAGTGTTTGTTTGTTACTCTGCCTTAGAGTAGCCTGCTCTTCTTGGCTGGTTGTGACCTTGGGCGTCTTACACACTCTTTCAGCCTCATTTCCTCTTGTGAACGAGGTGGAGTTTTCTACCTATTGGTTTGTCTCATTATTTGGCGGTGCCTTTTGTCATATTTGAGACGCTGTGAGAAGTTTTGGGGCTGTTGCTAATAAACTCGTAACTGTTTACTTTACTGTGCCTGGCTTCTTAAGGTGGTCTGGATCACAATATCAGTGGCGGTTCATTGTGTTTGAGCGGTGGAAGAGAGGGGGAAATGCCTCACCTTGTTCATAATGGCGAGCAATTCGCTAAGCACGAGACGGAGTCGCCGAGGGGAATCGCTGTGTTCGAACTCCAGCGCCAACCCATGCTGCAGCTGGGAGACCAAGATGCTCTCGCCACTGCCTCCGCCGAGCTTGTGCCTAAGGAGAGAGAGAGGAGGGTTCAAAATGCAGAATTCGGTGGTTGTTCAACCCAGCTAAAATAGCATTGAGAAAGGATGCTTCTAAGTCATATTATATTGTATATAATATAATATTGATAATATTATAATGTAATACAATACTACTACTAATAATAATATATTATAAGTATATATTTATATTACATGAAATATTACTAATAATATTACAGTATGTTATAGTACCATGCAATATATAATATTAATATTGTGCTATGGCAATGATGTAATATATTGTATTTACATTTTACTTGTAAGCCCCTTCGGGGTGAGAAGAGTGGCATATAAATGTTGTAAATAAATATAAATCTATGTATATAATAAAAGTCAGTGTTTGTGGCGGGAGGTGCGGAGGAATATGTGACAGCGTTTCAATTGGTTGCCACTGTGGGATTATTTGCATAAAGGACTCTGATTGGCCAGCCCCAGAACTCCAACATTCTAAGGCACCAGACAGAAGGGATTGGTTGCCACTGAGGGAGTATTTCCATAAAGGACTCTGATTGGCCAGCCTCAGAACTCCAACATTCTAAGGCACCAGACAGAAGGGATTGGTTGCCACTGAGGGAGTATTTGCATAAAGGACACTGATTGGCCAGCCTCAGAACTCCAACATTCTAAGGCACCAGACAGAAGGGATTGGTTGCCACTGAGGGAGTATTTGCATAAAGGACTCTGATTGGCCAGCCCCAGAACTCCAACATTCTAAGGCACCAGACAGAAGGGATTGGTTGCCACTGAGGGAGTATTTCCATAAAGGACTCTGATTGGCCAGCATCCAAGAATCCAAGCCTCTACATTCAAACAACATGATTGGTTGCCACTGAGGGAGAATTTGCAAAACCGGCTCTGATTGGCCAGCATTCCCTACATCCCAAATCTCAAAGGTGCCAGAGAGAGTACTTCACAAAAAGGCTTCTTTTAGCTGATTTTACAAGCTAGGCCTCAGCCTGAATTGACAGTAAGGCTTCCTCAACTTGATTTTCCTGACTAGGCCTCAGTTAATGGGACATTGTGTATGGCCTGAATTAACAGTAACCAACCTTGGCACACAGAGCCCCTATGACCCAGGCTACTTTCTACTGCAGTTTGGAGGAGGAAGGACCATGGATTATGGGACTTGAACTAAGTCCATGGATTATGGGATTTGTAGTACTTTCAAACCCTTCATTTCCCAGATCACTGCGGCCCTGAACAAAGACCCATAAAGACTACACTTGGCACACAGCTGCAGTTTAGAGGAGGGCGGACCATGGATGATGGGATTTCAAGTACCTCCACTCAAGACCAAACCTGGCACACAAAGCCCCCATGGCCCACTTAACATCCTGGTGAAGTTCGGAGGAGGGTGGACCACGGATGATGGGACTTGAAGTACTTTAACTCATTTCCCAAGACTGCTGCAAGCCTCATCCAATGACTGATCAAGACCAAACCTGGCACACAGAGCCCCCAAGACCCACTCTACATCCTGCTGCAAATGAAGGAGGAGGGACCATGGAAGATGGGAGTTGCAGTACCTTCACTCACGTAATGAAACCACTGCGCCCCTCAATGACTGGTCAAGACCACACACATAACCCCCATTACCCCCTATAAATCCTGGTGAGGTTTGGGGGAGGTGGACCACAGATTATGGGATTTTTAGTACTTTCACATGCTTTACTTCCTACAGACCACTGTGCCCCCAACCAAGAACAATACAGACCAAACTTGGCACCCTGTGCCCCCATGGCCCAGTCTCCATCCTTTTACAGTTTGGAGGAGGGCGGACCATGAATGATGGGACTTCAACTACCTCTACTCATTGCCCAAGACCGCTGCGGCCCCCAACAAAGACCGATAAAGACCATACTTGGCACACACAACCCCCACGACCCACTCTATCTTCTACTGCAGTTTGGAGGAGGGTGGACCGTGGATGATGGGACTTGAAGTACCAAAGACCAACCTTGCCACACAATGCCTTTCTCAAATCACCCGGGCACCGCTGGGTCCCCAAGCTAGTAAATAAATAAAATAAAGCTGGATTGCTCCAAGTTAATTACCTCAACTGCTGCTCCTTGTTGGCGTCTTGCTCCAGAGCGTGGAAGTCCACAGACAGCAAGGCGACGATGGAGTTCACGGCTTCGACTCCAGACAGCAAGCGGAGGATCAGCTTCTTGTCCTGAGCCCAGCTCTGGCTTTGGTCGGCCGGCGCACACAAGGCCATGCGCACCAAGCAGGGCAGCAACAGGCGCAGCTCCGGGTCGCTCAAGGCAGCCAAGTGCACCACGTCCACCTTTTGCATGGCTTCGAAAGCGTACGGGCTGATGAACATAAGGCCCGAGCACTCCGCCATTGCGCAAGGCGCCCTGAGAAGCACAAGAAAAGACAAGAGACGGAAGCCCAGAAAGCAAACAATGAAACAGATTTCCAGGAAAGCAACCATTATTCTTTCGTGACTGGAGTATATTACATAACATAACATAACATAACTGTACCATTTATGAGTCGCCCTCCACGGAAAGTGCTCCGGGCGACTTACATATTCATTCACTGCGGTGTGTGTGTGTGTGTGTGTGTGTGTATATATATATATATAATGTAAAGTTATATATTCTGTATATATCTATAATTTTAATATTAATATAATAGTAATTATATATATTACAATATTAATGTGTGTGTATATATATAAACAATGTGTGTGTATATACATATTAATAATGTTAAATTATATATTCTGTATATTTCTATAATTTTAATATTAATATAATAGTAATTATATATAATATTAATGTGTGTGTGTGTGTATATATATATATATATATATATATATATAAAAACAATGTACTGCTGAACTGCCGACTGAAGGTTGGCAGTTCGAATCTGCAGGACAGGGTGAGCTCCCGCTGTTAGCTCTAGCTACTGCCAACTGAGCAGTACGAAAACATGCAAATGTGAGTAGATCAATAGGTACTGCTTCACCAGGAAAGACATAAGAAATCTGCCACGACCAGGTGACAACGTAGGCTCCTCGGCTTGGAAATGGAGAACAGCACCTTCCCCAGAGCCAGAGACGAGCCCCACCTCCAAACCTGGAAGTGAAAGGAGGAGCCTTTGCCTTTGTTTATGTGTCTCAGTGTATTATAAAAAAGTATTGCATGCTTGCCGAGTACGTATGCTCAGTGTGGAACACATCTCACCACGCTAAAACAGTGGATGTGGCTCTTAATGAGACATGCCGCATTATCCCGGGGCGTCTGTGACCTACACCACTGGAGAAATTACACTGTTTAGCCGGTATTGCACCACCTGACATCCGCCGGGAAGTAGCAACCAATCGTGAAAGGACCAAGGCAGTGACATCTCCGGCCCATCCCCTATTTGGGTATCAGCCAGCATGCCAACAACATAAATAAATAGTTTTCTAAGATCTACAGAGACACTAATTGGAACACCTCAGCAAGCGAGAGTCCAAAAGTGGCAGGCTCAAACCCAGAACTTCAATCCATGGCTGAGACCAGACGAGAAACTCCCTCCTGGGCACACAGAAGACTGAGTGACTTGGAAGGTGCTAAACAGACTGCGCCCTGGCACCACGAGATGCAGAGCCAACCTTGAGAAATGGGGCCACCAAGTGGAGTCCACGACATGCGAGTGGAGAGAAGAGCAAGTCACAGACCGCCTATTGCAATGCACAATGCACAATGGAGGACCTTCTTATGGCAACTCCAGAGGCCCTTCAAGTAGCCAGCGACTAGTCAAAGGACATTTAATAGAATGCCAAGTTTACAAACGTTGTGTTTTCTCAAACACATCACAACTGTACCCTAGGTTCGCTCCATATATTGTACTATATCGTAAGTTGTAGTATACAGAAGATAATAATATTACAGCATATTATCTATTATATAAATGGGTTCACGTCATGTGATGTATACCTCAAACAAAGAAACCATACAACGCAGAAACACAATATTTGCCAACAGAAATAGGCCTCAAGCAAGGTACGTTTGTAGCAAAGAAACTTCCCCCCCCCCCCCCAAAACCTAAAAGGCCCCCAAAAAACGAGTAAAAATAAAACTACATTTACCAGCATCCTCCGGGGCAGCCAAAGACTCACCCAGCCTCTACATTCTGAACAACATGATGGGCTGCCAATAAGGGCGGATTTGCATAACTGCTGCACTGGCCAGCCAACATGAAAATTCCGATCCATAATAAACTGCCAAAACAGAATAAGGAAAAGGCCTGAGCCAATCCCCAACACAAACACCCAAATCACTTCCAACCGAAAATTTACACCCCAAAAAATCACAGACCATGCCCAAAATTGACAGTAAGGCTTCATTAACTTGATTTCCCTAACTAGCCCTCACTTACTGGGAAGCTGTTTACGCTCTGAATTGACAGTAAGGCTTCATTAACTTGATTCTCCCGACTAGGCCTCAGCTCATTGGACATTGTGTATGGCCTGAATTGACAGTAAGGCTTCATTAACTTGCTGTTCCTAACTAGGCCTCAGCTCATGGGACATTGTGTATGGCCTGAATTTACAGTAACCTACCTTGGCACACAGAGCCCCGACCATGCATGATGGGACTTGAAGTACCACCATGGAAAATGGGGTTTGTAGTACTTCAAAACCCATCATTCCCCACAGACCACTGCGGCCCAGAACCAAGACCCATAAAGACCCATCTTGGCACACCATGCCCCCCATGACCCACACTCCATCCAACTGCAGTTTAGAGGAGGGCACACCGTGGATGATTGGACTTTCTCGCATCTCCTAAAAAGGGCACAGCAACGCGTGCCGGGTACAGCTAGTATATATATATATCAACAATGTCATATATATTCTGTATATAGCTATAATTTTAATAATATTAATATAATAGTAATATATTATATTAATAATATGTATATGTATAAATAATGTGTATATATTAATAATGTTGTAAAATTATATATTCTGTATATATAATATTAATATTAATATAATAGTAATTATATATATATTAATGTGTGTATATATAATGTGTGTGTATATTAATAATGTAATATTATATATTCTGTATATATCTATAATTTTAATATTAATACAATAGTAATTATATATTAAAATATTAATGTGTGTATATATATTATTAATGTTGTAATATCACATATTATGTATATATCTATAAGTTTAATAATTATATTCTTAATGTATATACATATAATGTGTGCATATTTATTAATAATGTAATAATACATATTATGTATATATCTATAATTTTAATAATAATAGTAATTATATATATTATATGAATAATGTATATATAAATAATGTGTAGATATTAATAATGTTGTAATATTATATAATACGTATATATCTATAATTTTAATATTAATATAATAGTAATTATATTATCAATGTATATACATATAAATGTGTGCATATATATTAATAATGTAATAATACGTATTATGTATATATCCATAATTTAAATAATAGTAATTATATATATTACATTAATAATGTATATATAAATAATGTGTAGATATTAATAATGTTGTAATATTATATATTATGTACTGTATATATCTATAATTTTAATAATATTAATATAATAGTAATATTATCAATGTATATACATATAAATGTGTGCATATATATTAATAATGTAATAATACATATTATGTATATATCCATAATTTTAATAGTAGATATATATTATATTAATAATGTATATATAATGTGTGTAGATATTAATAATGTTGTAATATTACATATTCTGTATATATCTATAATTTTAATAATAATATAATAATATATATATTATATTGTGTGCATATATATTAATAATGTAATATATATTACGTATATATCTATAATTTCATTATACAATAGTAATTATATATTATTGTGTATATATAAAGTGTGTGTATATATATTAATGTTATAATATATATTATGTATATATCTATAAATTTAATAGTATTGATATAATAGTAGTTATATATATTATAATATTATATTTATATATATATATATTAATGTTTGTATATATGTATATATATATATATATATATATATATATATATATATATTATTACAGATGCCATAGAGTCCTTAAATTTGGAGTCCTTTGTGGGTCTCACTCTGTAGGCCTGAATCAGAATATGAAATAGTAACAACAACAACATAAACACAATTCCCCATCACATACACACCCAGAAAAGGGAAAGGAAACCCAGCCACACACCTCTTGGAGGGACCACTTCCGGGAGAGAAGAACACACTGCCACTCAGAGGCTACAAAGAGAGCACTTCCGGTCTGGACAGGAAGTACGTCACTCTGGCTCCTCCCTCTTAAGGGCAGAAGTGGCATGGGACCTCACTTCCTTGCCCTCTCTCTCTCTCTCTGGTTCCTCCACTCTATACCCTGCCTTCCAAGCATTGGCTCCCCCTAGCGTTGCCTATTGGAAACTGCATGCCATCATAGTACTATTTCCATGTGAACAGGATTATGATGACATTCCAATCTTTAGGCCCATTTCTATATAATAATAATAATAATAATAATAACAACAATAACAACAACAATAATAACAGCAATAATGATAATAATAAATTAATATAATTAATATAATATAATTGGGTTGCGGTGTCTTCCAGGTGCTCATCTCCATTTATAAGACGAAGAGCCGGAGTTGTCCGTAGACACCTCCAAGGTCATGTGGCCTTAGGCATGACTGCATGGAACGCCGTTACCTTCCTGCTATATCTATAATTGTAATATTAATATAATTGTAATATTATAATATTAATATGTGTGTGTGTGTATATATATATATAAACAATGTGTGTATATATATTCGAACTGCTAGGTTGGCAGAAGCTGGGGCTAACAGCCAAAGCTCACCCCACTCCCCGGATTCAACCGCCGACCTTTCAGTCAAGTTCAGCAGCACAGCAGTTGCATTATGTATTATTGCACCACCGGGGGCCTCCTGCTGCAAGGCTATTCAATGGTAATCAAGCTGGCCAATGGCAACATTCACACTTGCCTCCAACACAAGAGTGTTGCCTAGTGTCAGGGGATCATGCTTGTATCGTCAATGATTAACATTTGCACAAATGATCAGCTGTTGCCAGAGAGTTTCATCTATGCTGACGATCGTGCCATCACCTCTCAAGTAAGGAGCTTGGGAACGGTTGAACAGACGCTCTCCGAAGCTTTAGGTGCTCTTACTGCCTATTACAGGGGAAACCAGCGGATTCCTAATCCATCTACGTCTCATCTATGCTGACGATCGTGCCATCACCACCCAAGCAGGGAGCTTTGAGATGGTTGAACAGACGCTCTCCGAAGCTTTAGGTGCTCTTACTGCCTATTACAGGGGAAACCGGCCGATTCCTAATCCATCAAAAACACTGACATGTTTCATCTATGCTGACGATCGTGCCATCACCACTCAAGCAAGGAACTTTGAAATGGTTGAACAGAAGTTCTCTGAGGCTAAAGGTGCTCTTACTGCCTATTACGGGGAAAACCAGCTGATTCCTAATGCATCTAACTTTCATCTATGCCGACGATCCTGCCATCACCACCCAAGCATGGAGCTTTGAAATGGTTGAACAGAAGCTCTTTGAAGCTTTAGGTGCTCTTACTGCCTATTACAGAGGAAACCAGCTGATTCCTAATCCATCCAAAACACTCACGTGTTTCATCTATGCTGTCGATCGTGCCATCACTGCTCAAGCAAGGAGCTTTGAAACGGTTGAACAGAAGCTCTCAGAAGCTTTAGGTGCTCTTACTGCCTATTCCAGGGAAAATCAGCTGATTCCTAATCCATCTAAAACACTGACGTTTCATCTATGCTGACGATCGTGCCATCACCGCTCAAGCATCTGAAACACGAAGGCATATACTTTTCACCTTAAGAACAGCAAGTCTCTTCTAGTAGCATTGAGTATTCTCCAATTGTTTTGTGACTTGGACTCCTGATTGACGACAATTTGGCAGGGCCTCTGCCAATATATTTGAATGTGAAAACTCTAGAATAGTGTTTCTCAACCTGGGGGTCATGAGGGCGGTGTCAGAGGGGTCACCAGAGACCACTGGTTGTGGGGGTTGTGTGTGCCAAGTTTGGTTCAATTCCATCGTTGGTGGAGTTCTGAATGCTCTTGATTGTAGGTGAACTATAAATCCCTGCAACGACAACTCCCAAATAACAATATCAATCTTCCCCAACCCTACTAGTATTCAAGTTTGGTTGTATCGGGTATTTGTGGCCTGCATATCGGATATCTACGTTACGATTCGTAGCAGTAGCAAAATGAAGTAGCAACTGAAATAATTTTATGTTTTTGAGGTCAACACAACACGAGGAACGGCATCAAGGGGTCGCGTCATTAGGATGGTTGAGAAACACTGGTCTAGGGAACGAGAATACATCCTGCGTATCAGATATTTATATGACGAACCATAACAGTACCAAATTTACAATTATGTAAATAATTTTATGTTTTTGGCGTCACCAAAACATGGAGGAAGTGTATTAAGGGGTCACGGCATTAGGAAGGTTGAGAAACACTAAGCTCTCAGAGAGCGGGGATTTAATGAATTTACCACGCCATAAAACCTTCCAGCAGCGTGCCGAAGAATGAGGAAGTCCTCCACAGGGGTGGATCATAGTGGAGGCAGAGTATGCGGCCTTCTCAGAGCGCCACGTGGCCAAGGGCGCATCCGGCCGCAGCTACTATTTTTTTTTTACCTTCGTCCAGTCCAAAGGACTGTAAATAAATAAATATTGACATGACGATTCCTAACAGGAGAATGACAAAATCCGGAGTTGTGACGAAAATAATGTTATGGTTGAGGGTCACCACCCCGAACAGAAGATGCACCAAAACCACAGTACCATTGATATGTTCACCGATCGTTCCGTGCCAAAAATCAATGCTTTGTTTCCCTTGTGTCGACTGTTGTAAAATGGCCAAAAAATCGAGCCACAAAAGAGAGAGATGTCCGGGGGGATAGCGATGCACACAAAATATACTCCGATAGGTGAAAGTGACGCAGCTTTATTGAGGGGAAGGATCGTTCCTTTCGGAAAAAAAGTGTCGCGATTTCATCAAGTGACACAGATTCCCTCTTGGCGAAAACGTACGCGCGGAAGAGAAGGAGGCGGAGGAGGAGCAGAGGTCCTGACGGGAGTAAACACATCCTCCCTCCATCCCTCCTTCGGGCAGGAGAGAAAAAGAAACAGGACGAGACCCGGAAACAAAAAAAGGTATTTTCCGCCCTCGACAAAAATACAAAAAATAAAAAATAATTAAAACATGTATTGTCGAAGGCTTTCGTGGCCAGAATCACTGGGTGGTTGTGCCTGGCCACGTACTAGAAGCATTCTCTCCTGACGTTCCGCCCACATCTATGGCAGGTGTCCTCAAAGGTTGGGAGGTCTTTTGGAAACTAGGCAAGTGGGGTTTATATATCTGTGGAAAAATGTCCAGGGTGGGAGAAGGAACTCTCAGAATGTTATATATATATATAGCATCCCTACTTTGTGGATTTTTTAATTTTTGTGGATGGTCCGGAACCGTAACACCTGTGATAAGTGTGGGAATACTGTGTGTGTGTGTATGTGTGTATATACGCTATCGTACTGATGGCAGCTTGTTCAACTTAAGCCGCCTGAGGGCTCGCACTAAGACTCTAAACTATCTAGTCCGTGAGCTGCTTTTTGCTGACGATGCTGCCCTTGTCGCCCATTCAGAAGCAGCCCTGCAGCGCCTCACGTCCTGCTTTGCAACAACTGCAGAGCTGTTTGGGCTGGAAGTCAGCCTGAAGAAAACGGAAGTCCTCTACCAGCCCGCACCACAGGAAGAACACCATCATCCCCACATGAGCATAGGCAAATCTGTGCTTAAGTCCGTTCAGCAGTTCACCTACATGGGAAGCATCTATTCAGACACTAAGATTGATAAAGAGATAGATCCCAGATTAGCAAAGGCATAGAGTGCATTCGGAAGGCTTCACAAAAGAGTCTGGAGCAACAAGCACCTGCGGCAAAGCACCCAAATCAGTGTGTACAGAGCTATCATACTGTCTATTCTCCTATATGGGTCTGAAACATGGGTCACCTATCGCCATCACCTACGACTCATAAGAACATAAGAACACTTTCATCAGCGCTGTCTTCGCACAATCCTAAATATACACTGGACCGACTATCTGACTAATGTTGCTGTCCTTGAGCAAGCAGGGGTCACCAGCATTGAGGCCATGCTATTGAGAACACAGCTGGGCTGGGCAGGGCACGTCTCTAGGATGGAGGACCACTGCCTCCCAAAGATACTACTCTATGGTGAACTTGCCACGGGTCAGCGCAAGAGAGGCGCCCCCAAAAAGAGATATAAGGACTCCCTGAAACAACATCTCAGGCTCGGCCAGATTGATCACCAACAATGGTCCACCCTGGCCTCACATCGGGAGGCATGGAGACGCACTATCCACAATGCTGCGGCCACTTTCGAGAAGACACGCCGAATGGGTCTCGAAGAGAAATGACAACGCAGAAAGAACCGCAACTTGGAAACAACATTACCCAAGGAGACTTTCTGCTGTGCTTTTTGCAACTGGACTTGCCTATCTCAGATTGGCCTTTTTAGTCATCAACGTGCTTGTAAAAAGCGTGAGATGAGTCCTTCCTGAATCTTCGTTCACGAAGTAATGCCGAGAGAGAGTGTATGTGTGTGTGTATATATATACACACACACACACACATATGCCAAGATAAGGAAATTTACAGTCCAGCCAAAAGGAAAACATTCAAAATTCGGGATTTCGCCACCTGTGCCTCAAAAATGGCCGTATACGCAATCACCTGCGACTGCCCTTTGGTCTACGCGGGCCAGACGAAGAGGGAGGTCCGAACCCGCTTTATAGAACATAGTTCGAGAATATCTAGGGGTGCCACAGATTCGGCGTTTTATCTTCATTGCAAGTCGAAGAATCACTCTCCAGCCTCCTTAAAAGTGAGAGCCTTGGAAACGATTACTGCCACTCCACATGTGGATCCAACCACGCTACTAAGACATTGTGAACTCAAATGGATCGTATTACTCGATTCTGAGTGGCCTTGGGGCCTAAATGAACCTATTTCCCTTCATTCCCTCCTCCTGTGATCCTCCCTCTATTTAAATCATTTCCTTTCCTGTATGCCTTACCTTTTGGTCACCCTATCTTGATAATGAATGGGTTAGGTTATATCTGCGAATTGATTGGTATGTATAACTTTACCTTGGGCTTCTTTAATTTTGGGCTAGTTTGTGGGTTTTGTATACATTGTTATTTGATTATAGATTCGTTGGACGCTTCTCATCATTGATAAATGCCTTGATAAAGCCGTTTACGGTGAAACGGTCTTTTTTTTTTGGCCTTATAACGCGCATTTGCGGACCGTTGGCCTGTGTCTTAGAGCCTTTCACCTTCTGGAGGGACCTACTGCCTCCCTCTGCGTCCGCGCACGTCAGAACATCCACTTGGATTATATTGACCTACAGTGTTAACTCCAGTCCGGAGTCTCCTTTGGAACTTTACAAATCCTCTTGTACCTTGGGATTATTTCCTCCGCCTCCAAACTCCAATCGGGAGTTTACCTGGGAACTATACAAATATCCTGCATTGGCGGGAGTGTCGCATTGGCGACCTTGCATTAGGAAGTTTTGTGTTGACTAGTATCATTTTTTCAAGCCACAGATATATGAACATTTATATATGGACTCCGTGATGACATATGGTAATATCCTTATGTAATTATGTTCTATATCTCTCATTAATATAACACTGTATTCTTTATGTCCTTTCGTGCCTGTTATTTCCCACCCCCCTAGTGTTTTGCTCTCAATTTCAACATTCAACATCCACTTTCTTCCACCCTGGGCATTATTCCACAGGTATAGAAACCCCATTTTCCTAGTTTCCAACAGACGTCACAACCTCTAAGGCAGTGTTTCCCAACCAGTGTGCCGTGATCGATCATCAGGTGTGCCGTGGGAAATTGGCCCTCTCCCCCCTCCTAGCAGCCCCCTCACAGGTTTCCAAGAAACAAATTGAGCCTCTCCGCTTGGAAATGTTTTGTTAAAAACTATTTTACTGGATTTTTCGAGAGTTGCCCCCAAGGAACTGTTTATAACAGTTTCATGACATCCATAGTTAACTGGAAGCAAGTTTCACTCAGGTTGAAATTTCACAAAGGTCTGGAAAACAAGCTCTATGAGGAGTGGCTTGAAGAGCTGGGCATGTTTAGCCTGAAGAAGAGAAGGCTGAGAGAAGACATGATAGCCATGTATAAATATGTGAGAGGAAGTCATATATATGTTGTGTTCATCGAAACAGGCCCAGGTTTCACACTGAGTGTGTAAATACATTTAAAAACATATTAACTATATGTATGACTGTGTTAGTGTCATTTTGTGTCATTTTGGTTGGTGGTGTGCCCCAGGATTTTGTCAATGTAAAAAATGTACCGCGGCTCAAAAAAGGTTGGGAAACACTGGTCTAGGAGTTTCAAGGTGTAATTTCTTACTGCCTGGGGAATCCTTTGTGGGGAGTTGATTAGCTGTTCCTGATTGTTTCTCGTCCATACAAGAGAAAATGTCAAGGTCTATTTCCCCTGAACTCCACCTGCGTTTCAGTACTTTCAGTACTTTCTGTTGGTAATGAGAGTTCAATATGCCAAGTTTGGTTCAATTCCATTGTTGCAAGAGTTCGGGATGCTCTTTGATTGTGTGTTAATTATAAATCCCAGAAAATGTAACTCCCAAATGTCAAGGTCTATTTTCCCCAAACTCCATCTGTGTTCACATTTGGGCATATTGAGTATTCATGCCAAGTTTGGTCCTGATCCAACATTGTTTGAGTCTGGATATAGGTGAACTACAACTCCAAAACTCAAGGTCAATGCCCACCAAACTCTTATAGTATTTTCTCTTCATTATGGGAGTTCTGTGTGGGAAGTTTGTGTCTTTCTGCCATTCCTGCCAGGATATCTATGTTGTGTTCATCGAAACAGGCCCAGGTTTCACACTGAGTGTATAAATACATTTAAAAACATATTAACTATATGCTCTCTGGATATAGGTGAACTACAACTCCAAAACTCAAGGTCAATGCCCACCAAACTCTTATAGTATTTTCTCTTGGTTATGGGAGTTCTGTGTGGGAAGTTTGTGTCTTTCTGCCATTCCTGCCAGGAGATCTATGTTGTGTTCATCGAAACAGGCCCAGGTTTCACACTGAGTGTATAAATACATTTAAAAACATATTAACTATATGTATTACTGTGTTAGAGTGTCATTTTGTGTCATTTTGATTGGTGGTGTGCCCCAGGATTTGGTAAATGTAAAAAAGGTTGAAAAACACTGCTCTAAGGATGCCTGCCATAGATGTGGGCAAAACGTCAGGAGAGAATGCTTCCGGAACACGGACAGACAGCCCGGAAAAATTACAACCACCCAAAATTAAAACAAATTATTATTATTAATAATAATATTATTATTCTGTTTTTTTAAAAAAAAATTCCTCACTACAAGTTAAACCACCTAACAATATCACTTCTTTTCTTTTTTTTAATATATTGCCATTATGTTAATTAACTCTGCAAAGGTGTGAGATATAAAATCGCGGTAAAGACCCGGTACCTTTTTTGTTTTGTTTTTTTTTTCTTCGATTTTTATATAAACACAGTGAACTTCATGACTGTACACATATAATCTGCAACTACAGCTTAGCTGTAAATCTCCCACACACAAAGGTATGGACATCTATAACCCCGCCCGACCCCACGCCTCCTATATTCCCCGCCAACCCGTCCCCCCCGTCCCGTCCCCCCCAATTAAACTGTACATCAAGACCAAATACAAATTTCCGACCGCTCCCGCCCCGGAAACCCCCTTACAAAAAAATAATACTCTAAAAGCAACCTACTGCAACTTTCAATTAAGACGATTACATATATATTTTTAGACCAATTGCTTTAAAGCAAGAAGGCGGTATAAACCTTCTAGGAAAAGTGTTTGTTTTTTTTTTATAAAAGAGGTTAAGAAATATAAGACAATTTATACATTTAAAAACTTACAATAAATAAGAGATGCAGGCATAATTTTTTTTGAATACTAGGTACTATAATCCAATACAAGAACATTGCAGTGTTCTGAAAGCATTCAACACATTGTTTTTGTTTCAATTTCTCCTCGTCGTCCTCCGTCGTTCCGTCGCAATCGTCGCGTCTCCATGCTCATTCTTTCTTTCCCAAAATATTCGTCGTCCGGACATGGCTGGGGGGCGTATGGCTCATAGACTCTTCACAAAGACTGTGACACGGAGGGGATCGGGCCAGGGAAGGATGGTTACCTTTGCTACAAAAAAGAGATGTGTTATAATACAGTCGGGCTTGACCGACGGGCCGCCGGCGTCAGTCCCGGGACAGGCGATGCACCAACCGAAAGAAAGGGCCGGCCGGGGGAGGAGAACCGGGCCCCGCCGAGAGTTCAGAACCCAAATGGTGTCGGAAATGATTCGAGAATGATCGCTTCCCTCCCCGTCGCAAACGCGGCGAAGAACGGACTGGGTCCGGCAGCGGAAAACTTCCCTTTCCCTTTTTTTTTGTCGCGGTCGTCGTCTTCGTTCTCCAATTCCTCCTCCTCGCTCGGTTCAGAGAAAGATCACAGCATGTTCATGATAAAGTTATACAACTGGTTCAGCACCACAAAGTGAACGGGGAGACACGAGCGCCGGTCCTGGGTCGCGGGGTCACAGGTCAGCCAAGAGAGTGCGTTGTACTGTTCCAACACAAACCTGGGGCCAAAGGAGAAAAGACAGAGCCGTTCACAAATCATCCTGACCAGGGGCCCAAAGAGCAAAAGCGAGATAGTATTACAATTAGTATAGGAAAAATATGGCACCAAAATGGAGGCGATCCGTTGACCCGTGGATACTGCAGCCCAAGGGGTTTCAGTATCCGCGGTTCAAAGGAATAGCGTTTCCACCTCCCTTGGATACTTGTTTACTAATAGCGGTGACCTGAGTTTCCATTGTTAGCTGTGAGTCCAGTACAGGGGGCGGGAACCTTTTTGACTCCGAGAGCCATGAAAGCAAAATATGTGGAAATTTATTTTAGTGAGAGCCATATAATATATATAATATATATTAAGACTGAATTGAACTAAATGTGAGTATATACGTACATACAATGAGAAAAGGGATCTCCCTCTTCCTCCCTCTTCCTTCCTTTCTTTCTCCCCTTTACCCTTTCCTTCTCTCCTTTCTTTTCCCTCCCTCTCTCCCCTTCCTTCTTTCCTCCATTCTCCCTCTCCTTCCTTCCTTTCTCCCCTTCACCCTTTCCTACTCTTTCTCTCCTTCCTTTTCCCTCCCTCTCTCCCCTTCCTTCTTTCCTCCGTTCTCCCTCCATCTTCCGTCCTTCCTCTTCTATTCTTTCCCCCAAGTCTTCCTTTCCTTCTCCTTCCTTTCTTTTCACTTCCCTCTCTCTCCCCTTCTTTCTTTTATTCTTTTCCCTTCATTATTTGACTTTTTCCTCACTCCCTTTCCTTTCTTTTCCCCACCCTTTCCTTTCCTTCCCATTTCCTTCTTTTCCTCTCCTTGTCTATCTCCTGCTTTTCTTTTCTTCCTTTTCCATAGTTCATTCTTCTTTTCTTTCTTCCTCTCCCCCTCCCTCCTTTATTTCCTCTGACTTCCTTCCTTCCTTCCTTCCTTCTTTCCGTCTTCTCTTCCTTCCCAGAGTCCTGAGCGTGCCTTTTGCAGAGCCAGGTCTGAAGTGTCCCGTCATTCTGCCGGGGGAATCCTTTTCTCATCTTATGTACGTATAGACTCACATTGAGTTGAATTCAGTCTTAAAATATATTATATATATATTATATGGCTCTCACGGAAATAAATTTCCAAATATTTTGCTTTCATGGCTATCTGAGTCAAAAAGGTTCCCGACCCCTGGGTTAAACCCTTGTGCCGGTAGGACCACTGACTGAAAGATCGGCAGTTCAAATCTGGGGAGCTGGGTGAGCTACTGTCTGTCAGCTCCAGCTTCTCTGGCTGCAAAAAGAGATCACAAAGGGAGCAGTTCCTTTATGACTACACACCCCTAAGGTTCCTTAGGATACGTGGTCGAATTGGTTAGATGCACAAAATATCTATCACCAAGTAGGTAGATGAAAAAAAAATCATGCTCCCCTTGTTCTGTTCTGCCTTGGTCAGACCACATCTGGAATACTGTGTCCAATACTGGGCACCACAATTGAAGGGAGATGTTGACTCTAAGCTGGAATGTGTCCAGAAAAAGAGGGTGACTCAAATGATCACGGGTCTGGAGAACAAGCCCTATGAGGAGTGGCTTAAAGAGCTAGGCATGTTTAGCCTTCAGAAGAGAAGGCTGAGAGGAGAAATCCGGCCGCGATCGACCAGTTCCGCCTCTGTGATTGACTGGTCGATCGCCATCAACGTGATGGGCACCCCTGTGCTGTGGCAATAATATAATATATTGTATTTACGTTTTACTTGTAAGCCGCTCTGAGTCCCTTTTGGGCTGAGAAGGGCGGCATATAAATGCCATAAATCAGGGGTGCTCAGAATGGTGATCGGGATCACCAGGGTGATCTTCAGGCCTCATCCTGGTGATCTTCAGGCCCCTGACCAGGTTTTTTGCTGTTGGTCCTCTTCACGCACTCCTGCATGCTGCAAAGAAGTCCTCCATCGTTGCTCCTCCCCGCTCCCTGCTTGCGCGCCGCCTCCAAAAGCTCCAGAGTCCAAGAGGCAGAATGGGCCCCCTCTTTTGGATTCCTCCTCCTCCCCCCTCTGTCCTTCTCCAGCCACTCAGAGTCGTAGGAGACCAAAGGGGGCGGGCCTGGATGACGCGATGCATGGCTGGCCCCGGCGATGCGCAGAAGCGCCCATTCTGCCCTCGGACTTCTCGTGAGCTCTTGGAGGCGGCACGCATGCTGGCAGCGTGGAAATAGGAGCAACGATGGAGGAGAAGAAGAAGGACTCTTTGGGGTCATTTCCTTACCGCATTTCAAAGGTTGGTCTTTTTACTTTGGGGTGGGTGCTTGATTGTTCTGTGGCATGTCTCTTTATTTTTAATGTTTAAAAATGGCCTTTTAGCTCCAAAGCCTCTCTGCTTGCTTTGTTCCTTGAGAAATATATGTTGTGGAATATGGAAATGTGGGAGAAATGGGGTGGTTGGATGTATTTTTGCATGCCCTTTTGTTTACCTTGCTGAGTATTAAATGGCCTTGCAGTTCAACAGCCTCTCTTCCTACTTTCTGGCTGATAATATGTGTGGTAATATGGCAGTGTGGGAGAAATGGGGTGGTTGGATGTATTTTTGCATGCCCTTTTGTTTACCTTGCTGAGTATTAAATGGCCTTGCAGTTCAACAGCCTCTCTTCTTACTTTCTGGCTGATAATATGTGTGGTAATATGGCAGTGTGGGAGAAATGGGGTGGTTGGATGTATTTATGCATGCCCCTTTGTTTACCTTGCTGAGTATTAAATGGCCTTGCAGTTCAACAGCCTCTCTTCTTACTTTCTGGCTGATAATATGTGTGGTAATATGGCAGTGTGGGAGAAATGGGGTGGTTGGATGTATTTTTGCATGCCCCTTTGTTTACCTTGCTGAGTATTAAATGGCCTTGCAGTTCAACAGCCTCTCTTCCTACTTTCTGGCTGATAATATGTGTGGTAATATGGCAGTGTGGGAGAAATGGGGTGGTTGGATGTATTTATGCATGCCCCTTTGTTTACCTTGCTGAGTATTAAATGGCCTTGCAGTTCAACAGCCTCTCTTCTTACTTTCTGGCTGATAATATGTGTGGTAATATGGCAGTGTGGGAGAAATGGGGTGGTTGGATGTATTTTTATGCTCTGTTTTATATTGTTGTTTTTAAATTGAAATGTTGATGTTTTGTAACTTCATTTTATGTAAACTGCCCCGAGCCTGCTGGAAGGAGCGGGACATAGAAATGAATAATAAATATAAATAAATAAATAAGAAAATAATTATACGTTTTACATTTCTGGGCAGGTGATCTTTGGGACTTGGTTTTTTTAATCAGTAGCTCCCATGCTGAAAAAGTATGAGCACCCCTGCCATAAATAAATAAAATAAATAAATAGGAAGCGGAATAATGGCTTCGTATTACAAGAAACAACACAGCTTCAAGGGAAGGGCTGCACAACCATCTCCCATTTTCCCTTTCCCTCTTTCACACTCTGAATACCTGAGGACGTCGGAAGTTTGATTCGAGTCGAGAGGGTGGGAGTGTTTACTGTGTAGTAGCTCGTCCGATTGCACTGAAGGCACATGGAGGTGCAAAGAAGCCTGGGAAAGAAAGAAAAAATACATATATTGTCAGGGCTTTGCTCCAAAGGGTCCCCCATCCCAGCCTTTCTCTTCCCCAAACTTTCCCCATTTCCGACTTATGAGGGAAAATGTCCCCTCATCTTTGGAAAATGTCTTATTAATTCTATATATTTCATGTTTATATGTTGTGGGCTTCAAATTGTAAATTATATTCTTTTTATCATGGTCGGCCTCTCCCGAGTCTCCTTTAAGGGAGTCAGAAAATATTCATATTGAAATGCAATACAATATAATACTGATAATAATACAATATAATTTTTGTATATTACTTGCAATATTACTAATAATAATGCCTTATAATGGTATAGTACAATATAGTAATATATAATACTTATACTGTGCAAAGCGAATAATACGATATATTGTATGTACATATAATATTGATCATAATGTTATAATGCAATGCTATACTAATAATAATACAATATTATTGTATATTATATATTACATGTAATATTACTAATAATAATGCATTATAATGGTATGTGAGCGCCACCGCAGCGCCGGCAGGCCTGAAGCCTCCATAACAATGCGCAGACTCAATTTCCCATCCGCAAGTGTGAAAAAAATAATAGTATGGCGGACGGGGAAGAGCGGGGTGCAAAGAAAAGGGGCCGGCCTTGAGGTCGAGTGGAAAGCGAGAGGGCGCGAGAGCAGCGGGAAGGTGGGCGCAGTGCATGCCAGTAGTTGCAGTTATTTCGGGTGGAGCTCTTCGTGGCGGCCGAAGGAAAGCGAGACCCGGGAAAACTACGATTCCCACGATGCAGGGGTGTGTGTGTGTGTGTATATATATATATATACACACACACACACACACATGCATACATACACACACACACACACACATATAGGCGCCATTCGATCATTAAGAAGAGTCACAAACTTCGATGGGCGTATTATCATAACTGTCCCTTATTTTTGCGAAACATCCCGTATTTTTAGGGAAATGTCCCTTATTTCTTATATCAAAAAGTGGCTACCCTATTTGCCCCACACATCTCTCTTTTTTCCCCCTTGCTCCCATATGGTCACTACTTTCTCATGCATTTATTTATTTATTATTATCATTATTTATTTATTTACCTCATTTCTATTCCGCCCCTCTCACCCCGCAGGGGACTCAGGGCGGATTACAATGTACACATTACATTTAGACATGCAAACACACAAGACAGACAGAGGCAATTTAACACCTGGCCACCAGGGGGAGCTGTCACACTCCTTCATTTCTCAGCGTGTTTCCTGGAGATCTTTTTTATGGCCTCGTAAATGAGTTAAATTTAGCCTCCCCACTAAGTGGTACCTTAATTTCCTACTTGACAGATGCAACTGTCTTTCGGGTTGAAAAGGTCGACAACAGGCTACACAATAGGTCGAGAACCCACCTCGACCCGGGCAGGCCTCAAACTCATGACCTTCTGGTCAGTAGAGATCTTATGTAGATGACACCCAGCCAGCTGTGCCACATTATTATTATTATTATTATTATTATTATTATTATTATTATTATGCATTGCCAGAAAGTTTCCTCTGAAAAGCACAGTCTTGAGCCACGGCCCATCTCTTCCTCCTTTCCGCCTTCTCCATCCGACAACCCACCCCGCTTGCGTCAGACGCCCTGGTGGGTTACCTTAAGAAACAGCGGGCACTGATTTTGTGCTTGAGGACACGCCGACCAAAACCAGTCAGGCAACGGACCTGCTTTGGCAGTTGAGACAAAGTAACCAAGGGCCAGCGGTTGCTGCAGGATGTTCGTGACTTCATCGTGAGACTCGGTGGAGAGCAATCGGTCTGTACCTTGCCCCTAAAGAGAGAAGCCGGGGAAGGAAGAGCGTCTTAGAGCAGGCCAACAAGATCCAAGGCCTAACCCATCCTGCATTCAGACTGGTATATTTATTTATTTATTTATTCGGCTTCTATACCGTCACTCCCAAAGGCTCGGGGAGGTTCACAACCAATACAACAATTAAAACAGCATTAAAATACGATTTAACACAACTCGAAGGCTTGTTTACACAAATGCGTTTTGCAGGCCCTGCGGAAGGACGACAGATCCGACCATGCCCGGGCCTCTGCGGGGAGGGTGTTCCACAAGGATGGAGCAATAATCGAGAAAGCCCTGCATCTAGTCTAGGCCTTGCGGCTGGGAATCTCTAACAGATCCTGATCTTCCGAGCGTAGTGATCTCTGGGGTTTGTACGAGACAAGGCAATCCTTCAGGTCCACTGGCCCCAGACCATGTAAGGCAGGGCTGCCCAGAAAGTCGATCGCGGGACCGAAGGAGGTCGATCACAGCCGGATGGGGCGCTTCTCAGAGGGGGGCGGAGCCAGGCTGCGCTAAGCCCCGCCCCCTCCTGCAGCTTCGGCACTCCCAGCAGCTGCTCCAGCCTTGAGGAGGGCAGGGCCAAGCCAGCCTTGTGTTAGCTATGCCACCACTGGCTTGGCCCTGCCCTCCTCAAGGCTGGAGCAGCTGCTGCTAGGGCTGAAGCCAGAAAGGGGCGGAGCCAGGCTGTGCCAAGCCCCGCCCCCTCCCCCTGCTCCGCCCTGCTTCTCTCTCGTTCGGAAGCAAACGTGGACGGTGCGCAGCGCAGGAGGCACACGCGCGGAAGGTAGATCTTTCTGATGTAAGGCCTTAAAAGTGGGAACTAACACCTTGAAAGTGGCCCTGTGTTCGATCGGCAGCCAGTGCAGTTGCTGCAGTACTGGAGCGATATGGCAACCCACTGGCTCCCCAGCAAGCAGCACTCTGCACTGGCTTAAGTCTCCGGGTCACTGTCAGGGGAAGGCCTATGTAAAGGGCGTGACAGTAATCTAACCTCAAGATGACCGTGGCCTGGATCACCGTAGCTAGGTCGCTCTGAGATAGGTAGGGAGCCAGTCCTCTGGCCCAGTGATTTTCAACCTTTTTTGAGCCGCGGCACATTTTTTACATTGACAAAATCCTGGAGCACATCACCAACTAAAAGGTCACAAAATGACACCCTAACACAGTAATACATATACTGTAGTTAATATGTTTTTAAATGTATTTATACACTCACTTAGTGTGAAACATGGGCCTGTTTTGATGAACACAAATTGACGCACAGCTGCAGCACTAACTCCAACTTTGTTTACTTAGCCGCGTCTGAGCGAATCCAAGGTGGCGCGACCATAGCACTCCCGCGTCACTTCTTAGGTGACGCGAGAGTGCTGTGGTTCAATTTCTTAAAGGGACAGATGCGCCTTATAGTTTATATATGAATGATGTTTGAAAATAATTTCCCACTAGGGTTGCCATATGTCCCGTATTATACGGGACGTCCCTTATTTTGACTCTTTTTTGGGTGTCCCGTATTTCCTGCTGTTGTCCCTTATTTTTTGCTCCTCCTGACCTGTCCTCCTCTGTGCTGGGAAAAGAGGGGCCGGCTCGAGCCGCTCGGAGCAGCAGGAGAGCTCGGGCGACGCCTTTCCCTGTGAGCTCAGCTCACTTCTAGGATGCCTTGGCGTCTGCTGTTCTGAGGCCAAAGAGGAAAAGCGAGGGAGGGAAGGAGGTTCCAACACTTCCGGCTCCCATGCGAACGCCCCCTTTGGGTATTTTGGAGGGAGCATGCGCACTGGCGCTCCCTAGCTCTTGCAGGTCGCTTGGGAACCCGAAGTGTTGCTTCCCTTTTGCCTTGGTGCCCAGGTGTTTTTGGCTTGAAAGGGAACTCATTGACTCAGTTAATTAACACACTTAATTAACACCGTGTTGGCCTGCGTGCCCCTTCTTGGACCGGGGTCTCTGCTTGCAGAGCCTCCTCTGCAGCCTGCCTGCCTGTCTCCCTCCCACCTCCCTCCACATTTGCCTGGCCGTTTCAAGGAAACCCAGGGAAGAGCCTCACTCTGTGTGTGTGTGTGTGTGTATATACCGTATTTTTCGCACCATAAGGCGCACCTGCTGATAAGACGTACCTTGATTTTTGAGGAGGAAAATTGGGGAAAAAATTGGGGGCTGGTTACACTAACATGGGGGGAGGCGCTGGAGCAGAGGGGGGCCGCGATGTACTTACGCTATATTCGCCCCTCCGCGGCTCCCCGGCGGCTCCTGCGCATGCCCATACTCGCCGCCGTGTCGCTGCAGCCAGCCGGGGCGCGGAGGAACGGGGCGGAAGAGGGGACTCGTGGGGCGGGCTCGCCGCCACGGACCGAGGAGGTGGGGAGGCCACGAGGGCGGCCCCCCTGACGTCAGGAAGAAGCGCTCTGCCGAGGAGGAAGGCCTCGCCGGCCGCGCGCTTACAGCGTTCTTACAGCGTGCGGCCCGACGAGGCCCTCCTCCTCGGCAGAGGCGCTTCTTCCTGATGTCACTGTCGCGCTCTCTGCCGAGGAGGAAGGGAGCGGTCGCGCTGCCACAAGAACGCCGGAAAGAGCCGGAGGGAGGGAGGGAACTCTTCCTCCTTCCCTCCCTCCCTGCGGCCTCTCTTTCGGGCCTCTTACAGCCGCGGTCGCTCCCCTTCCTTCCTCAGCAGAGGCGCATCTTCCTGACGTCACGAAGATGCGCCTCTGGCTTCGGGCCCTTCCTCTGCTGCTGCTGCTGCTGCTGCGGCTGCGCCGTGGGGGCCGCCCTCGTGGCCTCCCTCCTCCTCGGGTCCGTGAGCGGCGAGCCCGCCCCACGAGTCCCTCTTCCGCCCGTTCCTCTCGCGCCGCCGGCTGGCTGCAGCGACACGGCGGCGCCCCCCCTCCATGTCAGTGTATTCGCTCCATAAGACGCAGCTGATATTTCTTCCTACTTTGGGAGGAAAAAAACTGCGTCTTATGGTCTGAAAAATACGGTATTAATTCTATTATTTTTAATGTAATGTATTTTTTAATGCTATTGTGTGTTTTGAAATGCATGTTTGGGCTAGGCCTCATGTGAGCCTTGAGTCCCCTTTGTGGAGATGGTGGCGGGTATAAATAAAGTTGTTGTTGTTATTATTATTATTATTATTATTATTATTAAGAGCAGCCTTGAACTCTATATAAATCTTAAAAACAGTCACCCAGAACTGAATGCTGTATTCCAAGAGTCCTCAATAGAGCATAATGTAATGGGACTATTACTTCCCTTGTCCTGTAAACTACATTTCTAGTAATGTAGACTAAGATAGTATTTTAACTATCTTAGTTTGCATTATGTGTATTACACAGATAATGGGATTTTTAACAAGTGTTTTTAAAGTTTGATATGTTTTAATTATTGTCTTAATATATATGCTTATTTTTGTTATATCAGCATGTTTTACATGGCATCAAATTGTTACCTATATATGTAGGCTGCCTTGAGTCCCCTATGGGGCAGAGAAAGGTGGTGTTAAGGTAAATAAATATTTGCCTTCTTGCAGCAGCACACTGCTGACTCATATTCCACTTATTATCAACAACCAATAATCCTAAGGTCTTTCCCCCTATTAAGCCAGTACATGTGAAGTATTCTGCAAGTCTCCTTTTGGGCGTTGTGGGTTAAATAAACCATTTTGGTTTTGTCTCAGTTGAATTTATTCAATTATTTTCCATTCAGTTTTCTATGTTACCAAATCCATTTGGAATACTGCTCATATCTACCAATGACAAAACATGCAGAAACATACTATATACTGTTAAGAGGGTGTAAGTCAGTTTCTTTTGTGAATTTCAATCATTATCTTATTCTGTTAATAAAAGTATTTATACCTAACGTTTGATTTTCAAGTTTTTATTAAGTGTCCCTTATTTTTTGCGAAAAATCCTGTAAATGTCCCTTATTTCTTCTATCAAAATATGGCAACCCTATTTCCCACGGCACGCCTGATGATCTATCACGGCACACTAGTGTTCCGTGGCACACCGGTTGAAAATCACGGCTCTAGCCTGACACAGATAGAAGAATGTGGTTCTGCTCACAGTGGAAATTTGGGCCTCCATTGTCAGCAGCGGGTCCAAGAGGACTCCTAGGCTCTTTACCAAAGATGCCGGACATAGTGCCTCGCCATCCAGGGTAGGCAACTGGATATCCCTCCCACCCGCCCGGGATTTCCGTCTTCGCTGGATTCACCCTCAATATGCTGGCACGCAACCATCCAGTAACGGCCTCAAGGCACTGAAGGAAATGATCGGGTACATCCCTCCATCCTCAGAACGAGTTGGGTGTCATCAGCGTACTGATGGCACTCAAGCCCAAAGCTTCGCACCAGCCGAGCAAGGGGATGCACGTAGATGTTAAATAACAGAGGGGAAAAGATGGCCCCTTGCGGGACTGCAAAGTCTAGGGCAGTGATTTTCAACCAGTGTGCCGTGGCACACTAGTGTGCCGTGAGAGATCATCAGGTGTGTTGTGGGAAATTAGATTCCTATTTATCTGATGTCATGTATAAAGTTTGCTACTCTGTCTCCGGAACCTCAGAGCGCGGGTCCCTGTTTCCGGGAGGGCCGAGCAGTAGGGCGGACCTGTTTGGGCCCGTTCCGCTTCCGGTCCAGCCCAGCCCTGTTGGCGTGGGGAGTCAGAGAGCAGCAGAGCAAGAGCGCTGAAGGCAGGCAGGCGGGCAGGCAAGCAGCCAGAGGGGCCTAGTAGGTAGGCCAGCAGGGAGTCAGCCAGCTAACGGGGAAATGAGGGAAGGGAACTCGTGGGAGAAATATGGGTCCCCCAAAGGCCATCCAGCCTGACCCCCTTCAGCCAAGCAGGAAGGCACCACCCAAGCCCTCTCGACAGATGGGCATGGAGACTCTGGCTATACATTAAGGCAGGCAGCATCTTTATTAAGGGCTTGGAAGAAGGTTTAGACTAGATATGGTCAAACTTGGGCCTTCCTCCAGGTGTTTAGGACTTCAGCTCCAACACTGTGTCCTAGTCTGGGCACTACAATTTAAAATTAAGATATTATAATTGTATATTTACGTTATATGTAATACTGCGAATATTATGATATAATTGTTATAATACAATGTGGTATGTAATTGTTGTACTGTAACAATGACATAGTACGTTGTATTTGATATTATCTATCTATTACATATAATAAAAGTCAGTGTTTCCGGTGGTGCGGCCGAGCGACCAAGCGAGCGAAGGGAGGAATATGTGCCAGCATTTCGATTGGCTGCCATTGTGGGAATATTTGCATAACGGGCTCTAACTGGCCAGCCTCAGAACTCCAACATTCTACGGCCCCAGACAGAGGGGATTGGTTGCCGCTGAAATGGAATTTGCATAACTGCCTCCAAATGGCCAACCACATTCAAACATTCTAAAGTGACTCAGAGGGAAAGGCCTCAGGCAGTCAGCCACTGAGGCCCACAGCACTGACAGATCAGGACCAAACTTGGCAAACAGGGGCCCAATGGCCCACTTCACTACCTGGTGTGGTTTAGGGCAGGAGGGGCCACGAATGATGGGATTTGCAGTACCTTCACGTCATTCGCTTCCCAAACAACACTAAAGCCCCTATAAAACATAAACCAGGCCCAAAATTGACAGAAAGGCTTCCTTAACTTGATTTTCCTGACTAGGCCTCAGCTCATGGGATATTGTTAGGCTTCCTTAACTTGATTTTCCTGACTAGGCCTCAGCTCATGGGATATTGTTAGGCTTCCTTAACTTGATTTTCCTGACTAGGCCCCTGGGACTTGCAGTACCTTCACTAAGTTCCTGAGACCACTGCAAGCCACATAAACATCTAATAGGAACCAACCTTGGCACACGATGCCTTCCTCAAATAACCCGGGCACCGCCGGGTCCTCAGCTACCGTAGTAGTACAGTATAATATAGTATGGTATACATATATTGTGTATACATATAATATTGACAATGTTGTAATGTAATGCAATATAATAATAATAATATACTATATATATTTTGTGTTCATTGAAACAGGTCCAGGTTTCACACTGAGTGTATAAATACATTTAAAAACATATTAACTATATGTATGACTGTGTTAGAGTGTCATTTTGTGTCATTTTGGTTGGTGGTGTGCCCCAGGATTTGGTAAATGCAAAAAATGTGCAGCGGCTCAAAAAAGCTTGAAAAACACTGGTCTAGGGGAGACCTCTCGGACACCATCTCACCCCTCATGACCCTCGGCCCCCAATTGTGGAGGAAAGAGGACAACCATTTAAGAGCCGTCCCCCCTCACTCCAGTCATGACAAGGCGGTGAGTCAAAAGATCGTAATCGACTGTATCAAACGCTGCCGTGAGATCCAATAACACAAGCGGCGCTGATCTGCCTTGATCGAGCTGGCAACGAAGCTGATGGATACCAACACAGTCTCTAGCCCGTGCCCAGTATGGAAGCCAGACTGGGAGGGATCTAATCCGGCTGTGTCATTTAGGAAATTCTGCAACTGTTCCTCAATCAACTTGCCCAGAAACGGTTAATTCGAAACCGGGCAATCCCTAGAAGTCAGCATAACTAGTATGGGAGTCAGAGTCCAAAACTGTCGTACTCGCACACCATTAAAAAAATCACCCTAGTGACAATGACAGTCCCACCGCATATCACCCTTGCTAGGAAAATAGCATTTTGCCCAGGAGCGTTACCTTGCCCATGTCTCCTCCGTGAGTGAAGTGGGAGCTCGGCGAGTGCACCGGGGACCCCGTGGGGGAGGCAGGCAGGATGTTGATGATGTCAGGATCCAGGTCATCTGCGGTACCCAGCAACTCAAAGATCCCCATGCCGTCTGCTCCATCTTGGGGGAGAGAATGAAAAAGGGATTTGGTTAGCAGAGAGTTGCCATTTCCACGGGAAGACACAACACACCGAGTATGAAGAATGATGTGCTGATCTACGGCATTTATATGCCGCCCTTCTCACCCCAAAGGGGACTCAGAGCAGCTTACAAGCAAAATGTAAATACACTATATCAGGGTAAGGGAGCCTACGGCTCGCGAGCCAGATGTGCTCTTTTCATGATGGTATCTGGCTCATCCTCTTCCTTCCTTTCTTTCTCCCCTTCACCCTTTCCTTCTCTCCTTCCTTTTCCTTCCCTCTCTCCCCTTACTTCTTTCCTCCATTCTCCCTCTTCCTTCCTTCCTTCCTTCCTTTCTCCCCTTCACCCTTTCCTTCTCCTTCTCTTCTTCCTTTTCCCTCCCTCTCCCCTTCCTTCTTTCCTCCATTCTCCCTCTTCCTTCCTCCCTTTCTCCCCTTCACCCTTTCCTTCTCCTTTTCTCCTTCCTTTTCCCTCCCTCTCTCCCCTTCCTTCTTTCCTCCATTCTCCCTCTTCCTTCCTTTCTTTCTCCCCTTCACCCTTTCCTTCTCCTTCCTTTTCCCTCCCTCTTCCCTTCCTTCTTTCCTCCATTCTCTTCCTTCCTCCCCTTCCTCTTCCTTCCTTTCTTTCTCCCTTCACCCTTTCCTTCTCCTTCTCTTCTTCCTTTTCCTCCCTCTCCCCTTCCTTATTTCCTCCATTCTCCCTCTTCCTTCCTCCCTTTCTCCCCCTTCACCCTTTCCTTCTCCCTTTCTCCTTCCTTTTCCCTCCCTCTCTCCCCTTCCTTCTTTCCTCCATTCTCCCTCTTCCTTCCTTTCTTTCTCCCCTTCACCCTTTCCTTCTCCTTCCTTTTCCCTCCCTCTCCCCTTCCTTCTTTCCTCTATTCTCTCTCTTCCTTCCTTCCTCTTCCTCCCTTTCTTTCTCCCCTTCACCCTTTCCTTCTCCTTCTCTCCTTCATTTTCCCTCCATCTCTTCCCTTCCTTCCTTCCTCTTCCTTCCTTTCCTTTCTCCCCTTCACCCTTTCCTTCTCCTTCTCTCTTTCATTTTCCCTCCCTCTCTCCCCTTCCTTCTTTCCTCCATTCTGCAATACTAAATAGTAATAAGAGAATACATGTAATAATAGAGAAAAATAATAAATGCAATAATAATAAAGACTAAATAAATGCAATACTGAATAGTAATAAGAGAATAAAATAATACATGTACTAATAATAATAGCATAAAATAATAAATGTAATAACAAAATAATAAATGTAATAATAATAGTAATAATAATAAAGAGTAAAAAATGTAATAATAACAAGAAAAAGAGTAAAATAATAATAATAACAGGGTAAAATAATAAATAACTTTGACTTGAGTATAAGCCGAGACGGGTTTTTTCGGCCTAAGAAAAGGGCTGAAAACTCGAGTATATATGAGACTTGTCTCATTTCATATCCATTTGTATCTAGGTTGATACTAAACTACTGGGAGACGGAGACAAGTACACAAACGAACACACACGTAACACACACACACAAACCATTGTTCGTATTAAAGGCCAGGTCCAAACCGGTTTCAGTCGTGTAGGTGGAGGACGCTACTTGCACGGAGGCCGACGTGGGAAACACGAGGATGTGGGTACATGACGTGTCCTGCGGCGTGTTCAGCTGCGAGGTCTGCATGTTGAGGGTGGTGCTGCGCCCAAAGACCGAGCCCGTGGACACGGAGTCTTTGGGGAGGGAGAGAAAAGAGAGAGAGGGACGCCGTAAGAGAAGATGCCTCTCTCGGGAAAGGGACTCCTGACGTCCCCATGTGTCCGGAGGGAGGAGAAGCGCTGGGCGACTACCTGGCATGATGACGAAAGAGCCCTGTGGTTCCATGGCCACTAAGCAAGCGCTGAGGATGCTGGGTGAATCGGCCGCGGAGATCCCACACATCCGGCACATGTCTTTCAGCCGCTTGCTGAGGGACTGGAGGTTGCGGCGACTCAACAAACAGCTCCAATCTGGAAGAGAGAACGAACGGGGTTGACTGCCCAGAAAATCATTTCCACGTCCTCTAAAGAAATTATAAATCCAAGCAACTACAACTCCCAAATGTCATGGTATATCTTCCCCAAACTCCACCAGTGTTCACATTTGGGAAAGCGGGGTAGGGGCAAGATCAACATGGAAGGGCAGAGGAACAGAGGATGCAGAGATTGAAGGGAGAAAAAGGGGGTCCGGAGAGATCTAGAGCAGGCATAGGACAACTTGGCGCCCTCCAGGCGTTTGGGGCTTCAACTCCCACCATTCCCAACAGCCTCAGGCCCTTTTTTACGAAGTGTCTCTTATTTTTGTGAAAAATCCAGAGATTTTTTAAAGGTAAATGTCCCGTATTTCTTATATCAAAAAGTGGCAACCCTAAGTAGCAATGAAAATAACGTTATGATTTGGGGGGGGGGGGGGGGGTCCCCACAAGCTATTTTGCAGACAAGATCTCAGCCCTCCGTCGGGACATTCCAGCCACAATTGATACAGTGAGTGAACTTGAGTCCCCTCGGCTGCTCGCCGGCAGGCCCGGATCATGGCCTTTGGCCGCCCAAGGCCAAAGGCACTGCCCCCACCCCAGCTCCGCCCAGCAACCGGCTCCGCCCCCTCCCCCAGCTCCGCCCCCCGCCGGCGCGAGGAGGAGGAAGGAAAGCCCCACCCCTGGAGCCGATGCTGCGCATGTGCAGCAGTGGCCCCAAGGGCGGGGCTTCACCGCGGCTCGCCCCTCCCTCCCGGGGCCGTGACATGCCGGCCGCCTCAGATTTCACCACTTCTGAGGCGGGCGGCATGCTGCGGCCTTGGGAGAAAGGGACGAGCTGTGAGGGAGCATCTCCCCCACGGCTCGCCCCTCCCTCCCAGGGCCGTGACATGCCGGCCGCCTCAGAAGTGGCAAAATCTGAGGCGGGCGGCATGCCGCGGCTTTGGGAGGGAGGGTTTAGGGGGGCGGGCTTTAGAAGGGAGGGACGATCATTGGCGCTTCTGCGCCTGCGCGCAGGGGGCGCCATAGATTCGCAGAGGCAGCGGAACTGTCTGAGAGTCTATGGCGCCCTGAGCGCAGGCGCAAAAGATCGAACTTTTTTAAAAAAATATTTTATTTTATTTTGGGGGGTCCAAATCGCCCCCCCCCCCATTCTGCCACCCGAGGCCATGGCCTCGGATGGCCTTATGGGTAATCTGGGCCTGCTCGCCGGGCCCACCTTCGACCGATTCCAACTGTTGATAGGATTGTAACTGCATCAACTGAAGCCCCGCCCATCTTTCCCCACAGCATATATAGCCAGTGGGAGGGGCTTCAGCCTCCAGTTCTCTCTTTCCGTGCTCAAAAGCAGTACAGAGGAACCTTTGCTATTAGACTAACTATTCTATTGGACTGATTTTTGGTATATATTACTCTTGGACTGGACTTTCGACTATCCTAACTTCTCCTATCCTAACTTCTCCTATCCTGACCCGGATTTGCTACCTGGCTGCGTGAGTGTTTGACCCCTTTTGGCCATGTCTACCACATCTTCAAGAGGTGTGCCGCTTGCCCTAACCTCTTCCCGGACAATGGGCACCTTCCTCAGGGGTGCGCCATCTGCATGACTTTCACCCCTCAAACGCGCAAGAACCCCACTCTACGTATGAAGGTAGCCATGTATGAGAGGGCCCTGATGCCTTCTCCCCCGCCTCTCCAATTCCCTGAGCTTACGGCCCCACGAGAGGCCCCGGGGGCTACTCCAGGGGAGACCCCTGTGATAGCTTCCCAAGACACCCCGGAGGCTGCCCCACGAAAAACTGCAGCTAATCCCTCAGGGGCTTTGTTGTGAAGAAGATGGCGCCCAGGGTCCTGGTGCTGCCGAAAACGCAGCTATCTTGGCGGGAAAAGCTCCCTCCGTGCCAACCCAAGTTCCTCCCTCAGTGGTGCAGGCCGGGGCTTTGGAAATGGCGGCGGCTGCTGATGCGCAACTGGTGTTTAAGCCAAACTTAAACTAGTGCAGAACGCTGCAGCCCGGCTACTCGCAGTTGTCGTATAACACCGATACTTCAGGGTCTGCACTGGTTACCAATTGAATACCGGATCACTTACAAGGTGTTAGCTCTGACTTTCAAGGCCTTGTATGGTCTGGGGCCAGTGTACCTAAAGGATCACCTGATTCCATATAATCCCCTGAGATCACTATGGTCTGAGGACCAGAACCTCCTAAACACTCCCAGCGTGAGATCCTTCCGCCTGACGACAACTCGGCGAAGGGATTTTTCCATCATTGCTCCAATGTTGTGGAACGATTTGACGCCTGAGACTCGGGCTCTGCGAAACCGGCCCTCCTACTTCTCCCCTCGCCTGCTTCCATTGCTTATGGGCGAGGGGATTGGGCCTGAGCGGCAAGCGGCTTTGCGCTGCCCCTCATGCCAGGCAGGGAAGGGAGGCTGCGAAGCCCCTGCCTGGGTGAGGAGGCCGCCCTCCTTGCTGCCAGCCTCCCTGCTTCTCCTCCCTGCTTCCTCCCTCCTCCAGGCTATGCGATCGACCAGCTTTGCCTTCGCGATCGACTGGTCGATCGCCATCGACCTAATGGGCACCCCTGATCTAAAGGATCGCCTGTTCCCATAAAATCCCTCCGAGGTCACTACGATCAGAAGACCTGAATCTTCTTTGCATTCCCAGTATTAGATCCTTCCGCCTAACGGCAACCCGGCGAAAAGCATTTTCCATTATAGCCCAATGTTGTGGAATACTCTGCCGCCTGAGACTCGGGCTCTGCGAGACCTAAGCTCCTTCCGCAGAGCATGTAAGACCCATTTATTCAGGCGGGCCTTTGGGTGATATTGGAACTTTTGATCTCTCTGTTTTTAATCAGGTATTTTTTTACTTTAAACTTTTCTGTAAACCGCCCTGAGCCTCCAGGAGTGGCGGTGTAGAAATCAAAAAAATATGGTCCACGGGGAAAAAAAAACAAATCAGACAAGGGTCCAAACCTACCTTTCAGTTCCCCGTGGCCTATCCTTCCCAAGCGTCCTATGACGACCCTCCAGGGCACCGAACTCATCTGGACCAGCCCTAAGCACCACTCCCAGAGCTTCTGGAGACCCAGCCTCCGGGCAGAGCCCTTTTTCCTACGAGCCCTGAAGGGGAAAACACAACCACCGGTAAACCATCCATCATCCCGCTCTTTTTTCACACAACTGAAGGTTTCAAAGAGGTCACACGTTATGAATGTAGTCAAAAACACAAGATCCAAACAGTGAATTCATTACACTTGGTTGTTGCTGTGAGTTTTATGGGCTGCCTGGCCATGTTCCAGAAGCATTATCTCCTGACGTTTTGCCCACATCTATGGGCAATAATATTAATTATATGTTAATAAATATAGTATGTTTTTATGTAGATATGACATGTAAATCGCTCTGAGTCCCCTTCGGGGTGAGAAGGGAGGCATATAAATGTAAATAAATAATAATAAATAAATAGGTATCCTCAGAGGCTGTGAGGTCTTTTGGAAACTAGGTAAGTATAATATAATAATAATAATAATAATAGAGTAAAATAATGTAAATGTAGTAACAATAATGATAAGAGTAAAATAATAAATGTTATATAATGGAAATGTAATAATAGAGTAAAATAATAAATGTAATAACAATAAAGAAAATAAATATAATAAGAGTAAAATAATAAATGCAATAATAATAGAGTAAAGTAATAAATGTTATTAAAATAAAATAATAAATATAATAATAGAGTAAAATAATAAAAATAATAGAATAAAATAATAAATGCAATAACAATAATAGAGTAAAATAGTAAATGTAATAAAAATAATAATAGAGTAAAACAATGTAAATGTAATAACAATAATAATAATAGAGTAAAATAATAAATGTTATAATGTAATATAATATAATGGAAATGTAATAATAGAGTAAAATAATAAATGTAATAACAATAATAAAGTAAATAAATATAATAAATAATAAATGCAATAATAATAAATAGAGTAAAGTAATAAATGTAATAATAGCGTAAAATAATAAATATAATAGAGTAAAATATTAAATGTAATAATACAGTAAAATAATAAATATAATAACAATAATAGTGTAAAATAATAAATGTAATAAAAATAAGGTTGTTATTGTTATTATATATGTTAAACTTCCGAATTAGATCCGACTTCCGAGGTCTTCCGCATCAAACACACAACCCTAACTCTTGTTTGTTGGAGGCAAGTGTGAATGTTAAATAAAATTCATTGGGAGTTGTTAGCCGTCCCTGATTTATTCTTGTCTGGAATTCCCTTGTTTTTGAGTGCTGCTCTGTATTTACTGAAGGGCGAGGACAACTGCTTACCTATTTGGGACATCAATGTTAATGATGCACGTTTCCAAGAGTTCTCCGTACATATCCGTGCACGACGCAAGGAGCCACCTCTGATCGTGGGAGAGGCAGTATCCCACAAAAAGCACGTTGTACTTCTGTCCGGCCTCCCCAAAAGTTTCTCCCAGCTCTGTCTGCTTATCCTTGACAGGAGCCAATATGAAAGGAGGCGCGTACAGCTTGATGCACTCCGGCCTCTGTAAATGGCAAAGAAGGCAGGAAAACATTGCATTATTTCGTCCAAATGGTATCTGATCATATTTATGTAAAGAGAGACAGATGGAAAAGAAGATATAGTTCTCCCCCCAGCAACAATCTAGTAATATTTAATACTGTTATTGTGGTATGTTAATAATATAATATATTGTATGTACTGTACATATAATATTGATCATAATATTATAATACAATATAATACTGCATTATAATGGTATAGTACAATACAGTAATATAAAATACTGATATTGTGTTATGCTAATATAATATATTGTATATACATATAATATTGATCATATTATAATGTAATACAATATCATACTAATAGTGCAATATAATGATTGTATATTATTTAATATAATATTATCTATTATATAAAGGGGTTCCCGTCATGGACCGACCGTCCCAAACAGAGAAAACATACAACGCAGAAACACCAAACTTGCCAACAGAAATAGGCCTCAAGCAAGGTATGTTTGTAGCAAAGAAACTCTCCCCCCCAAAACCTAAAAGGCCCCCAAAACAACGAGTAAAAAAACTACATTTCCCAGCATCCTCCGGGGCTGCCAACGACTCTCCCAGCCTCTACATTCTGACAACATGATTGGCTGCTAATAAGGGTGGATTTGCGTAACTCCTGTACTGGCCAGCCAACATGAACATTCCGACCCATAATAAACTGTCAGAGGAGGATAAGGCAAAGGGCTGAGGCACAAACACCCAATTCACTTCCCACAGAAAATTTACACCCCTACAAATCACAGACCACACCCAAAATTGACAGTAAGGCTTCATTAACTTAATTTCCCTGACTAGGCCTCACTTAATTGAATGCTGTTTATGCTCTGAATTGACAGTAAGGCTTCATTAACTTGATTCTCCCGACTACGCCTCAGCTCACTGGACATTGTGTATGGCCTGAATTGACAGTAAGGCTTCATTAACTTGCTGTTCCTGACTAGGCCTCAGCTCATGGGACATTGTGTATGGCCTGAATTTACAGTAACCTACCTTGGCACACAGGTATGACCCACGCTACATTCTACTACAGTTTGGAGGAGGGTGGACCATGGATTATGGGACTTGAAGTACCTCCATGGATATTGGGATTTGTACTACTTCAAAACCTATCATTCCCCACAGACCACTGTGCCCCAGAACCAAGACCGATAAAGACCAAACTTGGCACACAATGCCCCCCATGACCCACACTCCATCCGACTGCAGTTCAGAGGAGTAACATCAATTCCAACCCTTACATACTCAGACTTTCTCGCATCTCCTAAATAGGGCACAGCAACGCGTGCCGGGTACAGCTAGTATAATATATTTAATATTACTAATAATGCATTATAATGGTATAGTACAATATAGTGATATACTGATGTTGTGCTATACTAATATTATAATATATTGTATGCACATATAATATTGATCATAATATTATAATGTAATACAATATAATAATACGATATAATAATATAACATGTAATAATATTGCATTATAATGGTATTTTAAAAGTTTCTTTCCTCCCCCAAATTGAGGTTCTGGAGCTCTGAATGGACGCCCCCAAATAGACCCCGCTTCCCAGTACTCACTTCAGGACTTCTGAGTGCCATTTCCATGGCCAGGCCTGGGCCAAACCCGGTTAACGTTTTCACGTTGGTGGACGTGGGGAGCGGTCTCCGGCACTGCGTGAAGGCTGAGAAGGCCAGCGATTTCAGGTGCTGCGTGTAGATGTGCCGGTCTTCGTTCTTGACGGGTTGCAACAAGTACTGGCAAGGAACAAGCTGAGAGGACCGGGAAGAGAAGAACAAATATATTATTATTATTTATATTATTATTATTTGTATTATATTGTATTATAATGTAATATTGTTATTATTTATATTATTATTATAATATATTATTGTTGTTATTATTTATATTATTATTATTTGTATTATATTATAATATATTATTGTTATGTGTCCTGGCCCATTTTGGGGTGTGCTCGCTCACCTGGACAGAAACAATGTTTCTGATGTGGGGAGGAAGATTCTGGATCATTTCGAGAAAGCAGCGGAGGAGGCCAAGGGTCCAAACGTTGGAGGAGCTGCTCTCCTCTTTCTTCTCATAGGTGAACGGGTCGACAATGTAGACCACGATGGCCGGCGGGTACGTGACTGCGTGCGAGTCGCCGTCCGTGGGGACCCCCACTTTGTCACGCTCCATAGTGCTGGAAGGAGGTGGCAAGGAAACAAGAAATAGACTGTCAAGGCACAGAAACATACCGTATATACTCGAATATAATCCGACCCGAATATAAGCCGGGGCACCTAATTTTACCACCAATACAATTACATTAATCGAGGCATCTGTACGTGAAAGGTTTTTGAATATTTACTTAAAACTGTAATTTAAGATAAGACTCCCCAACTCTGATTAAACCATTATTCTAACCTTCTTCAATGTTAATGTGCTTACTTATCCTTCCCATAATAATAAAGAGAGTGAAATAATACATGTAATAATAATAGAGTAAAATAATGGAAATATAATGATAAAATAGTAAAATAATAAATATATTAATATTATATTAATAATAGAGCAAAATAATATATACAATAAAAATAGAGTAAAATAATGGAAATATAATGATAAAATAGTTAAATAATAAATCTATTAATACTATATTAATAATAGATTAAAATAATATATGTAATAACAATAATAGAGGAAAAAAATGGAAATATAATGATAAAATATTAATATTATATTAATAATAGAGTAAAATAATATATTAATATTATAATAATAGAGTAAAATAATGAAAATATAACAATAATAATAATAGAGTAACATAATGGAAATATAACAATAAGAATAATAGAGTAACATAATGGAAATATAATAACAGTAAAATACTAAATATATTAATATTATATTAATAATAGAGTAAAATAATATATGCAATAATAACAATAATAACAATAATAATAGAGTAACATAATGGAAATATAATAACAGTAAAATATTAAATATATTAATATTATATTAATAATAGAGTAAAATAATATATGCAATAATAACAATAATAAAAATAATAATAGAGTAACATAATGGAAATATAATGATAGAACAGTAATATATTAAATGTACTAATATTATATTAATAATAGAGCAAAAATGCAATAACAATAATGCAGTAAAGTAATAAATGAAATAAAATAATAATAATAATAGAATAAAATAATGTAATAATAATAGTGGAGTAAAATAATAAATGTAATAAAAATAATAGTAAAATAATGTAATAATGATAATAAGTAGAGTAAAATAATATATGGAATAATAATAAGAGTAAAATAATGTAAATGTAATAATAACAGTAAATAAAGTAAAAATTCAGGATCTATCAATCCTCAATGCATTATAGAGTAGATCTCGGCCGCATTACCTCTCGGAAACCTCTGGGTGTGGCTGCGTGGGAAGGGAAGGGGCCTCCCCGGAAATCCCTGCTGCCTGCTGTTGTTGTTGCTGCTGCTGCTGCTGCGTCCCGGCCTGTCCGTTCTGGACCACCGACGACTGTGCGGAGAGGGAGGGAGGGGCCGCGTTGTTCATGCTGCCAAATGGCGGGAAGGAGGAGGGTTTGTTCGCCGGCATCCCGCTGCTGACGCCGGAAGAAGAGGATGAAGTGGCAGTGGTGGTCAAGGTGGAGTTGGCAGTGGTGGCGGCGGGGGCGGGAGGGAGGGCGCTGCTGGAGTTCATGGCGACGGCGGTGCTGCCGGTCGTGGACGAAGGGGTCGAGGATGGAGTGGAATTGCCCGCCACCGGCGGCTGGGAGGAGGCAGGGTGGCTGACGGGAGGGACGAGGTTGGCCTGGGAGAGCAAGGAGTTGTCCAAGGGCTGCGTGGCCAGATACGGACCTTGAAAGACACGGGGAGAAAAGGTGTGCTTTGAGGCTCGGAGGTGCAAATTGCAAATCCTTCTGAGTTGGAGGAATTACTTGGAAGGAGAAAGGAAGAGGAGATAGACCACACCCACTGGTGGAAAGGTCTCAGTGAAAAGCAATTTAGTAAACAACAGCAGTAAATAGGAAATATTAGCCACTGGCCTGGAGGTATATATTGCGTATGCAGTGCTGAGATGTTCTCACAAGAGGGCAGTATAGAGATCGAAAGGATTGATACTGGGGGAAAGGGGGATGGACAAGTGGAAAAGAAAGGAAAACAAGAGAAGACAGAGAAGTAAGAGGAAGGAAGGAAGGAAGGAAGGAAGGAAGGAAGGAAGGAAGGAAGGAAGGAAGGAAGGGGAGGGAGGGAGGGAGGGAGGGAGGGAGGGAGGGAAGGAAGGAAGGAAGGAAGGAAGGAAGGAAGGAAGGAAGGAAGGAAGGCAGGCAAGAAAGAAAGAAAGAAAGGAAGGAAGGAAGGAAGGAAGGAAGGAAGGAAGGAAGGAAGGAAGGAAGGAAGCAAAGCGGGGAAAGGAAGGGAGAAAAGGAAGAAGGAAGGAAAGGAAAGGAAGAAGGAAGGAAGGAAAACAAGGGAGGGAGGCAGGAAGAAGGGGGAAAACAAGGGAAGAAGGAAGGAAGGAAGGGGGAAAGGAAGGGAAGAAGGAAGGAAGGAAGGAAAAACAAGGGAGGAAGGAAGGAGGAAAGCAAGGGAAGAAGGAAGGGGGAAAGGAAGGGAAGAAGGAAGGAAGGGAAAAAATAAAGGAAGGAAGGAGGGAAAAACAAGGGAGGGAGGAAGGAAGGAAGGAGGAAAGCAAGGGAAGAAGGAAGGAAGGAAGGGGGAAAGGAAGGGAAGAAGGAAGGAAGGAAGGAAGGAAGGAAGGAAGGAAGGAAGGCGGGGAAAGGAAGGGAGAAAAGGAAGAAGGAAGGAAAGGAAAGGAAGAAGGAAGGAAGGAAAACAAGGGAGGGAGGCAGGAAGAAGGGGGAAAGGAAAGGAAGAAGGAAGGAAGGAAGGAAGGGGGAAAGGAAGGGAAGAGGAAGAAGGAAGGAAGGAAGGAAAACAAGGAAGGGAGGAAGGAGGGAAAAACAAGGAAAGGAAGGAAGGGAAGAAGGAAGGGGGAAAGGAAGGGAAGAAGGAAGGAAGGGAAAAAATAAAGGAAGGAAGGAGGGAAAAACAAGGGAGGGAGGAAGGAAGGAAGGAGGAAAGCAAGGGAAGAAGGAAGGAAGGGGGAAAGGAAGGGAAGAAGGAAGGAAGGAAGGAAGGAAGGAAGGAAGGAAGGAAGGAAAAAAAATAAAGGAAGGAAGGAAGGAAGGAAAACAAGGGAGGAAGGGAGGAAGGAAGGAAGGGGAAAACAAGGGAAGAAGGAAGGAAGGAAGGAGGAAAGCAAGGGAAGAAGGAAGGAAGGAAGGAAGGGGGAAAGGAAGGGAAGAAGGAAGGAAGGAGGAAAAAAATAAAGGAAGGAAGGAAAAACAAGGGAGGAAGGAAGGAAGAAGAGAGAAAAGAGGGGAAAGGTGTATGAGGGAAGGCAAAGGAAGAAGGAAGGAAGGAAGGAAGGAAGGAAGGAAGGAAGGAAGGAAGGAAGGAAAGACATGGAAAAAAGAGGAGAAAGGTGCATGAGGGAAAGCAAGGGAAGAAGGAAGGAAGAAGAAAGGGGGGGAAAGAAAGAAAGAAAGAAAAGGGCAAAAGCAAGGAAAGATGGAAGGATGGAAGGAAGGAAAAAAGGGGGAAAGCAAGGAAAGAAGGAAGGAAAAAGAAAGAAAAAAGGGGAAAGATGTATGAGGGGAAGGGAGGGATGGAGGGAGGGAGGAAAGAATAGCGGGAAACTGTATGAGGGAAAGAAGGAAGGAAGGAAAGAAAGAAGGAGCAGAGGGAGAAGGTGTATGAGGAAAAGAGAGGAAAAAAAGAAAGAACTGGGTTGCTTTGGGTTTTCCGGGATGTATGGTCATGTTCCAGAAGCATTCTCTCCTGACGTTTCACCCACATCTGTGGCAGGCATCCTCAGAGATTGTGAGGTCTCCCAACCTCTGAGGTTGCCTGCCACAGATGTGGGCGAAACATCAGGAGAGAATGCTTCTGGAATATGACCATACAGCCGGGAAAAGTCACAGCAACCCAGTGATTCCAGTGATGTTGTGAAAGCCTTTGACAACACAAAAGAAAGAACCATAAATATAATTTAAATCCGAGCGACGCTAGTTCAAAGCGCCAAGATTATCGAACCTGGCAGGCCACCATCCCCAAATGTCTATTTAATGTTTCTGTTTGATCCACGTTTTTTCCATGTTAGCAAATGCAAAGTATGAATTTATTTCGATACACTTTTGAGGGGAAATAAGAAGAGCGGAAGCATACCCAGATCGTATCGGCAGACTTGAGCGTAGAGCTTGAGCCGGGAGAAGGACTCGTTGTTGGCGTGAGCGGCCTGGGAGAACCATTCGGCCACAGACTTCTCCGACAATTTGGTGGAAGCGGCAGATCCGACCCTCATAATGCCGTCGGGCAACAGCTTACAGATGGGCCGGTGCTGGCCAAGCCGACAGGACTGCAAAACAACCACACGTTGGAAATAGTTATTATATATTTATTTATTTACAACGTTTATATGCCTCCCTTCTCACCCTGAAAGGGACTCAGAGCGGCTTACAAGCAAAATGTAAATACTATCTATCTATCTATCTATCTATCTATCTATATAATAAAAGTCAGTGTTTGCGGGCGGAGGTGCGGCGGTGTGTGCGGAGGAATATGTGGCAGCGTTTCAATTGGTTGCCACTGAGGGATTATTTGCATAAAGGACTCTCATTGGCCAGCCTCAGAACACGAACATTCTAAGGCACCAGATTATTTGCATAAACGATTCTCATTGGCCAGCCACAAAACACCAACACTCTAAGGCACCAGACAGTTTTTCCGTTGGAAATGGAATGTTCATTTCCTAATAGGATTTCACTACAGAGAGAGAGGGTTTCCTGATGTACTGAGAGCACTGCTAGCATTACAAGCTAGGCCCAAAAATAGACATACATCCTTCCAGCCAAAGGTGAAAACACCACTTTTCCCAACAGGCCTCAGCCTGAACTGACAGTAAGGCTTCCGAGGCCTCGGCCTGAATTGACAGTAAGGCTTCCTAGGCCACAACCTGCATTGACAGTAAGGTTTCCTAGGCCTCAGCCTAAATTAACACGAAGGCTTCCTAGGCCTCAGCCTGCATTGACAGTAAGGCTTCCTAGGCTTCAGCTTGAATTGACAGTAAGGGTTCCTACGCCTCAGCCTGAACGGACAGTACGGCTTCCTAGGCCTCAGCCTGAATTGACAGTAAGGCTTCTTGGCCTCAGCCTGAATTGACAGTAAGGCTTCCTAGGCCTCAGCCTGAATTGACAATAAAGCTTCCTAGGCCTCAGTCTGAATTGATAGTAAGGCTTCCTATGCCTCAGCCTCAATAGACAGTAAGGCTTCCTAGGCCTCAGCCGCAATTGACAGTAAGCCTTCCTAGGCCTCAGCCTGAATGGACAGTAAGGCTTCCTAGGCCTCAGCCCATTTCAAATAACCCGGGCAGCGCCGGGTCCCAAAACTAGTGTATATAATAAAAGTCAGTGTTTACGGGCGGAGGTGCAGCGGTGTGCGCGGAGGAATATGTGGCAGCGTTTCGATTGGTTGCCACTGTGGGATTATTTACATAAAGGACACTGATTGACCAGCCTCAGAACTCTGACACTCTAAGGTACCAGATTATTTGCATAAAGGACTCAGATTGGCCAGCCTCAGAACTCCAACAATCTAAGGCACCTGACAGAGGGCATTGGTTGCCACTAAGGAACTATTTGCATAAAGGACTCTGATTGGCCAGCAAAACAGAACGCAACTGAATGCTTGAGTTAGCCAAATGACAGTTTTTTCCCCGTTGGAAATGGAATGTTCATTTTCTGGGAGGTGCGGAGATGCCAAGGAATATGCAACAGCGTTTCAATAGGTTGCCACTATGGGATTATTTGCATAAAGGACTCTGATTGGCCAGCCTCAGAACTCCAACATTCTACGGCCCCAGACAGAGGGGATTGGTTGCCACTGAAATGGTATTTGCATAAAGGACTCCGATTGGCCATCTACATTCCAACATTCTAAGGTGACTCAGAGGGAAAAGGAAAGGCCTTAGGCAGTCAGACACTGCGGCCCACAGCAATGACGGATCAGAACCAAACACAGGGGCCCAATGGCCCACTTCCCAACGCGACCCTCACCCAATGACCAATACAGACCAAAAATAGCACACAGAGCCCCCTTGACCCACTCTACACCCTGGTGATGTTTCAAGGAGGATGGACCACAGATGATGGGACTTGAAATGCCTTCAGTCACCTTCCGAGACTGCTGCGACCCTCATCCAAAGAATGATCAAGACCAAATGTGACACACACAGCCCCCATGACCCACTCTACACCCTGGTGCTGTTTGGAGGGGGATGGACCATGGCCAATGGGACTTGCAGTACCTTCACTAAGTTCCTGAGACCACTGCAAGCCACATACACATCTAATAGGAACCAACCTTGGCACACAATGCCTTCCTCAAATAACCCGGGCACCGCCGGGTCCCCAAGCTAGCATATTATATTATTGCCATAGCACAATATTAATATTATATATTACATGGTACTATAACATTATACTGTAATATTATTAGTAATATTACATGTAACATAAAATATATAATTATAATAATATATTATTATTAGTATTATATTGTATTACATTATAATATTATCAATATTATATGTATATACAATATATAATATAATAAAATAAAGCCCCGGTGAATGCCTGTTGTCCCGCTGTTAGCCCCAGCTCCTGCCAACCTAGCAGAATAGTCCTCCTCCCAGTGCCTCCTCTACCCAGCCTTCTCACCTCGTATATTGCGGTGAGGTCCCGAAAGAAGGTCTTGGCCCCGTTCAGCAGAGCTTCGTTCTCCGGGCACACCACCACGTAGGCAATGTCTCTCTGAGAGCCGTAGGGTTCCAACATCAGTCTCTCCCAGTACGGTAAGGCGAAGGGGGACAGCACCAAGAAGTCGTAATCGTATCCCAGCAAAAACGTCGGGATGGGCAGTGGTTCTGGGGATTCGTCGGTTCCTGAGGGACAAGCGCACACGAGAACGGCGTCAGATTGGGACATCACCAGCCTTTTCTGTATTCGGGAGAACATCCGCCAAAGCCCATCAAGAGGAGTTCAATCCTCAGACCACTGAGAGCTCTCGCCCACCCTGTCTGTTCTACCTTGTTTACCTGTTTACTATTATATTCCTTGCAAATAGTGTGCATGTACATTCTCTACATACATACATACATACATATACACACACACACACACACACACGACATTCCCTGCCACGCGTTGGTGTGGCCCAGTCCGTGTATATGTGTTTTCTATGTGTATATATGTGTATATGTTTTTGTGTATATGTGTGTATTTGTATGTATATGTGGTTTTGCACATGTGTTGTAACGTATTTTTTTGTTTTTGGGCTTTTAAAGTCCCTTCTGCTGTGTTTTCCAGTGTTTTTATGAGTGATGGCCACTTGCTGGCCTGATAGGTGCATTGCGTCCAAATTTGGTGTCAACTCGTCCAGTGGTTTTTGAGTTATGTTAATCCCACAAACCAACATATTTGTGTATATGTGTCTTTACGTGTGTGCGTGTGTGTGTATATATATATATATATATATATATACACACACACGCACACACAAATATATATAGAGAGAGATGGATTTATTTATTTTATTTACTATATTTCTATACCGCCCCTCTCAGCCTAAAGGCAACTCGAGGCGGTTTTGTGAATGCATTGAAATATATATATATATATATATGCACACATACTTTATATATGTGTGTGTGTGTGTGTGTATATATATATATATATATATATATATATATATCTATATCTATTCAATGCATGTGCAAAACCGCCTCGAGTCGCCTTCAGGCTAAGAGGGGCGGTATAGAAATATAGTAAATAAAATAAATAAATAAAACCACCTATATATATACGCAAAGACACATATACACAAATATGTGTGTGTGTACAGTATGTGTGTGTGTGTATATATATATATAGAGAGAGAGTGAGTCAGTGTTTGGGCTTTTAAAGTCTCTTCCGTTGTGTTTTTCAGTGTTCTTATCAGTGATGGTCACTCGTTGGGCTGATAGGTGTCTTGTGCCCAAATTTGGTGTCAATTCATTCAGTGATTTTTGAGTTATGTTAAACCCACAAACCAACATATTTGTATATATGTGTGTTTGCGTCAATATATAGGTGGTTTTATTTATTTATTTTATTTTATTTACTATATTTCTATACCGCATCTCTCAGCCCGAAGGCGACTCGAGGTGGTTTTGCACATACGTTTTATGTATGTATATATATACATAGATAGATAGATAGATAGATAGATAGATAGATAGATAGTTTTGGGGCTTTTAAAGTCTCTTCTGCTGTGTTTTTCAGTGTTTTTATGAGTGATGGTCACTTGCTGGCCTGATAGGTGCATTGTGTCCAAATTTGGTGTCAATTTGTCCAGTGGTTTCTGAGTTATGTTAATCCCACAAACGAACATTACATTCTTATTTATATAGGGTGTGCGTGCGTGCGCTTTTGCGCATGCGTTGAGATATCTATCCATCCATCTATCTATGTATATAATAAAAGTCAGTGTTTGCGGAGGGCGGGAGGTGCGTAAGAATATGTGACAGCATTTCGATTGGTTGCCACTGTGGGATTATTTGCATAAAGGACTCTGATTGGCCAGCCTTACAATTCCAACATTCTAAGGCACCAGACAGAGGGGATTGGTTGCCACTGAAGTATTTGCATAAAGGACTCTGATTGACCAGCATCCAAGAATCCAAGCCTCTACATTCAAACAACATGATTGGTTGCCACTGAGGCACACCAACCTTGGCACACAATGCACAATTAGCCCCGCAATATGCATCAAAACACCAGACAGGAAATGCTGGAACATGACATGACCACCGGGTGAGCATCACAACGACTCGATGAGCATCAGAAGCCTGATGTGTGTTGGACATACCAGAATTTGGCAGAAGGGGGTTGGACTGGAGGACCTTTGGGATCCCTTCTTTCCATGGCTGGAAAACCTCTCCCCACCCACCAACCCCACCCCGCTTAAAAGGAAAGCATGTCAATGGGACAGGAATCGCCCCACGATGTTTACCGTAAGAGCCTCGGCCAGCCATTTTGTGAAACTGCTGCCACGTGAGGGGTCCCTGCACACCCCAAGAGCGGACGGTCCTTTTCTTCTGGATGGCATCCTGAAGGACAGGCTGGAGCGAGAGCAGCATGCGGAGGATGTCCTGAGAACACTGCATGCTCACGTCCACAACTGAAACAAAGTGATATACATCGGCATTCCGGTAACTGGGCATACACGTCAACGAGTCTCAACCTCTATTCTCCAGGCCTTGCGGTCAAAGCACATGAACTATTTGTGCTCCTAAGGATGACTATATCTATCATTGGTCACACTCCATTTATCTTATAAATCAGAGGTAGGGAACCTATGGCTCGGGACTCAGATGTGGCTCTTTCCATGATTGCAACTGGCTATCCAGAGCGGCCCGGGCCTCGGTTTCCCAGCATGCAGTGGGGAGGAGTGGCGCAAATGCGCCGCGACTGCCGCTTCTGCACCGCCATTGCCGCCTCTTCCTCATCCCCTGCTGCTCTTGGGGCCCTGCGCCCTCTTTGCTGGGGATGGCGGAGCCCGGCAGCGGTCTTCATCTTTCTCTTGGGGGAGGCGGCAGAGGCGGACCTGGCCCTGGCACTGCGGACCCGGTCTTGCTGCCCCCGAGGGACGCCCAGCTCATCGCCCTCATCATCGGGTAGCTCAAGAGATGCTGCCTCTTCGATGCCTTCCGGAGGGACTACCTCGCCAAGGTCGACACCAAGGTCCGCCTTGGCCCCGCGCCCTCCTCCCCCTCCTGGCTTCCTTCCTTCCTCTTCCTTTCTTTTTCCCTCTCTTTTTCTTTCATTCTTTTCTCTCCCTCTCCCCTACCTTCTTTCCTCCCACCCTCTTCATTCCTTCCTTCCTCTTCCATTCTTTCCTTCTCTCCTTCCTTTTCCCTCCCTCTCTCCTCTTCATTCTCTTCTCTATTCTCCCTCTTCCTTCCTTCCTCCCTTTCTCCTCTTCATCCTTTCCTTCCCTCCTTCCTTTTCCCTCCCTCTCCCCCCTTCCTTCTTTCCTCCATTCTCCCTCTTCCTTTCTTTCTCCAGCATTAGTCTTGGTCTACGGATTCTTCGGTTGGACATACACACCGTCATTCTGCCGGGGGAATCCTTTTCTCATAGTATGTACGTAGATACTCAAATTTAGTTGAATTCAGTCTTAAAATATTTATATATATGCATACACACACACACACATATATATAAATATATATATAATGGCTCTCATAGAAATACATTTCCAAATATTTTGCTTTCATGGCTCTCTGAATCAAAAAGGTTCCCGACTCCTGGTATGGAGGATGCCGTACGGTGGTGAGATCCAGACTCTGAAGTTCTGCTGTGTACCCATCGTGCACAGATCTTCCGATAGCCAAGCAAAGCAATGTGACCCACACGTTCTTGTGAAATGCCAATTATGCTTGAAATTTCTCTCTGAGTGATACGACGATCGTCCAGAATCAATCTGTCGACCTTTTGCTTGTGAAACTCGGTGGTTGCTGTCACAGGACGTCCAACTCTTTGTCACGCAAGTCAGATGTTCCCACCTCAACATCTTTAAACTTACTCGCCTAACGACACACAGAACTCACATCAACACAATAATCATAAACAGCTTGCATTCTCTGATGAATCTCCTTTGTGGTGACACCTTCTGCTGTCAATAATTCAACGACTGCACGTTGCTTAAGTCGCATTGACTAGGGTTCCATACTTTCCACTTTAACAACACAACCCTTCAATGCTAAGGCTTCCCACCAAAGTGGAACTGTAGAGGAGAGTCTACTGAACAAGCCAGTACCTGCCGCATACCTGTACTGCCACCTGTCGAGGAGTTACCAAGGTGGAGGCATTACTTTTCATTCAACCCTCGAATAGGCTTACTCCAAACTGTGCTAAGGCTTCCTGCCAAATGGAACTGTAGAGGAGAGTCTACTGAACAAGCCAGTACCTGCCGCATACCAGTACTGCCACCTGTTGAGGAGTTACGAAGGTGGAGACATTACTTTTCATTCAACCCTCGAATAGGCTTACTCCAAACCATGCTAAGGCTTCCTGCCAAATGGAACTGTAGAGGAGAGTCTACTGAACAAGCCAGTACCTGCCACATACCAGCACTGCCACTTGTTGAGGAGTTACGAAGGTGGAGGCATTACTTTTCATTCAACCCTCAAATAGGCTTACTCCAAACTGTGCTAGGGCTTCCTGCCAAAATGGAACTGTAGAGGAGAGTCTACTGAACAAGCCAGTACCTGCCGCATACCAGTACTGCCATCTGTTGAGGAGTTACCAAGGTGGAGGCATTACTTTTCATTCAACCCTCAAATAGGCTTACTCCAAACTGTGCTAAGGCTTCCTGCCAAAATGGAACTGTAGAGGAGAGTCTACTGAACAAGCCAGTACCTGCCGCACACCAGTACTGCCACCTGTTGAGGAGTTACGAAGGTGGAGGCATTACTTTTCATTCAACCCTTGTAATAATGAATTTGGAACTTCAGAAAAGGATTAGGAGACCCAAACAAGCCACTCACTGCAAACCCGTACTTCACGTTTAAAGCACTCTGCCTGACAATGTCATGCTCCCCGGCAAAGATGGAAAAACTCTTACCGTTTCGTTTTGACCAGTGATGCAAGCAGGTATTTTTCACAAGTGCTTCGTCAACTTTGCCTCCCGACATGTTGTCCATGAACTGACGCCCGTGTTCCAACGCAAGGTAGCAGTCGTTGCAACAATCCCGTTCCTCGGCCCGTACCATGTTCTCGACGGCGGCCACTTTCGGCAGGGGGTCGTGGTCCGCCGCCCCAAACGGCGAGAACAAGTTGGTGCACTGGTCTTGCAGCAAGAGGATCAGGTCGTCCGGGAGCCGGTCGGCCTCTTTTGACCCTCCGCTGTGCTCGACAGCCGTGGCGCGGAGGACTTCAAAGCGTTTCTCGGCCTCCTTCCCGCACTCCGAGTTGCGCCCCATGATGTCCAACTCGTCCTCCAGGAACAATCCCGAGCCGTTGCCGAATTTCCTGTTCATCACCGCGCTGAAGCCACAGGTGCACCGGTACTGAGCTTCCTGCGTCGGATCGGGAATGTAAACGCCAACGTCGGCACCTTTGATGTTCATATTGCAGACGCAGATGCAACAGCTGTCGAAATTACAGTCTTTGAAGAGATTCATGACGGATTCGGAGAGAATGAGGTTGACGTAGAGGCTGTGGGCCTCGGGGATGGAAGGAACGGTGGCAGGCTCCACGGAATTGAGCGGCCGGCAGGTCGAGGGCGTCGAGGCTGGCGAATACAAGTCAGAGTTCTCGTACTTGACGGAGCCTTGAGCGCTCGCCGGCCCACCAGCCCCGCGGGGAGTTCGAGGCGTCCTTGGCGTCCGAGGTGTTGGGAAACGAGGGGTGGAAGGCGAAGGGAGGATTCCGGGCCCGCTATTGCTGGGTGGGGCGCTGCTTGGGGGCATCCCAAAGGGAGTATGCGTCTGCGGGGTGTAGGCCGGGCCGTACTCTTGATCAATGGTGCTCCCGTCGCTTCAACAGAAAAGAGGGAGATAGTTATTAGTCCAGCTTTTCAAGTCATAGACTAACCTATAAACAACATGACACTAGTGTGTACAAGGCAAGGAGCTGGAAACGGCACAAATGCCTGGACAAAATGACCAAGTACGACAGTCCCCAAGGTTCCTTAAGTTAAATTTGTTAGTCAGAAGAGGTAATTTTATTTATTTATTATGTTATTTACTGTATATGCCGCCCTTCTTACCCCGAAGGCGACTCAGACCGGCTTACAAAAGATAGATATATATATATACACACACACATACACACATACAATATAGTATATTATATATATTGTGTGTGTGTATATACATACACACACACATATATATACATATATATGTATATACTGTACATACAATATAGTATATTATATCAGGGCTGTCCAACTGGCGGCCCTGGGGCCGGATCCGGCCCCCCAGCCATTTGGGCACGGCCCCAGCTATACCCCCAGCCGCCATTTTTTAAATTTTTTTAAAAAAATGGCGGCCGGGGGGGAGGGGGAGGCGGGGCAGGGAGGAGGAAGAGAGCTAGCTCTGATGACCTCGGGGGCCGCTCGGCCCCACCCCCAGCCCAGGCCCCGCCCCAGGCCCGCCCCCCAGCCAGGCCCGCCTCTCCTAAAGCTGTCATTCTCCCGGGCAGCGCATCACAGGCCTGGCGTGACGCACTGCCCTTGGCGCGCTACTCCTCCTTTTCAGCGGCACCCCGCCTTCCTAGGGCGGGGAGCCGAAAAGGGCAGAAAGCGGCGCCAAGGGCAGCGCGTCACAGGCCTGGCGTGACACGCTGCCCCACTGGCTCCTCCTTTGCCCCGCACTTCCTAGGGCGGGGAGAAGCTGCTGGCAGAAGGCGGCGCCAAGGGCAGCGCGTCACAGGCCTGGCGCTGCCTTCTGCCCTTGGCGCCGCCTACTCCTCCTTTTCGGGCGCGGAGAGACGGACGGGGGCGGTGCAGGGAGGAGGAGCTAGCTCTCTTCCTCCTCCCTGCCCCGCCTCCCTGCCGCCATTTTTAGAATTTTTTTTTAGAATTTTTTAAAAATTTAAAAATGGCGGCTGGGGGCATAGCTGGGGCCGTGCCCAACAGGCTGGGGGCTGGATCCGGCCCCAGGGCCGCCAGTTGGACAGCCCTGACATATATGATATGTATATATATGATATGTATATACATACAATATAGTATATTATATAAGATATATATACACACAATATAGTATATTGTATGTGTGTGTGTGTGTATCTATATCTATATATACACACGCACACATATATATACATATACGATATGTTACTGGGAAGAACACCTAGCCTCCAAGGTTCTCTCTCTCTCTCTCTCTCTCTCTCTCTCTCTCTCTCTATATATATATATATACATATATATATATACATATATATATATAAATGCTCTGTCCGTAGTAAGGCTGAAGTAAACAAAAGGTGAAGTAACTACGCGGGGAGATATCTTTGTTAAAGAACTGCAACATTTATTCAAACAATGTTCTAAGCATGAGGTTTCAGAGTAAAAAGCTTAGGTTGTTATAGTATCTTCTACGAGGCACATATCTTAAGGTTACAATACACTAACTATAGAGATACAACTTGATACTATATAGCTGTACTCCCAGAACCAATAGCTCAGCAGTCGTTACACTAACTGCCTGTCCTTTAAACCCAACTACTTTCCTAACAGTTCAAACGTAGCTTTTCTTCTACTCTCTCACAGAGTAGAGTCTGAGTCCTTTTTTAAAACCGGCTGACAGCTGGCTAAAACGGACTCTCAAACTCTCCACACACCCTCTCTCCTTCGACGTTTACTACCAACTGCCAAAGTTTGAGTTCGAAGCTTCTAAGGCCAGTTGCAGGCTCCACCTCCTGTTTCCACAGTAACAGAAACCCCTTGGAGGTTCAGCACGCTAATATCGCTGTTAATCCTTTAGTGTTTGCTAAGTTTTTACCCTTTCAACATACATACATATAAATAGCAACCATATTTAAAACCTGTAATAAAGAAATATGACTTCATGACACCTCTCTTTCATAATAGTCCAGATATCTACCTCTACTTCGAAAATTCTTACTATAGGCCACAGCAACGCGTGGCAGGGTACAGCTAGTTTCCTACTAAAACTAAACGTCCGCTCCCAGACGTTGAACACAGCCATCAAGGATTCCATTCCAGACATGACATTTGCGAGCCACGCTTTCCCTCTTCTAAAGACAACAAAGAAAACCTCTCTTCTTCCGCTCTCCTTTCCCCATGCCGAGAATAATAATCGGCGCCTACTCAACGCTGCCAGAAGTGCAGCCGAGTCCCTGGTTTGTCTTTATAGCCCTATTCATGGCTTATTAAAACTAAATTAATACTCCAAAGCACCTCCAAGAAGCCATTACAGGATAGTTAATAAATAAGTTTAACACCTAATAGTGACTTATAAAACAGAGAGAGAGAGGCATTAAAACAAGTTGAGGCGTGAATTATTCAGAGGGTACACATTCAAAGCATCCTGCCAAAACTTGAGAAGAAAGGATATATAGATTGTTTATTTACTGCATTTCTCAGCCCGAAGGCGACGCAAGGCAGGTTTGTTGCGCTGGGAATCATTGTGCCAACGCTCGGCGCCACAATCATGTCGTCACTTTCTTCCTGAAGGGCAGGAGGGAGGGGGTGGTTCTCATTTCCCTGGGGAGGGAGTGCCACAGCGGAGGGGCCACCACCGAGAAGGCCTTGTCCAGGGGTGGGCAATTATTTTTTCCAAGGGGCCACACAAGAGCCAAAAAAAAATATGGAGGGCCGCACCTAAAGGCGGAACTACTTTGTTTATTTATTTATTTACTATATTTACTATATATTACACATCATTAATATTAACATATTAATATATGAAGAAATATTCATATATTATTAGTATTAATATCATAATTATATTATAGTATATAGAGAGAGACATTATAATATATTGAAATTATAATATAACATATTATTATATTATTATATAATTATTATAAAATTATTATAAAATAATAATGAAAACCACTTTTTAAAAGTTTTTAAATCTTATTAAAAGTTGGGCGTCGTCTAGTACGCCAGGTATAAATTTAAAATATTAAAAGAAAATCCAACTACGTACCTTAGAAAGAAGGGAGGAGAGAGGAGGAGGAGGAGGGCAGAGGGAGGAGGAGTGGCAGGCCGTATTGCCATGGTCCTGCCTCAAAGGGGGGCTGCCGCGGGCTGCACCAGGGCAGCGGGGGTTCCTTCCTGCCTTCTCCGGCGGCTCTGGATTGCCCTTACGGTGGTGATCCTGGGCTTTGGCCCTCTTGCATGGAGAGTCGCACATCGGTGGAGTGAGGGAGGGTCCGAGGGTGGAGGCATCACCAGCTCCAGGCTCTCCTCCTCCTGCCTCCGGCGTGGAGAGGCTCCGGATGACCAGCAGGGGAGCATCACTGCCGGCGGTGTGGCAGGGAGGAGCCTTTGGATGACTTCCTGTAGCCCCGGATGAGTTGGCTGAGGCATTCTGGGAACCGTAGGTTACTGACTCCCACGGCTCCCAGAATGTCTCAGCCAGCTCATCCAGGACTACAGGAAGTCGTCGAAAGGCTCCTCCCCACCACACCGCCGGCACGGACGCTCCCACCCTGGCCATCCGGAGCCTCTCCATGCCAGAGGCCGCTCCAAAGATATGTCAGGCACGCCAAAGCACGGTGGTCCATGCTCTGGTTACATCCCGTATAGATTACTGCCATGCTCTCTACGTGGGTTGCCTTTGAAGACTGTTGGGAAGCCGCAACTAGTCCAACGGACAGCAGCCAGGTTGCTAACAGGAGCGCCATTCAGAGAGCGTACAACTCCCCTGTTGTGCCAGCTCCACTGGCTGCCGGCTTGCTACCGGGCACAATTCAAAGTGCTGGCTTTAGCCTTTAAAGCCCTAAACGGTTCTGGTCCAACTTACCTGTCCGAACGCATCTCTCCCTATGAACCATCGAGATGTTTAAGATCATCTGGAGAGGCCCTGCTCTCGGTCCCGCCTTCTTCACAGGCGCGACTGGCGGGGATGAGAGACAGGGCCTTTTCAGTGGTGGCTCCTCAGCTTCGGAACGCTCTCCCTAGACACATCAGATCGGCCCCCTCCCTCCTGACATTTCGCAAGAAAGTCAAGACCTGGTTATTTGAGCAGGCATTTGTTGATGAAATATAAGACCTAATTGGATATAATGAATGACGACGATGTGATGGAAACTGATTTCAACATGACGCTGAGGCTGCAATTGTATGTTTTTAATTGTTAAATTGTTATTATATGGGTGTTTTTCTGGGGGGGGGTTGACTTGTTGCTGTGTTGTATTGGGGGCAGGGTCTGCCTGTGTAAACCGTCCCGAGTCGCCTTCGGGCTGAGAGGGGCGGTATAGAAACATGACAAATAAATACATAAATAAATAAATTCTTGGCCCAGCCCCCGATGCCCTTCTCCCCGGGCCGGACAGACTCGGCTGCCGGGCCGGATCTGGCCCGTGGGCCGTAGGTTGCCCACCCCTTGCCTTGTCCCTTGTCCCCACCAACAGCACTTGCGAGGGGTGGGTAGGATCAAGAACAGGGCCTTCTCGGACGATCTTAACCTCCGTTCGGACAAGTAAGCTTTTTCCCAACACATCCTCTGGAAGAAATTGATCTCAATGGTACACAAACAGTGCTTGGTTCTTCCCAAAGCGTATCGACGTATCTCTGAACAATGGAGACCTTTCCCACTGCACAGGCGGCACGCAGGTACGTACCCCTCTTTGATGAATGGCATGGTGGGCCCCGGAGGAAGCAGCTCCAGCTTGCCGACAGTCCAGCTCTGACGGTAAACGCACTCCTCCGGCAGTTTGACGGCAGGGAGGCATTGGCTGGGGAGCGTCTTCAACGGCGCAAACATGGAGCAGCCGACAAAAGGCTGAAGGTTCTCAGGCTTATAAACATAGGAGTAATCCTGGGCAAGCAAAGGAGAAAGGAGACGGTCAAGGGGGGAAAGCAGGGCCAAGCAGGATACAATTTGCAAAATAAAAATAGATACCAATAAAATTACATGAATGGTGGCAACCGTAGGTTAAATGTTTCTGAATATTTACATAAAACTGTCATTTAAGGTAAGACTGTCCAGCTCTAATTAAACCATTATTCTAATCTTCTTCAATGTGAATGTGCTTACGTACCCTTCCAATAATAATAGAGAAAAATAATAAACATAATAAATAAACTAAAATAATAAATGTAATAATAACAGTAGGGTAAAATATTAAATGCAATAATAAATAGAGTAAAATAATACATGTAATAATAATAGCGTGAAATAATAAGAATTAAAATAGAGTAAAATAATAAATGTAATAATAGAGAAAAATAATAAATATAATAGAGTAAAATAATAAATGTAATAATAGAGTAAAATAATAAATGTAATAATAGAGTAAAATAATAAATGTAATAATAGAGTAAAATAATAAATGCCATAATAGAGTATAATAATAAACATTAAAATAGAGTAAAATAATAAATGTAATAATAGAGTAAAATAATAAAATAATAAATATAATAGAGTAAAATAATAAATGTAATAATAGAGTAAAATAATAAATGCCATAATAGAGTATAATAATAAACATTAAAATAGAGTAAAATAATAAATGTAATAATAGAGTAAAATAATACATGTAATAATAGAGTAAAATAATAAATATAATAGAGTAAAATAATAAATGTAATAATAGAGTAAAATAATAAATGTAATAATAGAGTACAATAATAAACATTAAAATGTAAAATAATAAAATAATAGAGTAAAATAATAATAATAATAGATTAAAATAATAAATTTAATAATAGATTAAAATAATAAATGTAATAATAGAGTAAAATAATAAATGTAATAGAGTAAAATAATAAATATAAAAATAGAGTAAAATAATAAATGTAATAATAGAGTAAAATAATAAATGTTATAACAATAATAGAGTAAAATAGTAAATGTAATAATAGAGTAAAATAATAAATGTAATAATAGGGTAAAATAGTAAATGTAATAAAAATAAAAATAATTATAGAGTAAAATAATGTAAATGTAGTAACAATCATAATTATATAGTAATATAATAAATGTAATAATAATAAAAGGAAGAAATAGTGTAAAATAATAAATGTAATAATAATAATAATAAGAGTAAAATAATACATAACTTTGACTCGAGTATAAGCCGAGGGAAGCTTTTTCAGCCTGAAAATTCTGCTTATACTCGAGTATATATGGTATATTTAAGATTAAGAAGACGAAGAAATCGACCCAGATGATCTCCCTTCGCTCAAATCCTGCCTTTTGATATCCAATAAGCACTGAACAGCATAATCAATGCAATACACGAAGAATAAAGAGCCAGATTTCTCCATTCACCGACCTTTATTTCGGAGGGTTTCGGACTGCAGAATCCCTCGTCCACCTCGATTCGGAACTGGATGCCGGCCGTGGTGCCATTTCCGTCCAGGACGGTCCCTCCCGGCGTCGTGTCCATGCTCCCGTAATCCTTACTGTTCATGTTCATGGGAGAAAAGCCCATGATGTGTTGCTCCAAAGATGGCGGCGTGGGGTACATTTTATGAAGATCCGCCGTACCTGTTTGAGATGTGCGAAAGGGTTTGTTTTCCTTCTTGACGCGGATGCGTTACTTCTGTCGCAGCGTGGCAAAGCAAAATTACTCTCGTCAACTATAAGGTTATTGCTAATTGATCAATTTCGAAGTCATCCTGTCGACAGGCGTCAACAGTGCCATATGGGCAAGCGTTCGCATGAGAAGGGAGCTCGCAAGTTGCCGACAGACAGATTGCCGTCTCTTTGAAGGCAAAAAGGTTTATCACGCTTGGAAAATGCACCAAATCCGAAATCCCACTTATTGATGCAGAATTGGGGTTTGTTTTGAGAAACTGCAAGTTGCTTCTGGTGTGAGAGAATTGGCCGTCTGCAAGGATGTTGCCCAGAGAATGTTGCCCAGAGAGGGAACTGCAGAAAGGTTTTTATTATTATTTTTATATTATTATTATTATTATTATTAGAAATATTTGGGCGTCCCCTGAGCAACGTCCTTGCAGACAACCAATTCTCTCACACCACAAGTGACTTGCAGTTCTTCAAGTTGCTCCTGACACACAAAAAGCAACACAACCTTCAGGTCAGCAGTCCAGCTGGCACAAGGGTTGAACCCATTGCGCTACCTGGGGCTCCATGCGGAATTGATATGAGGAACTTCTGATACCTAATCATGGAAAGTAAACATCCCGACGTTATGGATCCAAGCCAGATGTCATGGGAGTTGCAACCATATCCACAACATCCACGTAATACAGCGAATACATCCAGCTGTATGAAGCAGGGAGGAAAGGCACTTACTTATGCATGACAATGGGTCCAGGTTTCCTGCTTTCGACTCTTTGCAATTGGATTTGTCGTCGGTTCCATTCAGCATCCTTTTAGACCCGGGCTAAAGAGAAAAAAAGAGGGATTAAAAAAATAAATAAAACGTCATAAAACTCTCCAGCCATGTGCAAAAGAATGAGGACGTACTCCATGGGTGTCACAAGTGGACGGTGAAGCGACAGCTCCCCCGGTGGCCGGAATTCAAAAAGCATACCCTCAAGAAGCCGGAAAGTTAAATAGTATTTGCGTGTCTGTCTATATATGTTGTGTGTCTATGGCATTGAATGTTTGCCATGTATGTGTGCATTGGGATCCACCCTGAGTCTCCTGCGGGGTGAGAAGGGAGGAATATAATAAATATTATATATATATATAATAAATAAATTCTCATACTGCCCTCTCTCTTCACTGAGGGTGTGTGTGTATATATATATATATATTTATATAAATATAAATAAATAAATAATAATAATGAATAAATTCTCATACTGCCCTCTCTTCACTGAGGGGGTGTGTGTGTGTATATATATATAATTTATATAAATATAAATAATAAATAATAATAATAAATAAATTCTCATACTGCCCTCTCTCTTCACTGAGGGTGTGTGTGTGTATATATAATTTATATAAATATAAATAATAATAAATAAATTATCATACTGCCCTCTCTCTTCACTGAGGGTGGTGTGTGTGTATATATATATAATTTATATAAATATAAATAATAATAAATAATATTAAATAAATTCTCATACTGCCTTCTCTCTTCACTGAGGGTGTGTGTGTGTGTGTGTGTGTGTATATATATATAATTCTCATACTGCCCTCTCTCTTCACTGAGGGTATATATATATATATATTAATAATAATAATAAATAAATTCTCATACTGCCCTCTCTCTTCACTGAGGGTATATATATACATATATATATATATATATATATATATATTAATAATAATAATAAATAAATTCTCATACTGCCCTCTCTCTTCACTGTTGTCATGTGATCTATGCACTTTATCCATCAGCCCTATCCTCACCATTGTCTTATTATTATTTACACTATTATTTTATTATTATTATTATTATTACTATATGTACGTCATCCTGAGACCCCCTTCGGGGGGTAGAGAAGAGACGGGATAGAAATGCCAGAAATAATAATAATTATTATTATTTTACGCTATTATTATTTTATTATTATTATTACTATATGTATGCCGTCCTGAGTCCCCCTAATTCTGGCATTTCTATCCCGTCTCTTCTCTACCCCCCGAAGGGGGACTCAGGACGGCTTACATATAGTAATAATAATATAATAGCGTAAAATAATTATTATTATTATTTCTGGCATTTCTATCCCGTCTCTTCTCTACCCCCGAAGGGGGACTCAGGATGGCTTACATATAGTAATAACAATAATAATAATAAATAATAGCGTAAAATAATAATAATTATTATTATTATTATTATTAGTCTGATGAAGGCAAGTGAGAATGTTGTCATTGGCCAGTTAACAACAACAAAACTTTATTACGGTCACTGACCATCACAAAGTGGGCACAAGCGCTCTAAGAAGTGAGAACACAGGACTACTGGACTACTCTCACAACAGATTACACAACAGATGTGTCTTTTGCAAAAATATTACATCAGAGGCAACAGTACTAGGGTATGGATTAAGGTCAAACACACTCAGCTAATCTGCAGAATTATCCGATATGGTCCAGAAGACAAAAGTGACGAGGACCGGTGCGATTTTCCTTCTTTGTCAGTGAGCGGTGCCCACCTCCGCAAGCTGTGCTTCTTGGCTGCCATTCTAAAAGGACGTCGCAAGGCAAGCTACTTACGGTGAGCTCATCTTCGTCGGAATTGAAGAGATTGTCAAGGTCAGTGTATGAGACGACCAGGTCGTTTTCGTGGAACAAACTAGTGGACGCCGTGCGATTGTGGGGAGGAATACGCTGGGCATCTAGTGCTGAAAGGAGACAAGGCTCAACATTAGGCGGCCGCTCAATGCTAGCAGTCGAACCACACCTGGAGTTCAGGTGTGAGCCCAACAACCCAACATACAAATGCATTCGTTTACTAGAAGTCCGTGGATAGCTAATGGGTCAATTTTTGTGGCTATTTTTGCCATCCAGACTTTGTCTTTATTACTCTATAATAATAGAGTAAAATAATAAACATAATAATAACCAAAAATAATAAACGTAATAATAGTCGAGTAAAATATTAAATGCAATAATAGAGGAAAATAATAAATGTAAATAATAATAGCGTAAAATAATAAATATAATAGAGTAAAATAATAAATGTAATAATAGCGTAAATAATAAAAAAATGACCTAAAATAATAAATGTAATAATAATAGTCGAGTAAAATATTAAATGCAATAATAAATAACCTAAAATAATAAATGTAATAATAGCGTAAAATAATAAATATAATAGAGTAAAATAATAAAGATAATAATAACCTAAAATAATAAATGTAATAATAATAGTAGTAGAGTAACATATTAAATGCAAGAATAAATAGAGTAAAATAATAAATGTAATAATAGCATAAAATAATCAATATAAAAATAGAGTAAAATAATAAAGATAATAATAAATAACCTAAAATAATAAATGTAATAATAATAGTCGAGTACAGTATTAAATGCAATAATAAATAGAGTAAAATAATAAATGTAATCATAATAGCGTAAAATAAATAAATATAATAGAGTAAAATAATAAATGTAATAATAATAGTTGAGTAAAATATTAAATGCAATAATAAATAGAGGAAAATAATAAATGTAATAATAATAGCGTAAAATAATAAATATAATAAGAGTAAAATAATGACAAGGAGTGGATTTTTTGCGAAAGAATCTAGTTGGGCTTTTGAAAACAAATTAAGCATAACACATTTTGAGAAGGCAGGAAACGTACCTTGTTTGACCGAAGGACTAAAAAGAGACATTGCGTCTTCCCCAACATTGTGGGCCCCGTCTTCAGTCTGCGGAGAGAAAAAACACCAGTACGTGTTAATATGGGACAACTTCACATGAATGATCGTGAACATACGAAGCAGAGTCTCACGTATCCAACCTTTGCTCATCCAACGTTCTGCCTCCCACCGGGATCCACAGCTGTTTTGGTGCTAAATTCGTAAATACAGCAATTACTACATAACGCTAACATGTACTGAACTGTACTGATCATTCTCCTAAGTTAGGGTTATCACCTGTCCCGTATTATACGGGACGTCCCGTATTTTTGCGCTGAATTTTGCGTCCCGTATTTTCAGCTCCTGTCCCGTATTGAGAGGACAGGACAGGTGGCAGCAGGAGGCGAGGCCGGGCCAGCACCGAGCGCCACTGCACTGCCAGGAGCATCCCTGCAACTCTTGCGCTCGCTCGCCTCGCACTTGGCACACAAAATTGACTTTTTTCAAATAACCTGGGGTATCCAAGCTAGTAAACAATTTTTAAAAACCCAAAATCCCGCTTTCCAAAGAACACACGCATTTGGGCCTTTTCTCCTTGCCTGTCTTTCCTCCGCGCCTGCTTGTTGCCCGTAGCAACAAAGGAGGCCGCCCCCGCCGCCAAGATGGCGGCGCCCAGGAGGTGCTCCCCCTGCCCTCCTTCCCGCGTCTCTATGATCACGGCGGAGGCCTTGTGGGTGGCAAGCCCCCCCTCCTTCCCGCGTCTCTATGGTCACGGTGGAGGCCTTGTGAGCGGCGAGTCCCGCTCCCCCTACCGTCCTTCCCGTGTTTCTATGGTCACGGCGGAGGCCTTGTGGGCGGCGAGTCCCGCTCCCCATACCCTCCCTCCCGTGTCTCTATGGTCATGGCGGAGGCCTTGTGAGTGGCGAGTCCTGCTCCCCCTGCCCTCCTTCCCGTGTCTCTATGGTCATGGCGGAGGCCTTGTGAGTGGCGAGTCCTGCTCCCCCTACCCTCCCTCCCGTGTCTCTATGGTCATGGCGGTGGCCTTGTGAGTGGCGAGTCCTGCTCCCCCTACCCTCCCTCCCGTGTCTCTATGGTCATGGCGGAGGCCTTGTGAGTGGCGAGTCCTGCTCCCCCTGCCCTCCTTCCCGTGTCTCTATGGTCACGGCGGAGGCCTTGTGAGTGGCGAGTCCTGCTCCCCCTACCCTCCCTCCCGTGTCTCTATGGTCATGGCGGAGGCCTTGTGAGTGGCGAGTCCTGCTCCCCCTACCCTCCCTCCCGTGTCTCTATGGTCACGGCGGAGGCCTTGTGAGCGGCGAGTCCCGCTCCCCCTACCGTGCTTCCCGTGTTTCTATGGTCATGGCGGAGGCCTTGTGGGTGGCGAGTACTGCTCCCCCTGCCCTCCTTCCTGCATCTCTATGGTCACAGCAGAGGCCTTGTGGGCGGCGACTCCCGCTCCCCCTGCCCTCCTTTCCGTGTCTCTATGGTCACAGTGGAGGCCTTGTGAGTGGCGAGTCCCGCTCCCCCTGCCCTCCTTCCCGCATCTCTATGGTCACGGCGGAGACCTTGTGGGCGGCGAGTCCTGCTCCCCCTACCATCTTTCCCGTGTCTCTATGGTCACGGCGGAGACCTTGTAGGCAGCGAGTCCCACTCCCCCTACCCTCCTTCCCGCTTCTCTATGGTCATGGCAGAGGTGGTGAGTCCCGTGATGGGTTCCGCGGTGACGGTGGCCGGAAGGAGCGAAACAGAGAAGGAATAAGCAGGAAGAGGAGGCGGCGATGGCGGACGCGAAGGAAGGGGTGGTGTGAAGAAGGAGGGAGGTGGAGAAGGAGGGAAAGGAAAGGAAAGGGAGGGAAAGCAGAGGCCGGCGGAGCCAGGGAGGCGGAAGGGGGAAAGGTCAAGTGGGGAACGGGTGCCATTTCACCTCAAGATCAACATGGAAGGGCGGAGAAAAAAGGGGGGGAAAGGGGGGCCTAAAGGGGGTCTGGAGAGATCTAGAGCAGGCACGGGGCAACTTGGGGCCCTCCAGGCGTTTGGGACTTCAACTCCCACCATCCCCAACAGCCTCAGGTCCATTTTATGAAGTGTCCCTTATTTTTGCGGGAAAAAAATCCCGTATTTTTAGGTAAATGTCCCGTATTTCTTATATCAACAAGTGGCAACCCTACCCCGAGTCCAGCAGAACTTGGTATCGGAAATTTTGGATCGTTGCCCTGAGTGATGGGACTCTTCTGCCGCTTAGCTTTGTAAAAGCCCACCACCCCTTTCAAAGCCCAAACCAAGTTGTCTAGTCCAGTGTATCCCACCCGCTGTGCCGCAGCACACTAGTGTGCCGTGAGCGATCATCAGGTGTGCGGTAGAAGAACCGACCACCCCGCCAGGAGTCAGCTGGGCTGCCTGCCTTTCTCTCTGTCTCTCCGTCTCTCTCTCTCTCTCTGGGGCGCCAGCAAGGCCAACCAACGCCGGCCAAGAAGCAAGGCCCGCCTCTCTAAGGGTCTCCCGCCCGGCACCACCATATTTGTTCAGGGCGGAAGTCCCGAGAGAGGGGATGGGGCGGGGCCTCGGCTTCCTGGAGAAGCGGTTGGTTGGAGGCAGAGGAGGGGAGGGGCCAGGCGGCGCCTTTCCCTGAGAGGTCACTTCCGGAAGAGGAGAGCTTCCGGAGAGGAGCGTTGGGCTTTGTTTTCCTCTCAGCCGTCTGTTTTCCCCTTCTGGCTCAGGGTTCCTTCGGGCTTTGGGGCCGAGGCGGCTCCGGGGCCTCCTCCCTTCTTCCTCTCCTGGCCTGGCCTCTGCCTCGGCTTCTCCTGCTCTCAGACCTTCTTCCTTCCTTCCTTCGGGGCCTGCCTCTCGGCTTTGGAAGGGAGTGGTCTTCCCCTACGCCTCCCTGCCTGCCTGCCTGAGGGAAACCCAGGTGAGCAGCGGCCTTGAAGCACCGGGTGGTGATGATAGGGCAGTGTCGGCCCAGGTGACCCAGTCCGAAGCACACAAGGCGGGATATCTATGTTGTGTTCATCGAAACAGGCCCAGGTTTCACACTGAGCATATAAATACATTTAAAACATATTAACTATATGTATTACTGTGTTAGAGTGTCATTTTGTGTCATTTTGGTTGGTGGTGTGCCCCAGGGTTTTGTCAATGTAAAAAATGTGCCGCGGCTCAAAAAAAGGTTGAAAAACACTGGTCTAGTCCTTTGGATCCTGCCCCATCCCTGAAACGCCCTCGACCCCATGCTCTTACACCACCCCGTCAACACCCTTCCCGCTCCACTCACCTTGTGTTTCTTCCCAACTTCTCTTTCGCTATTCTGCCTGTCCTTTTTATCCGGAAAGGGGAATTCTTCGTCTCCGTCGACGAATGCGTACGGATCCATCTCTGGCTCCTGGTCGGCGACTATTGCTGCGAGATACTGGTTCTTGCTCTGGTACTGCTGTACCAATTCGTCAGAGACCTTGAGAGGTTTCCTGCATTGCACCATTAATCTGGAAAAAAGGAAGAGGCGTGGTTTCAGTGGATATGAACTGGAAAGGCGGGAATCCTTCAGCGGATTAAACAATTCGTTGCTTCTCACACTGGTTTCTTGCCCGCTCTCCAAGGAACTTAGAACAGGCATGAGCAAACCTGGATGCGGCCCCTTGGGCTGTCTCTGTCTCACCATCCTATCCTTCCTTCCTCCTTCCATCCCTCTTTCTCCTTCCCTTCCACCCTTTTGCCTTTCCTATCTTTCCTTACTCTTTCCCTCCCTCTATTCTCCCTCCCTCCCTTCATTTCTTCCCTCTCTCTTTTGTCTTTCCTTCCTCCTTCTCTTCCTTCCGTTCACCCTTCCCTCCCTTTCATCCTTCTTTCCTTCTTTCCCTTTTGGCATTCCTTCCTTCCCTCCCTCCTTCCTTCTCTCTTTCCTTCCTCCTTCTCTTCCTTCCTGCTACCCTTCCCTCACTTTTGTCTATCCTTCTCTCTTTTCCCCCTTATATTTATTATTTTACTCTATTATCATTACTATTGTTATTGTACTCTTATTTATTATTGTTATTATTTCATTTATTATTTTATTCTATTATTATTACATTTATCATTTTACTCTATCATTACTATTATTACTACATTTCCTTTCTTTTACTCTATTATTGTTATTACTTTTATTTCATTTATTATTTTACTCTATTTATTATTGTTATTATTACATTTATTATTTTATTCTATTATTATTACATTTATTATTTTAATCTCTATCATTACTGTTGTTACATTTCCATTATTTGCTCTATTATCAGTATTACTATTATTGCATTTGTTATTTTACTCTATTATTGTCATTATTTTATTTAATATTTTATTCTATTATTATTACATTTATTGTTTTACTCTATCATTACTGTTATTACTACATTTCCATTATTTACTCTATTATCAGTATTACTATTATTGCATTTGTTATTTTACTCTATTGTTGTCATTATTTCATTTATTATTTTACTCTATCATTACTGTTATGACTACATTTCCATTATTTAGTCTATTATCAGTATTACTATTATTACATTTATTATTTTACTCTATTTATTATTGTTATTTATTATTGTTATTACATTTATTATTTTACTCTATCATTACTGTTATTACTAATTTCCATTATTTACTCTATTATTATTTCATTCTATTATTACATTTATTATTTTATTCTATTATTATATTTATTATTTTACTCTATCATTACTGTTATTACTACATTTCCATTATTAAACTCTATTATTGTTATTACTATTACATTTATTATTGTTCTTTATTATTACTTTTCTTTATTATTATATATTATTTATATTTATTATTTTTCTTTATTATTTATTATAATTCTTTATTATTATTATTATTTCTTTATTATTATTATTACATTTACACTGAAGGAGGTTAGAATAATGGTTTATTCAGAGTTGGACAGCCTTATCTTAAATCACAATTTTATGTAAATATCTGTATCTGTTTTATTTTGAAATTCAACAGTAGCTGCTGCATTTCCCACCTTCGGCTTATACTCGAGTCAATACGTTTCAAAAGTTTTTTGTGGTAGAATTAGGTGCCTTGGCTGATATTCGGGTTGGTTTATACTCAAGTATATACGGTAATCTCTCTATTCCAAGACCTTAAAGTCGCCTGAAAATAAGCTTTGCATGCTGGCCTTTTTTTTGCAAAGGGCCTTTCTCGTGTCTCGTGTTAGAATTTTCCCTGGACTGTCCTTCGGGGAAGCAACAAACTGGATGCAATTGAATGCTAGAGACAGCTGGAATTTCTATCCGGAGAAGGGCCGGGAGCAGCTGGAATGCTTGCATGATCGTGACATCATCCCACACGTCAACAATGTTCAAACTTTTCACCTTCACACGTCAGCCCTATTTTACTTTATTTTAGGTGATTTGAGTTTTAGAGGAGTAATGAAAATATTTGGTAGAGGATAATTTTATTAAAAATATATTTTATTTAAATAATTTTATTTATTATTTGATAATAATATTATGACATATTATATTATAATGTCAATATATTATAATATAATAATTATATTGTAATGTAGTATAATATAATTATGATATAATATAGTATAATATATGGTATAATATATTGTATATACATTGATACAATATAATACTACTAATGATATTGTGATATTATAATTGTATATTTGTTTTACATGCAATATTTCTAATGATATTGCAATATAATATAGTATAACATGATTATGGTATAATTTATTGTATATACATTGATATAATATAATACTACTAATGATATTGTGATATTATAATTGTATATTTGTTTTACATGCAATATTGCTAATGATATTGCGATATAATATAGTATAACATGATTATGGAATAATATATTGTATAAACATTGATACAATATAATACTACTAATGATATTGTGATATTATAATTGTATATTTGTTTTACATGCAATATTGCTAATGATATTGCGATATAATGTTATAGTGCAATGTGATGTGTAGTACTGATGTTGTGCTTATGGCAGTAATGTAGTTTGTTGTATTTCCAGTTTGAGTTGAGAAGGGCGGCATATAAATATTGTAAAATAAATAAAATATAAATAAATAAATAAATACTGGTCAATTCCAAAATAAAAATAGATACCAATGAAATTACATTAATTGAGGCATCTGTAGGTTAAATGTTTTTGAATATTTACATAAAACTGTAATTTAAGACTCCCCAACTCCAATCAAACCATTATTCTAGCCTCCTTCAATGTAAATGTACTTATAATAAGAGAGCAAAATAATAAATGTCATAATAATAATAGTAGAGTAAAATAATAAATGTAATAATAATAGAGTAAATTAATAAATGTAATAAAAATAATAAAGTAAAATAATGTAAATGTAACAATGTCAATAATAATAGTGTAAAGTAACAAATGTAGCAAATCCCTTCAGGATTTAGGAGGGCAGCATATAAATATCGTGAAATCTATATATATAAAAAGAGAGCAGTCGTGGTGAGGGGCTTATAGACAGCAAAACTGCTAAACCCACAAAACACCAAAATCAGGCCACAAAAACCCCCATGGAACAAGGTATGTTTACCACCCCAAAAATTTCAAAAGCAAATTAAACAAAATGGTCAAAAATACAAAAAAACAATTGGATTACAACTCCCATGATCCCCCACGCTAATGCAGCACTGCGCATGTGCAGAAATAATTCCAGCGCACGCGAATGTAATAAAAATAATAGAGTAAAATAATGTAAATGTAATAATATCAATAATAAATAGAGTAAAAAATAAATGTAATAAAATGTAAAATAATAAATCAATAAAAATAATAGAGTAAAATAATGTAAAAGTAACAAATGTAATAATAATAGAGTAAATTAATAAATGTAATAAAAATAATAAGAGTAAAATAATGTAAATGTAATAATATCAATAATAATAGTGTAAAGTAACAAAGTTAAAAATAATAATAGAGTAAAATAATAAATTTAATAAAAATAATAAATAGAGTAATAAAATAAAACCATTATTAACCTCCTTCAGTGTAAATGTGAAGACATATCCTTCCGATAATAATAGAGAGTAAATTAATGAATGTAATTAATCATAATAGTAATAATAGAGTAAGATATTAAAGGTAACAATAATAAATATAGTAAAATAATAAATGTAATAAAAATAATAGTATAGTAAAATAATGTAACTGTAGCAATAATAATAGTAAATATAGTAAAATAATAATAATAATAGTGTAAAGTAACAAATCCCTTCAGGATTGAGAGGGCGGCATATAAATATCGTGCAATAAATAAATAAATAAATAAATAAATATAATACGGAGGTGGGGGGGGGAATCCCTAAGACAAAAACAATCCTTATTGGCATTGAAACCACCGACAGGCAGCAGAGAACATAACACAACCTAACAGCAGAAAATGAGGCAGAGCACAAATATAAATCAAGTAACCGGTAGGTGAGAAGCCTGCCAGAACAACCAAATCACAGTGGGAGCAAAACGAGGACGTTCTGTAGCCTGTGTGTATCAGCACATCCCATCCCATCACACATTTCTTTTTTTTTTTTAAATATATTTATTGGGGTTTTTCCATAAACAAACAAACAGTGAAAGTGGGGGAACAGTCTCAGGGACAGGACAGTAGGAAAAATAAAGGAGAGGCTGAGTATGGTGATGGGAGAGGGGGTAGAGGGAGTGGGAAGGGGGTGGTGGTGCTGGGGGGTGGTGGTGGCAAGGGATGGGGGGTAGAAAGGGGTAAGGGTGGTGGGCGGTGAAGGAGGCTGCTTGGTCCGGGTTCTGGGAAGGCTAGTGATGGGTAATGGTGATGGGAAGAGATAAAGACAGGAATAGCTTGTTTCCTTCTAGGGTCCTTGTTCATGGGTGCTCCTTCGTGTTCTCTTGCAGTCTCCCTCCTTGTTGAGCTGGTCACTTCATTTTTACAGGTCTTCTTTCTAGGCTCCTTTTTCCTTCCTTTTCCGAGACATGCCTTCCTAACCCTCTGTATCTGAGAGCAATCTGTTGTTTTTAGCTTTTGTCCTTTTGAAAGAACTTTTGTTTTTCCTGCAGCCTCCCAAATCTTTCCAGCGTTTGATGCCCATTGTCCGTTCCTGTCTTCCAGCGTAGCCGGACCCGTGCCCCTTCACGTCCTCCAACCTCCATCCTAGCCGTTCTCCCTAGGGCGATTCGAGGCCTTCCGTGTCCATCCCGGGATGCCACATCTCGTAGGCCTGAAATACGCCTCAAGAGAATAAGGGCAGCTTTTCTTCAGGTTCTTCTTCCTTTCTTGCTGGGTTCCCGTCCAGCCTCTCTTCCTAGTGGGCTGCGTCCCATTCTTTTTGCCGTCCTTCTTAGCTGCATCCCGGCTGGGGTTTTTGGGTGTTGCAGTGACCTCTTGGTTCTTCCCTCTTCTCTTTCTTGGGAGCAGAGGTGTTAGGGCTCTTCGAGGTCATTCCTGCAGCATCCAGCAGGTCTGCCTCCCTACTTCTGGGGTGTGGTCCTCTTTCCTCTGATCCTGCCCACGGCTTTACGTTCTCTCCTTCCCTCTCTCCTCTCCACCTGCACATATTGTTGCGCTCTCTCCCTTGACCAGGGGCGTCCTCTCCATCCTCATAGAAGATCGGCAACCCTGGCCCTGTGGGAGCGCCTCTTCATTTGGTTCTGATCTTTCCTGTAAGGGATGCCCCAGTTCACGCCCATTTGGTCTTCCTGCCGGGACAGCATGGCATCCATCCTCCGCAGGAAACCGTCTTGGGCCTTCCCTATCTTTCGCAGCTCTGCGAGGACATCCCCAGAGTTATTTCCTCCTCTTCTGACCCCTCTTCCTGTCTCATCCTCCGCTCTTTTACTCTGGAGGTGTACATTTTTATTTATTTGTTGTTTGTTTACTTGTTCAGTTATTCACTTATTTAGAATGCCTTTCCTCCCTGTTGTGTATTAGAGAGAGGGCTTTGGGTTGCTCCACCTCCTGTCTATTCCCCCTTTAGCCCCGCCCCTGTCTCCCTGTCAAAAGTGCTCCACTTCTCTTGCTCAAGATGGCGTTCCCGCCACAAGTCCTTGTCTTCTTCCCCCTTCCCGGGTCTAGAGGAGCTCGGCCGCCATCTTGGTTCTCATCCTGACTGTTTTTCTTCCCTGTCCTGGGGTGGTTGGAGGTTCCCAATATGCTCTTCCCTGTGGGGGTGGGGTGGGGGGGTCCCTCTTACTCTTTGAGCCCGCTCCCAGGTGCGATGTGTCCCTTGCAGCCTAGCCAAGAGCCCAGTCCGCACGTGCCTCCCGGTTGCGAGAGGGGGTGGGGCGCTGCTGATCCCCGTACTCACTCTTGCTGAGCTTCTCCTCCTGCCCTGCCGTCTGGTTCAAGGGGGAGTATGTAGGGCTGGGCTGGCAGTAAGTGCCGGTCGCCGCCCGCTTCCCGCTCCTTGGTCCACTAGCCGCTGTGGCAGTGATCCGGGCTCGCTCGATCTCCCCCTCTTGAGGAGGGGGGGATCTTTGGAGCCAGCGGAGCCTGCCTGCGGCTTCGCTGTCCCTTCGGACGCTTCTGTGTCCGCGGGAGGGGGCGCAGATCGCCCTCCAACCAAGAGAGCAGTTGGCACTCCAGGGAGCCCTAGAGTGTCCGCCCTGCCGCCATCTTCGCCCGACCGGGTCTCCCCATCACACATTTCGATCAGGCACGTTTTGGACGTAATACATGCAACGGAGCCGTAACAAAACGGAAAGACTGTGCTCTTCTTTAAGAACATTCCTGATCCTGAAGCCTTTAACCTTGAAACCATGAAAATAAACAAAATCTGGCGACTAATATTTTAAAAAATCTCTAAATTCATAACAGTAAATAAAGAAAAACACCAAAAACAGGGGAACTCCAGACATGAAACAATCAGGAACAACTAATCACCTCTCAACAAAGGATTCCCCCGGGCAGTAAGAAGCCACAACTTGAAACTTCTAGACCATTAGATACTAATCAAGGTGGCCAACTGAAACATTGACACCTACCTCCACCAACATAAACCTCATTTCCTAGTTTCCAACAGACTATTGGAGTTCAGCCTGTGATTGTGGTTCAGGATCAGGGTGCTTTGTAGTTTCTAGGCCTGGGCAATCATGGTTCTAAATGGTTCTAAAGTACTTACAAAACTAAAGTTCTGGTGGTGAACACTAGGTGGCGCTGGTGCTGTTTCTACAAAATTGCTAAAGTTCTGGTGGTGAACACTAGGTGGCACTGGTGCTTTCTTTCTACAGTATTGCTAAAGTTCTGGTGGTGAACACTAGGTGGCACTGGTGCTGTTTCTACAGTGTTGCTAAAGTTCTGGTGGTGAACACTAGGTGGCACTGGTGCTGTTTCTACAGTGTTGCTAAAGTTCTGGTGGTGAACACTAGGTGGTTCTGGTGGTACAGTGTTGCTAAAGTTCTGGTGGTGAACACTAGGTGGCGCTGGTGCATTGTTTCTACAATGTTGCTAAAGTTCTGGTGGTGAACACTAGGTGGCGCTGGTGCTGTTTCTACAATATTGCTAAAGTTCTGGTGGTGAACACTAGGTGGCGCTGGTGCATTGTTTCTACAATGTTGCTAAAGTTCTGGTGATGAACACTAGGTGGCGCTGGTGCTTTGCTTCTACAGTGTTGCTACTGCACTTTGGAGAGGGAAGACCACGGATGATGGGACTTGAAGAACTTCCACTCACTTCCCAAGACTGCTACGACACTCATCCAATGACTGACCAAGACCAAACTTGGCACACAGAGCCCTCATGACGCACTCTGCATCATGGTACAGTTTGGAGGAGGATGGAACATGGATGATGGGACCTGAAATACCTCCACTCACTTCCCGAGTCCGCTGCAACACTCATCCAATGACTGACCAAGACCAAACTTGGCACACAGAGCCCTCATGACCCACTCTACATCCTGGCACTGTTTGGAGAATGGAGCATGGATGATGGGACTTGAAGTACTTCCACTCACTTCCTGAGACCGCTGCAACACTCATCCAATGACTGATCAAGACCAAACTTGGCACACACAGCCCTCATGACCCACTCTACATCCTGGTACTGTTAGGAGAATGGAGCATGGATGATGGGACTTGAAGTACTTCCACTCAGTTCCTGAGACCGCTGCAACACTCATCTAATGACTGACCAAGACCAAACTTGGCACACAGAGCCCTCATGACCCACTCTACATCCTGGTACTGTTTGGAGAATGGAGCATGGATGATGGGACTTGAAGTACTTCCACTCACTTCCTGAGACTGCTGCAACACTCATCCAATGACTGACCAAGACCAAACTTGGCACACAGAGCCCTCATGACCCACTCTACATCCTGGTACTGTTTGGAGAATGGAGCATGGATGATGGGACTTGAAGTACTTCCACTCACTTCCTGAGACTGCTGCAACACTCATCCAATGACTGATCAAGACCAAACTTGGCACACACAGCCCTCATGACCCACTCTACATCCTGGTACTGTTTGGAGGCGGATGGAGCATGGATGATGGGACTTGAAGTACCTCCACTCACTTCCAGAGACTGCTGCGACACTCATCCAATGACTGACCAAGATCAAACTTGGTACACAGAGCCCCCATGACCCACTCTACATCCTGGTGCAGTTTCTAGGAGGATGGACCATGGATGATGGGAGTTGAAGTACCTTCACTCACTTCCCGAGACTGCTGCGACACTCATCCAATGACTGACCAAGACCAAACTTGGTACACAGAGCCCCCATGACCCACTCTACATCCTGGTACTGTTTGGAGGAGGATGGAGCATGGATGATGGGACTTGAAGTACCTCCACTCACTTCCCGAGACCGCTGCGACACTCATCCATTGACTGACCAAGACCAAACTTGGTACACAGAGCCCCCATGACCCACTCTACATCCTGGTACTGTTTGGAGGAGGATGGAGCATGGATGATGGGACTTGAAGTACCTCCACTCACTTCCCAAGACCGCTGCGACACTCATCCAATGACTGACCAAGACCAAACTTGGCACACAGAGCCCTCATGACCCACTCTACATCCTGGTACTGTTTGGAGGTGGGTGGAGCATGGATGATGGGACTTGAAGTACCTCCACTCACCTCCCGAGACCGCTGCGACACTCATCCAATGACTGACCAAGACCAAACTTTCCACACAGAGCCCCCATGACCCACTCTACATCCTGGTACTGTTTGGAGGCAGATGGAGCATGGATGATGGGACTTGAAGTACCTCTACTCACTTCCTGAGAGCACTGCGAGCCACACAAATAACTGATAAAGACCAACCTTGGCACACAATGCCTTTCTCAAATAACCTGGGCACCGCCGGGTCCCCAAGCTTATCTTCAATAAAATGATTGTTTTTCCCTACTCAATGTGTGGTGTTTTAAAGTCAGAGGGTCATATCTGTCCTGGAGTGCAACACAGATCTCACAACCTCTGAGGATGCCTGCCATAGATGCAGGCGAAATGTCAGGAGAGAATGCTTCTGGAACATGGCAAGATAACCTGAAAAACTCACGAAAGTCCAAAACACCTGGAAGACTGAAGTTTGCCATTGCCTGGTATATAATATAATGTCAGGGGAAAGGTCTGCATTCTTCTTCCTGAGCCAACCAAGATGAAGACATACCACGCAGTACCCTTTATTTTTTCTGCAGTGGGTTTCAGACCCCTTTGGGCGCTCTCCTTATGCTGCCAAACAGCCAAAGAGGAGGTGAAGGCACGCAATGGTCCGAAACCATAATGCAGACAAGCAAACTATGAAGAGTTCTGACCTTTTGGAGCCAGAACATGGCGTGTGGAGGCTGTCAATGTTCAACTGAGACTTTCAGGTTTATACAAAGGGCAGCGAGAAAACCTTCCTATAGCACTACTAGACGTTTAGATGTGTTTATGACAGTAGCAGGCACACAGGAAACCAACAAAAGGGGTTGGATTGCTGTAACGTACTCTATGTGGGGCTGCCCTTGAAGACGGCTCGGAAATTTCAACTGGTCCAACGGGCGGCAACTAGGTTACTAACTGGAGCGACTTACAGGGAGCGGTCAACCCCCCTGTTTAGGGAGCTCCATTGGCTGCCATTCATTTTCCGGTCCCAATTCAAGGTGCAGGTTCTTACCTACAAAGCCCTGAATTGTTCGGAACCCGCCTACCTGCGTGACCGCATTTGTTTACGAACCGACGCAATCTCTTCAGTCATCTGGAGAGGCTTTGCTCTCACTCACGCCCCTTTCGCAGGCGCGATTGGTGGGGACAAGGAAGAGGGCCTTCTCTGTGGTGGCCCCCCGACTCTGGAACTCGCTCCCCAGGGATATCAGACAGGCCCCCACATTGGCAGTCTTTAGGAACGTGGCTGTTCCAGTGTGCCTTCCCTGAGTAATGGAACCAATGCAATGCTCTGACCAATTCCTTGCAAAATATCCTCAGCAGCACTTTAACTACCTGCTGGGTTGATCCCCCTATATTATCTTTTAAAACCCTCCTGCTTAGATACATCCTACCTCTGTTCACGCCCAGTGTTTACTTTTAAATTTTAATATTACATCTGGCCTACCATAAGGTTTTAGATTTTTAGGTGTTGTTGCTTATATGTGTCTTATTTTAACTGTGCTGCTGTGTTGTTTTTATTGATGTTGTTGTTGGGCTTGGCTTCATGTAAGCCGCCCCGAGTACCCTTGGGGAGATGGTGGCAGGGTATAAATAAAGTTTTTAAAAAATTATTATTATTATTATTATTCAAACCTGCAAAAGTCAAAACTGCACATGTGGAGGGAAAATTGTAATTTAACATTACTATTTGAACACTAAGATGTAGGAAACAAACTTTGTGATGTTGCTGTGGTTCTGTAACCGAGTGTTTCCCATACGCTGTTCCACGGCACACTAGTGTTCTGTGACAGATCAGCTGGTGTGCCGCGGGAAAACCTCTCTTCCCCCCTTTCTTCCTAGTGTTCCCTGGGGGTGCCTTCCCCTCGCATGGGAGGCCCTCTCTCCCTCCTTCCTCCCTTCTTCCCCCCTCCCTCCTTCCTTCCTTCCAAAGCCTCTCCCTCTTGCCTGGCTCACCGGCGTTGTTGACCAGGAGGACCCTTACCAGGGGTGGCCCGCACCTTCCCCCTCCATCCCCGGTGGGCTCCCTATGTGCAGAGGAGGGGCTCCTGGGTGGTGCAGAGGAGGCTTTGGCCAGTCCGGGAGGCCCACCTTCTGCAGCGGGCCCTCTGCCCGGCCCGGAGGGCAGGCACCAAGCCGGGGGAGAGGGCGCACCAGGCGTCAGGCCACGGCCCGGCCCAGGCCCGGCGACCCGTCACCACGCAGGCTTTGGTCCAAGCCGCGCGCCTCCATCGCCCCCGAGAACCAGGCAGGCAGGAGGGAAAGGAGGAAGAGGGAGGGGCCTGGGCTGAAAGGGGGCGGGGCCTAGGTAGAGGCCACGCTCCAAGTGACCAGGTGTGCCGCGGCTCAAAAAAGGTTGGGAAACACTGCTGTAATCAACTTAAAATCTGTTTCGGGGCGCAGCATAAGACCCCAAGGGCCACTCATGAGAGATTCAGGACTCATAGGCAAAAAGATAAGCAAGGAAGCTCAAAAAAGCTTAATATCGATTGAGCCGTTTTTAAAATTTGGCTTTCCAGATTTCGGCCTCTTCATTCCAGAGATTCCAATGGATTGCGCAGTTTAACACAAGCTCGGGTGTTTGGGGACACCCAGAAAAAGAGATTTTGCTTTGGACTCAAGTCTACAAAAAAAATCTCGAGTGGAAACTATAACATTATAGGAATAATTGCTTTTCTGGCAGGGAATGCAAAGAAGTCTTCAACTAAATGCCAAGTTTTCTTTCAGGAATCTGTGACAAACACCCAGTGAGTTTCCTCTGAAGGAAATATATAAGCCGCTTTCAAAACCAGCATTCAAATGCTCGTTTGATTCCAATAATAATTATTATTTATACCCCAACCACCATCTCCTCAATGGGGACTCGGGATGGCTAACATGAGGCCAAGCCCTTCTAAGATACAATACAAGACAGTAAAATACAAAATACAAAACAAAATATATCAGAAATAATAATAATAAAAATACAATTAGAATAACAAAAGGATCTTCTGTGGATACCCATCAGATCCCGAAGTTAAACAAACACTAACAGATGTTTTTGGAAATTGAACTTGAGCTGTACTCACTCTGTGGCCGAAGAGACCGCATCCAGCCCTGCCGATCCCATGGGGTCATCCCGAAACTTTTCGCTCGGAAGCTGGGGCGGCAAGAAATCCACATCCTTCCTCTTTGGAACCTTGTAAAACTTCCAGGTGGAATCGGGATCTTCTTCCTCCAAGTTCACCGCCGTACCGACGTACATGGTGGGCTCGATCACTTCTGGAAACGGAGGCGGGAAGGTCTGGGACAAGCCCTCTATCCGATCCTCCATCGCCTTGGGAGGAACCAAAGGATCCGGAGTAGGCATGTGGTAGAAATGCTGGTTCTGGGGCGTGGAAGGGGTTTTGGTGGCCCCTTCGTCGGCAACATCGCACGGGTGAGGACTGAGGGGCGGCGGCTGGGGCGAGTTGGCCATCTCCGTGCCGTGCATCTGAGGCGTCTTGGTGACGTCGCCCGTTCTGAGGTTCGAAAACCTCACTTGGCTGTCCGACGCCGTGATCACGAGTCTCTGGTTGGCGGAGTCGGCCTCCATGGCGACGTCGTCACTGATGGACACGCGGTGGTGGAAGGGAGTCAACGGGCGCTTTTGGGGCTTGTCCCCTTTCTCTTGCTTCTCGTTCGCCTTGTGCTTTGGAGCCGCTTGCTGTTGCTGGCCCACGGGCGGCACCGTCCCCTGCTGAATGGCGAGCCGTGGCTTGAGATTTTTGTGCCTGGAGTTGGGCAGAAAGAGAAGGCAATGGATATCAGGTGTGTGTTTCACTACCGCAGCAATGAGCTCCAACTATGTTGTGCCTTGCATCAAGCTGTGAGGAGAGGCAGATAAGAAATAATAATAATAATAATAATAATAATAATAATTTGCTTGTTGGGCTCTGTTGCATGTATTAAATCCGAAATGTGCTTGATTGAAATGTGAAAGGCACACATCTGCATTTTAGATGGATGGATGTGGAATCGACTGGTTTTTCCTGTAATATTTTATTATTTATTTATTAACTTCATTTATATTCCGCCCTTCTCACCCAGGGACTCAGGGCCAGGCCCGGATTACCCATAGGGCCAACCTAGGCCATGGCCTAGGGGCGCAAGCCGAGGGGGGCGCAGAATCACAGGGGGCGCAGAATCACGGACCAAAAAAAAGGCTATAAATAAAAAATCGTGCCGCGATTGGCTCCTGCTGCCTGGTACCCAAAAGGAGGTGGAGCCAAGGCCGGGCTCTGCGGAGGCAGCGCTCGTGCTCGCCATGTCAGCCTCAGCCCATCCATCTACGCCGCTGATTCTCAGCCAGTGCTTCTGCGCCTGAGGGGAGGGGGCGCCTGGCCTGGCCTGGCTCGGAGCGGGTTCCTTCGCAGGCTGCTGAGGGAAGAGGCCGCGGGAAAGAAGGGTGCCATGTGGCGGAGGGAGGAGGGAAGCCTGAGGCGGCGGGAGGCCCCGACTCTCTGCAGCCGCTGGGCCATGAGCCTCTGAAGCCACTACCCCAGACGAAGAGCATGCTCTGGACCCAGCCCGGCTTTCCGCGTCCCTTTGGGCCTCGGCTCTGCGGCACTCACTCGCCCTCCTCTGCCTCCTTCCCGAGGGGTAACGAACTCGCTCCCCGGCACACAAAGGGGCCTGTCCCCTTTTCTTCAGTGACAGCGTGCATGCCCCTTTCCCCTCAGCCCCATTGGCACAGGACGGGAAGGATGGGAAGGATGCGGCAGCGCGAGGCGGGGGGGAGAGGTGGGGGTGCAGTAGAGGTTGGCTTAAAGGGGGCATAATTCCAAAGTGTGGCCTAGGGCACAAAAAGCTGTTAATCTGGGCCTGCTCAGGGCAGATTACAATGCACACATTACATTTAGACACACAAAAACTCAAGACAGACAGAGGCAATTTAACATCTGGCCACCAGGGGAAGCTGTCGCACTCCTTCATTCCTCAGCGTGTTTTCTGGACATAGCCAGTAAGACCACCTAAAGCTTCGGAGAGCTTCTCCTTCAACCCTTTCAATGCTTAAAAAAATAAAACTTATACATCACACAGTCCTAGACGCTTGGAAAGTGTTCGACTTGTGACTTTTTGATACGAAATCCAGAATATAGATCTCATTTGCTGTGACATACTCTGATATTGTGTCAGTAAAATAATAATTATTTATATACCGCTCTATCTCCCCGAGGGGTCTCAGAGCGGTTTCCAAGTAACATCATCAATATATACAGAATAAGCACCGGGAATGTGGCGCAGCTGGCATAAGATCTCTCTGACCAGTAGGATCAGGGGTTAGATCAGGGGTCGGGAACCTATGGCTCGGGAGCCAGGTGTGGCTCTTTTCATGATTGCATCTGGCTCTCCAGAGCAGCCCGGGCCTCGGTTTCCCAGCATGCAGCTCTCTCTCTCCCCTTCCTTCTTTCCTCCATTCTCCCTCTTCCTTCCTTCCTTTTCCCCCTTCACCCTTTCCTCCTCCTTCTCTCCTTCCTTTTCTCTCCCTCTCACCTTCCTTTCCTCTTCTCCCTCTTCCTTCCTTTTTCTCCCCCTTCACCCTTTCCTTCTCATTCTCTCCTTCCTTTTCCCTCTTTCCTCCCTTTCTTCTTTCCTCCATTCTCCCTCCCTCTTCCTTCCTCTTCTATTCTTTCCCCCCAAGTCTTCCTTTCCTTTCACTTCCCTCCCTCCCCTTCTTTCTTTTACTTTTTCCTCACTCCATTTCCTTTCTTTCTCCCCTTCACCATTTCCTTTCCTCCCTTCCCATATCCTTCTTTCTTTTCCCCTCCTAGTCTCTCTCCTGCTTTTCTTTTCTTCCTTTTCCATAGTTCGTTCTTCTTTTCTTTCTTCCTCTCCCCTTCCCTCCTTCATTTCCTCCGTCTTTCTTTCTTTTCCCCTTCCTTCCTTCCGCCTTCTCTTCCTTCCCAGAGTCCTGAGCGTGCCTTTTGCAGAGCCAGGTCTGAAGCGTCCCGTCATTCTGCTGGGGGAATCCTTTTCTCATCGTATGTACGTATAGACTCACATTGAGTTGAATTCAGTCTTAAAATATATTATATCTATTATACGGCTCTCACTGGAATATATTTCCAAATATTTTGCTTTCTTGGCTCTCTGAGTCAAAAAGGTTCCCGACCCCTGCATTAGATTGTTCTCTATCCAAACTGTGAAGGCCATCTGTCACTGACGACTCAGTAGAAAAGGCACGCCAAGAAAATGCCAAGTGCCTGGACCTGTTTTGGCGGGACTGCTTTTGTTTTGTTTTGAATCCAAAGGAATGATGCAAACCCACTAAATAAATAATAGTCGCAAGTATACACAGTGTGCAATATTTCATTAGGTCTTGATCGGTCATGCTCTTGATAAAGACAAACAAACACATGGAGACAGACAGACAGACACACACACACACAAAAAGATACAGAAAATAAAGGATGCCCTGCATCAGCCAATTACTCGATTGCGTACCTTGAGCAAATGCAATTTGTTCTCTGCGTGGCTTCGACAAAGTCCCAAAACGCTATTTTGTCCACCGTCTCCTCTTCGCACAAGCCGTTCGACGTAGCGGAATACTTCCTCCTATATCGCAGGAGAAGGAAGAAGAGTTTTACGAGGTTTCTGAAACGCATTACATTTCGAAATAATGAGGTAAAGCAAAACACGAGCATGTCACGGGGCACATTTGCGTAGCAAATTCGTAGCCAGAAAAAATAACCTGCAGACAGGCCTGTCTTCTTCCCTGTCCGCACCTTCAGGCTGGCAAATATGCTTATAATAATAATAATAATAATAATAATAATCTTTATTTATACCCCGCCACCATCTCCCCAAGGGGACTTGGGGCGGCTTACATGAGGCCACGTCCAATAATACAAAAACACAGTATAACATAAGATTTATTTATTTATTTAAAACATTTATACCCCAGCCTTCTCACCTCCGAAGAGGGACTCAGACCTGCAAACAGCAAGTATTCAATGCTAGCATTTAAAATCTAAAAACATCATAAATTTACAACAAAATTATCAAATACAAATACAATAAAATACATTTTAAAAGCCTTTCGCCAAAGTAAAATCAAGTCCAACTCAATCCGTATATTCGGTCCGTATCAAGTGGTTAGCAACTTTAGCCGCTTCGTGATCTAATCCTTCATTCTGCGACGGCCTCATTGCACAGCCACGTTTTCACCCGCTTCCTAAAAGTCAGGAGGGAGGGGGCGGATCTGATTTCATTTGGGAGGGAATTCCACAGCCGGGGGGCCACCACAGAAAAGGCCCTGTCCCTCATCCCCACCAGACGCGCCTGCGAAGGTGGTGGGACCGAGAGCAGGGCCTCTCCAGACGATCTTAGCACTCTTGACGGTTCATAGGGGATAATATGTTCGGACAGGTAAACTGGGCCGGAACCGTATAGGGTTTTGTAGGTCAACACCAGCACTTTGAATTGTGCTCGGAAGCTAATTGGCAGCCAGTGGAGCTGGCGCAACAGGGGAGTTGTGCGCTCCCTGTACCCTGCTCCTGTTAGTAGTCTGGCTGCTGCGCGCTGAACTAATTGCAGCTTCCGGGCAGTCTTCATAGGCAACCCCACGTAGAGAGTGTTGCAGTAGTCTATACGGGATGTAACCAGAGCGTGGACCACCGTGGTTAAGTCCGACTTCCCAAGGTACGGGTGCAGCTGGCGCACGAGCCTGAGCTGTGCAAAAGATCCCCTGGCTCAGCGATGAATCCAGGATCACTCCCAGACTGCGAACCTGCGCCTTCAGGGGGAGTGTCACCCCGTCAAGCACAGGCTGTAACCCTATGCCCTGTTCGGCCTTACGAATGACCAGGAGTACCTCTGTCTTGTCTGGATTCAATTTCAATTTGTTAGCCCTCATCTAGTCTGTTACAGCGGCCAAGCACCGGTTCAGGACTTGAACAGCCTCCTTAGTAGCAGGTGGGAAGGAGTGAACATCATCTGCGAGGCCTACTAACACTGAGGTTTACCTCACACTGAGGCCTCTCTCATTCTGAAGCCTCTTCATACTGAGCGCAACTAACACTGAGGCATAAACACACAGACCCAACGTTATCTTTTCCTTAGGAGGCTTTTCTTTGTAGCAAAATAATATGGTTGCACTATTTACAAGAACAAGGATTGCATAAAGTTCTTTATACTTTATGCTCTACGAAGCTTTAGTTATATTGAGTTATGTTGACTGTATTGTTTTATTATTTGATCTGTGTTACTTTATTATGTGTTGTCGGGGGCTTGGCCTCATGTAAGCCACCCCGAGTCCGCTTGGGGAGTTGAAGGCCTTGAGTGTAAAGCCCAACATCTGCCACAAGAAAGCCTTTTCTGAACAAGTCAACGTACTTGGTTAGTGCTCTGTTCATATTGCATTCTTGCCATACTCGATCGACCACTTGATTGGCCAGCTTCCGCGGAATCCGGCCCCCGTGGTGACTAGTGCTGTCAGAGCTGAACACGTCCGAAACCGACGAGAGCTTCACCCACTTCTGGGCCGAGCGAGCGTCAACTGAAGAGACAGAAGGAAACACCAAAGTTCATAAGGCTTTCTACAGAATGAAGCTATAAATTAAAATAAAACCTCTCAAATTTGATCCCCCAAGTGCCAACTCTGTGCTCTTGTTTACCCCGACAACAAAGTTAAAGGACCTGACAACTGTCACTCACAGCATCAGGGATTCATTCAATTACTAAGCTGCCAATGTGTTATCGGACATCTCCAAACGGTGATTTTCTTCTTGTCCAGTCAACAAGTCACTTATATTTTTTATATTACACTTAATATTACAGATAATATTACAATATAATGGTTTGGTACAATATAGTAATATATAATACTGATATTGTACTATGCACTGTGCTTATAATATATTGTATATACTGTACATATAATATTGATAATATTATAATGTAATACAATAGAATACTAATAATAATATGATATTATGATTATATATTTATATTACATGTAATATTACTAATAATATTGCAGTATAATGGTATAGTACAATGTAATATATAATATTAATATTGTGCTATGGCAATAATATAATATATTGTATTTACATTTTACTTGTAAGTCACTCTGAGTCGCCTTCGGGGTGAGAACGGGCGGCATATAAATGTCGTAAATAAATAAATAAATAAATATATATATATATATATACATACACACACACACAATATATTATATTATTAGCATATTAAAATATCAGTATTATATATTATTATATTGTACTATACCATTATATTGTAATATTATTAGCATATAAATGTCGTAAATAAAATAAATAATAAAATATTTATTTACTATATTTCTACCCCCGGGGGTGGGAGACGGGGGACGACTCAGGGCGGCTTACAAGGCATATATACCATTGTACTGTAACATAATTAGTAATATTACATATAATAAAAAATATAATTAAAGTTTCATATTGCTAGTATTAGTATCATATTATACATATTATACATATATACAATATTTTATATTTTATTTTTTATTTTTATTATATTTCGATTGTATTACATTTTAAAACTATTGAATAAAGAGATCATATTAATGTATCGTTTAAGGCAGGGGTGCCCACACTTTTTCATCATGCGAGCTACTTAGAATAAAACCAAGTCAAAAAAATCTACCTTCCGCGCACGCGCCTCCCGCGCTGCGCACCATCCACGTTTGCTTCCGGACGAGAGAGAAGCAGGGCGGAGCAGGGGAGGGGAGGGGCTTGCCACGGCCTGGCTCCGCCCCCCTCTGGCTTCAGCTCTAGCAGAAGCTGCTCCAGCCTTGAGGAGGGCAGGGCCAAGCCAGTGGTGGCATAGCTAGCACAAGGCTGGCTTGGCCCTGCCCTCAAGGCTGGAGCAGCTGCTGGGAATGTCGGCCGAGGGGGGGGGCTTGGTGTGGCCTGGCTCCACCCCCTCTGGCTTCAGCTCTAGTAGCAGCTGCTCCAGCCTTGAGGAGGGCAGGGCCAAGCCAGTGGTGGCATAGCTAGCACAAGGCTGGCTTGGCCCTGCTCTCCTCAAGGCTGGAGCAGCTGCTGGGAGTGCCTGGGGAGGGGGCGGGGCTTGCCGTGGCCGGGCTCCGCCCCTCTGGCTTCAGCTATAGTAGCAGCTGCTCCAGCCTTGAGGAGGGCAGGGGCAAGCCAGTGGTGGGATAGCTAGCACAAGGCTGGCTTGGCCCTGCTCTCCTCAAGGCTGGAGCAGCTGCTGGGAGTGCCAAAGCCAGGGAAGGGGGCGGGGCTTGGCAGGGCCTGGCTCCGCCCCCCTCTGGCTTCAGCTCTAGTAGCAGCTGCTCCAGCCTATAGGAGGGCAGGGCAAGCCAGTGGTGGCATAGCTAGCACAAGGCTGGCTTGGCCTTGCTATCCTCAAGGCTGGAGCAGCTGCTGGGAGTGCCTGGGGAAGGGGTGGGCTTGGCGTGGCCTGGCCTCCACCCCCTCTGGCTTCCAGCTCTGGCAGCAGCTGCTCCAGCCTTGAGGAGGGCAGGGCCAAGCCAGTGGTGGCATAGCACAAGGCTGGCTTGGCCCTGCCCTCCTCAAGGCTGAGCAGCTGCTGGGAGTGCCGAACCAGGGAGGAGGCGGGGCTTGAGCAGCCTGGCTCTCGCCCCATCTGGCTGCAGACTCCTTCGGTCCCGCGATCGACTGGTTGATCGTGATTGACTTCCTGGGCAGCCCTGGTTTAAGGCATATATATATATATATACATATATATAGATATATAGATATATATATATATATATACACTGTGTATATATATATATATATAATATTAGCATAGTACAATATCATTATTATATATTACTATTTTGTATTATATCATTATTACCTGTAATACAAAATATATAATTATAATATTGTATTATTATAATTATTACCGTGTTTCCCCGAAAGTAAGACACCCCCGATTGTAAGACGTATCGGGGTGTTTGGGGTCGGCTTATATAAGCCATACCCGTATATAAGCCGTACCAGCACAAGGCTGGCTTGGCCGGAGGTGTGCCTCGCAGCACACCTCCGCGGCACACCTGCCGGGAGGCTCCAGGCTGGGGGAAAGGAGCCAGGGGCGGGAGGGCGGCGCGTCACCAGACGCTGCGATCCTCACTCACGCCCCTGGCCTTTTTCCCTTGCTTGAGGGGAGGAAAAAAGGCCAGGGGCGTGGTGGGATCGCAGCGTCACAGTGACGCGTCGTCCTTTCTCCGCCCCTCCCTGGCCTCCTCCAAGGGTGGGAAGAGCTGTGCGGGAGAAGGGACTGACGAGTCACTGTGACGGGGCGATCCTCACCACGCCCCTGGCTCCTTTCCTCCTCCCTTTCCTCAAGCAAGGGAGAGAAAAAGGAGCCAGGGCGTGGTGACGATCGCAGCGCCACAGTGACGCGTCGTCCCTTCTCCCCGCCTCTTGGCTCTCTTTCTCCCACCCTTGCCTGGAGCCCTGGCGAAGAGGTATACAGGGAGGTGTGCCGCAGGTGTGCCGCGGCACACCTCCGGTTGCGGCGGGGGCGGCGGCGGCGGCATGGCGACGGGCACGTCTTGGGTTATATAAGATTACTCGAAAGTAAGACGTAGGGGGACTTTGGGAAAAGAAAGTAAGACGCTGTCTTACTTTCGGGAAACACAGTAGTAGTAGTATTATATTGCATTGCATTATAATATTATAAATACCATATGTATATACAGTACATGACATTATATTATAGAATAGAATACAAGGACAGGCGGAGGCATCCTCAGCCTTCTCTGCCTAAGACCATCGGAAATATATGTCCTGACCCCTAGGTTGAGAAACACTGCGTGTTTGAGTGACGTGTGTCCTCCCGTGACCTTTCCTCACCAACCCTGGAAGCAAACACCATCCACAAGGTGATAATTGAAGCTGCTCCTTATTAAGGGGGGTATATGTCACAGTTATGAAAGGAAGATGATGCAACCAGAAGAGGTGAGCTATGTTCCTTCAAAATATGGAAACATACAGACCAAGGATGACTAATCTATAGTAGGTGTCCCAAAAGTGGTGTGGGCAGCTGTAAGCAGTAGTGGCACTAATAAAGGAGCCACGGCCAATTATTCTGATGCCTTTGGTCGTGTATAGCAGTGTTTCCCAACCGGTGTTCGGCTGCACACTAGTGTGCCGTGAACGATCACCTGGTGTGCCGCGGAAAAACCTCTCTTCCCCCTTTCTTCCCCCTCCTGCCTGCTGCTGCTGCTGCTTGGGGGAGAAGGAAGAGTAGGAAGGGCCAGAGGGCGACAAAGAAGAAGGGGCTGGGGCGCCGCCTCCTTTGGCCGTTTCCCCTCCGCGCACCAGCCAGCTGGCATATCCCAGCTGCCAGGGAGGGCCTGG